>OY743224.1:74669283-75298308 GCA_963555765.1 Orthonevra nobilis | reverse complement strand
ATAAACTCATACAATTTAGTTCCCTTAAGAATTCGGTTAAATTTCCTTAAACAGCCTGCGAATGGCAAGTCATCGATTTGAGAGAGATGTCCGTGTCTAATCGTTCTTAGGCTTGGTCGAAAAAAATCGTTTTCTTCTGCGATGTTATTGTTGCTTTTAATAAGAAAATGTAAATGCGTCAACTTTATAATGAAGTTAAAAAAAAAAAAATACAAAAAATAGTACAGCAAATTGCCATTATGTTATTTAGTTTCATGATTTGTTTATTTATTTATTTTTTAAATAAATGTCACATTATTATTTTTTATTATTATTTAATTTTACTGAAGAATAATTATTTATATAGTTTAAACATGAAAACAAATTTAATGAGATAATCTTTACACTGAAAAATAATAAAAACAAATAAAGAACAACTGAAAAAAGTAATTATGATTGTATTGGAAATAAATTGATCCCTTTTATTTGTTGATTAATAAAATTTGTTATTATTACAAAAAAAAAAAACACAGGTTTAGAGTAATTTGGAATGAAAATAGTCAAAATAACAGAATTGCATAACCCACCACATTCACTTCAAGTACATTTGTCGGGAAACGAAATCGACTCAAGTCGCATGTCGGGTCGATGAAAAATCTTTATTCTATAATTTAATCGATCGCGAAGATGCACACAAATTGTTGAATAGTTAAGAAAATACATTGTTGGGTAAAGATAAAGAAATGTTGATGTAAATATTGTTGTATTGGAGAAGAAAAAATTAAAATTAAACTGACTCGTCTAGGTAGGAAAACGCAGCGAATTTAGTAAAATCACTATGAGACAACCCCCGTCGCTTATTTTCCATTTTATTTTTCATAACCTTTTCTTGCACAATTGCAATTAAAACCTCAACATTGTCTGTTATTTTCATTTAAAAAAATTACATTATTGGGTGTTAAGAAATTCTCACAAAAATGGGTCTTCGACTTAACTTATTTTACGAAAAATACTATAGATTGGATCTTCGCTTGAACACATTATATTGCAAATGCAAACTTATTTGCCAGATTGAATGTTATTTGTTCTGAGTTGTTCGAAATGTCGTCGTTATTAAGTCGAAAGCGACAAACAACGCAACACTTAGCTTAGTTTATTTTGATCCACTATCCAACTCTTCGGGTGAAGCGATAGCTAATAGTTTTACAATATGATTCACAGTCCGCTCTTCAGTAAAAAATATGATTAATAAAACAAAATAACACAACTGCTCAATCTTGACCCCCATAGAAGAATGAGACACCCCCATGTGATGAAATGGGTGTGAGTGAATTCGATTTTCGAATAATCTTTATTTACACTTTCTTTAGTGTTGCGGATGAAGGTAGGCGCTTTTGTCATCGAAAGTATTTTATATAATGCAAGTCAGTGAAGTGAGATTTTTTATAAGATTTCACTCCTTTTTTTTGTCCCGTTCTTCAAAGGGAAAAACGTTACAGTTATGGGAAGACTTTGTTGTACATCTGACTGTCACCACCCTTTTTCTCGAAGAACACGTAAAGGTATCAAGTTTAAACAAAACAATACAAAATCAAATTTCTAAATCGCCGCATATTTTGATACTCGCAGGTGCAATCAAAACCAATCAATATTACAGTTAAATTGAAGCAATAAGGGACCAAATATTTGTCGAAAGTGTTCAAAATTTGTTCTGCCCTCCTGCTTATCGTCCAGCACTCGGTTCCATATTGTAAAACTGGCAGGACCAAACACCCCTATTGTGTACCATAACTCAACTTGGTTGACTTGTCCTCCACACAAATCAACTTCGACACAACCGGAATTAATTTTGGAATTGCGGAACACAACTATTCTTAGTTTAAGTAATGCAGCCAATTTGAAGTACTGAACTGAACAGAAATTGACACTGACAAATAAACTAAATTCCAAAAATGAGACGCAGTTTTGGTTTATATGTTGATGATGACCTTGCAGAGGGTGATGCTACTAATGTAGCGCGTTATAGAAAAAGTATCCGTGATCATTCAGACCCTTTAGAACTTCCAAATATAAAACAAGTTCAATCCAAATACCATATCCTCATTCACGGATTCACTAGTTATTTCAGGCTTACCAAAAAAGCCATTATATACTACTGTGTCCAAAAAATAAGGTGACATATGAATTTAAACTGCGCGCGTCGAAGGATTTGGAAATTTTTCTTTCTTTTTAGGTTGGTAGTACTGTCAGTGACATCTATGTGAAATTTCATGTCAAAATATATTCATAGTGTTTGAGATACGCGTCGTTTTGTGAGCCGCTAAAAGTGAGTTTTTCGTTTTTTGCGATGTCGAAATTTATTGAGCAAAGAATTTGCATTAAATTTTGTTTGCGGAATCAATTTTCTGCTGCGGATACGTTGAGGATGGTGCAGAAAGCCTTTGATAATGAGGCTATGTCTAAAAAAAATATTTACAAGTGGTATAGTGATTTCCAAGCCGGCCGTGAACGTGTCGAAGACGAAGAGCGTTCTGGGCGACCATCAACCTCAACCGATGAAGCTCACGTCCAACAAATCAAAGATTTGGTGTTGAAAAACCATCGATTAACGATTAGAGACCTTGCTGATGAAGTTGGCTTATCGAAAGGCTCAGTCAATATCATTTTGAAGGATGCTTTGGGCCTCAAGCGCGTTAAATCTCGACTGGTACCGAAAACATTGAATTTTTTGGAAAAAAGGCGTCGCGTTGAAGTGTGTGAAACAATGCTTTCCGACTACCAGGATGTCATAACTGGCGATGAGACTTGGATCTATGCTTACGACCCCGAAACAACCGACCAAAAAAACCGCGCCAAAGTCGCTCAAAAATCAAGGTCATGTTGACTGTTTTCTTCGATTATCGTGGTGTTGTGCTTTATGAATTCCTTCCAACCGGCCAAACAGTCAACAAGGAATATTATTTGAACGTTATGCGTCGTTTGCGTCGTTTGCGTAACGCTATCCGCCTAAAAAGGCCGGACTTGTGGAAAGACAATTCTTGGTTTTTACACCACGATAATGCACCATCCCATACCGCACTCGTAATTCGTGATCATTTCGCCAAAAACTAAACCCATATCGTTCCGCAACCACCGTATTCACCTGATCTGGCGCCGTGCGACTTCTGGCTGTTCAACAAGCTCAAAAGACTGCTCCGGGACACCGTTTTGATACGATAGAAGAGATTCAAGCCGCAGCGAAGACGGAACTGAAGGCCATCCCGGAAAGTGACTACAACCAGTGTTTCAAAGATTGGAAAATCCGTTGGCATAAGTGCATTGCATCGGGAGGGGATTACTTTGAAGGGGATGAAATTGATTTGGAAGAATAAATAAAGAATTTTCAAAATAAATACAATGTCACCTTATTTTTTGGACACAGTAGTATATTCTAAATGAAGTAAAGGATTTGTTTAGAACTACGGTGCTGTTCTTCGAGCATATGTATACGAGAAGATTGGATTTCCTGAGTTAATTGGAATTATGGATAGATTTCACGTGTTGATCACAAGTCGAAGAAGGAATGTGCAACACCTCCACCTAAATCGAAAAGGCTATTGTAGCTTAAATGTTATGATAATAAAAAAATACACTTTTTATGTATACGAACTTCTTAAAAGTTTGTGATTCCAAAATGGATATACGGTTCGTTAATGCAACTAAACTATCCGTTGCCGGTTTGTGTCAAAAGCTGTTAGGTTAGGACGGGTTCCAGGTCATCTTGGAATCGAAGGTAATAAAATTGCGGAGGAATTAGCCAGGGCTTGTTCAAAAACCGCGTTCACTGGTCCGGAACGGACACAGGTCTTACCAATAAGTGGGAAATCAAGCTACGCATTGCCCACCGGAGAAATCAACCGGGACTCAGAAAATCTTCCTCACAGAGATATGCTCCCCATTGGACATAAGACAATCCAATGCTAAAAACATTCTGGCCTAAATTAACTCCCCAGGATACAACAGGTCTATTCCTTCAGACCGCAGTGTCCGCCACTGTGACAGATGTTTGGCTTTAAAAAAAAACAGTTGCCGTTAAAAAGCTTTTCCATCAGGATTTTATTTGTTATTTTTAAGCTGGAGGAAAATACACTTGGGAGGTATCCTAATATAATAAAGAGCTTTGTATGTATGTAAGTATTAGTAAAAGAAAAATTGAGTTTTATCAGGGAACTTGGCTTAGTCAGAATCTAGCCTGCTGACACTTTTTGCTTTTTACGCGCAATACTCCATATTCTTCGAAAGCAATGGATGACAGTGACTAACAGGAAAGCAAAGGATCGTTCGGCCAGAAGAAATAACACTTTTTTTTGGAACATCAAAGTCAAAAGAAGGATCGGGGTACTAAAAAAGGTATTTTTTGACAAAATTTTTGTCCCATGTCTGTATACGTCTGCTTTATGCAAATACCACAAATCAAAATGTGCCTATCGTTTGATAAAAATAAGATTCCAATGACATTGCTTGGCTCTTAATACATATATGCATACGTATGTGCAATCGAGATGTGTATTCCAGGTCAACATTCTGTTAAAAATTAATCCTAGGTTTTTTGCTGACTCGCCGTGCTCTATTGCGTCTTCTGCAAGCTTAATATCAGGAAAGTAATACAAGTCTTAATGTCTTTTATTAAATTTGGTTGGATTTTAGCAGAGTTTGTTCCTTGCAGACCAGTCTTTATAGCTAGAAGATCCTCGTTCAGTAGCCTTGCAGCTTCAGCAACCATATTTAGGGGACGACTTAAGATGAGTTGAGCATCGTCGGCATTCATATGCACAGAGCTGTTTGAAGTTCGTTGATACACAGGAGGAACAGGATTGGATCGAGAATATATCGCTGGGGCACGCCACTAAGTGCAGGGAGGAAACTTGACATTTTATTGCCGGTAACCACTCGCTGACACCTTCCGTTTAAGTACGAAAAAATCAGATTGCATGCTTCCGGAGAAAAATTAAAAATTCTTCTCACCTTTCTGAATAGTATTCTATGATCAACAGTGTGGAATGCTTTGGAAAAGTCTTAAAGGGTTGGGTACGAAAAATTGTTTGTGTCCATAGCCTCCCTTTTTTATCAACTATGTTTTGCAGCTTCGCTTAGCTCGAAACCCGGACTGGTGAAGAGTTAATAGTTTTTTATCAGTCAGACACTTATCGATTTTGGACGAAATGTTTTTTTTTTAAATACTTTGGACAAGTATGATACAATGGCGATTGATCTATAGTCAGTTACACAGTCTGGGACAGGTATTATTTTTGTTTTTTTTCCATTTCGTAGGGAAAATTGATATAGTTAAAATTGTATTAAAAAAGTTAGTTACATAAGGCAGAATAGTCGGCAATAGAATTTTTACATATTTTAGATTTAATCCATCCAGACCTCAGCTATTTGGTTTAATTGATAGTATTGATGCCACCACATCTTCATTGCGTATGCCAGCAAAACTACGTACGTTTTCGTCGTCATCGGTAGGAGGAGATGATGGAACGACAAGGTGTTTGTTAAGCAAATCGCAGTCAATGTCTTCAGATATTTTTTGGGTATGTTTTCCAAGTCCGACATTTCAAATAGAGTCCCACATGCGCTTTCCAGATGAAACTTGCTCAAATTTTCTTTTATAGAAGTTTGCTTTTGCTTTTCTTATTTTTGTAACGACAAGATTTCTGAGTTTATAATAGTCTTTAAAATTTACGCTGAGCATAAATTGCTTCCGTTTCTCAAATGCAACGTCGCGTTGTTGCATTTTTAAAATAATGTTATTTGTAAGTCATACTTAAACACATTTTTCTGTATGGGTACATGCTTATTATATAAGAGTAGTATTTGGTCTTGGAGAAATTTAACTTGGTTGTCTATATGCGGCATGTATTATACGCTTTCCCAATTTATCCGTTAAGCTTCATACTGGGGAGCGAGATAATCGATGTTTTTAAAATCCCTATAGTTTATAGATCGATCATCTATCTTATTGAATTTGTAAGTAAAGTATATTAGATCATGTTTTGAGAAACACGGGACAAAGAGCTGACTATATAATATAGCTTCTTCGAGGCTACTCACAAAGAATAAGTCTATTAGGCTATTCGAGTCACCGGAAAAGTGGGTGGGCGATTGAAGGTTTACTGGACTCAGATAAAGTGCATTCATGCAATCTAACAATGACTTGGCCTCAGTTTTGCACAAATGGTTACAATTAAGATCAACGCAGATTACAATATTAGGTGTGATGCAACAGAACTGCTCCAGGACATAAAATAATGGATCAAGATTTATCGACTTGTTGGGCCTATAGAACAAACCGAGTATTATTCTGTCAAACCCGTTGGATATTTTCGCAATGAGGTATTCATAGGGGCAATCTTGCTCAGATTTGCAAAGAGGTCTGCATTTGAGACCATCGCGAACATACATTGATATACCACCTCCACGTCCGATCCTATCTGAACGAAATATATTGTAAACAGCCAATGTACCTATCAGAATAACGTCAAATGGATTGCTTAAGAACAAAAAAGGGTTCATAAAAATTTAAAGAACTATCAGGTGCCGGAATTAAAAATATCAGAGCAATACAGTCCAACGTGCAAAGGCATGTAGTTCTGTCAAAGGTTATAGAAAATTTCAATGAAAAAAAAAATAAGTGAAGATAGTTGTGCTTTGTTCATGGAATCTGCGAAGTTTGTCAAGCCAAAAACAAGAGAACAAAAAATGTTTGCAAAGTTGTATAGTTTCAATCCTGATGCAGCTGCCGATCAGAGAATGAGTTTAAATGGAAAAGTTGTTATGATCCTTAACTGTTGCGGAAATTACGGCTTTTCATGACAATAAATTCTAATTAAAGACGCTATGATGCACCAAGAGTTAATGAAGTAGCTGTCATTTTGCAAAACGCTTTTTTATTTCACTGCAGATCTGATCTAAAAATCTTAATTTACTCAAATATTATTAATAAATTAAACAAGCATTTGATATGAAAATCAACGATGAAGAGATGATGAGTCTCAACTTGATATTCGTTGATATTTTTCAGGAACAAGAAACTCTGACTGTCTAATTATTTCAATGTTAAATCAATGATTTTCAAATTAATTTAATTCAACTGCTTATTTTGACACTGTCGTCCTAAACTGATGGCACAGCCTGAAAATTCGGGCTAATTCCTCTTCAACTTTGGATTTATTTCTGGAACGCAAACTTCGCATTTTGAGACCAAGAGAGTGAAAAAGAGACTGATTTGAAAAAGAAACGTATTCACTTGTTGATATGCCCACACAACATCATTCTTCAAAGGCCAGCAAAAAAAAAAACTAGTAGATTCCAGGAATAGATCTTGAACTCATCAAATATTATCTCGTGACTGTGATTTCATCAAATTGGTCAACTTTTGTAAAAAGATCCATCCAAAAAGGAAAAAAAAGTTTAATACAACGCGAAGACCTGCAAAACGAAATCACTTAGTTGTCAGTCTGTCTGTCAAGATGCTTTTGCTCAAATGCAGGTATCAAATATTAACTTATGACTGCAGACTACTAAAGCGTTAAAAAAGAAGTAATGGGAGAGCTCCGCCCAAGAGTATGCAACACTATATTTCTTTCATTTTACATTTCTCATAGCATAGCCCATAAATATGAACGAGTAAGCCTGACAAAATAAAAGCTCGACATCGGTTTACTTGTTATTGCAATAAGAACGAGAACTTCCACATAGGAAACTAAAAATTTTAAAAATTAAGGATTTAAAACGATCATAATATTAAAAGATTATTTAATGCATAGTTATAGAAATGTGTGCATCTATGATTCTTACATTTTTTTTGCACATTCATGTGAGAAAATCGTTCGGAATACAGTGATGAATGTCAAAATGTAGTGGTTAAGAGTGTGTGAATTCCAATTTCATATTCTTACGCATACCACATCCGTGTACGTATTTTGCTGTCGCACCTAAATGGTATTTTTTTGAAAACAAATAATTAAAGATTGTGTTTAAGTTTAAGTTGTCAACTTATTCAATAAATTGCTTTAAAGAAGGGATTTGGAAATATTGAAAGATAAAAAAGAATTTAAACATTGAATATCCTTGAGTGCATTAAATGTAATCAACATACAACGTCGTTTTTATTTTTAAAAAAATTATGTTATAATGAATTTTAATTAAGGAAATTTTCCGTCACGAAAGTAAGTCACGTACACATGGATGTGACACTTCGTTTGTTTGGGTACAGCACTTACATCACTTCATTTTGACAATCATTACACAACGCATGATCGTTTGAAAAGTTCGAGCTTTTTTATTTGTGTTGGATCAACTTTAAAAAATTATTAAGTTGCTCCACAAAACGGTTTCATTGTCGTCTTTAAGTGTTAAGTTTAGTTGCGATTTTGTGAAATACTTTCTTTCACCCTAGACTTAAATGTTGTTGTAAAAGAAATTTACCTTCTGTGAAAATTGCGAGTGTGTCCCCATATGGGTTTAGGAGTAACAGCTCCTTGACTTACGGAACTTCGGACATCTGAGGCTTCGTAATAAGATTCTTTTGGATCCTTCGAGTACGGGACCCTAAAAATCAAGCTTCTAAATAAACACAGACAAAGGATACTTCTGTTTATGCTTCACAAGGCATTTTCGACACTCGCATGGAAATCAAAACCAATAGGGTACTTCCCTTTGGCGTAGGAAAGTAGAATTTGGTAAGATGCAATGGCTTATAGCACAAATGAAAAATCCAAAAACCGTAAATTTGATTGCGTCACAATCGCAACTCAATTCAAAATCAGAAAAATATGTGTTGTTTATGAATGCATTGAACTAACACTTTTAGTAGATATTTTGTTTTTAATTGATTTGCTTGAATTGTTTTTTAATTGAATTATTGCCTTTTTCATGAATAAGAATTGTTAACCTTTCTTGAAATTGGTTAATTAATTTGAATTCCATATCTTTGCTTAAAATTGTTTAGTATCATATTGTTTAAATCATGTGTTTTCTATGGAGCTTGCTCATGTTGTTTTGAATAATTTGTGCGCTCTCGATAATTATTAATTAGTGTTATCATGTATCGCAATGTGTATTGATAAATAACGTTACCATATATCGTAATGGTCAAAGAGGAAAAAAAATGTGCGTAGGAGGGATCGAATCGGTTCACTTCAATGAAGCCTCGCGGTTACATTTTTTTTTGACCTCGATCTCTTTTGCCAGCAACCAACATTTGGTTCATATTGCAGGACGAACCTGTTTGGAATTAAATAAATAAAATTATAATAAAGTCATTGAGGAAACAAAAAACTGCGAGTTTTTTTTCGTTTATTCTAAAACATGTATTATGGGACATATTTTGGTCCTCGCAAGGGAGTTAAAACCAAAGGATAATAGAAGAGCGCAAAGAATCTTCGAGACTCGATTCCCATGATTGACGAACTATTTACGTAACCACAAGTTTGTAAGTAAAACATGGCCCTATAGATGATCTTGCACTCTGTAGTTTTTGGAATACAACTGCGTTTCGTGATTTCATTTGAGAAGCCACGGTGGATAAGTTAATTACCTCTTTTCTTTCTGATGGACAGAGATCCTGCACTATTCAGCGAAAGAAAGTGTTCAGCCGATACTTGCTTTTGTTTTGTTTTATAGTTTATTTAATTTTATTTAACATATATTGCTTACTGCAATATAAACGTGTGCTGCAGTCTCTTCTTATAACGGCTGAGTAAATGTGAAACTATTTAACCCTTGTCAGCGGGGTTAAAAGGAAAAGAAAATTAAGGGATCATCCTGATCTTGATTCGCTGCAGGTTTGGAAGTAAGACTCGGTACGTACCAGGGGACTTCCGGTCAATTTCCAATTGAAGTCATTGACAGTATGTTTCTTGAATTCTTTCGCATGCTTAGGTATGCGGCAAAGTTTTATTTGAATTTGGGCATAAAGCATCTCGCAGCTGGAAAGTATCCTGCAATCAAAATAGATTGTTTTCATCTTAGTATTATCTTTCATACGAAAAACTGTCGGCTAAAATTATATCTTTTTATTTCCGTGCCAAGCATTGATTGCACAGGCCGCAAGGCAAGATAAGTCTTATTTCATTATTTTACTAATAATTCTTATAAATTCTTCACGAATATGTCGAAACATTGAAGATATTTGAAATCATTACAAATAATATATAATATTGATGAAGAGTGTTCAGAACTATCTGAAAGTGAAGTGGATAGCATAGAAGAATATGATGACTCATTTGACACTGAAAACGAGTGTGACTGCTCTGGTCAAGAAGAAGACGAGAATCTTTTGACTATACGTAGAGGACAAAAAAGAAAATTACTTTTATCGAGTTCAGAGAGTGAAAGTGGTATGGAAGACCAATATGAAGAAATTGCGTCTGATGGTACAATCTGGCAAGAAATACAACAAGGCTCAACACCTGGACGAGCCCCAATTTATAATATTTTTAGGGATGTCGTAGGCCCAACAACATATGCCAAACGAAATATAATGAAGGGAAAAGTGAGAACTGCTTTTTCTTTTATTATTGACAAACATATAATAAAGCACATACAAAAATGTACAGAAGAAGAAGCCTCTCGAGTATTAGGCACTAAATGGAATCTTACTCCTGCAAAAATAAATGCCTTTATTGCTCTTCTTTATGCACGTGGCGCATATCAGGCAAACAATTTGAACATCTCATATCTATGGAAATGGGGTCTCGCAGGAGTAATTTTTGTGAAATTTTGCGGTTTATCAGGTTTCATATAAGAAGTCAAAGAAATCAGCGTTTACAAACAGATAAATTCGCTCTAATGTCTGAAGTATGGTACAGATTCATCAATAATAGCCGAAATTGTTACAAGCCCGGGGAACATATTACCATCGATGAACAGCTTTTCCCAACCAATGCGAGGTGTAGGTTTACACAATATTTGCCGAGTAAGCCGGACAAGTTTGGTATCAAATTCTGGCTAGCATCTGACGTCAAAACCAAATATATTATAAACCGGTTTCCATATTTGGGAAAGGATGAAAACAGAGAAGCTTCATCTTCGCTTGGGGAATTCGTTGTTCTCAAACTACTGGAACTGTTCACGGGATGTGGAAGAAGCGTCACTACAGATAATTTCTTTACGAGCTTTCTTTCATTAGCTAAAAAGTTATTAGAAAAAAAAACACTATCGTTGGAACTATCCGTTCAAATAAAAGAGAACTTCCAACACTTGCCAAACAGGCGAAAGATGGTATGGAACGCGTCTCAACAAAACTTTATAAATCGAGTCGAAACTGCACACTTGCCATTTACAACAGTAAGCCAAACAAAAAAGTACAAAAAAGATGGTAAGCTTTTACCTGAAACAAGATTTTATAATAATACAAAGTACGGTGTAGACATGACAGATCAAATGGCAAGAAAATACTCCGCAAAATCAAAATCGCGAAGGTGGCCCGTGCAGATTTTATCAAAATTCTTGACCTTGCTGGAACTAATTCGTGGGTTTTATATAGAGAAATAACCGGCGAAAAAATGTCTAGACAACAATTTTTATTCCAATTAGCTGAAGAACTTGCAGAAGATTTTCAACATGAACAGAAAGCGTCAACAACTTCAAGTGCGGATTATCGTGAGCAAATGCGACAAAGATGCCAAATGGGTTTTTGCAATCGAAACAAAACTACAAAAATCTGTTTAAAATGCAACAAGTATGTGTGCGGAAAATGTGCTTTCGAGGACCCAAAAATTTGCAAAATTTGCGGTGCACATGAGTAAAGTTAACATATTATTATTTGCTTTCTAAATTTGGAATTGAATTGATGAATATTAATTTCATATTTTTGTCTTGAATTATTTATAACTCTTGCAAACAATTTTGAATCGTTATTTGAAATAAAAATGTTTTATTCACGTGACAAATTCTGCTAAATGATAAATTTTTCGCTATAGATAGTAATATAAGTTCTATTTTAGAGATGGGTCATTTGACCCGCTGTTGTAGGAATAGGTGTACATGAATTGTCGGTAACTTTAGTGTTGAAATAATTGAGTATATTATAGAGATTGATGTTAAATACTCTTACTACCATCTTTAACATAAAACATGGCACCACCAAATGTTAGTTCGTGATAGTGCGTGATAAATATCCGTATACGTACCATCTGAGAAATATTAATGATTTCAGACTCCAATTCTGCAGCAACACAGCAACACAGCGAACAATTTTTAACAAAGGCTTTCAATACTTTAATTCCTTACCAAATGAAAAAAAAGTGAAAAAAAATATAGAACTTTTAGAACAAAATTTTAAGAATATATTAAAAGTAATGTTTAATCTGTTTCCTGTGATAATGAATGCATAATTCGCTGAACTTGAAATGTAAAGTATTTAAAGAATACTAAAAAAAATACTACTAATACTAATGCTTGCATACTAAACTTAACTAAAAGCCCTTAACCTATTTAAGTTGGCCACCACTCACACGTATTTCATATTTGGAATACTTAATTATTTGGATCACGTGTAAATTTCTGTCAATGATAAGCAATTTATCGAAATCCGTTTGGCAGGAACTATCAAAATCTGTGAAAAAAAAGAATGGATGTGATTCTTTCGAAGACCGAACTGCAACTGTTCACCAGAAAGAGATATAGTAGATCTTGTGCTAAAACTTTCCAAATCTGTTTGAATCAAACCACAACCTATACTAACTAAGCTAACTGAAGTAACCACGGTGCACTGTGCCTTATGAACTACGCCCCGGAAAATTCCAAAGCACATACAACGATGTCTGCAGTAGATCTAGATGCGATTATGAATATGAAGATGAGACTATTTAACATTTGTCACTGCGACGCTAATCAGAAAATAACTCATTCGTGCACTACCAAGCAGAGTTAAGCTAATAAAAGATATTGTAACTGAAAGATCAGCAACTGTTTCACAAATAAGTAAACAATTTTAAGACTGTTGAAATTCAAAACAATCGCAACATTTCGCAAGTAGAACTGAGCGGAAATACTCACCACCATTTAATGTTTAAGAAGACACTGTAATAAGGTTGCTTTCAAAGAGTTTTAATAGATAGATAGATATTTTTATTATGGCCAAAATTTGTACAATTTGATTTTTCTTTACAAAATATAGTATGTATGAGGATTTGGTTTACATACCTTACAACTAAAATATTTATATAAAGCTTTGAAGGAAAAGCCACTAGAAAAACCTCCATCAGATTTTATTTGCCCAGGGCAAGAAAGAAGGGGATTCAATAAATAAATTAATAATAAATTAATTAATAACTAAACAGATAAATAAATTAATAAATAAATAAATAGATAAATAAATAAATGAATAAAATAAATAAATAAATAGATAAGTATATAAATAAATAAATAAATAAATAAATAAATAAATAAGTTAATAAATAAATAAATTAATAAATGAATGAATGAATGAATAAAAAAAATAAATAAATAAATAGATATATAAATTTATAAATAAACAAGTAAATAAATTAATAAATAGATAAATAAATAAATAAACATTTTAAAAATTAAAAAAACTTGTTATGATGATGTATTTATTGTTGACCCCTTACCTCTGGTGGGGGGAAGTCAAAATAAATAAAAAACGTAGTACTTTTTTGGTTCCAAATGAACTGAGACGATTTATTTATTTCAAAGGTCTTGAATACTAAAATTATGCTAACTGTACAAATTTACAAGCATTGAATTGCAACAAAATAAAAAAAGGAAAACAAAAAACCCAGACAGCAGTACGACACCTTGCCACTGGCTGGGAAAATATTATTTAAAGGTGTGCTGAGGGCGATGAAAAATGCGTGCAAGTAAAAAATTATTGCAATCTGTCATTATCATGACATTCTGGGGACCCCGCCTGATGGTGGTGGTGGGCCCTGCAAAGTGCTCGTCCAAAAACATAGTTGTTGGCTGAACTTGGCTCGCTGATGAAGATCTTCTATCTATTCTTCGAGGTGCTGGTTCGGGCTGATGGGTTAATTGGAGAGTTACCTCTGGTTTCCTACGTGACAGTCTTCTTATTATCATGTAGATGATGAGCACACTCACCAGGAAGGTGACAATTCCGCTAAGGGAATATTGGTGAACCTTTTGTGTTCGTATTTCCTGCAGGAGGTTTTCTTGGCTTTGTTGAAATGCGATGTCTTGTTGTATTTTTAGAGTTTGCTGCGCAATTTCTGATGTTAATAAGGAACCCGTTTCTGGCTTAAAGTTGAATTGATCCAGATGTTCGGAAATGTTCTGGATGGGCAGATACGAAGATTGAAGTCGTGTTGTGATGGTCTGCTTGCCAAACAATATCATTGTGTTCTGATGGACTCTACAGTTTGGTTTTAGTTTGAGAATACCACTTCCTGATAGTTTGGTTGGAACGACAGTTGAATTGCATGCGACATCTATGCTGATTTCATTCAGAATACTGAATATCCATGTGTTTGTGTGGTGCATTTGAACCCAAAAACTTTGTGGTGCGACTGATCGAGTGACGCATGAACTAGGCAATTCTTTCGTATGCCTTAATAGGTTTATTTCACTGGAACTAACAGTGGACCCGGCTGTGTATAGGGGGTGTTTCATCTCACGCCAGTAGAGGTCCAGGGTTCTTCGGATAGCAGTTCATCGGATAGCAGTGATCGCCTTGAAGATTAACTACCATGTAGTCTGATGAACGTTCGATGAACGTAGAGTTTTTGTTGTGCCATGTGGGTACCGGAAGAACCTTATACATTTTAAACTCTTCATTGTACATTAGCGGCAAGGTTAGCTCAATGGTGATGTTTTGCTCTGTCACTCTTGCCCTCGGCTGCAAGGCCTTATACAGTTGGAGGATTGACTCATGGTGTCGACCTCCTGGCGTCATCATGCTCCTTGGAATGTTATCATGGATGCGAGCCAATTCCGCTTTGAGTTGTTGAACAGTCAATATTAAAGGATGTATTTGACCACGATGCGTTGCTAACACTACATTAAGCAGGACATTTTGCGTGTTTTGATAATGCATCATTGTCAAAATACTTGGGAAGGCAGTCGATATGAATGTTTGGAACACTTGTTCGCTGTACTTCTGATTGTCTAATGCTGACATCATGTTGGTAAGCACCTTCAATTGTCGATTCGTCGATAAATATTGTGCCTTGAAAATGTTAACCGTTGAATCTATGATGGTTGTTTGATTTTTCATCAGGTTCAGTACATGTTGCTCTTTTATCTTAACCCTTTCAATGGTTTCCTCGTACTGGCGTGCAAAACGTTGATCTAAAATGCCAAATAACTCATTTGTGAATGTTCCAATAAAGTCGAATGGGGAACGTTTAATTCTGAGTGGTGGCGAATTGTTGTTTGCGTGCAGAAGTACTTCGTTGTTTAGATCTATCTGCTGGAGCTGACGATCAAATAGCTCTAATGTGTTACTGCATAGCAATGAATTTGCTTCCGTCAAATTTGTCGTTGCACAAATATCCTTCATATGTCTAAGACACTTTTTGTACGTGTAGTATTCTGACCAATAAGTTGTTAGATTGAAGAATACTATCGTCTTCCAGAAACTGATGATCATATTTGCTAGACCGATATCTTCAAAATAGATACCCGGTTGTGTTTCGAATGGTGTGACCTCAAAGTTATTAGCCATTGGTTGAGAAACTATTGGATTCATTGCGATAGCTATAATGCACAACAATAAGAGGGGCTTATGGCAAGTCCATGATACTAAGGAATTGACGTTTTTTTTTCCAAAGTTGAATTCTTAGAGTTAATTTCAGTAGTTGTTCTACTCTCCTGCTTCTGGTTTTCTTTCATGATTTTCAATCGGCAGCGGGCATAGTTTGGATAATGGTCGTTTTGTATGCCTTTGTTGCAAAAGACTGTTACTGCGCGGACATGGTGATCCTTTCCTGGATGTAGTTTTGTTATCTTGGCTAAGTTCCACTTAGTTGGTGGTAACCGCTCGTCCTTGATTAGTACTATGTCACTAATGGAAACGTCTTTCTGTTCTTGTTTCCATTTGGATCTTTGTTAAAGTTGCGCCAAATATTCTGACGACCATATCTGCCAAAAATCTTGAGTTATTTTTTGTAACAATCTTCGTTGGGAACGGTAATCTTTCACATGATCAAGTCTAGGATCAGGTAAGGCGTTTAAGGCTGTACCAATGAGAAAATGTCCAGGTGTTAGAATGGGGTTGTCGTCAATATCGTTGCTTATTGCAACTAGAGGACGAGAATTCAGACAAGCTTCTATTTGCGTTAATATTGTGGACAGCTCTTCAAATGTCAAAGTAGTATCTCCGATGACCCTCTTTAGATGATATTTCATCGATTTTACTGCACCTTCCCACAAGCCGCCGAAGTGTGGTGCGGCCGGCGGAATAAAGTGCCAATGGACTCCATTTACAATCATTGTATCTGCCGCTCCTTTGTTGCTTTGGGCGATTAAAAGTTTAAGTTGTTGTTGTAGTTCTTTGTTCGCTCCTACAAATGTTGTTCCACAGCCACTGTAGAAATTAGCACAAATTCCTCGTCGGGAAGTGAATCTTCTAACAGCTGCAATAAACGCTTCTGAAGTGAGATCGCTGACTAGTTCCAGATGAATGGCCTTAGTTGTCAAACACACGAATACTGCAATATAACCCTTGGTTGATCGATTCCCTCTGCCCTTTGACAAACGGACTTGAATCGGGCCAGCATAGTCAATCCTCGTGTGTGTAAATGCTCGCGATGGTGTGACTCGTGGAGAATGGAGCATTCCCATAGGATGATTTTTAGAGACTGCGTTGAAGCGGTAACATCGCACGCAGTTGTGGATTACCTGACGTCCTGCTGACTTAGCTTGAATCACCCAGAACGACTGACGAAGTGTGGCCAATAGTAGTAGAATTCCCCCATGCAACGTTTTCTCATGAATATGATTGATCAGGTTTGCTCTGTGTTTTCGTGTATTGCAGATACTCTGTTAAAGATAAATGCCTTTCCATGCGATGTTCCTCTTTTTAGCCTGGCTAAAACGATGGTTGAGTCCGTTCAGGCATAGACATTTTTTGCCGGAGTATCAAACACATTCCTCATTTCATTCAGCAGTTTCGACAATAGATGTGCTCCGCAAACTTCCATCCTTGGTATAGTGAGTTTCTTCTTAATAGGTGCTAGTCGTATTTTGCATGTGAGTACAGAAGCCTTATGCACTCCATATTGATCAGTAATTCTTGAGTATACTACTGCAGCCTAGGCTCCATCAGAGGCATCACAAAATCCATGAAGTTCAAATTTTCGGGCATCATGTACTCCCATCCACCTTGGAATTTTGATTGATTCAACTAATGGCAGATCCCTTTTGAATTGATTCCAGCATTGTTGAAGCTCAGCTGTCAATGGCCCATCCCAACCAAGATCAGCCTTCCAAATTCGCTGCATTAAAATCTTCGCAGAAATGGTTATTGGCGCGAGCCTTCCCAAGGGATCGAAGAGACGGGCTATTTCAGAAAGTGTGGCACGTTTAGATGAGGTGTCAAAGAGATTTGTTGTTTTCTTGATGTTTACTCTGAATAAAAATGTGTCTGTCGATGAGTTCCAATAGATTCCTTAAGTTTTAATCACCTTCTGCTTGTCAAATTTGATACAGAATTGATTGTTGTTCTTTGGTGATGACACAGCTAATTCTTTGTGATTAGTGGCCCATTTTCTTAAATGAAACCCGCCATTGCTCAGTAAATTAATTAATTGATGTTGAACCTCTTTACATTCAAATATGGAATTTCCTCCGGACATCACATCATCTACGTAGAAATCGTTCCTCACAATTTTGGATGCGATGGGATAACGTTGTTGTTCATCGAAAGCCAATTGGTGAAGGGTTTTTACAGCTAAATACGGTGCTGATGCTGTACCGTATGTAACTGTCGTTGGCTTGAAATCCTTGATTGGTTCGTTGGTTGCGTTTCTCCAGACAATCCGCTGATAATCCTGATGATGAGCATTGACCTTTATTTGACGGTACATCTTCTCAATGTCAGCTGTAAGCAAGTAGCGATGTCTACACCAGCGCATAATAATTTTCGTAAGGTCTTCTTGAAGTCTCGGACCAACAAGCATTAATTGATTTAGACTTGTTCCACTTGATGTCCTTGATGACGCATCAAACACAACACGTAACTTCGCTGTGGAACTATCCGGTTTTAAGACCGCATGATGTGGCATGTAATAGACGCTATTACTTTGAGCCTTATGGTCTGTAGTTTCGACCATATGCCCAAGGTTCATAAATTCATCCATGAAATTTGTGTATTCCATTCTTAACTTTGGGTCGGCGAGAAATCGTTTTTCTAGCTGAAGTAGTTTGGCTACCGCTCGGTCTCGTGATGCACCAATGGTATGCTTTTGCATTAACTCTTGATTGAATGGAATGCTTACTACGTATCTGCCACAAGCTTCTTTATAGTGAGTTTTTTCGTAATCAACTTCGCAACGGTGATTAAGATCTGTTTGCTGCTTACTCTCAGGCAATTGCTCGAGTTCCCAAAATCGTTTAAGTTGGCTCTCTAATGTTGTCTGAGCTACCAATCCTACGATTTTTATGTTTTTACCCCATTCCGATGTCCGATTCCGATGTGATAAACCATCCCAGCTGTGATTTTTGAGCGATGGGTGAACCTGCGTCACCTCTTTTAATACCATTCAGAATAATATCTCCATACACGTCGGCTCCTATTATCATATCAATGCGTCCAGGGTTAGCAAATGTGGGATCAGTAAATATGAGGCCTTTGAGTTGATTGGCATGGAATTGACGATATTTTTATCGGGCATGAGCTTGGTTAGTGTTGGTAACAACAGCGCTGAGACAAAAAGATTGAAGTCTGATTTGAATCTGGGTTGGATTGAGAACTCTACCTTGCTACGGGCTACCCCGGCTTCAGTTACTCCTAGACCACTGATTTCGGTATAAATCTTCTATTTCAGCTCCCTCAGTTCCTGTTTCTGGCCGTTGATGTTTGTTGCATTTACAATTGCTGTGGCGAGAAGAACACATTGATTTTGATGAGCATGATGTGAGTGTACCATAGAGGCTTGAGCTAAAGTAGAATTGAATAGAAAGTGGTTTTCTTGATGTAGCAGCGTGTGGTGCTTTTTGTTGCACTGCTTACACGTGCGCAGACTAGAGCAAGTAATCTTCTTGTCATGCCTTGGACAATTAGCACAAAGTTTGGCCTGTTTAACCTCCTCGCATCTTTCTTTAGGTGTCCAGCCAATGAACTTGTTGCATGTGTAAATGTTGCACTCTCCCTCAAAGTCGTTATCTTAGGAACTGAGTGTTCGATGCTCTCCAGGATAGCATTGGTGAACATAGCTACTTTTTGGTCTATTTGCGCACGTTCAATTTCACCTTCTTCGGGAAAGTCACGCAATTTCGCTCCCAAAAGTCTCTTAAGCCTAGGCCAATCTGCGTTTTTAAAGTCGAAATCCTTGTTCAAAACTGATGGGTGAAAGTCGGACCCTGCAAAAAATAGGTAGATGGTCTGAACTTATCTCGTTAAGCGTCATTGGGTTAGTGAAAAGTTCGGGCGTATTTGTTAAAAATAGGTCTAAGTTCGAAGGATTCATGCTACTGCTAGATCGAGATGCCTTTGAAGCGTTATTGATTTTCCCGGAAAATACGCACTCAGAATTTTCAACGAGAGACCATTGGCAAATGATATATCAATACCGATATTTTCAATTAGTTTGGTCCCAATGATTAGGAGTACCTTATGTTTTATGGAGCTTCTCACTACTACGGAAACACCGCCACCTCTTCTATCGCACTCATACGATCATTACATCCCTTTTCCGACATTTTGCACAGAGCAAACAGAAGGTTTAGGAGAAGAAATTACGTAGTGAATTGGGTTTTCTTTTTTTTATCATTTTCTTTTCGGCACATTGTAGCACACGCCGAGCACATCTAGGCACACTATTTGCGTTTCCTATCGAATCAAAATACAAGGCTAACTTCACTTGAGAAAAAAGACCACCCTATAAAAATTGCATTCTTAAAGAATTTAAGATTTTTTTTTGCGATGCGACACGTGATAACACAAACCAGGCACAATTTTTTTTAAGGTAAAATTCCAATATGGCGGTTCTAACTTCATGGACATGAAGAAATGAAAGATTATATGTTGGGTTGGAAATCAGTGCTCTGTGAATTTTTATCCTTTATCGATAAAACTGGAGCTTGCCTCCTTCATGTGAAAGATCCTACGAAGAGCTTTCAAAGGGCAGTGAAAAACATCATGCAAATGAAAAACAACAAGCATTTATTCAGCCTCAGTAGTGAAGTTGTCAGAAACTGAAACCGCGAGAACGTAATGAGCATTCTTACAACATCGTTAATAGATATCATGAATAACAGACCTAGAATAATAGACGTAGTTGGCTACCCTGAGGCACACCTGAGGTAGCGTTTTGATTAAGAGTTTGATCCCCTAAATAAGATTTGATAGGTTCGCCCGTGAAGATACGAGCATATCCGTTGCACAAAGGATGCAGAGAAAACAAGGGCTTTCATTTTAATAGCTATTAGCTTATGGGAAAGCTTATCAAATGCCTTACTGAAGTCGGTGTAAAAACAGTCGACTTGATCCCCTTCTTCTTATCTCCAGCATGTTAGCCACAGTGGATTTGTTTTTTACCAAACCATGCTGTTTGTCAGTGAGAAAAGGCTTGCAACAAAAGTAAAAACTGTCAAAAATGATAGCCTCAAAGAGTTTAGACAAACAAGATAGCTTAGCTTTGGGTCTGTAATTAATAAAATCTCCCCGAAGGCCCCTTTTGTGTAACGATTTATGAAACCATTTTTCCATAACTTCCAAAACAAAGCACTGCCGCAATTCTTTAAAATTGTTGGAAGTATTCCATCCGGTCCGCGAGTGGTGTCATTAACAAGTCGAGCGAGATGTTAATTCACGTCATTAGAGGTTACTGATATTGAACTCATCCAACTGGGGCAAAAGCATTCGAGGTGGGTGAACTCTTTTGGGTCGGTAGTAAAATTGTCAGAATCATATGCTGAAATGAAGAAAGATGAAAAAAAGTTGCAAATATCATCTGGCTTTTTGTTAGAACAATTCAAGTATGAAAGTGTTAAAAAATAGCCATCAGATTTTTTTTTGCTGTTAATGAAATTCCAAAATACAATAATTAAGGGTCAGTTAGAAGGGATATACTCATTCTTGAAATTCCCTATGAAAGGATAGGTAACTATCGTGATCATTGGATTTATTGCTTGAAGAATATTTCTTCCATGCTTTATTCCATCTATTCTGAAGACTACGAAGACAACGTAGTTGGATTATACCATGAAGAATTTGATAGCGTTCCCTTACGCGTCCGCTTTAGAGTAACAGACGAGACGAAACAATCAAATATGTGTAAATAAAATTGTTCAACCATATGGTCAACTGTTCCCTTCAAAATACTCTCAAAGTCAATCTTAGAAATTAATTCATTCAGATGATTAAAGTCAGTATTTTTGAAGTCGAATACCAGGTCATTGTTAACCATATTACTACCGATCTCGTCGTTATGAGAAATAGTTATATGTAGAGGAGGATGGTACATGCCAATTTTTGTCATAGGGGAGTGACTACGTCCAACAATGTAAAGAAAACCAGGTCAAGTTGACGGTCCATGCGTATTTTCTTACAGCTTAATTGCTGTAAGCCACAAGACATTAAAGAATCAAGAAAATTTGACGATTGACGAGATAAGCTACCAGCTGCAATAAAACTAAGTTCGTCGTCAGAGGGTATCCACTTTAATATGGGGAAATTGAAATCAACTATTAAAAATTGGTTTGGGTGCGAGTAGACCTGCCCATACCACGAACTTCCCATCTGATGATAAAAAAAAAAACATTAAGGTTCTATTAAATTTGCTCCCAACATCAACTTTAAGATACTCATTTTTTTTAGCTCCCCGTAAGTTTATATTTGTTTTCGCATCTTTGAATCATATAAAATACGATTTGCATCGAAAGTATAGATAAGATTAAGAAATACTTATAAATCTTTGAAAGATACGTTGGTTAAATTGAATTAAAACATATTAGACAAATAAACTAAAAATATAAATATAAAGATTAAATCTAAATTAAAACAAATTCATGTTGAAATATAAGGTATGAGATTATTGAGTTGAATCATTAGCAAATTTATCTAGTTCAGTTAAAATTCTATAAAATTAAAATCACATTTATTACTTGAAATGGGGATAAGTAGGGGAATGTTAAGCTGCTATGAAGGTAAAGTTGAGCATTCAACATTAATTTTAATTCAACATTTCGGTAATTACTTACTAACGAAAGTATTCTTTTAAGTGATCAGGACAACAGGACATTTAGTAACATTTATCTAATGTTGTGCACAAGATTGAAAAGTTTGATAGATAAACATATTTCAGTTTGGAAATACTTTTTTTCTGATTGAGTTACCTGTCTATGATACTAAAGTAAAATTAGATTTTTAGTTTGACTGCAGAAATAATTTAATTTTTACCGTTTTTTTTAAAAATGTTAGCTGGTTGGACTTTTTTTTGTCATTAATCATTTAATTATTAACTTGAGGTGGCGTTACAGTCCACGTAGGATTGGTATTGTATCCTTTTGACTAAGTCAATTGGTTGTTGAATCTTCTCCTCCACTCAGCGCAATGCAGATGGGACAAAAGATCACATTTTTCGCTTTTGAAAGTATCCATGCTGCTACACCATATAGTAGGACGGGGATGATATTGGTCTCATAGAGCGACACTTCAGTTTTT
Source organism: Orthonevra nobilis (assembly GCA_963555765.1). Taxonomy (NCBI): domain Eukaryota; kingdom Metazoa; phylum Arthropoda; class Insecta; order Diptera; family Syrphidae; genus Orthonevra; species Orthonevra nobilis. Next base: position 75,275,477 of record OY743224.1, on the reverse strand, counting down.
CGAAAGAGGGCTTAGCTTTAATAGCCAGAGGTATTCTTCGTTTGATCTCAGCGCTGATGTTATTATCTGTATTTATAGCAGAGCCAAGATAGACAAAGCCCCAACTACCTCAAAGTTATAGCTGTTTATGGTAACGTTCTGATCAGGGTTTGGTCTTTCTTTATTTCTGCATATGCCTCTTTTTGCCTTCTGGCATTGACAAGGTTCTTTTGCACTATTGTCCCAAGTATGATGTTGAAGAAATCGCATCACCTTGTCTAAAATGTTGTTTGACATCAAGTGGGTCGATGACGTCTTTGCCGACCTCAATGGAGCAGCTTGATATCTCCATCGCCATCCTGCACAAAAGTACGAGCTTGGCAGGGATGCCAAACCTAGATATGACTTCATAAATCTCATCTCTGTGGACGAAACAGACACCAAAACCAACCTTGAAATTGATGAAAAGGTGGTGCGTACTGACTTGGCGCTCCTGGGTTTTTTTCAAGATCTGCCGTTATGTTAATATTTGGTATGCGGATATGCGGACCTATCAGGATGTTGACGAACTGCTTCAGATGTTCACATCATACGGCGGAAAAGATGTTAAAGGCAATTTTGAGGAGATTGATACCTCTATAATTGGCTTCCTTCCTTCAGGATTGGGCAACCAATACTGAGATTCCATTCATCTCGCATGCTTTCTTCTGACCATGTATTTCAGATGAGTTGTTGCATACTCCCAATTAAGTCATCGACGCCGCTTTAAGGAGTTCTGTCTTGCTATCTGTACTTCGTCTAGGTCAGGTAGATGGCATTGTTGGTTCTTCCATGTCCTCAGCATCGAATGCAATTCTACTATGATATTTCCATTTTGAATTTGCATGCTTCGGTTTGGGGTGTTTAACCTTGTGATAATTGTTTTTGCTGGCTGGCTGTCCATGGCTTGCATTAAACAACTCAATGAAAGCATTTTCGTCTGTAATCTTATCCAGTCATCCCTCTAAGAGTATCCAACTCAACGTGAAGCTAAGATATTTTAAATTTAGAGTTGCGAAAATCGATTTCATAACAACAATTTTAACATTGGAAGTTGAATTTGTATTTGCTTTTGGCAGTTGTTTTTCAACTTCTTCAATAAAGTGTTATAAGTTTCAAAAGTATTATATTCTGTAAGAACTCTGTTTATAGGGATTCATACTTCAAAAGTTTGAGGACCAACTGCTTTTCTCAACTTCATGTATTTCTGGAATTATTTTTAATCAATCAAATTTGTTTGATTGCTTTTCTTTGGAAGATATTAACCACTACTCGGAATATTAAGGCGTGATTAACTTTATGTCCTTTTTAAAAGGGTTCAAAAGTACATAGTCTCAATCCAGAGATTTCCACCGCCTCTTCCTTCCGAGCTGGTTACTGCTCAGCAAAGGAACTTTTTTTGTCTGGTAAATATATGGCTTAAAGAGGATCACATTCAGTCCAGTTTTCTTTGCAGATTTTGATAGGATTTTCCACGCCGATTGCAAGAGATTTTTTTATCTCTGTGTCATTTTCTGGAAAGACCTCTAGGATTGGGTTCATGATAAGACACCACAACAGGGGAAATCAAACTAAATCAGATTTTATGATCTTCCTTGCAATATACGAGTGATGCAGTTTTAGCCATGTATTTAAACTTTGCCATTTAGGTTTCTCTCGATGCTGTTGCTTTAAATTCAATTGCCTCATGTAATTTGCGCCATGAGCTTCTTTTTGCTAATATATTATAACAATAAAAAAGCGTCAAGCTACAGCCGAGCAGGTTTTGAACAAAAAAACTTGTGGCTCTATAATTTTCTTAGAATGTTTTCATGTGTCAGTGTTGCAGACGTCACTCTGAGTCTTGAAAAATGGGAAAAACCTACAGGATTCACATTTCTGAAACAATTTTTAAAGAACTTCCGTGGAAATTTGGATCAGGAAATAGAGAAAGGGGTATATCAATGTATGAAATGGCCTCAACTAAAAACTGTGTTAGTATGTTTGGTAGTCTCTATAGTTAGTAACTTACTTAGTTTAGTCAATTGGCTAAATAAACATAATATTGATGAAACTTTTGGCATTAAAATTGAAAAAAAAAAAAATAAATTTATATAAATTTGTCCGGAAACTTATAAACGGCAGTGTATATATTTATGCATATTTTTTATCTGATAAGTAGCTATAAACTATAAATTTAATTCATTTTGAACTTTTTTTATTGGAAAACTAAATTGATTTTAATTGAAGAAGTCAAATTGTCCCTTTTTTTGACAGTTTTTTCATCATAAAATTCAAACCACCCTGTGAAATTTAACCAAAAGCTTTTCAGGTGATCTTTATGCACACACGCTTCGAATTTGGCTTCGATGGCTTGATTTGTTCTCGAGTTAGGCTGTACGAAAGAATCCGCACAAACGTACGTACGTACGTACGTACGTACACACACACACACAGACATCTTTCTAAAAATCATGGAATCCGACTACTGGGACCGCCAATCGTGGAGAAATGTAAAAATTTTGAATTTCGAAAATCGGACCGATTACAAGAACTTCCTGATGGGAAGTTAATAAAATTTCGTCGAGAGGCATGCAGTAATCGAAAACATAATTGATAGCAGCTGAGACATTTTCATAAATAATGTTAGAGCTCGTTTAGTTTAGATTTGAGCTTAACTGTGACACAGATTATGTCCAGACTTTCAGTTTTCGGGATTGGATAAATGGAACTTGCAAAAGTGTTTCGAATACCAATAATAACACCACCTCCTAGAGGATCTGTGATGTTTGAGGAAATACCTTTTCGGTAGATTTCGAACTCGGAGGAAAATAGTTCACTGAGCCAAGTTTCAGTCAAAGCAATGGCATCATATGCGGAATTATGGGAAGAACGGAAAAGCTTAAGAGACTTGGTACGTAATCCCCTTACAGAAAAGGGATAATCGTCCTTGTTTTTTTAATTGTATATTGGATGGGGTGCTTTTCTTTCCCGGTTTTGGAACGATAACAGCATCAGCAGGCCAGATTTCGCTGCTAATAATTTTAGTGAGTATATTTATTGTAAGTTTAAAAGAAGCAAACCTTGTATGTATATTTTTTGGCGTCTTTCCGACGACACATCAACACAATATTCTTTCAAGTTTTTGAAAACATCTTCACAGGATATATCGATAAGTGAGCGAGAGGTATTTATCCGGTTGGAGTCATCAATGGGTTTGTATATAAAAAGCATGAGGCCATAAAAATCAGAAGCCAAAATACAGTATATGATGTTTATTAATTTTGGTTAATCGGTCAGTTTTATATGAATGCCGAATAACGGCTCGTTTTGTTTTATCTAGTTTGGTTAGGGTGAATATCGTTTAAAAGACATCGATATACACAGGTATAATTAATTTTGGTACCTGCGTAAGACATCCGAATAGTCGATTCGTATTGATCCTTCCGATACAAATTTTCCTTAGGTATTTCCCAAATGAGTTTCATTCATAAATGTTTGTGGCCTGCGTCTCGTCCATATTGATTGGTTCGAAGATACCTTAATTGCAGTTACGCTTTTTGATGAGCAGCTCTTTATCGGAAGCGTGTCTGAAGGAATTAAATTTATTTGATTATAATTTATGATTCAAGTTCACTTTTGCTTTTATTTTTTTTTCCTTTTCGTGAATTGGATATGTTTATTGAAGAATATATCTGGCGTGAACGTAAATGAAAATATGAAATATGAATGAGCTTGTGTTTAAATGCGCAAATTAAAAGGAATGGCATATTTAAGACATTCCAAATCGACTTATCAAATCCATTGTCTTACTATCTCGCGCTTTATTTCCACGACGTTTGCGCAGATTTAGTCTGAGCCTTGATCCAGGACCATTCCCATTTTATATATTTAATTCAACAACATTCAAATATCACCTCATACTTTATACCTCACACGGTATTTAACCTTGTCTTATACAATAGGTCTGTCAGGTAAATTTGTAACTTTAAATTATGAATGAATATTCGAATGGAAAACCGCTGCTCAAAAATGAAAGCGATAATATAATTAAGAACAAATGCAACTCCTCCCAAAATATTTACAAGTGGCGTCTTCCAGTATTCGGAACAAATTTGGTCAACCATATTAGTTGTTTATGGTTTTATGGATGTACCCTTGAATTGCTACTTCCGGAGGGAAATGACGTAGAGCTAAGTACCTATACTTAATCATACCTGTGCGGAAGATAAAAACCCAAGTGTTCTTGGTTGTTCCGCTCATTCGTTTCACGGTTGTTGTCAATTAAGGACGTCAAAAAATGGATATCTGTGCTGGAATAAATATACGCGTGGTCTTCTTGTTAACATTAATTTTAATAGTTGCCTGTAATCCTATAGTTAAATCGGATCCAACGAGCCCTGCTTTTCGAAAAGAGGCGGACGGAATATTTAGATGCCGGCAAAAGTGTGTTTCAAACGTAATAACTTATTAAATAAATTCAATAAAAAGTTGCTAATAATTTATTAATAATTTTCGCAGATACTTAATGAAATCGTACACAGCGGTAATCTCATCCAGTATCTTCGATGTCAGATTTCATCAGATTGCAACATGTGTTGGGACTATTGTCGAGCTGTGGCTATGGCACAATCCGACTTGGCAATCTCAATGTGCAATGACAAGACATTTTGTACGAGGGGTTGCAAACTGGCCTGCAAGTTTTATCGAGTAAAACTATTGTTTGGTAAAAATGGCATGAATTCAAGTAGCGACGTTTGAAATGCCTTGCTGTGATATCTGAGCAAATGCTTGAGCTTTAATTATTAAGATTTAATTTATTGACTATTTATTCTGTTTTGTTAAAAATACCACCTCTTTGTAATAAACTTTACAAAAATTCCAGTTTCGGTATCGTTCTAAATTTATTTACCATTTCTTCTGATACTTGGTTGATCGGAGCGTGGATGTAGGTATGAACTAAATGGCATTAAATCGGTAATGGTAATGGTAAAGCGTGTACGGCTGCTTCTTCCCAAGAGCTGGTTCGCTAAATATAAAACGTTCGTGTTTCAAAGGTTACTATCTAACTTAACAGGCTCCCGACCCGTCTGCCTGCGGCACGGCAGCCTTCGACTCATGTCGATTCCGGGCACGCTGCTTCCAGTTAGACCAAGCGCGATCAATTGATCCTATAAACGGAGTTTCGGTCTTTCTTGTATTCTCGAACTCGAGGGCGAAGATCTTCTTTGCTGGAGAACTTTTGTTCATTCGCTCGATGTCGCCAAGCCAGTGTAATCGTCACACATCTTGGTACAGTTCATAGAGCTCGCAGTTTAACTTCTCCTCTATTCGCCTTCCCACCTATTGCCCAACACTTGGCTCCATATAATAGAACTAGCAGAATCAAAGTTCTGTAGAGCATGCATTTCATCTTACGATTTAGGAGTTTTGAACCCATTTGCCTTCGCCGAATCTCCACTAAGGTGGTATTCGTGGAGTTGATATTTATTCCGAGATAGTTAATCTCCCCAATCACCTCGAAATTAAAGTCGAAAGACGTTAAACCCATGCGGTGGTCAGATGTTTCTTAGTTTGTTGACAGCATGTACTTGTTTTTGTCCTCGTTTACTTCAAGTCCAACTCATTTCGCCTGTTCTCCTATTGCCATAAACGCCTCTACTGCGTCGCGCTAGGAGTAACCGAAAATGTCGAAATCGTCTGCATATCCCAGCAGCTGGACAGATTTGTTGAAGGTAGTGCCTTCTGTGTTTACAACTGCATTCCACACTGTCTTTTCCAGCACGAGATTGAAGAAATCCCGAGCATGTTTAGAATAGTTCGGAGGAACTGTTTCGGAATCACGCATTGTAACGTGTGTTTTCCAATGTCACGCTGGAGCAATTTTGTTAGGATCTTGAATTCGAACTTTGAAGCCAATGACGATATGGTGAGCCTCGACTTGAAACTCGTTGGTCTTTTCCAGTATTAGCCTTAGCGTGAATATTTCGTCGATCCTCGATCTGCCCAGAAAAGCTTAGAGGTTCACATAGTAAATTGTATAGAGTCTTATATTCGACATTAAGCATTGAATCGCCTTTCTTAAAGATGGTGCTTATAGAGCTTGCATTCCAGTCATCGTTTATGGCTTTATCCACCTGTACTTGGCTGATAATTTGGAGCACCCCACCAAAGTACCGCCACCATGCTAAAAAAGCTCCGCTGGAAGACCTTCACAGCCGGCGGTCTTGTAATTCTTCAGCTTTTTGATAGCTAAGCGAACCTCTTCCAAACTGGGTTGGGGATAGGTTGAGGCTCTCGCTCATGCGCTCTCATTTTTGTTCTCTTGGCCGTTCTCTGGCCACAAATTATACTTTCTCATTTCAAAACAACTTTCTAAACTTTTTTTACTATCCTAGAATAGTAATAATTTGTAAGTGATGTTTCAGTATTAGCTCAGCGCAAGTATAACTGACCTGCATATTATTTCTTTATTCTGGCTGTCTGTCCCTGACGAGTTAAAACACTTTACTGGTGAAGTCGAAAAACAACTTCAACAACAAACAACAAATTCAACCTCCAATTTTAAAAGTGTCATTATATAGTATTACTCCAAATTTGACACATCTTGTCTTACCTTGTCGCTGGTCCTATATTTTCTCTTACTCGATTGGTAATAAGTTGGACATTTTGGTCAATGGCAAAACAGTTGCAGTAAGAATCTAATTACACAATTTCTATTCTCTTGGCAAACAAAACCCCCGCAGTAAGTTAAAGCACTGCGGTCACTCAGAAAACGTTTGAAACCGTTTGTAAACAACCTGGGAGGTCCATTTCAATTGTGTCTTTAGACCATAAAAGCCCAGCATAGTCTAAATATTAACATATGGGCAGATCTTGGAAAAAACGCACGAACCACCTTTTCATCAATTTCAAGGTTGGTTTTGGTTTCTGTTTCATCCACAGAGACGAGATGTATAAAGCAATATCAGGCTTGGCATCCCATCCCATCGTCCTTTTGTGCCGGATGACGATGGAGAATTCAAGCTGCTCCATATAGGTCGACAAAGACGTCACCGACCCATTTGATGTCAAACAACGTTTTAGGCAATGTCAATGAAATAATAGTGTAAGAGTATCGTGTGAACACCAAAGGCACTATATTTTAAAGGTCTGTTGAATAACTCGCATGCGCCGAAGGGAACGTAGCTCCATGTCAACAGTGCGTTTATGAGTGATCAGATAAAACCCAAAGATGGGTTTGGCGGTTTACGAGGGTAAAAAGAAACATATGCTGTCATCAAGAAAGGACACCCAAATACGACTTCTGCATCAGAACATTAACTAGACAGCTATATCTTTGAAGTAGTTAGGGACTTTGGCTGCCTAGGCTTCGCTGCAAACGCAGATAATAACACTAACGCTTACATCAAACGAATAATGCCTTTGGTTAAGAATTCAATTCTCGAAGAACGTAAGATCGTTCTATAAGAACCCTACCATCCCCGTCCTATTATCATATATGGTGCAGAAGCATGGACACTTACAAAATCGGATGAAAGCGACTTAGTTAGTTTCGAGAGAAAAGTGTGAAAAATTTATATTAAATTAGCCAACCATTTTTAAATGATTCATAGGTAATTTATAAAATGAATAATTGCAGATCTTGCGTTGTCAATAAAAATCAAACTTGAGACTGTGAAACCATTCTTGAAGCCTTTCAATCCATAACTTTCTTTTTTAACTATTTTTAGTTAATTTTTCTCTAAATGAAGCTACTTGAATAAGGTTATAGTAAACTATCTCACTTTGAATTGAATAGCAACTTTTTTGTTCTGTTTCTAGTGCGCATGATAATGTTAATGAACTTTTCTTCATATAAGTCACTTTGAAATACAAATTTGAACACCTAGAATGTACGAAATGTAACACTTTCCGTGGAAATAAATTTATATTCGCAGTTATACAAGGAATTAAGCCCCTGTCAATACTTGGAAATATTTTGATTTTCCTTTGAGTGGCACTATTAAAAAACAAAAATTCTAGAAAAAAGTATTGCCTAAATTATTGGCATTAGAAAATTCTGTATGATAACCTAAAATGAATGACTTTAATTTTTTTGTCAGTCAAGTGGACCTCAAGAATATGTACCAATTTTTTTAATGGCAATTTATTATTTGTGTTCATTGCAACATTTCTTCGGTGTACCAGATGGTTTTCAACCGAAGAATCAACAACTTTTCCGAGCTAAAGGAAGCTCTGAAGCAATCTTTTAACTTCATTTTGTGTTTTAATGTACATCATCTTTTTGAGTTATCACGTCATCTATCCGTGGAGATTTTGATCCTGTGCTAGAGCTTATTTCCATCCTCGACATTTGGTTAGAGCCATCTACCTGACTTCCACAATTTTGTATTCTTTGAATTTGATGTTCGATCTTCCTTCTTCTGTTTCTAGCTAAAAAAATTGTTGACAGGCTTTTGTCGTCCGAAATTGATGAGCATCATAGCTCAAAGAATTCACATTTGTGCATCTCACCCATCTGTATTCTCATCAACGAATCCGAAGGTGAATTTTTTTTCGATACTCCATCAAATCTGTTTTCCATTAAATCAAGTAGAAAAACTTGGAGGATGAATGTTTTGTAGATTTTTTGTCCATCAAGTCCGAAGTTTTGAATCTTGTTCCTGTAAAAACCGAAAATCATCGTTGGCTTATAATGTGACACCATCAAGATGTCATTTGTGGAGTAAAATACATCAATAAAGAATGATTAAGAGCTTCATTTTGTCAAATACATTGTCAGTAACAAAATAGGTTACTCTTATTGGGACTATGTACTGAGTGCATATTGTAATTTATACCGCTTCTCTTAAGCAAGCTAATGTATTTTATTTATGCAGGCTGGTACCATTTATTTCTATAATATTTTGCTCGGTATTTAGAAAAATTCGTGTTGACGTTATTTAATTTAACAAAAGAATAAGAATATTAATTTTAATTCAATTTCCGGTCTTAAAAAAATAATTCGCAAAAAATGCATTATACAATTGATAGAAAGTTGAAAGAGGAATTTTGGAACATATTTAAAATTGTAAAATTGTAAATTATAAGCTAATTTTTGATGAATTGGATTTAAAAGTCAGACGAATAAAGTGTAAGGATATAAATTTTAAAGCTAATAAAATTATGTCTGTTTTCGACGATACCGAAACACTATTAAATTAAATTGACCTATTCCTTGAAAGAAGACAACTCTATTTGCAAACCCATATGTATGTAGACCTTGTCATCATTTGTTTCACGCCAGAAAACAAATTTCCAGTTGAAATGAAAAAACTTTACTAATTAAAGAAATATAGATTATTAGCGCTGTAGCTCATTTGGCTCATTTAATTTATTTCCATTTTTTAAAAGACACACAATTAGTTTTATTGCTTAAATCGATGTTGTAAGCAACTATTTCCTCATTGGTTAACAAGTTAGGATGCAAAACTCCTTTCGTTCCTGAAGCTATGTTCTGTCGAATATTTAAAACTTTTTCCTTAAGCCTCCTTTGTTTATACATTTATTCAATAAAAAAGTTTTCTGAATGGAGTTTTTTGGATAATCCCCACATTTTTTTAAACCTTTCAAATATTCTTACCCTATCTGTTTAAATTGTTTGCTTAGGTTTTAAAATGCTTTCGTTAAAATTTGTATTTATTTTGATTTGCTGATAAACTGTTTTATGAGTTCGCGCTTGTTGTGATCTAAAACTAAAAAATGTTTTTCTATGTCTTATCTGTCATCGTCATGAATTTTCTAAATTGATTAAGAGCAGCTCATATTTCGTTGTGGTCTATTACGTGTAAAAAAAATCGTACTTATGGAGTATTTCCTCTTTACCTATATTAACTTTCGAATGCCCTAGATTTGAGTAAGTTTTTTCAATTCGCAGTGTTTGCTGGAAGTTTGAATTAAGACTAATATCGAAAGAAGGAGAAGCATCACCTGCAAATTTAAGTGCACGTGTACTATTTGACTCATGAACATTATTTAAAGCATATTTTCTTAATTTTGACTGTTCTCTATGTCTTACACTTGTATAAATTTCAATAAAACCGTGGTGTCGATTTTCGATTCTTCGCGATTTTCATTTCGTTTTGTTATCACGTTCCTTTGGTTTCTATTTATTCTGTCAGCTACTTCATTCTTATTTTTAGATAGATACTTTTTATTTCGAAAATAAATTTTACAATATATATTCGATATATTTATACCTGACTGCTTAAACAGTTTGTTAACATTATCGACTTTTGTATTTAGGAAAAAATTAACACATTACGAAGGAAAATTGGAGCAAAAACCTTCAGATAAAGAACAAACAAAAAAAAGTTTAATAAATTAATAAATATATAATATAATAATGGATACAGTACTTCTCTAAAATATCAATGACTAGAATGGAAATATGTAGGTATATTTATTATTATCAATATATATACATTAAATTAACATAAAATCTACAAATAAATATGCATATAAATAAAACAATATGCAATTAAATAAATAAACGCAAGCAATAAGGCAAAAAAAAAAAAAAAAAAAATAAATAAATAAGTATATAATTAGACAAATCAATAATACATAAAAATTAAGTATATTTTTAAACAGTTTAAGGTTACGAATTAATGTGTAGAAATTATTGGATTGGCAACTATGTAATTGCGGATTTCACTCATAGATGGCTTTAGTTGAATATTTAGGTTTGCTGACGTAATCGAAATGTCACACACATTTTGTTATTTGATAGTTGGTATTTCAACTGTCAATCAACAAAAAAAGAATTTTTGATCGGTTGTGTAGTTTTTGTTTTGCGTCTGTTGAAAAATGGCAAATTCAAATTTTCGGAAAGGAAAAAACGCATCGCAAGCTTACAAAAAGTTATGTGCAGTTTATGGTGACGAAGCTTTTAAAGAACGGCAGTGTCAAAATTGGTTTGCCAAATTTCGTTCTGGTGATTTTTCAGTCAAAGATGAAAACCGCTCTTGTCGTCCAATTGAAGTTGATGACGACCAATCAAAACTATAACCAAATCGGATCGCGTACAACACGTGAGATTGCAGAGAAGCTTCATGTATCACATACATGCATTGAAAATCGCTTAAAACAACTTAGCTATGCTCGAAAACTCGATATATGGGTTCCTCATGAACTGAAAGAAAATCATTTAACAGAACGCATTAACATCTGCGATTTGTTAAAAAAAACATAATGAAAATGATCCATTTTTAAAACGAATAATAACTGATGATGAAAAATGGGTTGTTAACAACAATGTCAATCGGAAAAGATCGTGGAGCAAGCCAGGTGAACCAGCTCCAACAAAATCAAAAGCTGATATTCATCAAAAGAAACTTATGTTATCAGTTTGGTGGGATTGCAAAGGATTTGTCTTCTTTGATATTTATCATCCAACCGAACGATCAATTCAGATGTCTACATTGAACAACTAACAAAACTGAACAATGCAGTTGAAGAAAAGCGGCCCGAATTGACAAATCGTAAAGGTGTTGTATTCCATCATGACAATGCAAGGCCACACACATTTTTGGTCACTCGCCAAAAATTATTGGAGCTTGGTTGGGATGTTTTGCCACATCCACCGTATAGTCCTGACCTTGCACCATCTGATTACTTTTTACTTCGATCTTTGCAAGACTCCTTGAATGGTAAAAATTTCAATAATAATGATGATGTCAACTCGTACCTGGTTCAGTTTTTTGCTGGTTAAAACCAGAAGTTTTATGAACGTGGAATTATGATGCTGCCTGAAAGATGGCAAAAGTTAAAAAATAAACTTATTTCGTTCCATGAAAAAATTATCTTTTATTTTCTAATAAATCCGCAATTACTTAGTTGCCAACCTGATAGTACCTGGTCATACGGTTCTAACGAACAAATATTATTTGGATAGATGGGACAATTATTGTTATTGCATCTTATTCTTTCTAAATAAATTTCGATACATTTCTGTCTCAAGTTAACATTAATTTGGAAAGGAACAAGAATACTTAGCCGTAAATTTTTTTATTTAAAATATTCCAACTTATAGTTCCCGGAGTTCTGAATTCGAAGAGAACAGGGGTAACAACTCTTGCAATTACTATACTATGACCATTTAAGGTAGAATACCATAATATTCTGGTTCGGTTAATGTTTCTTCCTTATAATTGCGTAAAACATTTGGTTTCACTTTGCTGGTTGTTGAACCAGTGTAAATTAAACATCTTATTCTATAAAATCATGTTGTTAAAGTGACTATCGGTCTATTCTTAAGTTGTTTGAATTTTGAAATGACTGACCTGTGTTGAAAAGCTTATATATCCTTTGGTTTGAATAGTTAGTAGAGTTAGGGGAAAAATGGGTCATGGACTGATTATGCTGAATGTTACTTTGCTGTGGTTTTCTCGGATCATTCCTACCGGATATGTTTTTATTATGGTTATTATAAGCCAATCGATTCGAATAAATGTGTCAGGTTCTTTGAAAAGGATTATTTTGAAATATCATATCCCTATTCTACATTTTTGTGTGTCTTACGTGTATTGTTCTTTCGTCATCTAATTATTTTAATTTTGAATATTTATTGTATATAGTATATCGAGTGGACTGTGACTCAAGTCCATAAGTATTCTTACGCAAACATATAGTATATTTTCTTGCATTTTTAAAGACATCGAATAATTCTCTAAAATTACTAACCTTGATATATCTGCAGTAAATGAAAGCTTTATAGTAAGTCTCAGCTTATTTTTGACGTTTATCCGGTTGATGATGATGTCTTCTAGTTGCCCATCGCAAATTGGTACAGCTGTTTTTTTTCGTCGCATTAAAGAGGTGTGGACCCGACTAATTTGATGAATGAGGAAAGCCCGTAATCCTCATTTCCGCCGAAAGGTTTAAGGTGCAAAAATTGTTGGAGTGTCTTATCGGTTCTCAGCGAGAATCCTTCATAATTTTGGATTTGTTGTGGTTGTCGATGAGCTTCACGTTGTTATTGGTTTTCTAGTTGCTGTTGTCGTTGCATTGCTCGTTGTTCTAGCTGCTTCTCCTGCGGTGGATTATTCGTTGCAGGACATCGATTGTTTAAGGTAACCATAATCACCAGTTAGATAAATACAGTTTTTACACTTTTTATATTTACACAGTTAGTTTCCAATTTTGTTTTCTGACTAGGGCAAATATTTTCTTGTTATGTTATTTACACCATCTTGCTATTGTTCGCTCTTTATCCATCCATCGTTCACTAACTTATAATAGGTATTTTTCTCTTTTAGTTCAGAATAGAGCTCTAAACAGAACTCGAGCACATCGAGCGTGCTCTGAACCGAGCGTGGTCAGGGCGCTCTGATTTGTTTTTGAAACACAGTTGAACGCTTGGCTGTCATTCGATTAGCAATCATATGTTAAGCTGTCAAAATAATAAAGCTTTGTTGAATAAAATTGTTTATTATTTATTGTTAGTTATATGTTATATTTTTATTACCTTCTACGCCAGAATAACAAATATCGTGCTGCATTTAAATTGTTTTGGATTTTATTTTTCCTATCAGGAAGTTCTTGTAATCGGTCCGATTTTCGAAATTCAAAATTTTTACATTTCTCCACGTTTAGCGGTGCCAGTAGTCGGATTCCATTATTTACAGCCTTACTCGAGAGCAAATCAAATTGGTTTCATTCGAAGCGTGTGTGGATAAAGATCACCTGAAAAGCTTTTGGTTAAATTTCACAGGGTGGTTTAAATTTTATGACGAAAAAACTGTCAAAAAAGGGACATTTTCACTTTTTCAATTAAAACCAATTTAGTCTTCCAATAAAAAAAGTTCAAAATTAATTAAATTCATAGTTTACAGTTACATTATCAGGTAAACAAATATGCATAAATATATAGTTATATAATAACATCATTGTCTCAAATATCCCGAATCCAACGCCATACGTTTTCATTACAGCTGTACTTTTATTTGATAAACAAATATTTAAGTACAGCTTCATCAAATTTAATCAAAGCTCTCCCTCCAACTTCGTCTTCTAAAGAAGACGATGTCGAACGACGAGCTAATAAATGCTGGTCAGAATTCGCCCCAGGCTTTTGGCTGTTGACCGCGAAAGAACTAAGTTGGGAAATATTCAAGTGAACCAATAAACGAACTTACAAACTAAGAAAATACCAAGTGTGTTTAATTCCGATAAATTTATAAATTAATAAACCCATTTCATTAAAACGAAAATAATAAACTAAATAAAAAAACAAAGTGTTTTTTATTACAATTAACTGGCACAATCGAAAAAAAAACTATAAATATAATTTATATTGGAAGCCATTACCGAATTGGTGTGTTAGTGCATATTCGTGCAAAGCATAACAAAAAAAAATGTTATTAATGTAATAATTTGCAATTCCACGTGGGTTTCACAATTAACCAAAGTTAAAGATAAAATAACTTTTTTAGTATAATTGTGTGCGGTCAATACTTAAATTGAAATTAACCGTAGTTTTATAAAAAGCCCGCAAAAGCAAAAAAAAAAATTCATTAACACTTTATTACAAAAAAAAAAAAAAACAAATTAAAACAAAAAAAAAACAAAGAAATTATAGAACTGTACCAAGAAGCACGTGTCAGTCGCAGAAGAAAAGCAACACCAGGAGGTCATAACTGCGGCGGAGAGATTTAAGCTTATATTAAATTTGATAAGTAAAGTTCAGGAATTTGACGGAAGCGAGTCTTAAACAAGAGATTTTTTGGACAAGATCGACTTGCTTGCAGCTTCCTTTGAAAATTTTTACGAGAGCGCTAAAATCATCCTTACCAGTTACATCAAAGATAAGATTGTAGGGAAGGCTAGGGACGAGCTACAGAAACATGGCAGAGTAGGGACTTGGATTGAAATAAGGGAGATTTCGAGGAATAGTTTTGGCGAAAAGCTATCAATTAACACACTCTTAGATAAACTAAGAACAGTTAAAGTTGAAACGACTATAGAGGAATTTTACAACACCATCAATAAGTTTCTCGACAGGCTAAATAACGCATATTTATTAAAAAATAATAGAAACAATAACGAAATGATATTATCTAATAAAAGAATATCACTAGAGACGTTTAAAACTAACCTTCCGGAACCGACAAAAACTATAATATAAAGCAGAAACCCTGATACGTTAAACGAGGCCTTTAAAATAATTGTGGAAATTAACCATCAACTGTTAGAACCCAATGGTATTAATTAGGGGTACAATTCTGAGCTTCATATACCAGAAAAAAAACCATGCAGCCAAACTCATAATCGCTTGCAAAGAACCCATTTCGACTCAACACAGAACAATATTTATAATCACTCTGGAAGATATCAACATAACAAAAACAGCTATACAAATAGTGCACACAACCAATACAATAATAACCATACATACAACGGACGGCCACAAGACAACCACTACACACCGAGTGGACAAACGCAACATAACGATAACCACACAAAAAGCTCAGCAACACAAAATAATAACAATCAAACATACTTGACGTAATGATAACTTTGCACATGTCAATCAATCTCGACAATTCAATCAACATAGATATTCCATCGAAGAGCCCATGGATATAACCGTCAATGAGTGTAACGAAAATGCAAGGTACAACTGCTACCAGCAGAATTTTCAAGACGGCCACCATGGCAACTACCCTATATAATTGTTAAACGTAATACTAGACCTTTAAAATTTGTAATTGATTGCGGAGCAGGATTCAGTATAGTTAACGAAAATATATGTCATCCCAAATGGAAAATATCATCCAACATCCACACTCTAAAAGTCCTAGGCCGCAATATTCAAACAAACACAAGGTACAAAATCCCTTTGTTTAGCGAGCTTAAGAGGCCAAATTTGTATGCAGATTTTTTAGAATACCAATTTCACTACTATTTTGATGGCCTTATAGGTAATTATATCCTACTTAAACTAAGTACAATCATTGATTATCGACGTCGATTACGTATAGTATAACAAAAGATACAGATATCCCAATTTACTTCAATGAAAATGAAGAACTATATGCTAAAAATTGTTATCGTGGCGAATCCTCCGAAATTCATTTTGGTGAATCCTTTGAAACTGAAATTTCCAATGAAGTATTTGCGTCTGACTTGAGTAACGCCGACTGTTCGAAATAAAATCTTTACTATATTCGTATAAACAAATCTGTTATAAAGAGGGTGATAACTTAACGTTCACAACTGAAATAAAGCACAAAATTAATACGAAGACGGAAATTCCAATTTTTAGCAAACTTTATAGGTACCCTGAAATTCACACTCAAGAAGTTGATAGGCAAATTGGTGAAATGCTTGATCAGGGAATTATTGTGCCAAGTAGTACTCCTTACAATTCACCTATCTGGGTAGTGCCCAAAAAAGATACCAGAAGCGGACAGCAATGGCGAATAGTAATGGACTACAGAAAGCTCAATAAACAGACAATAGAGGATAGATTCCCTATGCCAAACATTGACGACCTTTTCGATAAGTTAGGAAAATGTAATTATTTTTCCACTATCGACCTTGTGAAGGGCTTTCACCAAATTGAGGTTGATCAGCGCGACCGAGCAAAAACGGCCTTTTTAACTAAGAACGGTCACTTCGAATTTCTAAGGATGCCATTTGGGCTTAAAAATGCCCCGGCGACATACCAAAGAATTTATAAATAAAGTATGTGTCGTTTATCTCGACGATATTCTGGTTTTTTCAACCAGTTTTCAAGAGCACTTAGATTCGCTAAAGAAAATATTTCAAAGACTTAAGGAAACGAACTTAAAGATACAGGTAAATAAATGTAGCTTTGCTAAGTTGTCTACAAATTACCTACGACATGTTATTACAAACAAAGGTATTAAGCCTGATGAAAATAAAATCAAATCAATAATTTCGATGAAACTTCCGGTTGATAAAAAAGGCATTAAAAGCTTTTTAGGCATAACCGTTTACTACCGAAAATTCATGAAAGATTATTCGAAGGTTGCTTACCCTTTAATAAAGTATTTGAAGAAATCGGAAAAGGTGAACATATTCGACCCTCAATATGTGAAAGCCTTTGAAAAATTAAAAATTTTGCTTACCACGGATCCCATTCTCCGAAGTCCAGATTTCAGTAAGCCTTTCATCCTAACCACGGACGCTTCAAATTATGCACTAGGGGCTGTTCTTAGCCAAACAAACCATCCTTTATGTTACGCCTCTCGTACTCTTAATGAACACGAAAAAAATTACTCTACGATGAAATACTTCAGAACATATCATTATGGTAGAAAATTCATAGTGCGTACAGACCACAAACCGCTTGTCTGGCTCAGTGGTATTAAAGAGCCCAATATGAAGCTCCAGCGATGGGAAATTTTTCTCAATGAATATGATTTCGATGTTTATGTAATCAAGCTAATCATATAAAGGAGGTGCCGAAAACTGACGAAGACACCTTAGGTGATATTTTTCTCAATGAAAATTCAGAAATATGTAATATCGATGAAGTTATCCCAGGGGTGTCAATGCCCACGAACAATAATAACGACGTTATGTCTACAGACGCTACCATCCATAGTGCAGTAGAGGATTCCACACAGCACATTTTTATTTCTGAAAAACCCATTTAAATGTTTAAGAACCAAATTTATCTAACCTACAATAGCAAAGAAAGAATTTTTCTCAAAATAGTACATAAGAAAGTTCAAAATCATATTCAACTAAATAAAGCTAATAGCAACCTACTAGAAATAATGAAACAAGTTCTTATAAAGCGTCCTGCTTTTGCGTTTTCTGCAATGATTTGTCGTTGTTTGTTAAGTTTCAGGATTTGTACATTAAGTATTTTTCTATGAATGAAAATCTTAAAATCCTCAAGTCAAACATCAGGCTTAAAGACATCGTAGACAAAAATGAAATGCTGAATACTGAAAATAATATCATCTTTCATAAGACGACAGCCTCCCTTAAAACCGGAAATGCTGACATCGAACGATTACACGGCACATTAAACGAGCATCTGAGAATTAAAAATGCGACTAAAGATAACTCCAATTTAGATGAAAACCTTTTTAATATTATAAGTATCTACAACTGCATAATTCACTCTACAACTAAATTAAGACCAATTGACTTTATTAATAAAAATTTAAGTAGAGAGGACATTGACTTATTAGAAAAAAAATTCAAAACTGACAAAGACGCTAGAATTAAGCAGTTAAATAAAAACAAAAACAACATGGTGGAACTTTGTACGAACGTAGTTAAAAATAGGGCTGTTGGCAAATGCAATCCAAAGTATAAAACTTTCAAACCGATGGGGATTATGTTGTAAATAAAGCGAACAAAAGAAACACAAGGTACTATAAGAAACAATTTAGGCGCAAATACAAATATCAATCGAATAGTTAATAACTATCCAAATTGTGTAAGAATGCACAGTATTTCTATATGATATTAAACTTTAGTTCGGCTTTACCCCCGAACTCTTTCTTTTTTTAACGAACTCGAGTCTAGGCCCTATTTTAAAGTCAAGGATCTAGTTCAGATGGAATTGCAAAATTTTGCGATGTTGGAATTGAGAGCAAGGAAAGGTGCCAGCAAAACAAGTTTTTCCGGAGAATCAGTATAAAAAAAAGAATAGTTTAATGACATGTTGTAATAACGAATTTTTGGTTAAAGTTCCATGTTGATATGTACGTACAAAAAAAAATATTGTTAATATTTAAGTTTAATGTTAAGAAACAATATCTTTAAATAAGCATAAGGAAATGAAAATATGGTTAAAATGAAAAACAAAATCATTGTAACAAATTAGTTGATGAATTAGTTATGCCATTTAGGGTTAAGTCAATAACCATATTAACCATATTAATTGAAATGTTTTGTTTGATTACCATTCCTAGTAGTTCCTATTTTCGTAAAAAAAATGTATTTAAGCTAAATATATCTAGAGTTCTTGATGTAACCTTATATTTTCGGAGGAGTTATATAATAAAAGCCAACACCATACGTTTTCATTACAGCTGTACTTTTATTTGATAAACAAATATTTAAGTACAGCTTCATCAAATTAAATCAAAGCTCTCTCTCCAACTTCGTCTTCTAAAGAAGACGATGTCGAGCGACGAGCTTATAAATGCTGGTCAGAATTCGCCCGAGGCTTTTGGCTGTTGACCACGAAAGAACTAAGTTGAGAAATAATCAAGTGAACCAATAAACGAACTTACAAACTAAGAAAAACCAAGTGTGTTTGATTTCGATAAATTTATAAATTAATAAACCCATTTCATGAAACGAAAATAATAAACTAAATAAAAAAACAAAGTGTGTTTAATTAACTATATACACTGCCGTTCATATAGGGCCCGCCAAATAACTTTTTTTTTTGAAAATGCTATAAACAAAAAGCTGCTGAATATTTTCTCAAATTTCTTTTTTTATTTGAAAGTACAATCCTTCCGGTTAATAATGGAAAATAATTTCATTCTAATGGCTGCCTCGGCTGGCCATGCAGTAGCCTACACGATCGGTCCATTTTTTAAGCACATTATCGATTGTGTGCAGCTGTATTTCACCAATGGCTTCACGAATATTGTCCTTTTAAGCGTCAATTGTCTCTGGCTTGTCGGTGTAATACTTATCTTTGGGGGCACCCCACAAATTATAGTCCAACGGTGTCAAATTGTAGCTCCTAGGTGGCCAAACGACATCAGCTCTGCGGCTGATAATGCGATCTTCAAAAACAGGGCGCAAAACATCGAGTGTAGCTTCGGCTGTGTGGCACGTAGCGCCGTCCTGTTGAAACCAAATGTTGCCAATATCCTCCTCTTCAATTTTTGTGAACAAAAATTCGTTCAACATGGCCCGATAACGATCGCCATTGACTGTAACTGCCACTCCTTGCTCATTTTCGAAGAAAAATGGCCCAATTATGCCTCTGGACCAAAATCCGCACCAAACAGTTACTCGTTTTGGGTGCATCGGCTTTTCAATGTATGCGTGCGAGTTTTCTGTGCTCCAAATGCGACAATTTTGCTTGTTCACATACCCGCCAAGATCAAAATGAACTTCATCTGAACAGATGATTTTTTTGGCAAAATCGGCATCTTCTGTAAGTCGATCGCAGGCCCACTTAGAGAAGCGAAAACGCATTGAATGATCAGTTGGCTTCAACTCCTGAACCAATTGGACTTTGTATGGCGTCATACCAAGGTCTTTATGCAAAATTCGTCTCAATGATGTCTCCGAAATGTTCAACTGTTGAGAACGACGGTGAATTGATGTTGATGGCGCTTCACGCACACTTTCTGCCACAGCAGCACTATTCTCGGGTATACGCACTGTTTTTGGCTTTTCACGCTTTGGTTTATCGATGAGGATACTAGTTTCTTTCACTTTTTCCACAAAATAACGAACATACGGAGCTGACGGTGCTTCTCTTCTTCCAAAATCCGTACGCAATTTTCGCACACATTCTGCAACATTACTATGATTTTCAAAGTAATGTCGCAATATTTCCCAGCGTTGTTCAAGCTGTTCAAGCGTATACACAACCATATTCGTTCAGCGGAAGGATAAAACTAATTATTTGTCAAATCAGACATGAGCTAAGTGTTGCCGTTCACGAAATAAGCACTAGTTGGAAAAAAAAAATGTTAGATGGCGGACCCTTTACGTTTCCGGACAAATTCATATAAAATTTTTTTTTTGTTCAATTTTAATGCCAAAATTTCATCAATATTATATTTATTTAGCCAATTGACTAAACTAAGTAATTTACTAACTATAGAGAGTACCAAAAAGACCAAAAAAGTTTTTAGTTTAGGCCATTTCATTCATTGATGTGCCCCTTTCTTTTTTTCTGATCCAAAATTTTACGGACGTTCTTGGAAAATTGTTTCTGAAATGTGAATCCTGTAAGTCTTTCCCATTTTTCATGACTCAGAATGACGTCTGCAATACTGACATATGCAAATATCCTTACCAAATTTTGAAGTCACCAGTTTTTTTGTTCAAAAACTGCTCGGCTGTAGCTTGACACTTTTTTATCGTTATAATATTTTAGCAAAACGAAGCTCATGGCGCAACTTACATGAGGCAATTGAATTCAAAGAAAAAGCATTGAGAGAAAGCTAAATGACAAGGTTAAGACACATGGCTAAAACTGCATTACTCGTATATTGCTAGGAATGCATAAATTTACCAGACAGAAAAAGATCCTTTGCTGAGCAGTTACCAGCTCGGAAGGAAGAGGTGCAATCAAAGAAAAAGCAGTCAAACAAATTTGATTGATTACAAATAATTCCAAAAATACATAAAGTTGAGATAAGCAGTTGGTCCTCAAACTTTTAAAATATGAATCCCTATAAACAGAGTTCTTACAAAATGTAATACTTTTGAAACTAAGCTATATAATATTTGATAATTCTGGCTGTCTGATTTATAACACTTTATTGAAGAAGTTGAAAAACAACTGGCAAAAGCAAATAAAAATTCAACTTCCAATGTTAAATTTGTGGTTATGAAATCGATTTTCGCAACTCTAAATTTAAAATATCTTATCTTCACGTTGAGTTGGATACTCTTAGATGGATGATTGGCTAAGATTTTGTGTCGTTGGTCTTATATTACAGTCGAAAATGCTTTCATTGAGTCGTTTAATGCAAGCCATGGACAGCCAGCCAGCTAAAACAATTATCTCAAGGTTGCACATCCCAAACTGAAGCCTGCAAAATTCGAAATGTAAATATCATAGTAAAATTGCAATCAATGCTGAGGACATGGAAGAATCATTAATGCCATCTACCTGACCTAGACGAAGCACCGATATCAAGATAGAACTTTTAAAAGCGGCGGCGATGACTTAGTTGGGAGTATGCACCAACTCATCTGCAAAACATGGTCAGAAGAAAGCATGCGAGATGAATGGAATCTCAGTATTGGTTGCCCAATCCTGAAGGAAGCAAGCCAATAATAGAGGTATCAATCTCCTCAAAATTGCCTTTAATATCTTTTCCGCCGTATGATGTGAACGTCTGAAGCAGTTCGTCAACATCCTGATAGGTCCATATTAATGTGGTTTTCGACCAGAAAAGTCCACCATAAACCAAATATCAACATAACGGCAGATCTTGGAAAAAACCCAGGAGCGCCAAGTCAGTATTTCAAGGTTGGTCTGGTGTCTGTTTCGTCCACAGAGACGAGATTTATGAAGTCATGTCTAGGTTTGGCATCGCTGCCAAGCTAGTACTTTTGTGCAGGATGGCGATGGAGAAATCAAGCTGCGCCAATGAGGTCGGCAAAGACGTTATCGACCCACTTGATGTCAAACAATATTTTAGACAAGGTGATGCACTGTCATGCGATTTCTTCAACATCATACTTGGGATAATAGTGCAAAAGTACCTTGTCAACGCCAGAAGGCAAAAAGAGGCATATGCTGTCATAAAGAAAGACCAAACCCTGATCAGAACGTTACCGTAAACAGCTATAACTTTGAGGTAGTTGTGGCTTTGTCTATCTTGGCTCCGCTATAAATACAGATAATAACATCAGCGCTCAGATCAAACGAAGAATACCTCTAGCTATTAAAGCTAAGCCGTCTTTCGAAGAACTGAAGTGTCGCTCTATGAGACCAATATCATCCCCGTCCTACTATATAGTGTAGAAGCATGGACATTTTCAAAAGCGGATGAAGGCCCCGTTGTTTCGAGAGAAAAGTGCGATATTTTTGCCTATCTGCATTGACGGTGAGTGGAGGAGAAGATTCAACAACCAATTGACTTAGCCAAAAGGATAAAATATCAATGCTACGTGGACTGTAACGCCACCTCAAGTTAATAATTAAATGATTAATGACAAAAAAAGTCCAACCAGCTATTATGTTAAAAAAAAAAATATTTTAAATTATATTAAGTTATTTCCGCGCTCAAACTTAAAATCTAATTTACTTTAAGTATCATAGAAAGGTAACTCGATCAGAAAAAAAGTATTTCGAAATTGAAATACATATATTATATTAATCTATCATCGTTAAATACGCAATACGTATTTTAAGTGATCCAAAAACGAAAATATATACGAGTATATGGTATTCCTCAAGGGCAGCTAAAAATATGTAATATGTATCTTATTTTTAACTTCCCTTCAGGCAGTTCTTGTAATCCATCCGATTTTCGAATTCAAAATTTTTACATATCTCGACCTTTCAAGTTCCCAGTAGTCGGAATCCATTGTGTTTAGAAAGATGACTGTGTGTGTGGGTATACGTACGTACGTTTGTGCGGATTCTTTCGAACAACCTTACTCGAGAACAAATTAAGTTGTAATTTGTAAATAATTTGTTGAATTTTAATTTCAAAAGTTTCATCAGCATCATATTTATTTAGCCAATTGACTAAAATTAGTTTATTATTACCTTTACAGATATACGTTCAGACTAAAACATTATTAAGTTGAGGCCATTTTATATTTTAAGGTAGCCCTTTCTCTATTTCTTGACCCACATTTCCGCGACAGTGCTTGGAAAATTGTTTAGAAATATGAATCCTATAAATCCTTTTTATTTCTCATGATTTCGAATTACGGTACAACACCGACACATCCTTAGAAAATGATGCTGCCATCAGTATTTTGTTCAAGACCTGCTGTAGCTTGACGCTTTTTTATCTTTAAACCATATTGGTAAAAGAAACTCATGGGGCAACATACCTGATTCAATTGATTTGGTAGAAAAATCATAAGCTAAAACACAGATAAAATTGCATTACTCGCATATTAAAAAGCTTGCTAGGAAGATCAAAACATTCAAAGATTAAGTTTGTTTTCCATTGTTGTGGCTTCTTATCATGCACCAAAGTCTAGAGGTCTTTCCAGTAAATGACACAGAGATAAACAATTTCTCGAAATCGGTCTGCAAACAACTATCAAAATCTTCAGTTAAAACTTGACTGAAAGTGATCCTATTGAAGCCATCTATTTACCAGAAGGAAAAAGATCCTATGCTAAATATTTCCCCAGCTCGGAAGGGTGAGGTGGTGGAAATTTCCTGAATGATAATACTGTATATACTTTTGACTCCTTTCTTAAATGACATAAATATAATCACACTTAAATATTCCGAGCACAGGTAAAGTTCTTCCAAAGAAAAGCAATCTGACAAATTTAATGAAAGTGCATTGTAGAGGTCGTAGAAATTATTTCGAAAATACATTGGACAAGGAGTTGACATAAGCGGTCTTAAAGATATATTTTATAAAAAAAAATACATTCTGAAAACGAAAAAAAAAACAAAGCCTGATCACAAATTTCAAAATTTTTCCAAATTATTGTCCTGATCACGTAAAAGAATACTTTCGAAAGTAAGTAATAACGAAATGTTGAATTAAAAATAATGTTGAATACTCAACTTTACCTTCATAGCAGCTTCCAATTCCCCAACTTATCCCCATTTCAAGTAATAAATGTGATTTTTATTTTATAGAATTTTAACTGAACTAGATAAATTTGCTAATGATTCAACTCAATTATTATAAATAATCTCATACCTTATATTTCAACATGAAATTGTTTTAAGTTAGATTTAATCTTTATATTTATATTTTTAATTTATTATTTTAATATGTTTTAATTCAATTTAACCAACGTATTCTTTACATCGCTAATTTTGCACAGATTTAAGTATTTCTTACTGTGTTAGCATGTAGAGTATACCCTTTAATCTACACTTTCGACGCAACTCGTATTTTATATGATTCAAAGATGCGAAAACAAATATAAACTTACGGGGAGCTAAAAAAATGAGTATCTTAAAGTTGATGTTGGGAGCAAATTAAATAGAACCTTAATGTTTTTTTTTTTTATCATGAGATGGGAAGTTCATGGTATGGGCAGCTCTACTCGCACCCAAACCAATTTTTGTATGTTGTCGCTCCAGTTACATAAAAATATGGCCAGAGCTATGATATGTTTGAGCTTAAAAAGAAACACTCAGGCTCTGCTCTGAACGAAAAAAGAAAAAACGCCAAATGATTAATTTTTAAATATTTTCACTTGTCCCCAAGTACGGAAACGATAATCGGTTTGGAAACAACCAGTTTAATATTCTTATTTAAAAAAAAATAAAATCATAACTTTTGTTGTTGCTGGGTGTCTCAAGACTAACTTTATTTTACTAAATAATTCTCAGCCTATCTTACAATAATTTAGTGACCTACTAAATTCTACGTTCATATTTTTTTTAGCAAAAAAGGTTTCTGTGTTGAATTGCGAAAGGCAAAAGAAAAGTAAACACGTGCAATGAACTTCCGTTTGTTGATCGTAAATTGAAAACGAAAACGCAAAATTAAACAAATATGAAAAGAGGCGCAATGAACTTCCGCTGATGAATCAGCAAACCGTCTGTGCTGACATAGGGAGAAAAGCTTTCGGTCCATGCCTTTGTTAAGTATTGACGTATCAATGGCGACACGGCTGTCCTTGCTCTGGATGATACAGTCGAATCGTCTAAGCCAAAACTCCAGCGACCTACTGCTACGCAGAAATCTTTTTCATCAATGGATGAATAGTTTCGATGATGCTATTTGACATCCGCTCTGTCGCGATCTGATACCGCCCTAATGAATAGAAGAGTCTCCGGTGAGCTACTTGCGAAGTCGTTTACTGTATAAGTAGAGGAACGCTTCAGTGGGAATAAGGTCGTTAAAGCGCACTGTCTCATGGTGCATTGCTCTTGCAATTTGACTTCAAATAATCTTTATCAGAAAATTATCGACTCTGATCAGTTTTGCCCCGTTGTACAGGACTTCATTACTATCGAGCTTTTTGTACTCAAGCCCTAAGGTATCGTCTCGCGAAAACGAAACAGTAAAATCTTTTGATGGCTGGACGAACGGTGAACTCTGTTCTGTATTATAATCTTTGGTGTCATTAAGACAAGTTTTCCATCATGTCCTGTCCGCCTTGTCCGATTTGCATTTGCATTTAGGTCTGGTTTAAGTTAATAAGCAATTGAGTAAGTAAGTTTAAAAAGAGTTAATCAAGCTAGATTTAAGTATTTTTTGACTAGCATGCGAGGTAATAAATTAAATGAATTCAAATGCAATTGAAATACAGAAATAAACACCTTTCTTTAATTTTTTAAAGCATTTAATCGCCACTCTATCAGCAAGATCATCTTTGGAGAAGAATATTATTAAGCTAAAATTAGAATTTTTATTTGACGTAAAACATCTGCTAGTTTGCAATAAAAAAAAATACAAATGATAATAAAAGTCCTTTGTACTTATAACCTGTCAGCCCAAATTCAAGAATCTGCGTATCACGCCGTCATTTGGTGCTGTCTGCCTTTATGTTTGTATATAATAATTGTTACCTTCAGATTAATAAATCAAGCTCTGATTGAGTCAATAAGGTGCCAACGGGTTGTCAAATACGAAATGTCACAATTGCTGCTGAATGACTTTATCAAAATGCAAATAATTAATATTATCAAAATGTTATGTTTAATATGACACAAATGTAGTAATCTATGGTCGTACGTACGGGTATATCAACAAGTGGGATAAGTGTGAAGATAAAGGCAACCCATAGTATGGTATGACATTTTTATTGTACACTTTTCATGTCCAATGCTTCTACTTTGATAAATGAATATATAATTGATAAATTAATAGACTATACGCTTTGATGTATTTGTTTTATTTAATATCATCTTACGTCACACATCATTTTTACATCTGTTGGAAAAAGTAATATGTATGTGTATATATTTCTTTATTGGTTTCATTTGTAGCTTTAAATAAAAATTAATAAATATATTTATAAATTAGAAAGAAGCAGTTCATGTTATTGACAATCTATTATAATGTCTTCTGAGTATTTGTATATTTCATATTAAAATAATGATTTTTTAAACATTTTTTTCTTCTCTTTAACTTAAGTTCCAGTAAGTAGGTCCTAAAATATATATATTAATTAAAATAATAATAAATATAAATAAATAATCTAAGACCTTTATAAATAAGCGAATCTTGTAGTCCAGCAGTTAAAATTTGGCTGTCCAATGTTACTCGTGTTTCTCAGTTCGTAGGGCTGAACTTTTCCAATCTATTCTACACATTTAATAGGAAACAGTGCTAATAAACTATTTTGTTTTTTTTTTGTTTGTTTTTTAGTGCAATTTTTATTTACTATATTACATGATAATTACTTAATTGCTAGGGAAAATAGCTTTAAACAAGCTTAAATAAAATGATGTTTATATCTTACTTACTGGCCAATTACAGGCGCTCTAAGCTTAACTTTGTTCACATACTTTTTAGTTCCTTTACAGTGCTAACTATAAACTAAGAAAATTAAATTTTAGGAACTAAGTAAAATGGCATTTTGTTATTTATTTAAAACTATTATTATTAACGAAAAATAACTATAATAACTTAAATCTACCTGAAATACATAAATAACTTATTTCTAGCTTAAAGTATACATGCAAGGCAGACAGAAACACACACACATACATTGTCATGCTGAGTATATGCAAAAAATGCGCACATATATCAACATATACAATATATATATATGTACTACTGTGTCCAAAAAATAAGGTTACATTGTATTTATTTTGAAAATTCTTTATTTATTCTTCCAAATCAATTTCATCCCCTTCAAAGTAATCCCCTCCCCGATGCAATGCACTTATGCCAACGGATTTTCCAATCTTTGAAACATTGGTTGTAGTCACTTTCCGGGATGGCCTTCAGTTCCGTCTTCGCTGCGGCTTGAATCTCCTCTATCGTATCAAAACGGTGTCCCCGCAGCGGTCTTTTGAGCTTGTTGAACAGCCAGAAGTCGCACGGCGCCAGATCAGGTGAATACGGTGGTTGCGGAACGATATGGGTTGAGTTTTTGGCGAAATGATCACGAATTACGAGAGCGGTATGGGATGGTGCATTATCGTGGTGTAAAAACCAAGAATTGTCTTTCCACAATTCCGGCCTTTTTAGGGGGATAGCGTTACGCAAACGACGCATAACGTTCAAATAATATTCCTTGTTGACTGTTTGGCCGGTTGGAAGGAATTCATAAAGCACAACACCACGATAATCGAAGAAAACAGTCAACATGACCTTGATTTTTGAGGGACTTTGGCGCGGTTTTTTTGGTCTCGGCTCTCCTTTGGCACGATATTCGCTCGATTGATCGGTTGTTTCGGGGTCGTAAGCATAAATCCAAGTCTCATCGCCAGTTATAATGCGTTTCATGACATCCTGGTAGTCGGAAAGCATTGTTTCACACACTTCAACGCGACGCCTTTTTTCCAAAAAATTCAATGTTTTCGGTACCAGTCGAGATTTGACGCGCTTGAGGCCCAAAGCATCCTTCAAAATGGTATTGACTGAGCCTTTCGATAAGCCAACTTCATCAGCAAGGTCTCTTATCGTTAATCGATGGTTTTTCAACACCAAATCTTTGATTTGTTGGACGTGAGCTTCATCGGTTGAGGTTGATGGTCGCCCAGAACGCTCTTCGTCTTCGACACGTTCACGGCCGGCTTGGAAATCACTATACTACTTGTAAACATTTTTTTTAGACATAGCCTCATCATTAAAGGCTTTCTGCACCATCCTCAACGTATCCGCAGCAGAAAATTGGTTCCGCAAACAAAATTTAATAAAAATTCTTTGCTCAATAAATTTGGACATCGCAAAAAACGAAAAACTCACTTTAAGCAGCTCACAAAACGACGCGTATCTCAAACACTATGAATATATTTTGACATGAAATTTCACATAGATGTCACTGACAGTACTACCAACCTAAAAAGAAAGAAAAATTTCCAAATCGACGCGCGCAGTTTAAATTTTTGGACACAGTAGTATATGTGGATGTCCTCTTCTTGCGCATACACTATACTAAACTTAACTTAAAGAGGAATGCCTCTAGGGGGACAAAGCCGTTAAGGCGCACACTTTCGTGATACAGGTCATTTGGATAGAAGGCCCTGGAGATCAGATGGTTGACCGAGTTCATTGTTCTTGCAACGTGATTTCGTGTCAGCTTTAAAGTTTATTCACTCTTAGAATGTCTGCCCTATTATATAAGACTCTGGAGTTCTGTATAAGCGTAAGCAAGTCCATAGACATTGCCAAACAACCGCATCTATATTTTTTGTTGAAATACAGATACTGGTCCAGCCAAATTCCAAGTTATCGGACTACACTTCGACTGGTCAATGGCTGTCCGTGCGGGGCCATAATTGAGAGCTTTTTCCAATTCTTGATGGTATCCCTAGTAGCCCCAGACCAGAGCTGTAAAAAGTGCAGTCTTTTGAGTTTTTTTATTCAATTGAATTGAATGGCTTATTTTACTGTCTTATGACTTCACTGAAATACTTCCATTTAAAAAATTATTCATTATCAATTTTTAAGTCATTGGACTTAGAATAACTTGTAGTAATCAAAATCATTGATTAATTCGGTAGTGAAGTCTTTTGATTTTATTTCAGTTTTAACGTTTTGAAGTCTTTTGATTCTTTTGATTATTCCTTTGATTACGTTACAACATGATGATATGATTATTTACATTTTTTCCTGCTGGCTTGCGAGTAGCTAGGAACCGCTGCGTAGTCGTCCGACGAAAAGTGCATGATTTTCTTATGTGAAAAATGGCAATAAACGAAACACTACGCCCAATAAATTGTCTTTAAACGGATGACGCTTAACCTTCAACAAGCTCTCGACGACTACGAGGAAACAATGGGAAACAACGGCTTATTTTGATACATGAAGGGCTGTGACCAAATTGATTCAGTAACAGAAAAAAAAACAAAGCTGCACTGATAACTTCTTTGCTTACGTATTGCTTGAAAAATGGTAGATCCCGTTGCCATAATTAGCAAAACAACATATGTATGTCAGTCTTAACAGCAGATTTTGGTGTTGTTGTTTATAAACTTCATCGCGTCCCATATTAAGTAAAGTAAAATTAACTTCTTATAGATTTTTTTAATACTAAGGAATCAAGCAATATGGGAGTGAAACTCTTGACACACGCATCTAAGTATATTAGCGATGAGTTTTCGCATATTTTAATACGTAAATTTCATTCGGAATTGGATGTGGTCTCGTTTTACTCATTTCAATCTCCAGATAAGTTATTCATTTACCTCTCTGTTTAATACTTAACTTAACTTAAGAAGTGAAAAGTTTTTTTTTATCATATGTTCAAGCTTAATATTTTAATTTGTTTTATCTTGTACATGAAATCATACACACAAACACACGTATTCAGATTACATTCATCTACAAATATAAGACAATTAAAATTGAACTAATCTTGACTTATTTTCCTTATCACATCAAATAGTTAGATTTGCGTGATGTTCATAGAAAGTATTTTTTAAAGATTTCAAACTCAAAAGTTGAGAAGTATTATATTCTCAACAAAGTAATAAAATATAATTAACGTATACATAAAAAAATCTTATAAATAAACAGTATCCATCCAATAAAGTGAGATTAAATTTAACTAAAATACTATCAACGGTATTGATATTTAATCTCATTCTGCATAAAAGCATAGCATTAAAAAATGCTTTTTCGAGATTTAGTTTAATCTATGCTTAGTACGTCATCCACAAATCATCACTAAGGATAATCTTAAGAACAGCACGATGCCGAATAAGTCTCGAAAGGACATCGTATGCCTAGAAATACATAGGTTTCCGGTTGAGCACTTACACTTGAACGGACAACTTAAAACACCTCAGATCATAATTTTTCTTGTAAAAGAATGTAGAAATTTATAAAGTCACATAATTAGTACTATTTAGCTTTTAGTTAATATTTTTCAAAGAAATTGAAATGTTGTAACGTAATCAAAAGAATAAAGAAATCAAAATACTTCAAATAGTCATAAGACTTCAAGCACTCAAAAGACTTCACATCAGTCAAAAGACTTCAAACCGTTCAAGCTGAAATGAAATCAAAAGTCTTCACTACCGAATTAATCAATGATTTCAAAAGACTTCAAAGAATTCAAACAGTCTAAACGTATTGCATTCTTTTGACTTGAAGCCTTTTGAGTACTTGAAGTTATTCTAAGTACAATGATTTCGAAATTAATGGGTAATTTAAGTGGAAGTTAAAGTATTAAATTGAAGTCTTTTATTTGAAGTAAAAGGAATTAATCTAAATACTGTGACTTTGCAGAAAGCAATCTCGAAATAATGCATACCCTTACAGTTTCGCATTTCCGAAAGTTGATCTTTAATTTCCAGTCGTCGCAAATTCGCTGTAAAAAAAAGTCACGCTGCAAGAGATTTCTAATGCCTTCGATTTTCGGACCTGATCTACTCGCAATTAAGTCGTCTGCGTACGCTATGGCATGGGAAAGGAATCTTACAAGGTCACTGGTGAATATATTGAAGAGGATCTGCGAAATGACAGCCCCCTGTTGCAGACCATTTATTAACTAAAATAAGGCATTAGAATTTACATTGCCATTTTTCACAATGAACTGTCTATTGACTACCATGTTAACAAGCATGTACAACAGTGATTTGCTGATGCCAAGACTACTCAACTTGTAAAAGATTTCTTGTAACCATACGGTATCGAAAGCCTTTTCCAGGTCCACCAGGCAGGCACCCCTGCATTGTTTCTTACTTTTGTTCCATTGGATATCTGATACTAGTTTAGACGCGGCATATAGTATATGCAATCATGCCCCCGCCTTGAAACCGAATTGATTATCCGGAATAATATTTTTGTCCTCAACCCAATTAAGCAGGGCTCAATGTACCACTTTCTCAAAAGCCTTACTGATGTTCGGGAGAAGACTAATGGACCGGAGATTGTCCTGATTGGAGATATCCTTGTCCCGTTTAGATATGGGTTGTACACCGCCGTCTTCCAATGTGTTGGATAATATGCATTATTCAGCGCATTATTAAAGAGGATGATGTAAATATTTATCGCTTCTGGTGGAAGATGTCGAAGCACAATATTCCGTTGATTCCCATTGATTTTTTCTTCTTCAGTTATTTGAAGATGCCTTTGAGATCAGCCTTCGATATAAACATGGGATTGGTCGTTTCACTGGCGTTGACATTATTTGCCATGTTATTGTCATTGAATTCGGTGAAACCCGTGTTCTCTGATTGCCATTGTGCCATCTCATATCGGAGATTGCAATTGTGCTCAAGTACGCGACTTTCCAGGTCATGATTCGGGCAAATCCTTTCATTTACCTTATACACTTCCTGAAAAATAGCCTCAACTTTCTTCTAACTGGATCTATGCCCGCTGTCAAAAGTATTTGTTCGTTTTCCATCGTTCGATGGATCTTAAGAAACGGAAGATCGTTTTGATTTTTCCTCCGAAATATTTAATATATTTGCGAAAATATACTCTGGATGCTGGGTTTTATAGCTCGAATTTTGTTGTTCAAATGCAAGTTAATAAGTTTTCTGTAATTTTCTTTGATTATCGTTAGGAGGTTCTTAATCAAAGACTTCAGACTTTTGTCTGTCAGTAAATCATCTGTACAAGAGTTTAAGTCTTGACAACAGTTGGAGTTGTCAGTTTCTTGATACAGAGGTATCGAACTGTCCATCGTTTGTCAATCCCATCGTTTGACAGAGTTCTGTTGGTCGTTGGATGGGTCTCATTTAAAGAGAGTATTCTTGTCAAAGTTCTAGGGAAGCGTGGCCAACGCACCCAACTATAATTGTAGGGATACATCTGGACGAACTCTTCCAACTCCAATGAAAAAGTGATTCGAGTTCTGGAATAAACAAACTGGGTTGAGAAGTATCTACTTCTGTTCAGGACGCCGTTGTCAAGGGCCTCGAGAAATACTAAAAAAAAGGGGGCTCTCTATCGTTGGACAAAACGGTCAATTTCTGGCGAGTTGCAGAGTTGTCAGAGACCATGCGATTTGGCTAGGTCAGTAATAATATTTTATCAAACATAAAGATACTACTCAAGCCAAATCGGGATGCCAAGGTAAAGGTGATCTGCTACCCAGGAAGTGGGAACATGCTTAATGGAAAAGGTTCGGGTTTTCGAGAGACGATGTCTTAGGGCTAGTCTCCAGTAGCAAGTAGCTCACCGGAGACTTTTCTGTTCAGTAGGGCGGTATCAGACGGCGACAGAGCTGATGTTGTGAGGCAATATAAATAATATTGGTGGCAAATTTGGTAACATATCCTGTCAGTCTTATTTAAATAGTTTTAACATTATTTTAAGTTAGAATAAGTTTAGTTTTTAACTTAGATATTAGTTTAGTTTTAAAGTCTTGTTTTAAAGATAAAAAAAATTTAATTGTCCTGTTGCTTAGTTGTTCGCTTATATTTTCTTAGATTTTTCTTAAGGTATACATGATGTAATATAAATATATAAAATAAACAGTCGTCAAAGGACATATTTAAAATCGTCAGGATTTGTTTAGAGTGCTTGCATGGGGCTGGTAAGTTAGTTTTGTTTGTGTCTAGCATGTAAGGTGATGAATTGAATTAATAAACTTGCACTGAATTGCAAACAAAACTAAAAGGATGCGGTAAAGCGAATAAACTTCTCCTTGAGCTAAGTTCCAAAGTGAGTATGACTATAGTATGGCTATACGCTTGTCGTTGCATGGCCTTGTTTATCTGATAGCGTGCATTTCCGCAGTCGTAAGTTATCTTTCATTTCTTTAAGGCTATATTATTTGAAAATGTGATATTTAAGTCAACGGACATATGGCGAAATGTGAAGGGAATTTAAAAAAACAAGAACTTCCTGATGGGAAATTAAAAATTACGAATATTAAATAAAGCATCTATTTATCATAGAAATTTTTGTTTCCGGCATGGTTTTTCTAAACATTCATATCCTTATTGGCTTAACAATAACCATAAACAAATAAAGTTGAATTAACCAATTAAGTAACATACCCATCTTCATCTTAACACGCATTAGGCGATATACATACATATGTATGCACATATTAGCCGTAGAAATATACAAGGCACCCAGTTAACATCTCACTTGGAAATTTTTTCGGACGATCATAATGAAGAGTTTACTCAAAACGTCAAGGTGAAATATATAGAGCTCATTCCTCAAAGGATCTTAAAAGTTCAGCAAATGACTTAATGTGTTTCACATAAAACACTTCAAGAGTAAAGCCGATAAACATAAGGAAAGAACAACCCCCTGGGGTGTATTACTGCGTGCCGCTGCTCCTGGTGGTTGACGAATGATGTATAAATTGGTGTAAATGCCAAGAAACTGATTCGGATTGGCATCGTTTCTACCCATGCGCAAATGGTCAGAGGTGAGAGATGTCTTCATGAGCAGTGCAATGCGCGCGCGAAATTCGCTCTTGCAGGTAGACGTCTCGAAAATAAATTTATGTTGAGCGCTCTATTATTAAACACCATAAATCATGGAAAGATCAGATTTAGAAGGTTTAAAGGGAAATTAAGGATGCACAGTCACACGGATATACAGAACATATTACAGGTAACCTGTCTTTTATGTAGCTAAGGTGAATTAAATTCCCTTCAATTATCCCAAAATTGGACGAGAATTATTTACCTGGGCTCTGCGGCGAACTAATGAATAGTATCAAAGCAGTTCTCATGTCTTCGTTTGCCGGTTACCTTGGTAATTATTTTTTTTCAATTTGTTATTGATTTCTTTTTTCTTATTCAACTTCTTTGCTTAGTAACCTTGTCTGATTTATTAATTGCTCCTTGCTCCTTTGAGGTGGGATGATTTTTATAATTCAGGTGTATTAACCGAGAATCTTTGTGGTTGTTTTGTCTGACGGCACGAGTAAATTAATTAACCGTCTTTCTTTTGCGTAGTGTTAGATGAAAATAAAGTATTTCCCTTGAATGGGGGGAGTAGCTGAAATAAGGTAATCCCTGTGAAGAGAGGGAGTAACTGCAAATTACATAGCCGCGAAGGAGTAGCGACTTCGTGCCTCAATGACACGAACAAATTTAAATTGTTCTCCACATTATAAACCTACGAGTATGTATACTGGTTTGAAAAGAAAGGTTGACATGAAAAACAAGAAATGTACGGATTTGAAATGCACAGTTTACAATTGTCAATTTTCATTTAGTTAAATCAACCTCTTGCAGAGTTGTAAAAAGCATTTTGATTCTTCGACATGTTAATTTTACATTCAACCTCTTTTTTCGGAAAGTAGTTTAATTAAAAGTCCACATCTGAATGCAACAAATCGTGAAGAATTTTATTGCAGATACAAATTTGGGAAAATTTGTCTGATATACTGAAATATTAAAAATTTGGATTTATGCTTCTCGGCAGCAATTATCCCCCGTGGCACACGTACAAAGTCGTGCCATAAATACTGCTTCACAAATTTTGTTCAAAGTAAAGTTAAGAAGACAAATATAATATTGATACCTTTTATTAAATTTGACCGACATTATTTTAATATATTTTAAGAAGCCACCTTTAGCCTCAATCGTCTGCCATGCATACTTTTTTCTAGCCATAGCTGAGTCAAATTGGCTTGGTGGGCTGGAGCTGTGTCGTGCTGGAACACCATTTGGCCGCGTTCAGAATTCTAGGGACTTAAATTTCAGTAAAAATTTACAACATTGATCGGGATTGCATACGCAGTTGACAAATTCATGTGTCAAAAATATTATTTTTGGAAAATTATTTTCAATTTGTACTATTAATATATTTGTTAGTTTTCTGTTTAAAAAATTACTTTTAATTTGTACTTATAATAAATAAGTTTAAACTGTTTGTTTTTGAAATAAACGATACAGAAGAAGAACTTTTATGTGAGTTAAAAAGTATGCACATGCACCAAGAAAGTAAATTAATTTAGACATCTGTAGGTCAAGTTGCGCTATTCGTTCTCGATGAGTGCATCGTGCATTTTGCGGAATTCTGAAATCCCAGCTACTTTGAGGAAGCAATTGCTACGTACTCGCTGGAAGAATTTCGTGTCCACCAGGATGAGTTGGACTTGTTTTTCGGTTACCTTCAAGTGCATGCAACAGCGCGAATTGAAAATTAAAAAAAACACTTGTTTCGGATATGGATGCTCAGTAAGCAGGAGAGTTTTTTGTTAGCTGGAAATCATTCCAATTTTTCCAAAAGTGCAGCATCTTACAATTTTTGTGAAGTGCTTGATGTTCTGTGCAGTTTATTCAAAGTCTATACGAAGTGGAATAGTTATTTATACTCTGTCTATGGGTCAAAAGCGTTATAAATAGTAACATTCTTTCAAATTTTCAAGGAGATTCTCGGAGTTATTGGTTCTACTGATGGCAGTCATATTCAAATCAAGCAGCCAACAAGAAACCCCGTTGATTACTACAATCGGAAGAACAGACATTCCGTAATATTACAAGGTACGATTACATTACCCTAAATTAATTACATAGGCGTTATAACATTTTGTAAAGACGTATGTGAATAAAGGATGGTCTTCGCCAACATTTACGTTGGAGCACCATGCCCACTGGACGATGCTAGAGTGTGTAGAAATAGTTTGCTTAATTAGAAGATAAATAGATGTGGTGATTCATTTTACGGAAAATGGACATCTCAATGAACAGCATTTGCATTAAATTTTGTTTGCGGAATCAATTTTCT
Organism: Orthonevra nobilis; assembly: GCA_963555765.1. Taxonomy (NCBI): domain Eukaryota; kingdom Metazoa; phylum Arthropoda; class Insecta; order Diptera; family Syrphidae; genus Orthonevra; species Orthonevra nobilis. Next base: position 75,238,806 of record OY743224.1, on the reverse strand, counting down.
GCTGCGGATACGTTGAGGATGGTGCAGAAAGCCTTTGATGATGAGGCTATGTTTAAAAAAAATGTTTACAAGTGGTATAGTGATTTCCAAGCCGGCCGTGAACGTGTCGAAGACGAAGAGCGTTCTGGGCGGCCATCAACCTCAACCGATGAAGCTCACGTCCAACAAATCAAAAATTGGTGTTGAAAAACCATCGATTAACGATTAGAGACCTTGCTGATAAAGTTGGCTTATCGAAAGGCTCAGGCAATACCATTTTGAAGGATGCTTTGGGCCTCAAGCGCGTTAATCTCGACTGGTACCGAAAACATTGAATTTTTTGGAAAAAAGGCGTCGCGTTGAAGTGCGAGAAACAATGCTTTCCGACTACCAGGAGGTCATGAAACGCATTATAACTGGCGACGAGACTTGGATCTATGCTTACGACCCCGAAAAAACCGATCAATCGAGCGAATATCGTGCCAAAGGAGAGCCGACACCAAAAAAACCGCGCCAAAGTCGCTCAAAAATCAAGGTCATGTTGACTGTTTTCTTCGATTATCGTGGTGTTGTGCTTTATGAATTCCTTCCAACCGGCCAAACAGTCAACAATGAATATTATTTGAACGTTATGCGTCGTTTGCGTAACGCTATCCGCCTAAAAAGGCCGGAATTGTGGAAAGACAATTATTGGTTTTTACACCACGATAATGCACCATCCCATACCGCACTCGTAATTCGTGATCATTTCGCCAAAAACTCAACCCATATCGTTCCGCAACCACCGTATTCACCTGATCTGGCGCCGTGCGACTTCTGGCTGTTCAACAAGCTCAAAAGACCGCTCCGGGGACACCGTTTTGATACGATAGAGGAGATTCAAGCCGCAGCGAAGACGGAACTGAAGGCCATCCCGGAAAGTGACTACAACCAATGTTTCAAAGATTGGAAAATCAGTTGGCATAAGTGCATTGCATCGGGAGGGGATTACTTTGAAGGGGATGAAATTGATTTGGAAGAATAAATAAAGAATTTTCAAAATAAATACAATGTCACCTTATTTTTTGGACACAGTAGTACATAAAGTAATCCAAATGCTTCAAGTCAAAAGAATGCAATACTTTGAGATTGTTTGAATTCTTAGAAGGCTTTTAAAATCATTGATTAATAGTGTGGTGAAATCCTTCAATTTCATTCCAGTCTTAACATTTTGAAAGCTTTTGACTTTCTTAGATTCTTTATTCCTCAACAAGAAAATTTATGATCTGAGGTGTTTCAAGTTGTCCGTTCAAGTGCAATTGCTCAACCGAAAACCTATTTATGTGCCTAGAATGTTCTTTCGGGACTTATACAGAATCGTGCTGTTACTAAGATTATCCTAGGTGATGATTTTTGGACGACGTACTTAACTTAGAAGAAACTAAATTTCTTAAAAGCATTTTGCATATCATGCAGAAGACTACCTCTATGCAGAACGTAATATTATCAGGGTGGCAACTAAGTAATTGCGAATTTTTTTTGAAAATAAGAGAAATTTTTTTCGTGGAACGATTTTAGCATCATAGTTCCACGTTCATAAAACTTCTGGTTTTTATCAGTGGTTGGAACTCTCCGGAGAATTAATTGAATTAATTTATAATAAAGAAAAGAATTTATTGTAAAGAAAGAACTAACGTAACTTATTTGAATTTGGTGTTCATAACAATTTTGAAGAGCACTAGTCTATTACAACTATTTTCTATGTTTAATTTGAATTTCCCGCCACTCATTGTTTAATCCTCCATATTTTTCTAATGTACTGATCATGTGACGACCGTTCTTCGGTCAGCCTAGATATACGGAACAATAAAACTGACACTTGTCTTACAACCATCAGTGGGACAACGTGTTTTTCTCGTGCTTGCGTTTTCGTCGTTCTCACAAGTCGTTTTTCTTTTTATCGATTAACTCGGACATATTTTGCGTGGTACAGCCGAAGTTTTATCAGCCACAATCAAACTCCAAAATTGTGAGAGACATCAAGGAGAGATTGTGAGCTGGCGGTGGAAAAAACCTCCCATCGTACATCAGCAAAAAACTGAACCAGGTACGATTTGACATCATCATTATTATTGAAATTTTTACCATTCAAGGAGTTTTGCAAAGATCGTAATAAAAAGTAATCAGATGGTGCTAGGTCAGGGTTGGAATCATCTTAGGTGATAAGTGATAGTCACATTACTGATAACCAAAAGCGATCAAAATATTTTCTTGCTCTATGTAACGTGATCACAAAAAATTGTTGAAGAATTAGCAGCACTTAGCATTTTAATGTCATTGGCCCCGTTCCAGGACGCCTTTGCTCAACTGGTATACTGCTCCGCTACGGGGAAATTCCTCTGAAACGCATTTGGAGCAACAGAAAATATGACGTCGAGTTTACCAGGAAATCAAATGGGGTTTGAGAGCATTTCTTGCGTAGCGAAGAAATCTTTGCTAAATTTCCCTCAAATATCCCTTAAATTTCCCCGTAGCGACTCGCTATCCTTCTGGAACGGGGCCATTATATATCCAGTCATTCAATTGTCATTGTTAATCCGTCAGATTTTTATTTGTCTGGAAAATGTAAGTAAATAAAATTGAAATGCGAATAAATTAATGTTTGAATTCATTTTAGGGCCCAAGCAAACAGGACGCGAATTACTTTTATATCAACGCATATGAGGGACAACCCTGATGTGGCGAAGTCGTACGTAAAAAACTCAAGCATTGGCAGAAGAACCAAAAAATGGGGAAATTTAAAAAATTCGTTGAACGCTAACGGGCCACCGTCCAAAAGTGTTGCAGAATGGAAACGAGTAAGTGAATTTGATTCAAACATTTGTTATGGTAAGGCATTTATTTATTTCAGATTTGGTCAATCCACAAATTTAATGCCAAAAACAAGCTTGCACACAATACCAAATCCCTCAAGCAGACTGGCGGTGGGCCATTTGACTTAAGGACGCTCGATGCCAATGAAGGGGCTATTGCTGAAGCATGTGGGCTGTCAGCAATAGTCAGCGGATTGGAAAGCATCCCCACGTACGGTGCAGATAGTATGGAATTGGAAAGATGTCATGAAAACGGTAAAAAAACTGCAAAACACGGACCTATTATTATTAGTCCTTTCCTTTTTTCCGAAACCACAAACACAATCAACACCCAAGCCCGAAAAAAGGGATCTCATAAAAATGCAGCCGGATTTGCAGGAGTCATATTTTGCAATTCTTAGCAACCAAATGCAAAACATAAATAACACGTTGCAAGAGGTCAGGGATGCTATAACTGCTGGACTATCCAGAGAAAAGCAGATGGACAGGGAAACAACTTCAGCTTAAAAAAAAGAAGAATTTGAATAACGAAAGCTCGAATTGGAGGTAACCAGGACGAGAAATGAAATAAAACTAATAGAGCTCAATAAAAATAAATTAAAATAATAATATAAAATAAAGTTATGTTTAATTTATTGGTTTTGGTTGTCCGCTAGACCATCTCGTTTACCGTTCCTTATGCGAATAGCATCTCTATTTGCAGATCTTTCAATTTGTTGCGTTTGGCTTTGTGCTGTCACTGATGACCTTGATGGTCTTTGAATTTCTTTCTCTGGTAGAGGTACACTGTATTGCAAGCAAATATTATGTAGAGCAGTACATACTATACATTTGCAATTTCAGCCATTCGTTCTGGACTATATCTGCATTTTCTTTCCTCCAGAATTATTCGCCATCGAGCTACAAATGTTTACTTTTATGTACGAACAAATAAAATTTTATACATGCTTTTCAATCCACCTAGCTTGCGAATGGACATAATTAAAGTGCGCTTCAGGAGAGTTTTCGCAAGGGTTTCTATACGGAGTTTACATGAAAGGTTCCAACGGATAGCCACTGTCGCCTATTAAAGTAGAGATAGTTGGATTGATACGGAGATTATTTCATCCATATTAACCTAGTAGCCACGAGGAGTTATTGCCAAGAATATAATCGGCCTCCAGTTTAATTCTTTCACTGCTTTGTCCCCAAACGAAACTACCGTGAGCGCTCCCACAGTATCGTGCATTTATTGACATTATTCTTGAATTTTCGTTGCAAATCTTAAATAAAAGTACTTAAATGAACTCCCTGATATGCAAATAGTAAACTTACAAACATGGCATTAATGATATGCCTCCCTTTTCGGTTAAAAATCATTTCTTTCACTGTTTCCACTAGTTTCTTTTCACTTTTAATCTTAATTTTCACTGGTAAAGTTATTACGATGCTCTCGTGGTCACTAACTTTTAAATTTTTCTCCACATTTGCTTTGATTTTTCCGTTATTGGTTACGACATAGTCTATTAAAGTTCTTGAAGTTTGAGTTATTCTAGTCGGTTCCTGCACAATTTGCTTTAACGAATTATCTCTCAACAACCGTTTAATTCTTAACGCATACGTATCACTTTTTAACCAGTCTATATTTAAATCTCCCATTATTATAGTTTTGTCATTTATTGGCAACAAATCTAAAAATCCTTTAAACTGCTCACAGAATCTAGCTTCTGATGCTTTTGGCGATCTATACGCACCGGCTAGCAATATAACATGGTCCCCAATTACTAACCTAAGAGCTAACCACCAACTCTCTATACCAAAAGCAAAATTTCCACATTGTTCGATTCGCCAGCGTTCGCGCACGTAATAAATCCTCCTGTGAGTGCTGTATTTGAGTCGCATCTCACTTGTTGGTATCCGTTTACGTTTATTTCACTGTCCTCTACTTTGGTCGTTAAATGCGTTTCTGTTAAGCAAATCACTTCATATTTTCTTGAACTTACAATATTTTCGATTTCATTAAAATTGTTCATTAGTCCTTGTACATTTAAGAGTAATAACTTACATTTCCCTAGTTGCTAATATAATATTTTCCGTCTCTCGATTTCAATTTTCCGTTTAAGTACCGGACAATCCTCGCTTCTTGTATCGTGGTCTATCTCAATATTTGGTAGATGCAGAAATTCCTTACTTCTAATACAACTTATACATTTAACACCTTCACTTACACATTCGTTTCTTTTATGCTCGCCACCACATTTTATGCATGCCAATTTATTTTTACAAATTTTAGATGTGTGGTTAAAACCCCAGCAGTTAAAACACCTTTTCACATTAAGTTCTTCGTATACAACACATTTATCCCACCCAATATTTAGTTTTTTCACACTTAACATTACCTTTAACGCATTACCATCTACTTCAATCACGGCATTAAAAATTCCTTTATTTTTAGGTGACTCGTATACGTTGATGCATTTCAAAATTTTAAATTCAAATTCTATGTTCTGGACTTTAATAGTAGATTCTACTTCGTCCTTCTCTAACTTTTCATTCATCCCACACACTAATACTTTCGGATTTCTCATTTGTTGCACTTGAATATCATATTTGTCACTCATGTTGTTTTCTTTTAATACCGATCTTATTTTTTTACTTGCTTCCTCATTTCCACACTTTATTGCTACTGCACCATTTTTCCTCTCTGATAAACCATTAACATTAACAGACAAAGATGAAGGCTTTATTTGTTTTCTTATTTCCTCTCTTGTTAACTTACTTTCTTGTGTGCTTTTTGGTTTCACTATAATTTCTGGACCTTTTTTTACTTGCGCTGCATATGATGTTATTTCATTACACTTTTTGCTACTTTTTATCTCTTTCACTATATCATCTTTTATCTCTTTTACACTATTTACTATTTTATTATTATCACTCGACATTCTTTCAAAATCATCACAAATCTTCTCACTCTGGGCGGTAAACAACTCACTTACTTCACTTATTTGTTTAATTTCATTTACAGTGGTCTCGCATGTTTCCTGTGCAATTTTCATCGCTCTTAACCGATTCGTTTACCGTGATTCGATTGCTTCAAGCAAATTTTTTATTTCAATTTCATTTTTTTTTTAAGGATTGCTCGAACTCATTTTTATATTCTTTTAGATAGTTCCCATTCCTTTGGACAACTTCCTGCATTTCCTTTAATACTAAGTCCACGTTGTATATACATATATAAGACACAGTCGTCACATATGAAACGGATCATTGGATTTGTATTCAAAATACCACTACTGTATTGGTCTAACCCACTACATTTATTTGCACAATGATACATTTTACCGCACACTCCCTCGCATTTTATGCCAGATTCTCCACGGATTGGAGTCTTGCATTTAGTACACTCTTGCATTGTTTCACTTGCACATTTGTTTGTGTGCGTAAGCACTCAAATGTACGTTAGTCAATGCACTTATTTGATTTTCTTTGTCTTCTTCTTTTTGGGGATTTCTTTTTATTTTTGTTTTTTATATTTTATTTTCACACAAATTCACTTCGCGTAATTGATTGGTTTTATTGAGATCGAATTGAACTGCAGTTTAATTTGCGATTAGATTTGATAGTATTTTATTTCGATTTCTGTGGAAATTGATACAAAATTTCGCGACCTGCTTTAACAGTAATCACTCAATATAAAATTGTTTCATATCTTCGGACGGTAAATACTTTATCATCTGGGGACATAATTTTTGTTGCATCATGCTTATAACCTTAACGGTGACTACAAATATGGTGCTCTGTCCCATTGGCACCGCCCAATTCAGCGCCAACTTGTCGTTGATAGCCCCCACCTCCAAGAAGGTTTAATGTTGTGGCCAACTGCAGAATTGGTGGAATATGCGTTGACCTTATTCCAGCTGGCAAGTCCAGCAAACCCAAAACATGCAAAAGTGCTTGTTTTGAAAGTCTGAAGTTTTTCAAGAAACTAAATGTAAGACGAGAATTAAGGAATCGTCCGATTATGAAATTACGAAAATTATCAACTTACATTTCATTTGGAAGCTGAAGGACATTAGATGTATTTCTTAATTAGATCATCAGAAGACGGACTCTTCTATTGCTGACGTTCTGTTCCTCGTCACTGCTTGAATTTAAGAATAATTCAACTGATGTTAACATTTTTCAATTTTTGAATTTCAGCATGAACAATTTAAACTACATGAAAGTGACCTATTCAGTTGTCACAAGAAATCAATCACTAAAATTTGACATTTATTACAAATATCACCTTACGTGAAGCAAAAACATAGTTTGTGACTATCACTTATCACAAATCACCTTAGCTGATTCCACCCCAGGACTATATGGTGAATGTGGCAAAACATCCCAAGCAAGCTCCAATAATTTTTGCCGAGTGACCAAAGACGTGTGTGGCCTTGCATTATCAGGATGGGATACAACACTTTTTCGATTGCCGCTTTTCTTCAACTGCATTGGTCAATTTTGTTAGTTGTAGTTGATTGTTCATTTGGGTGGTACAAGTTCAAAGTAGACAATTCCTTTGTAATCCCACCATATTGATAACATTACTTTGTTGGAGCTGGTTCACCTGGCTTGCTCCACGATCTTTTCCCATTGACATTGTTCTAAATAACCCATTTTTCATCACCAGTTATCAATCATTATAAAAATGGATCAATTTCATGACGTTTCTTTAACAAATCGCAGATGAAGCTTCTCTGCAATCGCACGTGTTGTACTGTGACGATCCGAATCGATTAGTGCTTTGATTTAGTCGTCATCAACTTCAACTGGACGACCAAAGCGTTTTTCATCTTTGAGTGAAAAATCACCAGAACGAAATTCGGCAAACCAATTTTGACTATGCCTTATGCTTCGTCACCATAAACAGCATATAACTTTTTGTGAAATAAGTTTTTTCCGGAAATAAAAAAGCAAAATATGACGTAAATGTTCGTTTTGATTTTGAATATTTCAACAGACGCCAAACAAAAACTACACAACCGATCAAAACAAGTTTTTTTACTGATTGACAGTTGAAGTACCAACTATCAAATAACAAAATGTGTTTGACATTTCAATTTCGTCAGCAAACCTAAAAATTCAACTTAAGCCGTCTATGAGTGAAATCCGCAAATACTTAGTTGCCAACCCAATAGTTATTTATTCGATTTTTGTTTGTTTGCATTGATTCAATTTTTAATTTTGTTAAGAATATAATACTTCTTAATATGCTGGATGAATTGTGCAGTTTGAAATGTTAAAAAAATACTTACTATGAACATCGCGATAATCTAACTAGAATTCAAATTCAAAATTAGTGTGTATGTGTGTATGAATTCGTGGTAAATTCTCACCGTTATGTATAGATGCGTGTGTCAAGAGTTTCACTTCCATAATTTTTGATTCATTAGTAATAAAATAATGTAGAAGTAGTTGATTTTACTTAACATGGGACGCGATGAAGTACATAAACAACAACATCAAACTCTGCTGTTACGACTGACATACATATGTTGTTTTGCTAATTATGGCAACGGGATCTACCATTTTTCAAGCAATACGTAAGCAAAGAAGGTATCAGTGCAGCGTAAATTTTTTCTTTTACCGTATCAATTTTCTCATAACCCTTCATTTGAAACAAAGAGCAATTTTTTAACATACTTACATCAGGTTTGAAAATAATCTTTTGTTTCCTCTTAGTCGTCGAGAACTTTTTGATCGTTAAGCGTCATCCGTTAAGCGTGGTCAAAGTCATTCAATTAAGTTTAGTGTTTTGTTTATTTAACTTAAGGAAATCTTTTCGTCGGACGACTACGAAGCGGATCCTAGCTATTCGCAAGCCAACAGGAAAAATTGTAAGAAGGCATATCTCTCCTCAAACGAATCTTGTGGAATAAAAAACAAGCGAGAACGGATTGATTACGAATCTCCGCTTTTGGAATCATATTCGGAATTATGTTCTGCAAAAAAAAAATAATGATGCAGCCGAAAGCATGGTCGTCTATGGTGAGACATTCAAAATTATTTATATATATTTATATATAGTATACAGCGGATCCAAAGCATAATCGGACAAGCGTTTGTGTGATATAAATGTGTCATTAACCTAACAAAAAATGTTCCAAATGCATTGTTTTTCGCTTTTATTTACACTTCATGTTCTTATCTCTCTGAATAATAAAAAATACACAACTTTCTTAGTTGTAACTGTAAATTTTCTTGGACTCATTGCATAATCGGACAAAGCAAAACAACAATGCTAAATATGACGTTATTCGACAAATACGTCAATCAAAACTGAGTTCTGTTTTTCATATTCAGTCCTAAATTGTATTTAGTGGCAGAGGGTAATACGAAATTAGAGTATATTTCAAATGGATCCAAATGGAAAGCAATCTATTGTCGAAATTAGACAATTAATAGTTAAGTTAAAATAAGAGTGTAAAACCGTGAGAGAAATTGTAGATTTGGATGGAAATAGTAAATCCACCGTCCACTCCATTATCAGATGGTTCCGTGATGAGTTTAGGTTGGCCAATAAATGCAGGGAACGTCAAGGCAAAATATTAAATGAGCGAGAAGAGCGTTTGATACTGAATGAAATCAAACAAGATCCTTTTAAAACTGCAAAAGAACTAAGCATATCCTTGAAAACTCGCACTTGAAAAGATGTTTGCCTACACACTATTCGCAATACATTACATAGATACGATTACTATGGGAGAGTTGCTAGAAAAAAACCATTTATATGCCTTAATAATAATATGCCTTAATTTACAAAAAGCAGAGGATTTTTGGAACCGGGTTATTTGATGGTAAATCATTTTAAAATACATTTCCCTTGATAATTTTTATCATACAAAAAACACGGTTAAGCATGGAGGAGGCTCTGTTATGGTTTGGGACTGTATGTCGAGTGATGGTAAGGCGATTTGATTTATTGATGGTAAAATGGACAAGTTTGTCTACCTTAACATTTTGAAGCAAAATGTGAAACAAAGTGCAGAGAAATCGGGTAACGCGAAGAACTTTGCCTTCTATCAAGACAATCAATGATCCCAAACACACGTCATGCGTTGCAAAGCTTTGGTTGATCCATCACTGCCCAAAACTAATACAAACACCTGCACAGAGACCAGACCTTAATGTAATCGAGCACCTTTGGGAAGAATTAGCTAAAAGACTGTATAAAAAAAGTTCAATACACATGTTCAGCTAAGGTAGACGCATGGAACTCCATAGAGCCGGAAGTATGAAAACAACTGATGAAATCCATCCCAAAGCGCTTACATGCGGTTCTGGACAACAAAGGATATGCATTTAAATTTTTATTTTTTTTTTTTTCATTTCTAGCATTGTTGTTTTGCTTTGTCCGATTATGCGTTGAGTCCAAGAAATCGACTTTTTTCCGTTTTTCTATTTAAATTTATAGTTACAACTAAGAAAGTTGCGTTTTTTTTATTATTCAGAGAGATAAGAACATGAAGTATAAATTAAAGCGAAAAAACAATGCATTTGGAACATTTTTTGTTAGGTTAATGGCACATTTATATCACACAAACGCTTTTCCGATTATGCCTTGGAGCCACTGTATATATAAATTATTTATTAATTAATTATAAATTCCTTGCGTGATTGGCTTTTTCCTTTCCTTCTAAAATGTGTCAATATTGCAGTTCTGATCTGCGTTAGTGCTAGCTTGTAGTGCTAGCTTATATATAAGAAGAGTGTTCCAGAAATATGTGAAATTGACCTAATTATAAAAAAACAATTTTTCCCACTTTCGAGGTTTTAACAAACGGTATTTTATTTTGCTTCTTTTTTGATTTTATTTAACTCATTGGAGGATTTTATAAATTATTGTTACTTGTGCTGAAAACATGAAAACATGATTTATTAGGTGTAACTATAAAAGAGGTTCTACTTCCATTACTACTAGTGCTTCTGCAGTCGTAGCTCAAGGTGTTCATTTCAGCCCTCTTTGATTTATTTGTCATATACTAACCTACATTCGTCTCTGTGGTCACTCCTACTTTGAGCGCCGTCTACAAAGAATAACATTGTTCTAAAAAAAGCAGTATTATCCAATCCCATATAAGGGTTGCAATTTTTTTTTCAATGAAAATTGTTAAAAATTTCCTGAATGAAAATTGTCTTGATTTGAGTTCGAAAAATCTCACACTAATATGAGCATAAAGTTGGTCCTCAAAGTGTATACTCAAAAATGGATAAGGATAATTGATGATCAGAAAATATATCCTGATGAACAATTTGGCTTTAGGCAAGGCCACGGGACTCCACATCAGGTCTTGAGAATCCGCAACATGGTGAAAAATAACCGAGCACATCGTAGATCCACCGGTATGATATTACTCGATATTGAAAAGGCTTTTGATCACCGTTTCTTTGTAAAATTATCCAAAGTTTTGTGTCTAATCGTCGTTTTAAAGTGTTCGTCAATGGTAGCGCATCAGATATAATACATTTTTATGCAGGTGTACCCCAAGGATCTGTTCTTGGACCAGTATTGTATAATTTGTACACATCTGATTTCCCCATCCTCCCACGATGTGAAGCAGCAATATATGCTGATGACACGGCAATTATTTCATCGCATGAGTTCAGTCTCGACATTGAGACGAACTTAAAAAATACGTTTGAAATACTTCAAAACTACTACACAAAGTGGAAAATCAAATTAAATGCCGAAAAAATACAAGCTATCTTTTTTACGCGAAAAAGAAAGTCCTGTTATATTCCGGCTAACCAGTTGTTAATAAGTGGACATTCAATAACTTGGAAACGTTCCGTTAAGTATTTGGGCATACACCTTGACTCAAAATTAACGTTTAAAGAGCATATTACGCAAACGCTTCACAAAATAAATGTAGTGATAAAAATGTTATACCCTTTTATAAATAGGAAGTCAATACTTTCCCTTGAAAACAAAGTGATTATCCACAAAACAATCTTCCAAGCTATTCTGTTGTACGGATGTCAGATATGGGGTGATTGTGCAACTTGTCACATTAAAAAGTTACAAACGTCACAAAATAAAATACTGAAAATGATGCTTAATCTCCCCTGGCATCACTCCACATTAGACGTACATGCAAAAGCTAATGTTGAATTGATCTCCTCAAGAATCGGCAAACTAAACGATTTATTTAAGGTCAGATGGGAAATTCCGGATAATCCCCTAATAAACCAATTAAATACTGTTTGAGGTCCACCTTATAAAGCAATATTAATTTAGTTTTCTTTTTGTTTTTTTTTTCTCTATATATTTTTTCATCTTCCATGTGAATTTATTCATTTATTTATTTATTTATATATGTATGTATGTATTAATGAATGTATTTTTATATTTATTTATATATTTTTATTTATTTATCTATTTATTTATTTATTTATTTATTTATTTATTATTAATATATTTATTTATTTTTTATATATTTATTTATTTATTTATTTTTATATTTATTTCTATATTTTTTTTTATTTATATATTCATCTATTTATATATTTATTTGAATTACTTTTCTATTTATTTATTTATTTATTTATATATTTATTTATTGTTCAAGAATCTATTTGCATATAACAATTAATGTGCACCGGCAATTTGTGAGATAAAAGACTGAATATAAGAATAATTAAGCTATTTTATTCAGCTGTGCAATACCTCTGTAAATGCGTGTAAATACGAAAGTATATATGCTCATAAACATAGATACTATTTTATGTACACATGGATGTACAAGTATAAATACACTTTTTTTTTTTTTTTTTATTTTTGGTCTTTAAATTTGAGGTTTTTTTTTCGTTATTTTCCTCAATATATGTTTTTTGTTTCTCTACTCTGAGACTTAAATTTTATTTAAAAATATGTTAAACTAATTTCCAGTAGAAAGATTTAATAAATATCAAATCTCTGTATATCTTATTGTGTAAATTGTGCGATAACACATTGTTACTTATTAACGAAATAAATGCAATTCAATTCAATGTTTGCTGTTAAAAGTCAATAGAGGCAAAACAAATATTGTTAATTGAATTAGCTTGAGCATGATCAGTTTGGTATCGAACCCTTACTATTTACAGTTTTGTTTTAATAAACTAGAAGTCATCCAGTATATTCTATAATATTCTATAATTTTATTTGATAACTATTTAACAAAAACAGAAACAAGTTTAAAATACTTCCTCTAACTTTAGTTGGATAGGACTGTATTTCAACAATAAAGGAATGGGGTGCTTGTGGAGTGCGGGTTGTGTCAAAGAAGATTAAGGGGATCCATGCAAATAACCACGAATTTCATCGGATACTTGAAAGTTAGACATCGTGAGGCTTTTGACTTATTTCACCGAAAAAAATCCACCACAATAACGGCTACAAGTAGTCCTACGAAGCAGGACCGATTTCGAAAGCTGACTGTAGAAATGATCGTTGATAACATTCTATCAGCCGTTTTTGTGGGAAGCCACTCATTCCGAAAGCTAAAAAAATGTGCCAACCTCGATTTGAAAGTGATCAGTTGACCAACTCTTAACTAAACTAAAGACCGTTGTATTGCAGAATAAGTTCTTTTGCATTACAGCAGAGGTGTGGTCGACCAAACGTAGAAGCTTTTTCGGATAACAATGCATTGGTTGGACGACTCTTTTCAAAGAAGGTCAGTGGCTCTGGCATGTAAACGATTTTCAGAATCGCATACATATGGCTCGGCTAAAATTGCCAAAATGTCGTTGCAACAGTGATTCACAATGGCTCAAACTTTGTAAAGGCATATAAAGAGTTTGGCATAAAAACTAAAACCTACGGCGATCCTGATGAATGCAATAATGCCGAAAGTTTTAAAGATAAAAATAATGAGATGGAATGTGTAGAGTCTAAAAATCAAATTTTTGAAAACTCCCTTTCCAAAACATATCACCTGCGCTACCCACACCCTTAACTTACTTGCTTCGATAGATTTTTCTCGAATTAATTCATAAAACCCTCAAAACAACAAAATACACAAAATGTAAGTAGATACCTGAAGAATCTTGCGTAAAATGGGACAAGAATAATTGACGGGCTTTTTTTCAACATCTTGTTAACATAATTAATTGCTTCCTTTTTTTATATAAATACGGCTTGTTGAAAATTGATTAATATTTCATTCAAAATGCTTAAATGTCTTTTAATTTTTCTAAAATGATTCTAATACGAACAAATACCTACATCGATGAGATCAAATAAAATTTTTATATGAAGAAAGAACCCGTCAGTTGTTTCCCAATATTTATTGACTTATAAATTGACTTTATTTGACTTATTTTTTATAATGCATAAATGTTCAAATCTGTGGAGCAATTTAAATATCCAGTTTTAACAAGATGGAACTCATTATACTATATGACTCTTTAATAGACATAATAAAACACAAAAGCAAACTTCAACATTTTTTTTTATATTGATTTCGAATGCTAAGCCGAGTTTGCAATGATAATGAAGCACTAGGTTTTCTTCATAAAGAGAAATATATACTTTTTGGATTTTTGTTTCCAACTCTGTCAACAATTCGGATAAAGTTCCAGAAGCTTCAAATCAATAGCACACTCACAATTATTCCATCAGACACGCTTTTCAAGTTGGAGGAAGCTTTGGCGAAGGATTTCGTTGCTACACCAGAAATAAATGAAATGAAGTTATCGTAGCATCTGTGCTCCGTCCATGGGTGAAGTTAAAGTGGGTTTCGGCACTTGATAAACATTTTCGGACAGATAATAAGCTGCTTAGTCACGTCCGAAATGACAAATAGCACCCGAGATGACATATTTCGACTTTTCTCTAACAGGTATGAATTGTCGCAGGTTGCAAGAAAAATTATTCTTTTCCTTATAGAAATATTTTTAGATTCCCTTATTAATGCATCAACATCTGTGGAAAACGAAGTTTTTCATACATACTGGCACATTAATCCAACTCACTTGAAATGTTGCATAAATACCCAAGAATCAAAAGGACATTTTTGAGGTACAACACACCCTTTCTTTCATCGGCGGAAATAGAACGACTTTTTTGTTTTGCTGGTATGCTAAATGCCCACCAACGTGAATCACTTTCTCACTCAAATTTTGTGAAATTGTTGCTTTTTAAAAGCGAATAGGGACAATATATAAAAGTTAAGCAACTTGTGTTTTTTGTTTTCTGTTTTCATAGTTTTGTTGAATTTGACTTTGATATTTTATTTTAACTTATGAAGTGAAAAGTTTTGTTTTTATCCAATGTTCAAGTTTTTGAAAGTATATTTTTAGTATTTTCTAATTTAAATAAGGTATACATACAAATATCTAATAAATAACTAGTATCCATCCAATAAAGTCAGATTAAATGAAACTACTATCAACGGTATTGATATTTTATCTCATTATGTTCTGCATAGAAGTAGTTTTCTGCATGACATTAAAAAAAAAGTCTGTACGAGATTTAGATTCCTCTATGCTTAGAACGTCGTTCAAAAATCGAAAGAACACTCTATGCTCAGAAATATGTTTCTTTTTAAGGAACGAAGAATTCTGTAAAGTAACTTACTTGGCACTGTTAAGCTTTTTGTTAACATTTTTCAAAAAAAATTAATTGTTGCATCGTAGTGGAAAGAATAAAGTAATCAAAAGATTTCAAGCGATCAAAAGACTTCAAAGCAGTCAAAAGACTTCAAAACGTTAAAACTGAAAAAAGAGACTTCACCACAGTGTTAAACAATGGTTTTAAAAGACTTCGACGAATTCAAACAGTGTAAGAGTATTGAATTATCTTGACTTGAATTCAAATGAATAAAAAAACTGGGCTTTTTTTCAGTTCTACCATCGAAAGAACATTTGGGCTACTATAAGGAAGGTTTCGCCGAATAAAATATATTTATGCAGCTAACCGCATTATGCCCAACAAGATTGTTGCAGCCAGTGTAGTACTGCAGGATAATATTAATTTGCTTGGCGATGTTTTTGTGAAAAAAGTTCCCAATCCAGATTATGTGAACGAAAGTGAAAATGACAGACAGCGCGGTTCTAGGAAACGAAATTTTTTTACTTTCCTCATTTTAAAATAAAACACAATTTTTTGCTTATTCATTTTATTATTTTCCAATCTTACAAAACTTACAAACAATCATACAAGTTTAAAAATACTTCATTATTCACACAAAATAATCAATAATTCACAAACAAATTTATTACATATAAATTATGGAAGAATACAGTCTTAGTAATGTAAAATTAGAGCATATGATGTTATTATTAATTAAAAAGATAGTTGAATTAGAATATATGTAGTAAAAGAAAATATAGGCTTAATAATACTCAAATGCATACCTTCTTTCTTCCCTTCTTCTTTCTACCCTCTTTCTTTTAAGGCCAGCTTCCTTTCTTTCAGCTCAGTTTGCATTTCTCTGAGGTGCTTTAAAGGTGCAGACTTCCTCGAGGATGTACTCTGCAACCTTCAGTTTCTTTGCCTCAATGTCTAGTGCCTCCCTCCGTACCTTGTCCGCTTTATTCCCTTCTGCTCTGACCGAAATGAGACTCACAAGTTTTATTTTTGTAGGCGTTACAGAGCCTGTCGACTAACTTGACGAACACCGAGAAGAGAGTTTATTTTGGAAAAAATCAGTGGCAAGATCGGTGATTCGGCAAAGGAATGTCGGACATTCGTAGAAATGCACTTCTTTTTCGTATAGATTAGACATAATCTCAAAGAATGCGGCCCCTTCCTGTGGTGCTGTGAGATAGGGAAGGCCACGGAGGCATCTTTGATATAGGTCAGGAGGACGGCGGCACGCTTGTGGTTACTCGGCTGAGCTCGTCGGACGGGGTAGTCCTTTTCCTCCTTTCCATACATCTCCTGCTCAACAGCAAAGAGGAGTTGTGCCTATTTAAAAGAGGGAGAGAGAAAAGGAGAAAGAAGAGAAAGATTATAGAGCAAAAGTGGAAAAGGGGGTGTTCAGGGTTACCTGCTGAACGGGGATCGTAATAAAAGAACCGGGGACCGACTTACCCTAGCTTCCCTAGACTATCCCCATGCTAAACTAAGACTAACAAAATGCTAACTAACTAACCTTATCCTTATCTTCCTTAAATCTATCCTAGCTACTGAGCCAACTAGCCTAACTACCCTAAATAACCTTACAAAAGATATAAACTTAAGCTATGCCTTAACTTACTTAATACTACCTAAGGATTCCTAGCTAAGTTGATCCCTTATATTCCACTTCGGACCCGTCATCCAAGGTCGTACCGTCCCATGGACCAGCCCGGAGATGGTATCTATTTCTGGATCGTCCTTTTTTTATCTTCCTGGCCAGGGATTTAGGGATATAGCCCCCAAAGGCGACATAAAACAAAAGTAACCGTCCGTTCTCGTAGTTTGGTCCTGTGGTAATATCCTAGTCTAGAGAATGGACGGCCTTCCCATTATTGCACACACACACTCTCACAAACAAAAAAAATCACTCGCATATCTTGTTGCGAATTCTCTTGATTTTTAAAAATAAAAGAAACAAAGTTCGTGGGTAAATGCAACGAAACTAATTTTGTATTTACTGCACCCTTTTCTCTTATCAAAATTCTATGTCACAAAAATTAAAATAAAAAACGGAAAATAAAAATTATACTTAACTGCGCCTAACCTAAGAAAATGAATTTTAAAATTTTCGACTTATATAAAAAAAATAAATGATAAAAGGAAAAATTTAAAGAAACATTTTGTGACTCACTCTTTAAATGTGGCTCCCTCGTTGTTGTGCCGGCAGCACGAAGAGGGATTTTTCACTGCTCTTATCAAAAAAAAAATTCACTTTCTTTTACAATTATTAAAAAAAAGTCAGCACTAATGACTTAACTTTAATAAAAGGTTGCTAGGACCTCAAAACAAAAAAAAAACGGAAAATAAAATTATTCACTTAATTAAGAAAATAGAATTACACAAAAATAAAAATAAAAAAACACAATCCCCAGAGTTCCCAGACCGCCCAAAGAAATTTAAACCCCCTTGGTCCTGTACTTGTTAATAATAAAATCCTATAAATAAATCCTATTATTGAAACCTATTTTCCTTTTATTACAAACATACTTCTTCTTTTTTGTTTGCTCGGTCCCTCTAGGGACTTTTTTTTTGTGGCCTCCAGATTCATTGTGGCTTCCATACCCATTTATACCTTGTCGTTTGACGCCAGTCGTGTCGTTAGTCTATTTTTCTATCTATTCTTACTTCTATCCTAATATCACAGTCTCATACTTACTCTAACTATATCACAGATCGCTATCACTAAAAGTTTTAAAGAAACTCTTTTCCACTGTCCACCACCGTGGACTAGTCTCAGCAACTCGCGAACTAAGTTCTTCTCTTCTTTCTGCTTGCGAGAGCAAGAAAGATCGCTATTGCGATCATCGCATTTGTTTTCATCTGTCAGACAACGCTTCAACAGACTACTCAGCCATCGATGTTTGGTGTTTTTTCCAATATTTTTTCTCCGGTAGAACAAATTACAACCAATAATTTGAACATCAGTGCAACTAACGCTGCAGCAGATGTCATAACCTTTGCCTCAGATAAGTATCCTAAACTCGCGTGGATAGAGAGATAATTCATGTTGTGTTTACATTTTTGCCTTGGAATCATTCCTCTATCTGAGCAATCTTATCCTATACTTATTTACTCTTTTATTTCTTTTTTTTCCAGGAAGTTGATACCTCCACGTTACAGGTGATTTTTTTTTGTTGTTGTCCAGAATTTTGTGGGAATGTGTTTCAAGTATTAAAGCTTCTTGTCCAAGATGCCCTCCGGAACAAAATACATTTTCCTCCATTCGCCTCCGAATTTCCAAGAACACTGACCGCCGCTTCAATTTTTGATCCCTCAAGACAGTTTTTTTTCAGAGATTCAGACATTCATTCAGTCTAAAAACAAAATAACTGTGTTGTGATCCCGTGGCGTGCATTCTGAAATCATTTTTCTAGGTAATTAGTTTATTATACATTGACACTTTCGACCGTTAGGGAAGAGCACCCCGCGACACATTCTTCCGTATTAAAATTTTCTTGTGTCTGTAATGTAACAGTAGCAGCAGTATTTTGTCGGCTTTGTGCTAGCAAACTGTTCATAAACTGATCCCCAACGAAATTGCAGAATTGGAGGAGTATGTACAAACGCACTCTTACAATTACAGTAGGACGCGGTGTACACGCTTTTCCCAAACAATGACCAGAGCACTATTCTCGAACTCGCTCAATCCACCATCCAAAAGCAATTTTTCGAACGAGGAGATCGACACCTACCTTAAACGGATGGACGACATAAAACAAACAATGAAGAGCACAATTCCCAAGTACGAACTAACTGACAATGCTAACATCTACCGCAACGCAACGATCGGCACACGACATCGATAATAAGCAGGCTACTGACGAGACTCAAACTCCTGTACAGACGCTTTACAGACCTACAGACCACGGAGGTTACGACACTGAAATCGCAGCCTAAAAACTACAGCAATTAATCAGCAAAATTACCGTACTGCAATCAATTCGCGTTGGAATATCAAATTTCGGGCTGTTAAAGCTAGCAATCCTAGTATGTTCCCGAAAATTAACAAATTCTTTCGAAGGAAAAATCAAAATGAGCTTCCGTGTCTTAAGCTCAGCAGGCATAGATCCGGTAGAAGCGACCGAAGATGATAATTTTTTTGTGATCGAAGATCCTCAGGAGAAGGTTGCTGTAATAGGTGCGGCGTTTCAAGATGTAATATGGTAAACCTGCACACTGGTTTTACCGTCTTCAATGACGATAATTTGGCAAATGATGCCATCACCAATCAAGGGGTTCACCCTCCGTACATTTCAAAGAAAGATCTCCTGGTTATTTTCGGTTCACTGAGAAGTAAGAAATCTGTGGGAATCGACGAAATACCGTAAGCACCTTCCTCTAGAAGCGGTAAGCGTTTACACTACCTGTTTAACAATATACTGAATAATGCACCTTATCCAGCTCATTGGAAGACACCGGTTGTACAATCAAATCCTTAACGGAACAAAGACAAATTCAATCCGGCAAATATCCGGTCGATAAGTCTCCTTCCCAACATTAGCAACGTTTTGAAAAAGTGATTGTATACATGTCGCGTCTAAACTGATGTCGGATATGCAATGGAACAAAGGATAGAAAAGGTCTGGTCCAGGATAGATTAGCGGTACCGTTTATCTTCCTTATTGTCCGAAAAGCTGTGGACGGGTGAGTCAATTACGCACTGTGCCATTTGGGGGCTATGTACGCAATAAACAATATTGTTTTAGCTTTGAGTCCTTGCACGAGCGCAAATTAATAAAATTAACCTACCTAACTTACCATATCACCCTGTGTGCACTTGAAAATAGTCGGTTGTATAGATAAGAAACTATTTTCATTAGAAAATTAATTTTATTAAATAGATGCAGTGAAATTATCCCTCAGTCAAATTGAACGAAAACAAATTCATTTGTACCTTGAAGCTCGCACTATTTTTAATTCTCAATTTTTTTAAAATATAAGCCACTGAATTATAAAAATTGATACTCCCTTCATACATACCCAATGCGTTGCATTGAATGGCATTGATAACTACTGTTATAAAGGCTTCTAAAAAAGTACAGCCTTGGCACGAGTACGATAACTTGGGCGTCAAAAATTGATAACGTTTTTTCGTAGAGGGGTCAAAAACAAGCATTTTTTACTGTGGGAGGGGGAGGTCTATCTCGCACCGTTTAGGAGGTAGGGGCAATTTAAAAAAAAAAAGACTTAAAATGAAAAACAAAATACAACAACGGCAACACTTACAATAAAGTACTATATCGGCTTTGAAAGCCAGAAACATGTTCCTTAATCTTGGGTTTAAACTAAATAGTTAACTTTAATAGTTTTTAAAAAATTCGCATGCAAACTCAAAATTTTGATAAAAAAAATAAAAAAAAACAAGTTTAGGCCAATTTTGTTCAAAATTGTGAAATGAAGTGCTAAATTTTCTATTTGTAGTCAATGCTTGTATCAATTCTGAATAGAACACAAAAAACCGAATGGTTTTATGTCTTCTTGTTTTTGAGAAAATTAAAAATTCCTATTTTTGTTTTGTGACATTTAAGGAATGCACTTAATAATGATGAAAAATATAACCGATCAAACTTTGAATTTTGCACCGTTGGTTTTTTCTGAACATGTGGTAAAGCTCATTCTGTGTTCAACCTTAGTGCGAATCGAGTGTTATTTTTTGTGAATAAGCAATGCCGACTAAGCATCCTCTAATCCATGCTAAGCTAAATAATTGTTCGGTATTTTGTTCGTTGGAGGATTTGGTATCGACCAACGAAAAGAGCATCGCTTTTTATAAGAAATTGGTCTGATTCTCCTCTGACCTCCTCGTGGTGCATTCTGGATAACGCTAAATGATTTGCTAAACTTTACTAACAAAGATGAACCTATCCTTAACATTTATACTAAAAGGGTCAACGTAAATACCAAAAAACAAAAAATAGTCTTAGTAGATCTCAATTTTCTCAAAAACTAGAAGACATAAAACCATTCGGTTTTTTTCATTATTAAAACAAGCATTGACTACAAAAAGCAAATTCAGCACTTCATTTCACAATTTTGAATTTTTTGAAAATTGGTCTTAACTTGTTTTTTGATTTTTTTTACTAAAATTTTGAGTTTGCATGCGAATTATTCAAAAATTATTAAAGTTAACTATTTAGTTTAAACCCAGTATTAAGGAACATGTTTCTGGCTTTCAAAGCCGGTATAGTACTTTATTGTAAGTGTTGCCGTTGTTGTATTTTTTCATTTTAAGTCCCTTTTTTTAAAATTGCCCCTACCTCCTAAACCGTGCGAGATAGACCCCCCCCCTCCCATAGTAAAAAATGCTTGTTTTTGGCCCCTCTACAAGAAATCGTTATTAATTTTTGGCGCCCAAGTTATCGTACTCTCCCCCATTATTTTGTGAATATGTATAGATTGTTACAGAAAATTATTTGTGTGCCTTAAATTTTTGTGATCCAAGTTTATTATCGAAAATGATAATGCATGCATTGGCGGCATTTTTTTTCGTATGAAGGTTTATTTTGTGCGCGTTATTTTATTAGCTAATTTTATTTTATTGGTTTTAATTTGCATGCCTAATTATGCTTTTAGGTCGCTAGTAGTATATAATGGATGACATCCAGATCTCAAGTCTCTTGTGGGAGCTAGAAAATGGAGAAATTTCGGAGGATGATAGTGAGGTGGACGAAGATAGTCTATTATATGACAATGTATGTGAGTTGCAAGAAGAGCTTGAACAGGAAGAAGAACAACAACAGAGGCTAGAAAAAACCGAGGACCCACTGATTCTCGAAGACTTACCTGGAAACCAGCCAAATTCTTTAAACTTCCCTAATGTGCGAAATTTGCAATGGAAAAAGAAGAACATAACCTTGGATGAACAGGCTTTCGCATTTCAAGGAGCTACCAATGGTTCCAATCGTTGCAGAATCTAACAAATATGCCACCCAAAAAAACCTCAATTTCTCCGATACGATCACTTAAGTGGAGCTCCGAAAATATATTGGTATTTTGATTTATACTTCGATATATCATTATCCAAGTATAAGATCTTATTGGGCTACCAACGTACGTTTTCATGCGATAGCAGGTACTATGACCGTGAACCGATCTGAAAAAAATCGCCAAATACATCATTTCAATTATAATGATAACCACTTACCCCCTGAGAATCCTAAACACGGCAGATTACACAAAATACGAACATTAGTAGATCACCTAAATCAGCGCTTTTTGATGGTTCCTTTCGAGCATCGCCTGTCATTGGACGAACAGATGTGCGCAACGAAAATCGGCTATTTCATAAAGCAGTATTTACCAAATAAGCCCCATAAATGGGGCTTCAAATTGTATGCACTCTGTTGTCTCATGGGCTATGTATATTCTTTCGAAATCTTCTCGGGGACACATGATCTCAAAAGGCTTCCTAATGAACCAGATCTAGGAGCTGTGTCAAATACAGTGGTGCGCTTGCCTCGGCTTTACCGAGGAAAGTAAATCAAATTGTTTATTTTGACAATTATTATAAAAACCTGCCACTTTTTCACTATCTACGCAAGGAAGGCATTTATTGCTTGGGTACTGATCAGAGAAACAGATTAGGAAAAGAAAGTTATACTCAAAGCATCTGTGCCGAGAGATTCGAATGAAGAAAACGTCACTCCATTTGAAGGTGTCGAATTTGCAGCTACGAGCTACGATACCATCAATCGATATGACGATGACAAAACAGATGGGTGGCGGAGTTGGTAGAGCGCCTGCCTTTCAATTGATTCAATTGATAGGTCCCAGGTTCGATTCCTAGAGTAGTGATCTAGTTTTTCGAATCTGGTCCAGTCACCATTTGCCATTGCGATCAAGTTAATGGCACTATCACTGAATTGGTCGACCAGTGATAGAAGTCTGACTAATGGGTGGCTTTGTTGTTGTGGTTGTTGTATCGGCTTAGTTCCTAATTCGTGTTTTCAATATAGCTCTGTTTGTGTAGATTGTGTGTAGATGGCTCTGCTGTGAAGGCATAGCACTGACAGCGGGGGTGTCTTAGCTAAATCTTCCAAAACTTTCAAAGTTGTCGAATGTCGAACAAAATCCTGTGAATTAGGTTAAAGTTAATAGGTCGATATCAAAATCCTCCGTAACGTTTCGGGCTCCACCCACGGAAGTGAGTTGCAACCAATTACACCTGAGTTTCTCAAACCACTACACGTTCTTCTCCTAATTCTTCCGCTCGCTCTGTGCTACACGCATTATAAGAGTCCTAATATCCTCTTGAAGAGCGAGCTAATAATTAAAAAAAAAAAATACCATCAATCGATATGACAAAAAGCAAGAAAAGAGCGTATATTATATCGTGCCCCAAAGCAATACATGAATACAATGCTCATATGGGAGGTGTGGATACAGTGGACAGTTATTTGGGACGATACAGAATACGGATGAAATTCAAAAAGTGGACCAACAGACTGTTTCATCGTTTATTAGATATGGCCGTCATAAACAGTTGGATCTTATACAAAAAAGCTTTGCTAAAGAAGGGTACCAATCACAAAAACATATTGAAACTTGCCAATTTTAGGACAGAGTTAGCTGAAACAATGTGCGAATATGGAGCAATAGCGAATAAAAGACGTAGGCCAAGCCTCAATAAAAATGACAATACGACAATGCAAAAGAAACCGAAACTTGGTGCTCAAACAATACCTCCTGATGATGTTCGCACAGACGGCGTTGGTCATGATAAAACCTACGCCGCTAAAAGAAACCAATGCAAATATGCAAACAGCAAGAAGCTCACTTCCATTATGTGTGTCAAATGTAAAATATCACTTTGTGACAACAGAAATATTAATTGATTCCAAAATTTTCATACTATATAAGATAAAATAAGTACAATTCAGATTCTCACTGCATAGTTTATCAAAATTGATAACAACTTTTTTTCATAAAAATTATATATATATTTTTTTCTTTTTATGTAGATATTTTTTTTTACATATATTATAATTCAATTGTAATTCAAGTAATTCAAAAATTATTCCTTTAAAAAAAAGTATTTTTAAAATTATATATTAGAAAAAAAGCGGTGAAATTAACAAGAATGAATTTTTTTCGAAATTTTATAATTGTATTTCTTCCGCTATCACAAAAGTCACGCCTCGTGCCTGATACAAACATATATAAAAATTATCTTTGACATAAATGTAAAATTAAATCAACCATTCTACTACACAATTTCGTCAAACCACACGTTAAATCAAACGTTGTGTGAAAATGTCGGTGTCATAACAATATACCAGAAGTGAAGATCAATTCAACTGGTTTTTACAATTAGATAAAGCAGCATACAAGTGAAAGAAAATTGCAGTATAAGAAGCAGACAATTCACTTATGCCTTCAATTTTGAATCTGTTTGAAATACACCATAGATTGTGCTTCCATTCCGATACTCCATAAAGTAACCACGACGCACTTTGCCATTTGAAATGCGCCCCGTAAATTGCAAACTGTTTACAACAATATCCGCAGAATCTGCACTTATGAATGTGAAGATGTGACTATTGACCATTTCAGTAAAAATAATATCTAAAATAAGATCTATTTTCGCATTGAACGGTAGTAATTAATTTTTTTCTAATCAAGTAGGAAATTTACGGCGTGCGCCAGAGAAACCGCACACAAACCAATTTTTTCTTTCAATCATCTGATCTATTGTAATAAATTGCCTTGCTTCCATAACATCAAAGCCTACGACGCTTTTGTCTCGTTAAATTATAACAAAAATTAAAATTGATAATTAATTGCATATAACAATGTGCTATAGACAGACAGACACTGATACGCCCAACATTTTCAATGTGTACAAGACGCTCATTTGTTGGACCTGATCAAAGTATCGACTTGACTCACATGTGATGAAGTCATTATAACGCATTGAATTACCTTTGGGGAACCATAATGACTGAGAAAAAAAACGGGCAGATAAAAATAAAGAACATGAAAAATAAAGCCGTTATTATTTTGGGATGAAACAATTAATCAATGAGAAACGTGAATACAGCCGTCATCATAATCATCATCAACATTTCATCTTTATCATCTTCCTGGTGATCTAAATACATGCAATTTAGTTTGCTGCTTCCCTCTCTAGAGTTTGGGTCAATGTACATAGCTATAATATGATAGCTGATGGCTATCGCTGCGCTCGAAATGCGTATCTCGTGAAACTCCCTTTTCCATTTAGGACGTTGATTCTTTTTTGTTTTCTTTGAATAGTGCCTTCACCGACACACAGTGGTGAATATTTACGTCTATAATTTAAGGAAATAACCGAGACCATCCAGACCAAATATGAAGCATCACCCCTCTTCACCTGCCCAACGCTTGGGTTTAATAACAGGTAAGATTTTTAGAGAATTGATTCCACAAGGAGGGCAAGATTAATAAGAAAAAACAACAATAGTGCTTATTATGTCATTAATTTATTTTCAGCAAAATAAAATACATAACTTGCTCTAAATTTAGATATTGTTGTAAGAATTAATATTGAATTTTAATTGCATTCTCATTTTTAAGGTTAAAATCTTTCGTAATTGAACAAGTAGAAACATTATGTGAAGTTTGAACGTCCCAATTGATCCAAGAGAAAAGGAAATATGAAGAAAGTATTTAAGTTTTGTTTTTGTCGTAAAACAATTGATTGAAAAGAAGAAAATAATTACACGGATTCTGATCATGGGCAATGTTTCCGGACTATCGACTCAGTTATTCCCACAATAGTTCTTAAGATTGTCAATCTGTTTTCGTTATCCTCCGTCGTGATTTCATTATCTTCCGCCATTTAACCTTGGGTGAAAAGTCGCAGCGTCGGTTTTTAAAATATTAATTTATGTATATGAATTTTTTATTTATTCGTTTCTCCAATTCCTCAAACCAGATCTGCCACTACGATTGCCTCACAATCTTGTGGCATATTTTATTTATGCATCGAAGACTACTTTCCCAGGGTTTTGTCAAATTCCTCGAGAGAAGGTGACGAACGTACGAACATAGCACGAGCATAAAACTGGGTTGAGGCCTTTCTCTCTTCTGGATTGTCTCAAGGTTCGGAAAACACTTCAAAACAAGCGTGATTTTAAGTGGTTTACCAGATAAACCGAACGATAATATTTATGAAAAAAGATGTCTTTCGAGTTATAACCATTGCCAAGCCTTTCTTTTGTTTCCTAGTGTGAGGCTGCACTACAGTGGTTATATACTGTAAATAAGAAGAATTTATATTTATTTTTTATTTATTTATTTTTAATTATTTTCCTTAGACTTAAAACTGTACATTATTTTCCTAAAAATATAATTGAAAATAATAGTATTCGTTCCGTAACTTATAAATCCAGTTTGGAAAGCCCTAATAGAATGTTGATCACAAATTTGATGTGGGGGAAACATAAGTTTCTAAATAAAAGATAATATAGTATACGATTTTTGTAAAAATGCTAAAAAATAGGAGAGAAAAGTAAGACTAATTTCACAATTTAGAAAATTCAAAAACTCTAATTAAAAACACTCAGTTGGAATCAATCAAAAAGCAATAGTGACGCTATACATTCATCTTAACTTGTGCTGAATGAGAATTTATATTATATAACTCGATTGGTTAGAGCATATCACAATCGATAGTAAATAACTAATTTTTTATCAAATCCACGAAAGTATTATAATGTGAGACTGCTCTCACAGAAAGATGTAACTTCTTGAACACCAACGGGGCTGTAACAGAGTAAACACGAGAGTAAAGCGTATTGTGTTCGATTGGAATATTAACAAAATGCATGGAATTCAAACGAAGACTTCAAAACTGATTATTTCTTTTAGGAGCATTGCCGCTTTGTTTGAAAAATACTATCAGTACTTTAAAAACGTTAAGGTGCCTCGTAGGTAGAATGTGCTGGTTTTTGAATATGGGCCAACTCTGAGTAAGACGATTTTTGCTACGAAAAATTCTAATTAAATGTTCTTGAGCTTTAACCAGCCTGAAAGACCATAGACAATAATAAGAAGACTTCTGAGCCTTTACCAGCCTGAAAGAGTTATTAGAAATACCTCCCCAACTTTTGATACCGTACTGCAATTTACATTAGATAGATTTAGATTATTAGATTTATTTATTTTTAATTCTTATAAGTTCATAAAAAGTTCACAACTCATACAGAAACATTTTAGAATAAATATAATAATATATGAAATATTAATGACATTCGGTTATGTAATATATAAATACAGTGTTGAATGCCACTTCAATGGGCTACAAAAAATTCAAAGTTGGTGGGGTTAAAACAAGATAATGGAAACAGTAGTATTTTGAGACAAGTAAGATAGAGTAAGAAAAAACAAATAACATGAGAAGAAGTAATGAAGTTGATACAAAAGTAAGTTGATAATTAACAAGTGCATTAGTCTATTTTTAAGGAAAGTGAAAAGCTGTAAGGTGTTGCGCATTAACTCTTATTGTATAAAATTTATATTAAACCAGATTGTCAAAAAGAATAGATTCTAATTCAGTAAAATTAAGATTCAAAAGTCAATGTTTTACCAATTTTACATGCATTTCAGGCACTGATATCCTCACCGACTGTGGAAGCTTATTAAATAAACGGAATGAAGAAATAGAAAAGAAATTACGATATGCGGTGGTACGAAATTTTAGATCAATTGCGATGTTCGAAAAGTTTCCACGTAAATTATAATTTGAGATTAACCGATAATTGCGATTACCAGACATGGTAAAGAATGTCTTCAAAACCTTAAAACAGTACAACTGGCGCGCTGGAAGAATTCTCAGGTCGCAGAACAATTGAAAATTACGATGTCTTCCAGATTGCTGCTTAAACCATAAGAGTAGCCTATATCATCCGCAAAAGCTGTAGGTTTTCCTTTAAAATTTTGTGCAAGCAGTGAGTTAATATATATGAGAAACAAAATTGGTCCCAAATTAGAGCCTTGGGGTACACCCAAAATAAATAACTTGATTTTGCTTCTTATATCGTCTATCATAACTCTTAACTCAAGAATGAGCTAAACCAATCTAACATAAAACCACGAAAGTCCGCTTTTTCCAATTTTTTAAGTAAGATACCATGGTTAACCATATCAAAGGCCTTGGAAATATCGTCAAAAAGACCAGTCGTACACTTTTTTTCATCAAGATTTGACATTATTTGCACAGAACTGTAATAGAGCATCCTCAGTCGATTTACCTTTTTGAAAGCCAAATTGATTTGGGTTAAAAAGATCAGTCTTAATTAAGAAGCGCACTATGCTTTCCTTAATAAGTTTTTCGAGGACTTTGGTGAAAACCGGAAGAAGTGATTAGGGCCTGTAATTGCCAATTTCTACATCAGAACCAAAGGCACAACATATGCACATTTCAGCTCTTCAGGGAAGACTCCCGAAAATACGCTACGATTAAAGATATATAGTACGTCAAATCATCCACAACGAAACAAGAAACTTTTTTAGAACCAGATTTGAAATGCCATCAGCGCCACACGAGTTAGACTTCTTTAAAGTTCCAATAGTTTTTAAAATCTCAAGTGAAGTTATGGGCCTAAAGACAAAACTATTACGTACACCAGGTGTGTAATAAGAGAACACAAATTTGAAAACCAAGATTTGAAATGCCATCAGCGCCACACGAGTTAGTCTTCTTTAAAGTTCCAATAGTTTTTAAAATCTCAAGTGAAGTTATGGGCCTAAAGACAAAACTATTACGTACACCAGGT
Organism: Orthonevra nobilis; assembly: GCA_963555765.1. Taxonomy (NCBI): domain Eukaryota; kingdom Metazoa; phylum Arthropoda; class Insecta; order Diptera; family Syrphidae; genus Orthonevra; species Orthonevra nobilis. The sequence goes on along the minus strand of OY743224.1, from coordinate 75,209,590 downwards.
GTGCAATAAGACGAACAGGAAGTGCAAAGCGGGACAGGGTTGTAGACTACATGCTATATTCGTGAAATAGCCTTTTGACGCACTTTTTAGAGGGCAACATCGAAGAACAACTTAAAATGTGATTCTTCAGAGAATCAATGAAGATCGAATAGGAATTAGAAGCATCACTACAAGCATAGACGTCTTCCCAAGTCTCAAGAGAAAGTTTGTTTTTAAGTTTACTGAAGTTTTGTTCTTATTCTTGCTATTCGATATTTTTACTAAAAGTCCATTCATAGAATGATCAGTAATCATTAAATCAAGTACACACCTCTCACAGTCGTTAAACGAAAGGTTCCTGAATCGTCCATAAATATGATCTAAACATGTAACGGACACATTTCTAGTAGGTTCAGTGATAAGACTAGCTAGGCCATGTGAGGCTATTAATGTCAAGTAATTTGAAACAGCTTCACTGTTTTCCAAAATGTTAAAATTGAAATCCCCAACAATAATTAAGTTTTTAGATTGTTCCTTTTTCAAGAAACGGGAAAATTCTTCTATGAACGTCAAAACATTAAACATATGCAATCTGTACACACATAAAAAAACGTATACTTCACGATTAATCTCAATGGAAACTTTTAAAATATCAGAACTCAAAAAATCAACATTCACTATTTCAAGCATCTTGAATTCCTCTTTCACAAAATATCCAACACCTCCAGCGGCATAAATTTCATTTGTCCTGGCAATAAAATTGAACCCGGGTATTGAGTAATCGTTTTTTTCAAAATCATAAATCCAAATCTCAGAAACAAAAACAATATCTGGAATGCAAACAAAAGAATCAATATGAGTGACAAGAGCTGAAAAGTTTTCTCTCAGACTTCTGACATTCTGGTGTTCAATAAAAATTTTGTCATAGCAATAAGAATTATTAGTAAACAAATTGGTATTAGTAAACATTGAGCAAGACCATAATGAAAAGACTTGAACACTTTTTAGGAATAATATTGCTTTATAAGATACATTTTGCAGGTTACTAATAACATGCATAGCATATCAGTTAACGAACTTGTCTCCAATCTAGCAGTTATTAGAATTAGAATTATACAATAAGAATTGATAAATATTTTATCCCTATGCATTTATATAATTTATTTAAAAATCTCTTTTTCTGTGTAACCTGGCCTTCTTTTAATTATTTATTTATTTAAATATTTATAAATTTAATAATTTATTTAATAATTCATTTACTTATTTATTAATCTATTTTTTTAATTATTTATTTAATACTTAATTTATTTATTTGTTTCCAATCACTTTTTCATTAAATTATTTTTTTATTCATTACTAACTCATTTGTTTTATAATTTATTTGTTATTTTTTATTTATTCATTTATTTATTTTTGCATTGTCTTAATATATATATACTTTTTATATACTTTTTCGTTTATTTATGTACTTAATTATTTATATATTTATTTATTTATTTATTGATTAATTAATTTATTAATTATATTTATTTATTTATTTTTTTATTTATTAATTTTTATTTGTTTATTAACTTCCCATCAGGAAGTTCTTGTTTATTTTTTGTTGACTTAGTTAAATGTTTATCCTTTATTATTTACATATAACTCTCATTTATTTTTTCTCTTAGATTGCGAACCAAATCCTCTTCTCTCTGACCTCACTATTTTTACATTTGCGAAGTTTTCATGCAGTTTTTTCCTACAGTTAGAGTTTGAAAAGATAAATATCTGTCATAATATTTGTACACGATTATAATATTTTAAGTAGTAAGGTTAAATGTACCATATCTCTAGAAAAATGTGCAGTAAAGTTAAGGAACAATGTATTCAATATGCTACAATAAATACAAATACACAAATACTAATAACATGTGTGATTTAATGGTTTGAATATAATCTTTCCAATTCAAGTTTTGGTCAATCAATACTCCAAGATATGTAGAAGACTAAACATTATCTGTACACATTCTTTCGCAACGCACTGTAGCTTGCATAAGTGTTTTTTTTTGCTGATTTTTGCAAATACAAGATAGTGATGAACTGACTAAATTTGAAAACATTTAATAAAAGAAGCAAAACTACGAAAAAAATTACATTTTCCACACCTATGTAGGGCTATACAATTTTTTTTACAATCAAAAGCATGAAAAAATAAATTGCAACTGTTTACAATTCACTTTCTGTTTTTATTCTGTTTATTTATTTATTTTGTTCGTATATTTTTTTATTCATTAATTAATTAATTTTTTTTTATATATTTATTAATTAATTAATTTATTTATTTTTTAATATTTATTAACTTGTTAAGCATATTTGAGATCAGCTCTAGCTTTCTTGCCTCTCATTCTCTCCAAACTTGGAAAACTTATCTTTAAGTACTTGAAGAAGGTTTTTCTTGTAGCATTATAAATTATATATAAATATATAATAATTTTAGCTACACTAAATATACTTAACATTCTCTAACTTTCTGTTTTCTAGCTTTTATGATAAATGTAAACCATTTGTGTATATCTCCTCGAAAGCCAGCATCGTATAACTTAATTAAAGGAAGGTCGTAGTCGACTATGTCAAAAGTTTTTGTCATATCAACCAAAAGAGCCATGATTACCTTATTACAATTTGCACTTCCAAACAGCTGGTATCCTCAGTTGACATTCCTCTCCTGAAACCAAATTGACAACTACAACACAAATTGCTTTTCTCTAGAAACGTGTTTTTATAAGCTTCTCAGAAATCTTAGCACAAATAGGGGTATAACTTCTGCGCTATTCATTTTGAACAGTTATATTAAACAATATAAAACTTGGCTTTTGTCTTTTAGTCTGAAGTTCAGAGATAACGTTTGCCGAAAAAAGAAAGACTCTTCAAAGTCACTCGTAGTCAAACGTGTAACGACACTTCCTGTTATGCGACAACAATATGAAACCGGAAACTCTTACTTCATTCCATATATGAATGTCAGCGCAAGCGCGCCTTCAAGGAAGGAAGTTTCTCTAAATCAGCGCATCTGCCAAGAGCCAAAATTGCAGTCCCACATTGACTGTACACCATGGCAAGCCTGAAAACAAACCTGATAGAAATAATCACAGACTCAATACATGGAAGAACTCATTCGTGGATCCGATAGCATTAAACAATGCCAAGATCAAATTGCTAAAATAGACGCTTCCTTGGAGCTGTGATTGACAAAATGGCCATCAAATAAGCCAGAAATTCTTAATTACGTGAAAGATACAAAACAACTGAGCGCCTATCGAGAAAATCGGAAAAAGTCCCAAGAGCTTTAAATGTTTGAATACGACAGGGATGAACTGGTAGACGAGAAAATGCATCCGCACTGCATCGGTGGAAATAAAAGCATGCACATCCAGCTTATTAGATTTTATGACGCCTCCGAAGATGGATATGCAGCAGTAATTTATAGCCATATAAAAATGAGTTCTTCAGGCAGGTCAGAAGTAAGCTTTATTCTATTCGCATATACAAACAGGGAAGTTTCAATTACCTGGGTGCGAAATAAAATAAACATTGACAGCAAATTTGTCAAATCAAGAGACATTAATTGCTTTCCGGATGGGACTGGATGGTATTTGTCCTTCATCATCGTACAGCAAGAATGCTGACGCAACCCAGATTCTTTTTGCGTCACCTGTGTTAATCTCCAGACAGCTAAAGTCTAGGACACTAAACTGTGGAAGAAAAAACGGTTTTAGGCTGCTTTTGGCTAGGATGCATGTTCTCAATTTACTGTTCGAGTTCTTAGCGTGATATAAGGTTAACCCTTTTGACCCTTAGTCCAGTGACGCAGTCATCTTCGATGAGCCACAGTTCTTGGATGAGGGCGATTTCTTCTCCGCCTTTAAAAAGACGGAGCAACAAGTTGGCAGTGGCTGCCTTAGAGAGGTGCAGATTTATCTGTACCAACTTCATCTTTATAGTTTCTATTATAGTGACGTTACAGTCTGCATCAGACTGTAACGAGTCGTCACTGGTCTTCGCCTTGTGGAGCCTTTTTTCGTCTTTGCCTCACAGCTGGTGGCAAGACGAGGATGCTGTTTGCTGTTTTCTTTTTGGCAGCGATATCTAGGTTACTCAAAGAAGCTGCCATACTTGAGATGTTCTGGTCATCTCTTTCCTGCACCTTCAGTGAAACCTTAGTCATTATTTAGTTGAGTATGATCTCCTTCCCTTTCAATTACTTGAGAGATTCCTCGTTGATGAGGAAGGAGTCCAATCTTCCTGACTCTTCAGGTTTCTCAGCCAAGCCATTGCTCTGGGTCTTACTTAGCTTTGACCAATGGTTAACCACAAGTTTTGCGTTTGGCCAAGGGTTCTTAATTTTTGGTATTACCTCCAGAAGGCAGTCTACCGAACATTTAGTATGGCATTCAACCAACTTCATTCCACCAACGTGCCATCCGGCATCCGTGAAAATGGGTGGAGTAGCTGTTGGTTTCTCCAGAATCTAGGTAACAATTTCTTCAGCCAACATGTTCGTTAAAATTTTCCAATTTTCCCCACTGAGCCACCCACTGCCTTCGTCGTTCTGCATGTCTGAGATCCCATACAGAAGATCACTTTTTACGACTTCACCGAAGGTTCGGTTCATTGTATCAATGTTCCTTGCCTTCTTTGGAGGCTTGTGAGCCTCATCCTGGGATCTCGGTCGTTTGAACGTGGAGTTCTTTTGGGCTGATGTCTTGCCCGTCAGTTCGCCAATTGTCCTGGTTTTAGTAGGTGCTCTTATCGAGTGACTCGTGCTAGGTCCTTCTGGGTGCCCTTCAACCTGAGTAGGTTTACTGTTAGCAGTCAACCCTCCCTTCTTTCCCGTAGTAGCCTTGTCAGGTTTACTAGCTGCCTTTTGCTAGGTTGCTGGCTGCCTCTGCCAAAGTATTGCTCGCGCAGCGAATCGTGTCTTTGTCTTTGTCCGTCCAGGTGTCCTCGGGTTTTTCCATGATCCGATTAAGTTGGAACCTGGCACTTCTGATGGCACGCTGTTTTTTGACGCATGGCGCCTTTTTCTTTGCCGTTGAGTCCTCACTATCTGCAGTTAAGCTGCAGCCTGATCTGTTGTCAGAAACTGACAGCAGTTCGATTGAAACATCTCTGTATTCAGGCATGTTTGGTTTCGTTTCTTTCCGTTTTGTTTTTGTTCCGTCTTCGTCCTTTCCTTTTGTATCGATTGTTGTTCGTTTTGTTTATTGTTTTTGTTGTTTTTGTTTGTGTTCATTGTTTCAGAACCTCGGAACCGAACCACGAGTAAACCGGTGTAAACAATTAGCCTTCATAGCACAGCCGGGTCTACTACGACGGCAGCCCACTTACGACAGGTGATGGCCAGGCAACCTGAAGGAGCTCGTTAGCGGTTGAATTTCCCCTCAACCATTCATCCTCCAGCACGGTTTGCTTAATGCTCACACCGCCACTGAATTTAGGGTTTACTGTCTCTTGGCTTCGGCAGCCCTAACTGGATACCCTTATCTGTCATCACCCTCCAGATTCATCGGGCGTTCTACTAAGCTCCATCACCACGATCAGGTGGACAGTTACGAGGTGAAATTGAAAAAAAGTAAACTGTGAATCCAAAAGTTAAACTCTCGTTCTGCATTATATGATCTTCAGTTTTAACTCTCATTATGAAACTTGCCATAAGAGTTTTTTCTCTTTGTTGTGGTGTATGTATACGTATTTTAATTCGAGAATATTCCTCGTTACATGTGTCGAATTAAAACAAGTTTTGTGTTAATAAATTCCAATTTTAAAATATATATTAGAATCCTAAAAACATATGGCGTTTGCAGTGGATGGTAAAACCGCGTTTTTATTGGCAAAAGACCATTTTGTGACATATGCTCCCAAAAGGTGAAATCTACGAAGGTTGAAATTGTCTGGGCGTTGCAGTATAATTAATTCGCAAAATCGATTTCCGCAATCTTCTCCTCGAGTTTAGCCATATGTTGCGCGGCCACAAAATATGATCGTATCAATAGTTGTGTATCTTTCAACCCTTCTCAGGTACTGCAATGTGATTAAAATATATATTTCGAGCTCAAGATGTTCGGCCAATTTATCCATTTAACCACATGATGCAGAATTAATGTCTCAACAGTCGATCGAGAAGAAGGTGTAACCCTAAATAATGCACATACCCATGAGCAACCATTCTATGTCTAAATGAGCACGCCATATTCAATAACTTAATTAACGAATATGATCGCTATCAATTTTCGCTTCAATTAAAGTGTAATAAATTTATGGAGCCTTAGTTATGTTTTACGGGCACAAGCCGCCCGTAACTTTATGGCATAACAACTCAATAGAGTTCGCAGTATCTGACATGGAATCAAAATTTCGATCTCTCGTTCGTTTGCTTCATAGATCGTCTATTGTCAGGCGATGAATTCATGTGTTAAGACTTAAAAAAAAAACTATCAATAGCTCATCAACTGGAAAGCGTATCTATGGAGGATGGATCTCATTTCAGGGGAAGTAATTAAGCGGAAAGCACGAAGAGCTGAGCAGAAGATTTCTTATTTTATCGAGATCGTGAACACCAAATGGGTTTTTGCGTTGGAGTCGAAATTGATTTCTCGTTAATAAATTGCAAAAATAATTTAGTCTCTAATCAATTATCGATGGTTAAAACGTGGGTGGAAGGAAGTAGAACGAAATATGGTGAACACATGTACGGATCTTGTCATTATGGGATTCAGTTCAGTTTTAATTTTTATATACTTATTCGAATTGTTTGAAAATTTGTCTGTACTTTGCTTAAGCGTTTATAACAGAGCTAAAACTAAATATGTCTTTCAATGCTAACTACTATCTTATTGTTGTAATTTATGACATTTTTGGACGTGGTTTTTTAATTCCTATTTAAAGCTTGAAAATTGACTTTAAATAATTTTGTATTCCCAAATTTTCTTGTCCTATGATTAAATAAACATTTACTTAAATCTTGTTATGGGAAATATTCTCAAAATATTTTAGTTCTTTTGTGTAGATTGTTTTACCTAAGTTAGCATGGACTAGGATTTTACAGAATTTTGAAGCAAGTCTTCATGTAGAGACATATTTGCCTCCTATTCCCATACAGAATCTAAAAATAAGATGTTGATCTACTCGCCAACCTCTCCTACACTTTGAAGAAATAAGTTTTAGAACTTCCGTCGTTCTTTGAAGTCGATACGCCACGAACCCTTAGACCACCAACGCTCCAGTTTGCTAATTTAAAGGCTTGCCTTCTTTTCATTATAATCATTTTATAAGACATCTTCGAACAACATTAGCACTTGGAAGCATATTGTTTGTAAGATTAGCATGTCATGTTAATAACTATTTTCAATTACTGTATGCCATATGTTAAAGACTAATTTGATGAACAGAGCATGTGAAAGCACATCTGCATTATCAAAAAATTGGTTGTATGAAATTTCTGCCTAATGAATTTTTGAATTTGATTTTTAATCGGGAGACTGTCACTGCTAAAGTATATTGCTAAAAGTATACGAGTTTTTGATCGTGAAACCACAGTTGCTCTGTGAGCTCAACAACAGAACACAATTTCTGCAAGACGGGGCCATGGGGCCTTGAAGAAGAGGGCTTTGGATCGTATGAAGATAAATTTAGTCTATGGTTTTCAACACCAATACTGAACACTTCCGACCTTATATGAAAAGATCCACCTTGAAGTTGAAATATTAAAACAAATTAAAGAGTCAAATAGCAGGAGTGTGTTGAGAGAAATTGGCGGTGAATTGGGATTAAATCACATCTCAATGTGGGGTACTTCACTTCTTATTTACTCGAGATTCAAGACTTTCGAGCATCCAGTAAGGTATCGCCTCTAGAATGGCGAGAGACTTATTCGTCTGAAATACGTTAACCGTATTGCAATTTTATTCGCTTGTTTCAACTTAAATATTGCCATTTCTTCTATAAATGCGACAGACGTAAGAAGTCTGTCCAAAAAATTCATGTCTCAGCGCTAGTGTTATTCCTCGTGATCTGCCTCGTTACATTCTTCAAAGTTATCCCAGTTTAATTGAAAAACTTTAGAGCCGATAGCTTTGCTGCTAGTGCTTTACTAAGTATTTGTTAGTAACTTATTTTAATATGTTATTGATAAATATAAATAAATAAATAAATAAATAATTGAAAAACCCAGCTGTCCCAGATTTTGTAATTTCCATTGGCTAGTTTGTCGTATAAGTTTGAATTGTGTTTGTGCCCTCAAACAGGTATTTTTTTGAGCGACATTTTTTGTAGGGTTGTCATTTCAATTGTTTCCGCACGAGTTTTTCAAATATTGACGCAACAGTTAATCTAAATTCGTTCATTCGACCTTTTCGTCACTTGTAACAATGAACAAATGCTACAAACGCAAGAAATACTCCGCAAATAAAAACACGCAGAGCACGAACTAATGCATCCTGACAGCAACTGCTTGATAAAAGATAACGAACATTCTGGCGCAGATATGGGAAGGCAGCTCTGATAATTTTCGGAGAAACAACGTAAAATATTGTCAAAAGCCTATATTGATATCTCTTTACGTCTCCGCCTAATTGCACTCGTAGCATTATTACTTAATTTGATTTGGGGAAAAAAAATGTTCGTCAAATCTAAGACAATATCTGTTTTTGGAAAGAAGATGACAACGCGGAATTTGTTTATTGTTTGAACTTTTTCCGTTAAATGGTTTTTATACAGGACTAAAAGCTTCTCATTTAGGAGATCTTGCATTGAATTTTCTCATTAAAAATATTTATTTAATTTTCTGATAAAAAATTGTTATTTTATTGATCCAGCGTTCTTTGTGGGCTTATTAGCTAAGAAACCTAAAACCAGGATAAGAAAGTTTTTTATAAGAGCTGCTCGTAAAACAAACTGAGCCTAGTTTACACCAATTCGTTTAGTTTACACCGAAATTAATTAAAACGTTCATACTCGTATTTGATAAATGATCAGTTCAATGCATTGCATTGCTCAAAATTCATACATCTGCTGAAAGCGACCAAAAGATCTTAAGTGTGGAAGGAGATCACATTGGCTTTCTTTTTCTTATATCAGAAATATAACAGCTTAAGGGTGAAGTAGTCTCAACGCAATCATTGATTAGTTAGTTATCTTTATTAAGCTATTACAGCCATTTAAATTTCTAACATTATATATTTTACGAATTTTAAGTAATAAAAAATATTCTATGTATTCTATGTGCTCAATTATTTTTCGTTTGAATATATAAAAAATAGTTTCTTCTTTTAAATTCGTTGGTAAACTGTTGAAGGCTATGTAGGACATTGTTCGCTGGCCTCTTGTGGTTCATGATCTTTGTACTCTAAGATCACCTACACTTCTCAAGTAAAACCCTGCGTGTCGGATATCGCCACATTTTCCAGTAATTGTGATTGTTTACACATTACACATTATCAAAATCCTTACAGAGAAAGACATAAGGATAATCGCACACGCGGATGACTTAGTTTTTCTGTCTACATTCTGAGCTACAATCTTTATTTGCTTGGTAGCAAGACTTTCAACCTAGGAATAGTTTTAGCTCCAAGCGTCCTTGGAAAAGGAATACATTTTTTCAAGCCAAGTGTTTTCTTAGAATTCTCGAATACTTTTGCCCCAGTTCCATGAGTCCAATATCAATAACCTCTAATGTCGTGAATTACCATCTCGCTCGACTTGCAAATGACACCACTTGCGGACCTGATGGAATACCTCCAACAATTTTAAAGAACTGCGGCAGTGCTTCGGCAGGGCCCATTTGCTTTCATATTCCAGGCATCCATTCACCAAAAAGTTTTCCCAAAGTTATGGAAAAATGGTTTCATAATTCCGGTACACAAAAAAGGTTGCCGGGATGATGTTGCTTATTATAGACCTATAGCTAAGCTATCTTGTTTGCCTAAACTCTTTGAGGCTATCATTTTCGACAGTTTTTACTTTGGTTGCAAGCCTTTCTCATTGACAAACAGCATGGTTTTGTAAAAAACAAATCAACTGTGACTAACTTGCTGGAGTTTACTTCTTTTACTAATAAAGCATTAGAAGAAGGGGGTCAAGTCGATTGCATTTACACTGACTTCAGTAAGGCATTTGATAAGCTTTCCCATAAGCTAATAGCTTTTTAAAGTTTCCCTGCACCCTATCAAGTCTTGTTTAGCGGATCTACCTCTAAATCAATTTACGCTTCCTCAGGTGTTCCTCAGGGTAGCCACCTAGGTCCTCTGTTATTCATTATATCTGTTAACGATGTTGTAAGTGTGCTCAACAACTTTAGAGTTCTAATTTATGCCGACGACATAAAAATATTTAACGGAATTAACAATCTTTCAGACTGCTTGGATCTGCAAGATGACCTCAATTCTTTCGCAAAATGATGCTCCAACAATATCCTTTCATTAAACATTTCTTAATGTTTTAACATGTCCTTTTCTAGAAAACATAGGTAAGAGCTATGCGTACACCTTAAATAGCTCTGCTCTGGCCAAAGTTTACCTGGCAAGGGACTCCGCTCAAAATCTTGACCTCAATTCATATTGAGCAAATTGTCAAGAAAAGTAACTCCCTCGTCGGCTTCATAAAACTTTGAAGTAAAGAATTTAAATGTCCATTAATAACAAGTACCCTGTACACAACATTTGTCAGGCCACAGCTTGAATACGCTTCAAATGTGTGGTCACCGTATTCCTTTAAACTTATTGACCGTATCGAGTCTGACAACGCAAATTTGTTCGTTTCGCACTCCGACATTTATCATGGACTGCTCTTCATCTTCCATCTAACAAGGGCCGTACTACTACTTAACGGCCTCGATTCTTTGCAAATATTCGCGATTAATGTTTGAAGTGAAATGCAAACCTCCCCTGCAAGCGAGCGCTGCAGTGCAGATCCCTGCCTAACAAGTTCATCGGCTCTCTCATTTCCTGAGATGTCAAGCTTAATTTTAAAATATAATATCCTCACTGTCGCCCTCTGATATCGCTCTACTGCATCGAAGACTTATCTTTGTATAGCGTCAACGTTCTGAGCAAGTCGCATGTCCATACATGTGGATTGGCGGAGAGCCTCCACTAAATCGTTGAGGCGCTCTCTTGTGATTCATTCATGAAAATATTGGGTGCGAGTAGGTCTGCCCATACCATGAACTTCCCATCTCAAGATAAATGCGTTTTTGTTTGCCGCCACCATCAAATTTTTCTTGGGTTATGAGAACATCATTCATTCACTAGGCAAATGCATTGCAATCAAAAAAATAAAATATATATTTTTTCAGCTTTGAATCAGTTAAAAAAGATTTGCAAATTTAATATTAATTTTTAAGATTTTTCTCTCGAAAAGTTCTTCGTGAAAGGGCTTCACTCACTCATAAACGCACAGTTGACATCAAGCAACGTTCCCTAATTTTATCAATATCTTCAGCGTATGCGAGTTATTGAACAGATCGTTAAAAGATAGTGCCTCTGGTGTTCAAACGGGATTTTTGTACTATTGTTTCAAGTATAATATTGAAGAAACCACATGACAGTGCATCACCTTGCCTAAACGTAATTTCGTCTCTGTGAGCGAAACAGAAACCAAAATCCACCTTGAAACTGAGAAAAGGTGGTGCGTGCGTATTTTCCAAGATCTGCCGATATGTAAATATTTAGTCTATGGTGGACTTTTCTGGTTTAAAGCCACAATAGATATGGACCTCTCAGCTTGTTGACGAACGGTTTCAAATAATTCGGCGGGAAAGGTGCAAAGTGCTAAGATGGTCTCCTTTCATCAAGATTGGACAAACAATTCTTCGATGCCATTCATCTTTGATGTCTACTATGATGTTTTAATTTTGAACTTTACAGGCTTCGATTTGATGTCTGCAACCCTGAGACAATTGTTTTATCTGTAGGTAGAATTTTTGATCCTCTTTCCTTTTTCTTAATCTCAAAACATCCTCGATCGCGTGTTTCTCATGAAAGAGCTTTCAAAGACGTTTAGACCGTTGATACAGCTCGAGAATGTTGTGCACGAGATCAAAAGAGCCAATCAAAACATTTGAAAATTTGTCGCGCATGGCAATCGCAGCATATTTCTCGCATTTACATAACTGTTTTACAAGCTGTGTGTTCCAACTAACGGCCGATTGCATTTATTCTTCTGGTCAAAAGAAAACAAGAGAGTGCAATTGCTGAATTCCATTTAAGGCTTATTTCTTAGTGGCCAGTGCTTTAACTTTGTGCGGGAGTTTTCTTTGCCAAAAGAACGGAAATTATGCAATCAGATTGTTACTAAAATTGTTTTGTCTGTGACCAAAATGTCCAACTTATCACCATCGAGTTAGAAAAAATATAGGACCAACAACCCAAATTCTTAGCCAGTCTTTTATAGACGCATAGTAGCATCGCTCTAAGAGCATAGAGCTTTACGTTAAGAAAAAATGTGTCAAATTTGGAGTTATATTATGACAACTTTGGAAGTTGAATTTATTCTTTGTTGTTGAAGATGTTTTCAACTATACCGATAAAGTGTTTTAACTCGCTAGGGACAGACAGCGAGCTTTAAGAAATAATATGCAGGTAAGTTAAACTTTTGCTGAGCTTACACTGAAACGTCACTTTAAAATTATTACATTTCTAGAAAAAAAAAAGTTTAGAAAGTTGTTTTGAAATGAGAAAAAGTTAAATTTGTGACCAGAGTTTGGCTTTTGATTGCATAATGTAAATCGTTGTTTCGATATTTCTATATTTTATGATGCACTTGTTGTTTTCGGAATATTGTGATCATTTTTATGTCGTTTAAGTTCACAAAAAACATAGTTTCAGTCAAGAGATTTCCACCATCTCTTCCTTCCGAGCTGGGGCAATGTTCAGCATCGGATCTCTTTTTTCTGGTAAAAAGATGACTCCAAGAGGATTACATTCAGTCAAGTTTTCTTTGGAGATTTCGATAGTTGTTTCCAGGCCGATTTCGAGAGATGTCATTTTCTTGAACGACCTCTAGATTTCCGTTCATGATAAGAAACCACAACAGTTGTTAAACATAATATGATAAATCTTCGGATGTTATGAACTTCCTTGCAAAGTACGTGCAAGGCAATTTTATCCATGTTTTCATGAGTCAGTGTATAGACGTCATTCGGAATCATGAAAAATGAAAAAGTTCTATATGACTCGACTCACATTGCTGAAATAATTTTCCAAGCACTGCCGTAGAAACGCAGATCATCGAAGTATGTAATGGGCTCAACTTAATACTGCTTTCAGAACTAACCTATTTTAGTCAATTGCTGATACATAACACAATGTTGATGAAGTTTTTGGAATTTAACTTGAACAAAAAAAGTTTAAATGAATTTGTCTGGAAAATTATGAAAGGCGGTGTTTTTATCTGATAAGGTAGTTGAAAATTATAAATGTAATTAATTTTGAACTTTTTTTATTGGAAAAATAAATTGATTTTAATTGAAGAATTCAAATTGACCCTTTCTTGACAAATTTAACCAAAAGCTTTTGAGCTCTTCATTATGCTCATACGCTTCGAACGAACCTAAGTTGGATTCGATAACTTGATTTGTTCTCGAGTATGCTACACACACACACACACGGACATCTTTCTTAAAACAATGGAGTCCGACCTCGAAGCGTGGAGGTGAACTTCCTGATGCGTAGATAATAAGCCCGGATATCAGTTGATTGCTCTACCTAAATGATCTTGCAATACATCTGAATAAGCGTTTTGCAAGCGGCTAACTTTAAGCTCACTTCTCCCTAAAAAAAACAATTAACAGGTGCTGGTGAGGATGAAGAAGGTCTATTTATTCAATGTTCCGCACTAAAGGAATGACAACTTTGTGAATTAAGGCACATCCTATCTTACATGCTCTTGATTTCGAAGATGGTAACTACAGCTTAGGTTATACGTAGCCGCTATAGTAAGGATTGTGTAACTTCTACGCTACGTCTACCTACACACATCACTTTTTCTGTCTAGTATTGAAATATATAGTAAATTTCTGAACTGTTCGTTAGCATAGGCCTAAGACTGATAGAACAAGTTTTTATTGACTGGCAATTTTTCCACCGAGGAAATTTTCCCACTGCCAAACATTTTATCACTGGGCTTTTGCATCCTTTCATGAATGCAACTGGAGGCAGAGCTTCCATCGAGATGATTTTTTCATTGTGACTGCACATTGTCCCAAAACATGTTGTTTCCTCGATTGGAAGTTGAAGATCAATTTCCAAAAGTGCGAATCCATTTTGTTTAGGACGCCGTTGTCTGCGGCCTCTTGGGATACCAGAAAGAATTGGCGAAAGTTCTCTATCGTTGGACAAAACGGGCAGCCACTGGCGAGTCGGAGTGTAGTCAGATATCTTGGGGTCTGGCTTGATCAGTATCTATATTTTAACAAGCATATAGATGCTGCTCTGGCCAGAGCTAAAGCGGCCTTTGCCATGACAAAGAGACTGTTTCACAGCAGCCAACTCGATGCCGGGGTAAAGGTGATCTGCTACGCGGCCCTCATTCGGCCTATGCTTGCATATGGATGTCCCGTGTGGTTCAACGTGGGAGCAAGCTTGATGGAAAAGATTCGGGTTTCGAGAGACGCTGCCTAAGGGCGTGTCTCCATTTATATAGAACTCCAGAGTCTCAGTACAGAAAATTCTATTCTAATGAGGTCCTGTACAACGGGGCCAACCTAATCAGAGTGGATAACTTTCTTATTAAACTCATTCGGAGACACGTTACACGTCAAGAGCAATGACCTCGAGCAATAACCTGATATCTGGGGCTTACTACCCCAACTTTATGTACCATGAGACAGTTCGCCTTAACGGCTTTACCCCACCAGAGGCTTTCCTCTATTTTGATATAAACGGCCTGATTCAGGATAGAAACGCTGTTCCATTAATCTTCTATGTTGCCCGAAAGAGTGTGGACAGGCGACTTGCCTACAATGGAGATGTCGCTCGCGGCTCAGAGGAGAATCTTCGGTTCAGTTGGGCGGTATCAGTCCATGACAAGGAGGATGTTTTTAGACAGCACCAACAATTTTGGTGGTTAAATGACGGAGAGGATACTTCGTAGTTGTCGTCTTGGTCATTGAACTTACACTATTATTGTTAAGAAGTTGTTCTTAAATGCCTAGCCGGCTTACATAGATTTTAAGATTAGGTTTAGGTTAGTTTTAAGGTAAGTTTTTAAGAACCAAAAAAATAATAAAACCATAGCACAGCACAAAAACACAAAAAAAAATATCGTACATACATATTTGTTATGTATCTAGGTTAAGTTATTTTTAAGTTATTTAGTAGTTAAAAATTAAGTTAAGTTATTTTTAAGTTGGTTGTAGTTATATATAGATACATATGTACATATATCAAGTTTTTCTTTCCTATACAATTTTTCTTGATAATTAGATCGTAACGTTATATTAATTGAAGCATATTAAAACAATATTTAATTTTAGTTCAAGTCATCGAAAGACATAGGTTAAGCATTAGGTTTAGCTTAGAGCGTCCGCATAGGGCCAGTAAGTAAAATGTTAAAATGTAAATGGTTATTTAGGCTAGTTTAAGCATTTTTATGTCTAGCATGTAAGTTAATATGAATTCTAATAAAAATGCATTATAAAAAAAAAATGTCGTTTCCTATGGCGAAGTGGAATAATTTTAAGCTCGATTGAAAATCATTCTTACTTGGCAGTGTCCAATGAAGTGGAGCTGTGGGAATTTCGTTATATTGAGGACGTAATCAAATGTAGCAGGCATGTCGTATATTCCCATCTCGTGAAATGTGAACCGCCAAAATGCTGCTGTGTGTGGCTTGAGAGTGTTTGATTTTTCGAGTGTTTCCTCGGACGTTTGTTATGCATGCGTCATATTTGAAGCCAGCAAGCATGTAAGCTAAAACAGAACAAAAAGCAAATATTATGTTAATTTAATACTCAGGAAAACATGAGAGTGGAAGGTTCAATTTTGATTTTGGAAGTTATTGTTGATATGTTTGAACCTGGAAGGGACGTTTCTATGTCGTGCATATTTTATATTTTATATTTATTACACAAATGGCTATTTACTTTATTATTCGAATTAATTGGTGAGTTTATTTTAGCATCAACAAAAGCCGATGTCGAAGGGAATACTCTTTTATTTAAGCAAGCATAATTGGCTAGAAGCTCCTGTATACTGTTTATGTATGTATTTAAGTAATATAAAGTAACTATAAAAATATTTGTCAATTAAGTTTGGAAGATCTTTTAGAAATGTGAGATTCAAATAATTCAAGGCAAACAAGAATTCAATGCACCTTCTATTTGTGTGAAATAGATTTATAAATATTGAATAACACTTCCCATACTTCAATATGGTTTCTGTTATAAAGTTTCCATAAATTTGACTTTTAACACTATGAACTTTTACCTCAGTCGCGCATTAGAGGAGTCCAACCAACTGATGCTATAGTGATATCCATCGGATTTCCCTTGTAAAGAAATACAAATGAGCTTTAGTAGAATTTCAAAATTTTAAGTGCATCAACCCACATTCAACAATGCCTCTTTAACAATGCTCACAAACAATTCATATTAATTGAATAACATAAGCACCCCTGTTAGGACTTACTTTGCGACTTCATTCACCTAATCTCCAAAGGCATCGAAGAATCTCGAGATTCTTCTAATTGCATTCAAAACTGTCAACTTAAGTAGGACATTTTTATTAGAGCCCGATGGTTCTTAGCTGGTCATTGTGGCTAAACATTCATATCAAACGAATAACTTTGTCTTTACATCCCGTAAATTAATATTCATTCCAGAATTTACAACCGCTCCGCTTGGGAGAATTCCAATTCCATTCAATTTTTTCCGATCAAACTACACACAGCATTTAAACTGACCGGGAGATCCTATACAATAGGTTCTCAATTTTATTGCTTGCCCCTTTCAATTGTCACGCATCCGTGAGATTATGGTAATTTTCATGTCTAACAATTTGAATGTTTTCCCTTTTACAAAATCATTGTATTTCCCAGATAATGCCTGCCTTTTACACCAATATGATTGCGGTGTGCAACTCGAGAGCAAAACTCGAGTTGAGGTGATAATTTATATGACATTTATTATCGAATTTTTGTTTTTGAAGTTGGTTTGCATACCTGTCTATCTTCAATATGTCGTGTGTGTTGTGCCAGCTCTGGTTTGTATTTGTATACAAAATAAAGTTGTCTGGAGCTAAGAAACAGGTGGATTAGGAAAAAATGTGTCATGCTGTGGGTTTTACGTAATAGGAAACTTTTATACTGCTTAATGGTATGACATGATCTCAATAGTTGAATTGGAATCAATTGGAAAGATAAGTGGTATTGGCTTTGAAAAATGTAACTGCCATGAAATAAACTTATTTAACAATCATTTTCAAACTTTATTTTCAAAACATATTGCTGTGTATTTAGAAAAGATAAGTGTAGTTCTTTTTTTAGATTTCTTTATCCGTGAATAATAATAATATTTAATAACCCAAAAAACTTACTTTTATTGCTAATAACGTCAGAAATATGTAAATTTAAATCATATCATAAATACATTGTTATCTACCTTAAACTAAATCTATAATACAATATTTACTATAGAGAAATGTGTGATTATAATTGTATTTATTTTTGTAATATTTTGAATATCAAAATAAATATTATAGAGCTTTACTCTACCTTAACATGAATAAGGCCTGGCTGACAAGGTAGGACAGCTTTTAAGAAACTGACTCCTAAGTTTCTCTTCCTCTCAGGCCACCACGGCTTTTCATGCTCCGCATCTTGCTTTCTTGGTTTTTGTGGTTTGCTTGTTCTCACTTTGCTATAACATAAAAGGACCATTGTATTTTTAATTAATTATTTGCTCGCTCTTCAAGAGGATATTAAGACTCTTATAATGCGTGTAGCACAGAGCGAGCGGAAGAATTAGGAGAAGAATGAAATATTGTGCAGTGGTTTAAGAAACTCAGGTGTAATTGGTTTCAACTCACTTCCGTGGGTGGAGCTCGAAACGGGACAGAGGATTTTGATATCGACCTATTGACTCTTACCTAATTCACAGGAGTTTATTCAACATTCGACAACTTTGAAAGTTTGGAAGATTTAGCTTAAACACCCCGCTGTCAGTGTTATACCTTCACAGCAGAGTCATCTACACATAATCTACACAAACAGGTATTTTGAAAATACGAATTAGGAACTAAGCCGATACAACAACCACAACAACGCCACCCATTAGTCAGACTACTATCACTGGTCGACCAACACAGTGATAGTGGCATTAACTTGATCCCAACGGCAAATGGTGACTGGACCAGATTCGAAAAACTAGACCACTATTCTAGGAATCGAACCTGGAACCTATCAATTGAATCAATTGAAAGGCAGGCGCTCTACCAACTTCGCCACCCAGCTTCAATCAAAGAATTCAATATCATACTTTACTTTCAAAATATGAATTCATCATTCATTTTGAAGTCATTTATTGGTCATTCATGTTAGTCAATTCAAAGATTGCACTCAAATGAAAATATTTATCTTTCTCGTTTCAGATTCAGCTTCTTTTTAGTCATCTTATAAAAAATATAGGCATCGCTGACTTTTTTTCGGCAGCATTCGCCGACTTAAGTTACATTATTCGGTTTTGAAAGACCATTCTTAATACTGGTGAAAGAATTTAACCTCTTTAAATTGTTAAGAAAGTAATTTATTTGATTTATGACGAAAAATTTATGTTAACCCTCTAACGGATAAAATTGTAAAATTGGTCGGATCAACTTGAAAATTGTCTTAAATAAATATATGTAAAATAAGCTTTAGTTTAAATTTTCCTAAAAAAAATGTTGTCTGGATCGATCGCCATGTGAGAAATATTGAAGACGGTCTTGCCCGTTTGAGCATAAAAAATTGACTTGTATGGAATTAATCGTTTAAGAAGTTTTAGTTTTAAAAATAAAGCAAAGGATTGTAAGATGCTATTTTTTTATGGTGGTAGTCCCAAAAACATGTTTTTTTGGCTGTGCAACACAAGTGAAGCTTACATTTGAAACAAATGGCTTGGGTGTCCGATTTTTTGCAATGCTTGCAGCTTTTCTATTCGGTTCTATCAACTCAAGTTGGAAAATGATGTTCGCCATCAAAACGAATATCAGCAACTTGGTGAACAGCTTTTTTCCGAACACTGGATGTGCTAGGAATTGGTGATGCTTGCCGAACAATACATTGAGCAGATTGTGGTCGACCTACAGTTCGTTTTTCTAAAGAGGAAACAAGCCCCGCTGCTAGTTCTTCGCGAAATTGTGGAAGCTGCAGAAGCGGTTCTTCTTCGGACATATCGCTACAATTACTCTGTTTCTCGGCATGAATTCGTTTGTATTTGTAGCGGCCATGTCGATAAAATGGTAAAAGATTCTAATGGTAATGTCTCGGCTTTTAGTTCGAATGTGATACCGACCCATAAGTCCATCCATGAGATCAACTCCACCCATGTGAGCATTATATTCATGGATGATTTGAGGACAGTTTATTTCAATGAATTCTTTTTTCTTTCTGTCATACAGAGGTGCTTTCGATGTATGTTGATCTGGATTGGATCTTTCAAAGGGTTCAATGCCTACATAAGTAGATGCACACACTTGTTATCCTTCCATGACAGCATTCACATCGATGCAATGATGCAGACGCATGTTTTCCCCAGTAGCTTTCTATATTGAAATAGCGGTATAACGACATGTAAATGACTATTCCCACACAATTTTTAATCTCTGAGGCAGTTTTGAAAACAGAGCTTATATTTTCTGTCAAAGCACTTCGATTTGTTTCTTGAGCGATCAGCTCAACAATGCCATCCGTTAAAAAGAAACTGAAGATTTCCATTGGTGTTTCCAACTTTTTCACATTCAATGGAAGTGTAAACGCATGAAACGTTTACGCCGCACGAATTTTGAAAGCTCTTTTGAGTCTTTTGTTATACTACTCAGAACTCCGTTGAAGCCACCCGAAGAAGGTGGAACTTATGGCCCAGTAGTTTCAGCTGACGGCAAGGGAGATCGAGGTCTTCTTAGAGGCTTCAAGCAAAAATGTGTTGCAATGGCATTTGAAGAAGATGGTTGCGGTTCTGGTTCAACATCCGCAACATCACAAATAAAAGAAGAAGAAGCTGTTGCATTTGAGATTTCACTTATATTGAAGTGCATAGCCTTCACAAAAACATTTGTTGTCTCAGCTTCATTCATTTTCTGGACGCATTCTTTGATTGCATGTGCATCATTTTCTGAGGGCTTAATATGGGTCTCAGGCTCTGTTTTATCAATTATATATTCCGGATCACAGATGGTGTCAACGCTGCTAAAACTTTCAGTTTCTCTTTCCTCTGAATTGAGGAATTCAATCAATTGATCCTAAGTCAATTTTCCAAATTTATTTTTTTCTTTAAATGACGTTTTCGAAGATCTATTTAACACATGATAGATCAATTTAGTTTTAAAATAATAACAAAATAATTAAACAATTATGTTTTCAGACAGCAAAGTAGAACACCACGATTGAACAAAGGGGACATTTTTTTACACGTAAATAGGCAAGACCGTCTGGGGACGGTCTTTAATTTTTTATCACAAGAGACACACCATACTATTTTTTCACTTTTTTTTTAATATAACCTATAAAAAAATATACAATCTACTTACACTGAAATAACAAAATCGATTACTAGATTTCAAATGTATTTCTTTCACAATTAAAAATGAGAAAAAATAATTTTCACACGATTGGATTCGAAAGACTTCAAAATGTTTCAATGAGTTCAATAGTTTTATGACTTCAAAATTGACTGGCTCCAATGACTGAAAACGCATACAACACTATTGTATGAAAATTAATCAACAATTCAGTTACAAAAAAGGCGGATTTATTAAATTTCCCCACTTCTTAGAAGATTTAAAAACAATTGTTAGAAAAGTTGTAAATTTGTGGTTACATGTTACAAACCAATTCAATTATTGTTAGATTTCACAAGCGCTTGTTGTTTTGAGTTGAAGGCCCCGGGATGCTGTGCGTATTTTTATGTGAGGTAATCTTGTACTGGTTATCACGAAATAAAAAATGTACAGTAGTATATTTTGGCAGATTAATAAATAATTAAACAATTAATAAGATGAACGTTACGTTGAATATACCATATTGAAAAAATTAAATTCTTTCTTGAATTCTTTATGCACGTGATTATATAAGAGCACAATACTATATATATTGCAGCCTCCGCTACCACCTTCTCAGTCACGCCACATAATTATTAACAAAACCATAAAGCTGTGCTGTGAAAATTTAAAGGCTGTACAATTCACTTCAAGTATGGATCTTATCATCCGCAGAGCCATTACCACGCCTTCCAAAATACCCCATCAACGAAGATCAAGTGAATGAATAATAATTTCAGCTGAAATTTCATTTTCGTGTAAAATAATTTCTCACGAGAGGTGCGAGAAGTATGCCAATTATTCGTCGGCTAGGATCAAGATACCAACAAAGCGGCTCACAAAGACGCTGGAGGTTTTTCAACTGCTAAACAACAAGAAGTGAATTTAACATCCATTGATACAGGCCACAATGTGCTAAATAGGTGGTTCGAATTAAACGATAATCAAAACGTACAAAACGTGGAGTTATTAATTTTTGTTGCATTTGGGCCCCCAACGTGAAACCAGTACAGAATAATTCACACAATCAATTTGGGTGAATCTTGTTGGGATTGACCGATCGAGCAATAACAGAGACTTGAGTTATGTGTTACTGCTGCTGCCAGAAGCATAAATTAGGGCAACGTGAAACATTATTATTATTTTCATGCTTCTTGATGAGGCGAGAGAATATCTTTCATTCTACAACATATTAGGTGGGGATTGAGTATTTTAAATGAGTATGAACTAAAGAATGACAAAGAGTTTTCGTACTAGCATAAGTATGAACAGAGAATAAAAAAAATTACTATACAATATTGTCGACCGTGTTATGACTAGTATGTTCACCCGTCTACAAATAATTTAGGGATAAATAAGGGCAAGTAAAGGAAGGAAATGTACGCTTCTGGACTTTCACTGGTACCATCCTAAAAATCGTCCTGATGTGTCATATTTTCATTTTTGTTTGAAATACATCCGCTGAGGTGGATAATGGCTTCGGCTCGAGAATATTGAAAAAGGCTGATAAGTGGCCAAATCCATTTCCATAAATCTGACGTTCACAATTTTTTTTAAACAATAGAGCCATTTTCCATTACCTGTGTGGCACGTGGCACCATGTTGCTGAAAATAAACTGCTTCAACATCGAAAGTATCAATTTAAAATTACTGAAACGCCGCATCAGCATCATGGTGATGAAGGGGTTGTTCCACTTTATCTCTTAGGATTTTTGAGCCCGAGATGCGACTGTATTAATTGCTTACGTACCCAGAGAAAGCTGCCAAGTGCAACTCGGACACACAATGTGAGGGACTCGTTTTTTTTGTTTTAAATCTTATATTATTTGCTTGTATAGTGGACATAGTGGTTCACTTTCCGTAAAAGTTGTTATTGTTCAACGGTTATAGCCATGTGACAGATGGACGGATGCGGAATCTTTAAAGTCAGATCATTATTTTTAATAAAATTTGTGTAAAAAGCAATGATCTTGCGCATTTATCTCCATGAGTAGTAGTTATATATCCGCGCAAGTTCGGATTGTCATCGAGTATTCGAAGTTCTAGGTATACGATACAGATGAGTTTAACTGTCAGGTGCCGCGACGACATATTAAATCAACCATTTTAAATAGTAACATCGCTAACTTGCATATTGTATATTTATTTCGTACAATAATTACAATTTTAAAGGTCTGCTGCCGCAAAATTTGTAATACAGAGGTACGATAATATAGCAAATCTTTCAATTAAAAAAAAATTAAGACAATAAGTTTTTAAAAACAATAGGTGTATGAGTCATATACTAGAGGAGAAATATAAATATAAATATTGCAACAGTATTATACTGCGTATAACAAATAAGAAAGCAAATAAAAGAAATTTTAAATAAATATGAATAAATAAATAAATATGTAAATAAATAAATAAAAAGAAAAACATATTAATAAGTGAGCAAAAACAATTATATCAATAAATAAAGGGATATATAAATAAATAAATAAATTAAAAAATAAGGATATGTGTATGCACATAGATAAAAATAATACAGAATATATGTACGTCTGTGTTGCACGATACTTTTAACAAAACTAGAAAAAAAAACATTCTAATATATATGCGTCAATATTTAACTGCAATAAGTTGGTTAATCATGTGGTTTTCGGAAAAATCACATCTTATAAAAACGTTTCGTTGAGTTTCTGCACTCTATCAGAGATCATTTCAACATTGGCTTTCTGCAACTCTGTCGTGGCATAATACCAAGGAAGATAAGGCATTATTTTTAGTAACTCGTTTTGCGTTACTTGTAACTTCTTCATACAACATTTAGCACAATTGCACCATACTGAATAACCATACAAAAGAATTGCTTGAAATATTACCTTTTAGATTATCAGTTTATTTTCAGCTGACAATCGCGATTTTCTGTCAATAAAAGGGTACATTAATTTGACAGCAACATTACATTTTTTAATTGAATTTCCACTTTCCTCTACACAATTTAGAACATGTTCAGTGAATAATTCAACAATAACATCAATAAAATCCATAACTGGAACTGATTTTTTTGAGAATTAAAATTTGACTGATTGGGTTGAACTTTGTATTTTTTGCTTACTTTCTCTTCCTCAGAAAACTTTTATTTATTTACTCTAAATTATTATTATTATAAGGAAAAGAATTTTAAAGCGTTGTTTTGAAATGAGCAAATGGAAATTTGTGAGGCTTTGCTTTTTTTTTGTTTGCAGAATTTAAATACTTTCGATATAAGCATTGTGAAAGACAGCTTATCTCAACTCCTTATCCAATGTATTTTCTTTTCTTTGAAAGATATTTACCATTACTCGGAATATTAAGGCGTGATTATTTTATGTCCTCTTAGAAAGGGTTCAGAAGTTCATAGTTCCAGTCAAGTAAGCTGGGAACTGCTCAGCATAAAATCTTTCAAACTTCTTTGGAGATTTTGATAGCTGTTTTCAGGCAACTTTCGAGAGATTGTTTATCTGTATGTCATTTTCTTGAAAGACCTCTAGACTTTGGCTCATGAACATGGCAAACAAATTAAATCTTCGGATGACACCATAATACTCTAAGGATGTTTTCGTGTGTCAGTGTTGTAGACGTCATTTTGAACCATGAAAAATGGAACAAACTTAAGGGATTCACATTTCTGCAACAATTTTCCACGCACTACCGTGGAAATGTGGATCAAGAAATAGAGAAATGGTGATATCAAAACATGAAATGGCCTTTACTTAATTCTGATTTAGTCTTTTTGTTAGTCCTTAAAGTTAATAACTAACTAAGTTTAGTCAATTGGCTAAATAAGCATAATGAAACTTTTGGAATTAAAATTGAACACAAAAAGAAAAAAATTATAAGATTTTGTCCGGAAACTTATGAATGGCAGTGTATATGTATATTCATATATTTTTTTGTCTACAGAAGATTGGCTAAGATTTTGGGTCGTTGGTCCAACATTTTTATTTTAAACAGAAGGGGATACTTTCTTTCAATCGTGTAATGCAAGCCAACTCCAAAATGTTTTTGTAAGTCATTGTGATATCTAACAGCCAAGAAGCAACTTTATTAAATGAAGTCCCGAAAGTTTTAATGTCGAGGACAACATTTTCAAGCTATGCCAACGGTCGCACCGGCTATTGAAGAGCATGAAAAAAGCCCGAATCAGGAGACTAAGAAAAAGGAATAATGTTCGAAAATTCTACCAACAGATAAAACAATTATCTCGGGGTTACAGACCTCAAACCGAAGCCTGCAAATTTCGGAGTGGAAACATCATAGTAGAATTGCAGTAAATGCCGAGAACATGGAAGAACCAACAATGCCGTCTATTCGACCTAGACGAAGTAAAGATAGCAATATTTAAGCTTAAGTCTAAAAAAACAACTTGAGCGGACGGCTAAGCTGCCTAACTTTTTAATGCGACGGCGATGACTTGGTTATGAGTGTCCACCAACTTATCTGCAACACATTGTCAGAAGGAAGCATGCGAAATTAATGGAGTCTCAGTCTTGTTTGGCGAATTTCCCGTATATGTGAACGTCTAAAGCCGTTCGTCAACAATCTGATAGGTCCACATCAATGTGGCTTTTGACCATAGACCAAATATTAACATATCCGCACGCAACACCTTTTCATCAATTTCAAGGTTGGTTTTGGTTGATGTTTTGTCCACAGGGACGAGATATACTATATGAAGCCATGTCTAGGTTTGGTATCCCTGCCAAGCTCATACTTTTGTTCGGGATGGCGATAGAGAACTTAAGCTGCTCCATTAAAGTCGGCAATAGTGTATAA
The DNA here is from genome assembly GCA_963555765.1 of Orthonevra nobilis. Taxonomy (NCBI): domain Eukaryota; kingdom Metazoa; phylum Arthropoda; class Insecta; order Diptera; family Syrphidae; genus Orthonevra; species Orthonevra nobilis. The sequence goes on along the minus strand of OY743224.1, from coordinate 75,184,046 downwards.
ATTTCGAGTCAATACCAGGGGGCCAAAAAAAGCTTTTGCTCTCATCACGAAAGGTAACCCAAAGCTATTACTTTGAGGTAGTTAGGCTGCGCTGTAAACACAGATAGAACTTAAGTGTCGGTCTATAAGATCCATATCATCCCCGTTATACTGTATGGTGCACAAACTTGGAAACTTTCTTAAGTGGATGAAGGCGCCTTAAGCTGTTTCGAGAAATAAGTGTGATCTATTTCCCATCTGCATTGACTGTGTGTGGACAAGAAGGTTCAGCAACGACCTGTACGGTACGAGTTGTACAGCGACATCCACTTAGCCAAAAGGATGAAATTCCAATTTCTGCAGTAAAACTAAAAATTTAAAATTGTTAAGTAGAAATGTTGATGCATCAAAAATTTGTATTTCCAAATTGTTGCACACATTCGTAAGTTTTTACCAAAATGCTGAACAGTCTATTAATATTTATTACGCAAAGCGTATTTTAAATTATTCAAAAATGCGAGCACAAATATATGCCTATGAGGAATATATGTTTAGGGAATAAATGACGTTTTCATAAGTTAGTGAGGCAAATTACATAGCACCTTTTAATTTTTGGATTGTTGACAAGGAAGTGTGTATGTTATTCTCTCGAATATCATGGCGTGGCAGATATGCTGAGTTACTGCACACTATGTTTTTCCTCTTCTTATTATATTTTTAAATTCAAATAAGAACCAAGTTTTCTTCTAGAGAGGTTGAACTTCAACAAACAAAACAATAAGTTATAGAAACTTGAACTCGTACATTAAAATGAAAATGTCGCAATATCTCTACATCTTATCTTTCGGGTATTTAAACATAGCAATATCAAAGCGAAAGAAGCAAAGGATAAAACTACAAGACAAGTGAAACAATTTAAAGTTCACTACAGGTTGTACCACAAGTTAAACATAACAAGCATCCAAAAATCCCCATCCAAAGGAAATCTGGAATAACAATTTAGAAAACCTAGATAAAAACGTAAAGCTCTTCTGGAACATTGTCAAGGTCAAAAAAAAACAAAACCAAACAAATCGGTTTCCATAAGACTTCCAATTAATATACATCTTGTTTACAGACGAAGAAAAAGCTAGTACACTCGCTTGGAAATTGGTCGCAAATCATGTTCTGGGCACTTATTTGGGTGACGAAACGACAATTAATTTGGTTAATAGAAAACTCCAAGTCTTGTTTATCTTTACGTAGAACTATCAAGTGTTTTTGTTACTTTTGTTACTGAATAAATCAGGAGGCTTTGATTCCATTCGATACTTACTATATTTATAAAATACTTACCCAGAACTAAATATATTTTTCAATGAACAAAATGCCCGGTCCCATGGAAAATCCACCGTTTTAATACTTTGACACTGAACTGCATAATAGTCTAAGGTATAAAATGATGAACTATAATTTTCTCCTGTATATAAATAAACACATACATATGTATTTTAATCCAACTTTTTTTTGTGTGATCGCAGTTTTATAGACAAAACTAATACAACTTGCTGAAATGCATTTCCCGTTGTGCGGGGTGCTCCATAAGGCTCAGTTCTATCGCTTTTATTATAAAATTTGCATACATCTGATTTTCCAAGCTTACGACAATGCGATGCAGCCATCTTTGCTAATGATACTGCAGTATTTTCATCACATAAATTCGCTCTCTATATTAAGAGGAATGTAAACCAGCCGATGGAAATATTAAAAGTTTATTTCAACAACTGGAAAAATAAAATTGAATGCGGACAAAATGCAAGCAATATTTTACCCAAGTAGTCTAATCACGGCTGCTAACAAACAATCCACAAATTCATCATTTAATCTACACTTCTATATGTCTGCCGTGACTGGGGGAACAGTGCAAAATCTTACATCAAACGCCTACAAGTGTCCCAGAACAAAATCTTCAGAATGATTTTTAATCTTCCTTGGAATCACTTCACCATAGACCTACACGAAAGAGCGAATGTTGAAATGATTTCTGTACGAAGGTTTGTAACAAATTAATCTCAGACTACACTTTTGCTGGTAACCGAACTTTATAATTGATAATTCCATGTTTATATTGAATTATTATATATTTGAACTCCATTTATATTAATTCACATAGTTATTTTGTTTTCTCATCAATTGGTTTTTATATAATTGAACTTGTTCATTTATTTATTTGCATATATGTATATACATATATATATTTTTACATTTATATATTTATATATTTCCATATTTACTTTTTTTCTTTACCCAAAGCCATTAATATTTAATCTAATACTTAATTGTAAAAAAACATTCTCATAATATAGGCATATACTTATATGTAATATAGTATATGTAAGATAAGTTAGTTCGTATCTTGAACTCTCTGTGCCTTGGAAGAAGGCAAAGAAGTCGATGTTGGATCTACTGACTTCAGCAAGGCTTTTGTTAAAATCTCCCACAATATTATAATCCTCAAACTTCAGGCTCTTGGATTTGCAGCAGATTTAATCGCGTGGATCAAACCTTTCATGGAAGATTGTCAATGCGTCGTCCTTTTCAGATCTTCCAAGTCCAATCCATTTATAGCTCCTTCAGGAGTCGCTAGAGGTAGTCGTACGGGTTTCATCGAACATATCATCCCCCGCTGACTCATACCTCCTGCAAGACGATCTTAAATAGCAAAATGAAATCTACCACAAACTGCCAGGAATTTTTAAAGAGTGTTTTAAAAACTTTATAAAAATATAAATGCTTAAGAGGAAGAATCTAAAGGGTCCTGAATAACTCAAAGCTATGAGTTATGCGGTTAACTCTACACAAGATACGAATCGCATGTCATTGCTTGGTAAGCAAAGGTTCAATTTTATAAGAATGAGTACTACCCCAACAAGTGTACCCATATTGCAGCTAAGATTTAAATAAACAATTATAAACTAATATTCAAATATGCTGACTACAATTAAGACTGAGATAATAGTACTGTCTTTAAAAATTATTGAAGTATTGTTTTATATTCCAGCTTAACCTGCTATCTAAAATTATTTCCAAATACTCAAAACTGTCAACTCGTTCGATATTAAAGCAACAAACAGAACAATTTCTGGTTGTATTATAAGTGAAATTATGGAATTTATGAGAACCATTTATCATTTAAATTATATTTTGAACAACTAGGTGAATGAAAACTAAACACCATACCTTCACAAATAGAACGCGAAATATTGAAAATCATAAATTTTGTTTTTTCACTCATAATTAGTTTGTATAAAAAGAACCATTTACGCAGAATATCTAAATCATTATTGACAGCAATGAATAAGGTAAAATAGTTTATTTTAGGCTGTTATTTGGTCTTTGATAGGTTGAACGAAAAGTGAATTCACAAAAATTAGGAATAGGATCGGGAACACAGAACCTTGAGGCATGTAAACATTTTTCCGAACTAAAAATATCCTGGACCTTAACTTTTTGTTTTCTGTCTCTTAGATAAGACGCAAACCAATCATTAACAGAGCCTCGAAAACCTGCCCTATACAGTTTTTGGAGTAACAAAACATGGTCCACCATGTCAAAAGCCTTAGTTACATCAATAAATCGGGAAGCTGGAATCCCAGATTCGTTCAAGCTATAATATAGTTCGCCGCACAGTTTTAATACAGCTTGTTTCGTCGATCTACCTTTTCTGAATCCAAATTGGGAATCACTATAGAAATTGCTTTTGTCCAGAAAGTACAACGTTCTTGATTTCATACCTTTTTCAAAAACTTTGGAAAAAACTGATACAGGTTAAATAAATAGGACGGTAATTATTGAGAGTCGTACTTTTACCTTTTTTGTGCAACGGAATTACAATTGCATGCTTAAGTGCATCTGGAAATACTCCATTTTGTTTACTTAGATTAAAGATATACTTCAAGACATCAGAAACATAGTACGAAATATTCTTCAATATCTTACTGGAAGTCTTATCATTCGATGAGGTATAAGAAGTTTTAAGAGACATTATAATATTATGAATCTCCAGTGAGGAAAAATGTTCAAAGAAAAAGCTATCAATATGTATTTCCTTTAACATCATTTTTGTTAGACCCCTCCTTGAATACGCTTCCCAAATCATATCATATCCAGTGAATCGAGGCCGTCCAACGCAGATTTATTCGTTTCTTTCCCTTCATCTGAATCGAATCCTAAACCTGTCATTCTCACCCACAAGTTAAGCATAGTATAAGTTTAGTTTTTTTTTTAAGTATTGCTGTATTTAGTTAAATAATTTATAATTTCTTTCACGAACTAGTTCGTTATCGTGAGCGGTTTTATATGTCTCAGTAGAGTAAACAAAACACTGGAAAAATTAAACTCGAAGTTCAGCTTTTGGAATCCACCATTATCTAGTAGAAACTCGGTCGGCTTGCTGTGTATTGTGAAGCTTATATTCTTATGCTGATTTACACTTTACTCCTTCCTTAGTGCACTCCTGCAAATTAATGATCCTCAGTTCTGCCGAGATATCCATTTTTCTGGTATCGAAGACAGTTACTCTTTTTCATGGTATTTGCGAATTTCATGACTTTTTTTTTTTAGTTAGTAAGTTATTTTATTTGGTAAAAATATACAAATTATTTTGATACCGAACATTCTACAGAGATTTGATATTTACGTTTATGTATCTTAATACTGAAAAACAATTAAGTTCTAATACAATCTAAACAATCCAATAAAAAGCTATTCTGAAGAAAAATTACCACTTACCACGAAAACCGTCAATTTAATCAAAAAAAAAAGATAAGAGAATAAAATATTCTAACAAAAAAAGCAAACGTTATGCAGATAACATATGTATATATGTAAATATATCTATATACTTATATACATATGAAAGTAAACAAAAGAATACAAATATATAAAAATAAAAGCGAAAACAAGTATGTGAATTAAAAAATAAATTAATTAAAAAAAATAAATAAATGAATAAATATATTGATTAAACAAAATTAAATAAATTAATGAATAAATAAAAAATAGAAAAGTTAATAAATAAATCCTAAATAACTAGACTACTAAATGAATACAGACATAAAAAAAGCGTTTGATACAGTGGATCATAATATTCTCATATCAAAATTAAGAAAAGCTGGTTTTCGAGATTTTATTCTTGACTGGTTTGAATCGTACCTCAAAGATAGAAAACAAATGGTAAAATTAGGCACTAAATTCAGGGAAATTTTTGATGTTCGTACTGGCGTACCCCAAGGCTCTCTATTTGGTCCTATTTAACTGGTTTTGCAGATGATATTGCATGTGTATATACTAATTCATCCGTTTTGGATTTGATTGCGGATATAAAATATGATCTTGAAATCTTAAGACATTGGTTTTCGATTCATAAGCTCGTAATCAGCGACAAAACGAAGCTGATGTTTTTTAATCTACCAACTTTTGAACACGTTTCACCAGATCTCGTTTCCCACAGTTGTGACTGTCAAAATATATGTGTGAGCTCAGAGGTTTGTAGATCGTTCAAGACTCCTCATAAATTTAATGTCAATTTGCCTTGCTCGACAAAATGCTTCAAGATTGAAAACGTCCGACATTTCAGGTATCTTGGCCTTGCCATTGACAACAAAATGAATTGGAATATGCACACTGCGTTCCTAAAAAAATACTTATCAACGACTACTCGTATATTATATCATCTAAGAAAATTTTGTTCTAAAAAACTTTTAGAAACTGTCTATTATGGTCTAGTAAAGTCTTAAGTCCAATATGGCTTAGTGTGTTGGGGTGGGACTTATAACTACAACATACAACCCCTGATAGTGGCGCAAAAACATATTTTAAGAATTATGTGGAAAAAAAGACGTTGAGAGCATAGTTTCCCACTTTTCTCGTGTTCTGGCATTCTCCCTTTAAAACATCTCTACTTTTATAAAGTGCTTAAGGTATTTTTTGTAAGAAGCGGTTATACTCTTAATCAAGCATCTACTTCATACGAACTACGATGAAGTTCATGAATTTTTATTCTTCGGTAGCACCAAGGTTATTTAACAAGTTGCCTCCTGATTTAAGAAGCAATTTAAGTCCTTTTTCTCTTCATGAAAAAATCAAAACCTGGTTATTTTGCTTTGATTTCGAACAAACTAATAATTTAATCAGCTTAGTAGTATAATACTAATATCTCCTACTATTGTTTTTAATATTACTTAAATGTTTCCTTCAATGTATTTATTTTTGTTTTGCCTTCTTCAATCTGCTGGTATCTCTACTCAACACTCCACAACCCTTATATTTAATATATTAAAATTTATTCTTCCACACAATTCATTCGATAAAAGTTAATTAAACTAAAAAATGTAAAAGAATAAAATTTATTTCTCGATAAATAGTATATGCTATTGAAATCTTAAATAAAATTAATTAAGAATTAAAAATGAATTAATCAAGAAAAAATGTATCCATGTTGAAATAAAATTGAAAATTGAAAAAAATTGAAAGGATTTAAATAAATAAATTAAAGGTTTAAATAAAAATAGATTGACGAAAAACATGAATTAACAAAGTATCAATAACATTTATTAATTGAAATTAACAATGAATTTAAAATATGTGGTATTAATATTATTAGATAGTTGAGTAACCAGAATATTGTCGGCTAATTCTTGTATTTATAATTAAGTTTTTGGATTCTAGCGTGGATCAATTCAAAAAGTCGTTTTTAAGGTTAAGCATCGTCTTCAGTTATTTGTTTTGAGATACTTGTAATCTCCGAATGTGAGATTTTGCACACCCTCCCTACACTTGGCAGCCGTCGAGCAGGATCGCTTGAAATATAACTTAAAGTATAATAATTTTCTTTTCTTTTGATAATAATGATTTCCTCAACAGCAGCTCAACATCATTTATACGAATTTGGTTAACAGGAACAAAGCATTGCTTTCTTTTTCGTGTGAAAAAATTGCATGAATCTTTTCCACATTAACCTTAATTCTCCATTTCTTATAATATTTTAAAAGTATTTCAACCGCATAACGAAGATTCCTCTCAATATTGAGAGAAAATGCATGGTTTGAGAAAACTGCTGTAACTGCTGTAGTTGTGAAGATATTATATAGGATTGGGCCAAGGACTGCGCCCTTTTGGGCACCTGCAGGATTACAGAAATCACTTGACTCACTGTCGTTGACGAGGACTCTGGAACGGCGATCGGACAAAAAACGTTGAACAATATTACACAGTTATAACGGAAAATGAAGATCTATCATTTTATAAATGAGGCCAGTGCCACATGGAATCGAAGGCCTTTTCGATGTCGAGAAGAATCATACCTGTAGATTTGCCTTCAGTTCGATTGAGACTGATGGGCTCGCATTTTTGGAGCACTTGATGAAGAGTGCTGTGATACCGCCGAAAATCAAATTGTTCATCTGGGAATATGTGTCGGTCTTCTACTATTTTCAATATTTTTTCCTTTAGAATTTTTTCAAAGATTTTGCTTATTATGCTTAATAAACTAATCGGTCTGTAGCTACTTGGATCCATCAGAGGCTTACAGGCTTTCAAAATCGGTTCTACCAAAGCGGCCTTCCAAGCCTTAGGAAAGTACTGCATTTTCAGATAAGCGTTAATTATGAATGTCAAATACTTTATCCCTGCAGCCGGTAGTTCTTAAATATATATATATATTTTTTATGCCAACAAGACATATGCCTTTTTCACTTTCAACATCTTCATCTGTTACAAAAACGTCATATGGTGTATCGGCTTCCGTTGAATTGAAAACTTCAATGACATTCCTTACAATGATATTTGAAGTTGGGTCACCTAGGTCCCAAGAGGCAGCATGATTATTAAGAAAATTCGATGCGAGCGCATTCAATTTTTCCAAATCTGTAACAAGGACACTGATCTTTGGTCAGAGCTACGAAGGCAAAGAATCTTCCAAAAAGGCTTGGCACCCTTGTCATAGCTCAAATCTATTGTTTCACTTTTCGTTACGCAACTGTTGAAAATGGTATGAGATTAAGTCGTTTAGGTACAGAAATTGTTGGCTGTAAACTGGGTGACGATACTTTTGCCAGTTTCTCCTATTGGCTTTTCTAACTTTAATGAGTTCGGAAAGGAAACGCGTGATTTTTGTGCAAAAGTTTTTATTTTTGACCACTTAAGTTTATACAAGATAGGCTAGATTTATAATCTTTGAGCTGCGAACAAGAGGTCTACCAGAGTTTAATATTTCACGCAATGAAAATTTCTTCTAAAAGTCCACTAACATAATCGTACAATATTGCGAACATGTTCAGAAATTCAAAGTGGCGTTTGCCCCGGTTCATCAGTCGATGAAAAATGATCCTTCCAACAATATAAACAGTCCTACAATCCACCCAATTGCTGTTAAAACAATTAATTCATATCTATCATCGGTCCTCGCTGAATCGAAATCAAATTCCCAAATTTAAATCAAATTTCACACAAAATTTATGATTCGCTGTGCTGTCCGAGTCCAAATTAACATGTCGGAGATTCAAAGTGAAAAACAAAACTGTCAAATCACTTGTAAAACATTAAATACAACGTTGTGGATTTATCAATTCACAATAATACATATAACACGATAAAGAAAACTATCGAATTGATCCCAATGTTCCTTTTTGTTTATGGCAATACTTTTAAAGGTGCATTCAAAAGGTGTATCGGCATATTCCAACAAATTGGGATTACAAAAGCCGCCACAGCATGCGGTCGTTTCCGTAAAAAAAATGAACACGTTGTTCTGAGTTCCCGCTTCAACAGACTGCGGACAACCGTGATACGAGTAAGTTATAGTATATCGGAGGGGGAATGATATAATAAGGCCGCCTCGAGCTGAAGTGGATGAGATCTCCGTCAGGGTTTCGCTTTTTAATTGAGTTGTCCGTTGTCCCTCGAATGAATCTGTGAGTGAGAAAAAACCCTGTTAAAGGTGTCAAAAAGAGAAGCCAGCTGATGCACAAAGAGAATGAATAACAACAAATAATGTGATTTTCATTCTAGCACGACAGACTGGTTTCGGACATGGACACTAACGTACGACGCCTTTCTTGGACTGATTGCAGAGAAAATCCAATTAAATCATAAATTATGTGATGGTTCTTGTTCTTGAGCTTGTAGTTCACAGCACAGCGTGTCTTATTCACTCTTAGTTCATTAGTTTTCTTTAAGTATCATTCAGGAAAAATGTATGTACATATGTAAATGCAAATCGGGCGAATATTAACTACCGAATGAAACACAAATTGGTAAGTAGGTGACGAAGCCGAATGAAATGAGGCACACTGAATATATAAAATGGTAGTTCAGGGATGATGTGTGACGCTTCTTTGATAGATTTCTTTGTTTCCTAATATTTTTGATGTATACAAAATGCCTTGAATGCTATGGGAACTGCATATTAAAAACATTTTAAGTGGCAATTTTATACTCAGGTGTAATATTACAAGTACTGCAAAGGTTGATTGATAAGTACTTGCGCCCAAACCACTCAGTCTAAGCTTTTGCAAAATTCATCCGTCAACTTCTACGACTTCAAAGCTGTGGTTTTGAAAAAAGCTCAAAATCGAGAAAAATAATGAAATTTAATTGGAAACAAAAAACAACTTGATGCATTACTGCAAGAAGTTTCCAAGCAATAAAAACAAAGCGTTTGTTTCTTTTTATAAATATATTTAATGGCAACAATTTTTAGCGAGCAAATGCCAAAATGACAAATGTCAAATGCTTCGAACACGCCGGGCTTCCTGTAAATTAAAATTATGTGAAGCAGGAAGGAGATCATCGTTAACTGGGGTTTTTGCTTTAATCAGTGCGTTGTGAAGTACAATACAAGCATTTATTATTACTCCTGCTTTAGCTGGACAACACACCAAAACTCTTTCTTTAGCTAGAGAGCCGAATCTGCTCTTAAGTACCCCGATACACCTTTCAACAAGAGCTCTTATCTTGGAATTAAGAGTTACTGTTTGTTACAAGAAATATCAATTTAAAGTGGAGTATTTGTCAATTCAAGCCAAAGGCGAAGCTCTAAAGATGATTCAAAATAAGGGCTCAGAAAGACGGAGCTTCCTAGTGTGTGATGTTTGATGATCTATCTACTCGGTAGACTTCAAACCCAAATGAAAGGAATTATTTTTTTTTTAGATTTGGTTAAAACCAATTTTCATTTTAAGCAATAGCTTCGTACTTATAATTAAAGATACAATAGAATTAATATATATACAATAAATATATATACATACGTAATTTTTGTTTGAACAATTTTTTTTTTTATTTAACCAAACATTCGGCTAGCGAAAACGTTTTATCTTATTTATGAAATCTATCTTTTATTAACTTGATAAATAAATGCAGCTTAAATTACTGGTTAACCAAGATGTCCAGAAAGCTAAAATATAGAATAGTTCCGTGCGTTCTGTCAATGTAGGTGTTCCTCAAGGTTCTGCTCTCGATCCTGTTCTATTTCTTATATTTATTTATTCATTACATTTATTATTACTTAAATATCATAGGAAAGTCACTGCATTTGCAGATGATATGACGTGTGTTTTCACCATCAATTCACCATTGAATCATTGTGTTGACATCAATCATGATATTGAAGCACTGAGTCATTGGTTCAAAATACACAAAATGGTTATAAGTGTCAAAATAAAAATTATGTTTTTAAATTATAGTGGTATAGAAGTAGACTATGTTTCATTGTGGTAATTGTAATAGAGTTAAGCATAATATTACTTCATACAATTCTTACGAAAACCCGCAGACATATTTTGAGAATAATTCTTGTTCAGATAAATGTTTTAATAAGTTAATAAAATAAAAAAATAAAGTTAATCAGTTCAAATATCTTGGAGTTTTGCTTGACTGGAAGATGAATTGGTCTGTACACACAACTGCACTTAAGAAGCATCTTATGGCAGCTACTAGACAAATATATTTTTTAAAACCCTATTGATCTTCTTAAGCGTATTTATTATTATCAAGGGCATTCTTTCACTATAATAATCAAAAACATGTTATTCGTCTTATTTGTTATAAAAACAGATGGTATGATAGCCTAGAACTTTTTAGAAACATAAAAATTTTACCCTTGAAACATTTATATTGCTATAAAGTTTTAATGGTATTCTTCAATATCTTGCTTTTTATTCAATAGACGCTCATCTAACTACCGACTTCGAATAATTGAACAAAATCTCATCCAAGTGCCTCATCACAATGTGCAATCTTCTTTAACTTTTTAACGTCAAACGCTCCTAGACTTTTTAACAAGCTCCCTTATAATATAAGACTTATCTGTAATGAGACTAGTTTCCTTAAACAAATGAAATCATGGCTTTTATAACTAAACTACAAAGATGTTCTTGACTTGCTTTGTGTTTTGAAGTAGCAAATTTTTGTTTTTCATTTTGTCTTCTTTTTTCTTTTTTTTTTGTTTTGTTTTTTTTCTTTATTGCTTTCAATGTAAATTACTATTTCTCATCATCTTTCAATTCTTGACACTGTTTTTATGCTCTGCTCTCGCTTCTAGTTCCCTAAGAGCAACAGATTGCAGCTACTTTTTTACAGGATACTTATCCTTCATCTTCATACTTATTCATTATATTTGCCGTTTAAAACATATCTGTAAAAAAGTAGTAAATAAATAAATAAAAAAAAAAACACACAAAATATCTCGAAAAAAAAAACCCAAAAGCCAATTTGGAATTACTAACTAATACACATATAAATTTTTGAGGGAAGACTAAAGTCCTTATATGTTTTGAAGTTTCCCCAATTGTATGATACTTCAACCGCAAATTTTTTTTTAAAATTTGCAATTTTCTTTAATAACTCATCACCAAGTATAAGAATTTGGACTCATAGTTTCATTTTATTTGTCTGGAATATTTTCAATTGTGCCTTAGGACTCATAAGTAACCTTGTATATTTTCTGCGGTCGCTTAAATCATGCTACAATCGCAGGTCCACATGTCTTCTTGAGAGCATTCGACACGGTCACCCACTCTATTCCTTGAAAAAGGCATAGGAAAGAGTAAAAGTTTACGATGCTCTCAAAAAACTCGTGTCCTTCTACCTTCAAGGGTTAAAACAAAGAGATAGAGGAAATGGAAATGTTTCATATTCCATACCTGTAAACCATGAAGTAACATAGTAGGTCTCGATCCCTGATCCACTACTGTTCTGATTTATGTGAACGAGCTACCAAATATTGTTAAGCACAGGCCAATCCCCTTGGTCGCAGATCAAAACATCAAATTTTATCTAAACATTGTATCCTTCCACAAATCAGTCTTTACTATCAGGTGGCTTGAGAAGAATAGTACAGAACTACTTGAGTGGTCTGCGCAGTCCCCGGATCTAAACCAAATATCAGGTTGGGAAACAAAGTAATTGCGGATTATTTTAAGAAAATAAAAGACAATTTTTTCATGGAACGAAAAAACTTTATTCTGTAATGTATTGCCTATTTTGAGCAATGACCTTTTGCCATCATTTTATTTATCAGCAAAAAACTGAACCAGGTACGATTTGACATAATTATTGAAATTCTTACCATTCAAAGATCGAAATAAGAAGTAATCAGATGGTGAGAGGTCAGGAATATAGTATTTGGTGGATGTGGCAAAATATCCCAACCAAGCTCCAATAATTTTTGGCGAGTGACCAAAGATGTGTGTGGCCTTGCATTGTCATGATGGAATACAACACCTTTTCTATTTGTCAATTCGGGCCGCTTTTCTTCAACTGCATTGTTCAATTTTGTTAGTTGTTCAATGTAGACATCTGAATTGATCGTTCGGGTGGGTGATAAAAGTTCAAAGTAGACAATTCCTTTATAATCCCACAAAACTGATAACATAACTTTCTTTTGATGAATATCGACTTCTGATGTTGTTTGAGCTGGTTCACCTGGCTTGCTCCACGATGTTTTCCGATTGACATTGTTGTAAACAACCCATTTTTCATCACCAGTTATCTATCGTTTTAAAAATGGATCATTTTCATTACGTTTTTTTAACAAATCGTAGATGTTAATGCGTTGTGTTAAATGATTTTCTTTCAAACCAAAGAAACCAATTTTGACACAACCGTTCTTTTAAAGCTTCGTCACCATAAACAGCACATAACTTTTTGTAAGCTTGCGATGAGTTTTTTTCCTTTCCGGAAATAAAAAAGCAAAGTATGTCGTAACTGTTCGTTTTGATTTTCCATTTTTCAACAGACGCCAAACAAAAAGTATACAACCGATCGAAAAAATTTTGTTTTTGATTGACAGACAGAAATGTGTTTGACATTTCGATTACGCCAGCAAACCTAAAAATTCGACTTAAGCCTAAACTAAACTGTTTTTCTAATTATTTTTCGGCACTTTTTATTCTTATGACGTTTCACATTTGTATATTATTTAGCTTCCTTAAAATAGTTTATAAGCATGTGATATTTTAATGCCTCATATCAATCATATCAATCTTTTTCTTAATACTTACATTACTGAAACTTTGGTAAGAGTATCACTCCACGGCCTCAGTAAAAACGAGTAACGCATCTGACAACACATTTTACCATTGGCATTGGAACAATTCGTTTGAAGTTTCGATGTCAGATTTTATTTTTGCAATTTGCCACTTGAATTTGGGTTAAAGTCTTAATCTACTTAATAGCGCCGACATGCAATATGTATTACTTTAAGTAAACTTACCGATTAGAGCTCAACGTCTAATGCAAAATCTCTTTAGGTGCAAGCATATCATATATCCTGATTCGCCTTATTTTGGTAGCATACCATTCCGCACTTGCACTATATTCAAAAATATTTCCCTATACCTTACTAAACCAATAAAAAATGAGACTCTAAGAAAGAGACAGACTTTTGCGGGTTGCCGCCTTGTTATAAATCTTAATGATCATATTGCAAAACCAACACAATTCTTTCATTGGACATGTTGCCGTAAGGCCAAAAATCAGGTTTTTCTTTTTCGTTTTATAGCTTATTTAATCTTTGACATTTTTGTACGCTAAAACAGCATATCCCATCTTCAAGTCCCGAGTCTTTCGCGCAGACTTTGACAAACAAAGCATATTATTTGAAAATACATTGGAATAGCTAATGGTACCTTTAACAACCTATTGAATCGGTTATTTGAAAACTACGTCCCAATTGTGACCAAGCAAATAAATGCAAAAAGTTGCCCCTGGTATAGCAATGATATAAAGATATTAATTCGGGAAAGGGAGCTCTTTTTTCGGAGGACAGTATACGCTTGCTCGAAATAAAGTCACGTCCCTTATCCGAAGCTCTAAGCGCGCATACCTAATAGGTAAACTTGACTCTTCTCACAGTTCTAAGGAACTATGGAAAAACTTGAAAGATATTGAGGTCAAAGAGGATAAAAGTAGAATTAAATATGCATTTAGTCCCGAAGTAATGTCTGCAGTTCTGTGTCCACCTGTTTCTAATTCAAGTCTTCCACAGGATATGTTTGCCGTGGCCGAAAGTGAAAGTTCTTTCTCGTTTCAATGTATTAGTGCCAATGAGGTTCTGAGTGCCATCAGATCGGTTAAATCCAATGCCGTAGGTCCTAATGGTATACCACCTAAATTTGTAAAACTTATTCTGCCCATTGTGCTACAATACTTGCTTCATATATTCAACGCTTGTATTTATAGAAGCGAATTTCCCGAAACGTGGAAAATTACTAAAATTATACTAGTTCCCAAGAAAGCAAACCCCTCCGCCCCTTCCGAATACAGGCCGATTAGCATTTTATGTTTCTTATGTAAAGTATTTGAAAAGGTAATACACGACCAAATTCAAAACTATTTGAATGCTAATAATTTACTGTCCAAATGGCATTTGGTTTCCGACGTAATCATAGTTGCGAATCTGCTGCAATAAAAGTTACCTCTGATATCCGCTTTGCTCTCGATTCAGACAAGTTTTGCGTCATGGTTCTTTTGGATTTCTCAAAGGCATTTGATAGCATAAACAACACAATTCTGCTTTCAAAACTTAAGAGACTGTATTATTTTCTCGAGCACGTCACTAAGGCTTATGTGTAGTTATCTGAAAGATCGGGTGCAACGTGTAAAAACTGAGGTAGGTATCTCGGATCCTCTACTCACCAATATGCGTATACCGCAGGGGTCTGTCTTGGGTCCTTTGTTATTCTCGCTGTTTATTAACGATCTACCCGGCGTCGTTCGCAATTGCCACATCCACTTGTACGCTGATGATGTCCTACTATAAATTTTTCGCGAAACCGGGTTGATGGATGACTGCGTAGTGAGGTTAAATGAGGACTTGAGTCACATACTTGCCTGGTCGCGATTTAACGGCCTTAATCTTAACCCTGCTAAGTCACTTGCGATGTTATGCTCTAGAATTGAACTCAACTCTTCTGTTTTCCCCCTGTTGTTCTGGATAATGAAGTAATTGAATACGTAAAAGATATCAAATACCTTAGATATAGAATCAATAGTAAACTTAGCTGCTGAAGTGCAATCTCCGATTCTGTCAGAAAAATATATTTCGGACTTCGTTCGTTAAGATCTTCTGCAGGCACGTTGTCACCCAGTATGAGGAAACTTATAGTAAAATCCCTAATTTCCGTATTTCTCTTTCAATTGTTCCGTGTATCCAGTTCTCGACAGTGAGTGTAAACGCAAGCTTAACGTGGCTTTCAACGACTGCATTCGCTTTATTCACTCTATTCCTCGGTTCTCCAGTGTGGCACATTTGCAATATTCCATCTTCAGTATGCGACTCGATGAGTACTTGAAGTTTAGGTCAATTCTGAAACTCCATATTATTATCTACAACAGGTTTCCTAGTTATTTACATGAAACACTCCGTTTCGCCCACTCGAACAGGGGATTGATGTTAATATTGCCCTGTTTTTCACACAATATTGCAGAACGGTCATTTAATGTATCCGCAATTCGCTTGTGGAATGGACTCCCGCATGAATTGCAAAGAACTCCCTCACCTGCCGCTTTTAAAATCAAACTCCTTTTGCGCTTTTCAGCGACTATTTCTTTATTACTAATGGAGTAAGTGAATTGTATTAACTAAGAAAATGAATTATGTTTTTCCTTAAGTTCTTAAGTTTATTTAATTTTTATTTTCATATTTTTTTTTATTTTTTTGTTTTTTGTTTTTTTTGTTTTATTATTATTAAAAGTGTTTAATGAAATCAAAGCCTATGTTAACCTTGTTTTCTGATACTTTTAAAGATTAAAGTCTTGTTGTATCACTGTCACTGAAACTATTAAAGAATAAACAAACAAAAAGAATAAACAATAAACCTTAAGCCCGGTATAGTGTTCAAATTTAGCCTCCTCTGGTTATATCTATCTCTCTACATCCTCAATAGTACCACAAAGTACATGTACATATATATACATTTAAATTTATTTTATATCAATAAAAAACCCTTATATTTTACGTCCTATTCATCTTCTCTGCGAGTATGGTAAGGAATTTTTTGTATGTGTCGATTTGTCATATCGTATTTTTACAGTTATCTTTTCTCCATCTTTGCATACCTTACACTAATACATATCTAGCACCAGGCCACGAATAATTTTTTTTTAAACTAGATTACCCAATTAGATTGAAGTTCGTAGGAATGAGCCATTAGATGGGATAAGGATCATATACTATATATTTTGTGAGCAACTGCCAAGCTAATGTATCTCTTTCTACCGAAGCGCCATTACATTATATGTAATTATGGGGCATAGAATTGAGATGTCAAAAAATTAATTAATTAAACGAACAAACCTCACTTAAAACTCAACTCCGTGTATTGTTCCTTTTAAGCGCTTTGTTGTTCTGACAGGCGTATGTAATTCACTCACTCAAATTCTTAAATCATATAGAGGAACACATAAATATGTTCATACATTTATGTGTATGTACGTACAAGAAAAGGAAAATTAATGAATTATTCGCACCTGCATGACGGATTGCTGAGAACATTACTCAAAACGACTCGTAAGGAACAGCATTTATGTATGGTGTTTTCACATGCTTATATTGTACTATTCTCTAAACAGCTATATACTTTGGGTACCTGTCCGCTGATGCATTTCAAACCTTAAATGCTTTTAATTAATCTTACCGAAATGCGTGTACTGTTCGTTAAAGCAAAGGGTTTGTTTCCAATTTTCAGCCTCACAACTCATTTCCAGAAAATCCGCTTCGTTTGCCCTACAGGGCAAGTGCATCCATCCCAACTCTTGTAATGATGCAGTTGCAGATACATGGAAAACTGGTGTATACCCACGGATTGGATAAATTTCGCGTATCTTATACTTGCTCAAGGGGGTTGAAGCATAAGACCATTTATGACTTAAGTTACCACGATGGCTCCAACATATTAGTTACTTGCAGCCGGCAAGCGAAACCGCCTTTCTAACACCAACCCAATGTTTTGTAGTCAGATAATAGATTCATCTCCGCTCTTGTCGACGTAAACTGTGCCGTCCGTACTCATGGTCACAACGAAGTGTTTTTGTGAGCCGGGATCACACCTCTCATGAAGCCCAGAATATCTAACAACATTACGAATGCCGTTGCGGGCATCTCTCCTACACCCGCCAGATTTCTCGATGATTTATTGCACGTTCACGAGCAAATTGATTCGATGTGGCATGAACAGGCCATAGTACGAGCAGGCGAATGTAAGCGTTTTTGCCCGTCTTTGGTGTGCGGCGTAAGTTAGACAGCAGCGGCAGTGTAAATTATTTAATTTAAATCCGACAGAACGCTTGTTCTTGTGGCGATAACGTGCAAATAACGCGAGTGAGTGTCGGACCGGCTAACACTGCCCGCCACGTTAATAATGATGTTTCAGGTGATGACTGTGTAGTTTTCTTTTATTGCTTTACACGCCTAAACTGCGGTTGTTGGGTTTTATGTGTGTGCCTTAGTCGCCTTAAGCGGAATTTCCGAATATCTGTGTGCAGAAAATTTGCCATCGGAGCAAGGCTAAAGACTGGCTAAAGGAAATCAGATTAAGGGGCATAAAAACAAATTATATAATGGCTTTGAGAACTTTTGGCGCGAGTTCTCATAAAAGATAAAACCATTTGTCTGCCATTTAATCAAAGACACGCCAGTGCTCTTTGCTGCTTGCAACACGATCATAGCATCAATTTAATTACTCACCATCAATTTAATAAGGGTATGGAATAATAAAAATTATCATGAATTTCAGTGACTGATGAATTAATTTTCAATTAACTTTCCAATTAATATAAATAACACTATCAAGCTAGAAACACAAATGCTTTGACAACTACAGTTCTTTTGCTGGCATAGTGTGTCATAACCCTTCGGATATAAAACAAAACTGAAAAAATGCTGGGCCGGAATACATTTCGTACTTTGTTTTTTAAGTTTATGTCCAAAACAACTCAATGTAAGATGTTCTCATTGAAGGAGTCGAATAAAATCCACATACCTACTAGTTCCGTTTACACATTCGTTTGCGGATATTGCTAATATTATAAAGCCTGTTTGTCTGTCTGTCTGTCTGAACGCGATAAACTCAAAAACTACCAAACGGATTTTCATATGGACAGACTGGTTCAATAGAAAGAAAGGTAAAGGTGTTTAACTCCTTAAAGTTTTGTAGAATTGGACTGAAATATGACGCTGATTGTAACTCATGATACATTTTCTGAATTTGATCTACATTTCAATATTAATCCATGCTTCCATATTAATATTATAAATGCGAATGACCATGTCTCTGCTGTACCAATTTTGATGAATTTTTTATGCGCGCTGAGCTTTTGAATGTCCCCGTAGTACTTCGAATCGCGCTATAATGTTGTAGTAAGTAGTTTGCGCGTTGTCAATCGTCGAGTATTAAGCATCAAATCAAGTCAAATCGAAGAAATATTAAGAAGAAAAAAACAACAATTAATGGAAATCAAATTTTAATACACTCTTTGGATTTGAAGTTTTATGTTTTTTCTACGTTATGACACTAATATTACACTGAAAATAGTTAGAGCTCCAAATCCGAGCAATTGTAACGCACAATCAGTTGTTGACTACTCAGAAAATGCAGTTAACGAAACGAAGGCATAAAGCGGAAAAAAAAATAAAAAAAAGCTCTTGCTTTTAAATTTAATGTACACCGAGTTTAAATTGCAACACTCAAAGTCTCAAAGTCTTTGGAAAATCTTGTACTTAAAACGGGGGAAGTCACCAAAGGAGAAAAACATGTGTAGTCTCCTGACTATGGCGTCTGCCAACTTTGCTATGGCGAACAAAGACAAAAATTAAGGACTAAATAGTACAAACAATTAGGAAATCGTTTCCCAACAAAATAAGCTTTATCCAGGCATGGTTTAAAATTTAAAATTTAAAATTGTTCCCCCAGCCTATGTTTTTGATAAAGGACGATACGTATTAGTTTAATTTCTCAGGGTTTACAACCAAGTCATGGTCACGACAATTCTTCAAGAGCATGGTTGCAATTATGTCTGCGTAGGCCAAAGCTTCAGACAAGTTTATTTAATAAAAAAAGGTTTGTTCGTCTCCGATGTTCTTCGTTTGCTTGCGTTGGAAACTGTTCCTATTCCAGTTAAACAACTTTTGAACATCCTGGTTATAAAATTCCAAGTTCCTCTTATCTTACTTTGCTCACGTGTTCAATTTGAAAAATTTGAAAAAGAAACAACATTCAATATTTTTGGGGCGTTTTGTTATTTTGTTCGCGTTTCACTTCTGAAGTGAATGAGGTGGAATGCTTGCCATCGGTAGCGCAGTTAATTCTTAGAGGCAGACAGAGAGTTGCTTGATGCAACTTAATATTTTCGCAAATTTATATTTCAAGAAGAGCAGCTGACCTGAATTGGAATTCCATCATTGTTCTGAGAAGACTTAACGACAAAGCAACTAGAGTTTAGATGCATCCAAGTTGGCACATGAAGTTGCAACTGCGGTACCTACAGACGCCATTGAATACAGAAACGTACTGAACAGTGGCAGCAGAGATTAACAAGTCACAAAACTATCCGGTGAACAAACATAATAATCTTATACTATAGGTCACCAGCATAATGATTTTGAAGAAAAAATATAAACTCAAATTTCCAGGCTTTTTTGTAGTGGAGTCGCGCTTAGATCAACTTTTAGAAGAAGCACAAGAAGCACGGAAAAAGGCTATAAAGAGGTTTTGCGAAGGATATTACAGAAAATGCTCGCCCTTTCCAACAATGTAAGATATTTCAAACAATTTTCTTATTAAACCAGACCCTTAGTTCACAAGTATGTGGGAACTACTAAGCTGTTAGAACTGACTATGAAACGCATTACTCGTTTTCTTACTCATTGTTGATTTTGAATACTTCTTTAATTTTTTTTTTAAATAATTATGAAGGGAATTTATTCTGAATTACTAAATACTGAACACGAAAAAAAGCAAAAACTTACCCGCGTCACCCGACACTAACCATCCAACCCCACCCCGCCGTCTCAGCAAACCGTCAAATTTAGTGGTAGTTGCAGGAAAAACATATTAGCTTCCATAAAAAGTTGCCCTGGTCAAACTAGAGGTTAATGCCATGTTTTGCAGTCAAATACTCCACTGTACGACGATCAATCTTTGGCCGTCTTCGTTCGACGGATGATGATTCCCGCATTGCTTTTGGTACAGGATATCCCCTATTCCTGACCGAAGCGATCAATAGCCCTAAGCAAGTGGTTTATTCAACCAAAAAACTTGAGTATGTAACATTACTTTGCACCAAACTGGCAAGTATTCCTAACCGATTTATATGAAATTGTGTTCTGAAAGGAAAAATAAAAATCTTAACCGTGAAGTGCTGGAATTTATATAACAGAACAGGAAAAAACGATCTGCTGTGGAAGCCCTCGAATTGAATTTTTACCAATAATTTCAACTTGCTCTTGAAACATCATTGCATGAATAAGTTTTAGCCGAGCTTTCGACGACGAAAAGGATCAATTTTCGCAATTGAGGGTCTATGAATATCCTTATAATGTTGATGTTGTTATGGTGAAAGTTATGAGGGGAATGAATGCATCTCGCTAATTGACTGGAGTACTTGTTAGAATAGAGACTATCAAATATGGAAAGGCAGGAGACATTACGACATTGCTAAAGCGAGTCACTTGATTTCGAAATACCTTTTTTTTTTCTTTTTTGAACTCTGATGAGCACACTCAAAATGGTTTTGAAAGCAATTAACCCCACATGGAAGTTCTACTAGAGTTTAGGGCGAATGTACTCAGAAGCTAGATCAGGAGGAGGGGGTAAAATATTTATGCACCGCTTCAGGAAACCAGCATTTTTTGCCAAAAAAAGTCTTTCAGATTCAGCGATGCAAGTGCTATTCATGGATAATAGCTGAGGGCTGATATTTCACTTAAGCGGCATGTGAAGTCATCCTACTCTGTACATAGTGTACCATGACAACATGTTCTCTATGTCGAAAGTTACATTGCCGTTCCATTGGCATTCGAAGGCCGAATTTGAGAACGAATATGAAAAACTGAGGCCACTTTTGTCTGCGAAGGAATAAATTGGAATTGACGTTGCATAGAAGAAATCATTAATGAAGATAAAAGCGAGAGACGGAGATAAAATGGAGCCTTGGGGAAGTTGCTTTCTTACTAAACGGGCTCTCGACCAGTGAAGATATACTGCATGAGACACGGCTACCCTTCGTTCTTGGGTACATTGCTCCAGTTTTCAAGACCAGCGCTCTGGCGATCTGCGACCTCTTGATCCTTAAAACGGAGGTTCGGTCTTCATTGTCGTCTCGAATCTGGGGGCTTTGATTTGAAGATCCTCTTTGCTTGAGCATAAATGTCCATCCGCTCGATGTAGCCGAGCTGATGTAGTCGACGCATCACGTCTTGATACAGCTCATAAAATTCGCGACTATACATTCTCCTTCATTGCCTTCTAGAACTTAAGACGATGAATGCTATCATATGCTATTTTGAAGTCGAAGAGAGAATGTTAGTCTCAACTTGAAATTCGCTGTTCTGTTCCAGGAATATTTGGTCGATCGTCAAACTCCAGCCAGACTGGTACGTGCCGATTAGTGTCTTGCAGATATTGCGTTAGACGTTCCCATAGTAAGTTGGATATGATCGTATATGCGACATCAAGCAGGGATATGCCTGGATTGTTCTTACAAGACATAGGATCCTCTTTTTTGAAGATGGGCATATAGAGCTGGGGTCGAATAACGACGTCGGTTATCGAGTAAAAGTATCGGAATTTGGCATTCTGTTTGTTGCTGTTGGATGAAGTTACTTTCGGTAGAAAAAACAATATGTAAGAATATTCCTTTTTGTTGTTATTTTCTGTGTTTTTGATTATTATTTTAAATATATTTAAGGTCGATGTTGAATAAAATTTACACCCTGCAGAAGAAATTTTAGGGAACTTTATGAGATGTCTTTCAATGAAGATAAACTTCTGAGCAAGCTGGACAAGAAAATTTCGTCACTATGTGGATTGCAGGTTACGGTTGAAGTTATATCTGCAACAACGTTCGGAGTTAAAGAAAACAACAAATAACACATTTGAGACGATAAACCCATATCGGAGGATAAAAAATACTGAAAATATTCTATTTTTTTATTACAATTAAACGAAACAATGTTTATTTACAAATAAACAAAAAAATTGTCCACAAATCGATGCGTTTGACACTTATCAGCTGTCTCTACTCAGTGTAGTAAAATATTTCTAGTACTATTTTCAAAGTGCATACGATACTTGAACATTCTTGTGTGATCATCCCAATCTAGTTACTCGATCACACGATATCGTGTGAATTTCACTCACTCGTTAACTGTTGTCGTAATTCGACCCCTGATACTCCAGTCAACGAGCATACTTCATCCACCCATACTTGGCTGACAAATTGGTGCATGCAATCCCACCAAAGTATCGACACCATGCTTGGAGAGCTCCGCTGGTAGTCCATCAGAGCCAGCGGTGATACCAATGAAGTGAATCATCATATTAAAACCGATGATCGTCGAAAAGACATAAACATTGATTAATGAATTCACTAGAGAACTATTCATATATTCAGCAGCAAAAGTATTAATATACTTTTTCTATTTCTTTAAGTCATTTGTATCCACCTGCTTATGTCAGCAGCAATTGTTAACAATATTAAATTAAAACTGATTTTTTTTGTAAAAAAAAACAGTACATCTTAAATTAAATTTTCAATTTTTGTGCTAGTTTCTTTTCCTTATTTATTATAAATATCGGAAACAAAATTTATGTTACACACAAAATTCAGTATTCATTACCACATTTTACAACCTTAATCTTTAAATTTAAATAACAGTAAGTGTATTCTTTTTAAATATTTTTAACACTAATTGCGAAATATGTAAATAATATCACGTTATTAAGTTACGCTACTAAAAATATGTACATATCCATAATCGAGGTTTTCCAATTAGAGCTAAGATCTTAAATTATTCATTGACAGTTTTCCAAATCGTTCAGATTTTTTGTACTTTTGAAACTTTAAATGATGTGAAAACAACTGAAAACATTGTTTTTTTTTAATTCTGAATGTTTAATGTTTTCAACAGCACGCCACTGACAATTTTAAGTCTGTAAAACCAAAAATTAAAAAGTCTACAAATAATTATGGCTTCGAATCATTCAATTCTTTTGATTTTTATGGTCGGGTCATTAAAACAAAATCTTCTTCTAACGAATGAAAAACAAAACATTTTTATATGACCGAAGTAAATAATTCCAAATAAAACGTCAAATTGGATAATCCATACGCATATAATAAAAGGATATTTCGCAATGAAAACCCATGCCTCGTATTCTTTCATGTGTCACTATATAACAATGACTCGATGCTAAATGGATTTACTTGTCGTATGTTAACATGGCGGTTTTTCGTTAAATTTTCGCATCTAAAGGCGTTTTCAAGGCGGTAGATGTCTTTACTTTTATCTTTTTTACAATTTTGCATGTCATCAATGTGAATTGATGCTCCGTCCTGTGTAGCGATATCACTTTTGTCGGTCCTTAAACTGCAGCTGTAGCTGCTACTATTAAAACAAAAATTGGTCACACATCCGCCATTGGTTATTTGCCTTGATAAATATCTTGGCTCATCTTCACTGTCGGCGCCGCCAACTACATCTATTTGGATTTCATCTTCATCAATGTCTAACTCAGACAATGTTGCATTACTCCGATGCTGAGCTAAATATTCCGACTTTAATACGTCTAAGTCTACAGTGAGACCTTTTGCTCGCAGTTTTCGAGCTTGTCGTTCAATGGCCTTTGTTAACTTTTTCCTACGACGGAACCTGTAAAATAGTAATATTATTATATTCGGGTGTCTTAAAATGGTCATCCAATTTTAATCACAACCAATTCTCATGTGTTTAGAAAATTGTTTACAAAAATGTTTTTGCAATAAAATTGAAGTTAAGAATGGGGATTAAATGTGTTTTCAAGACGATGCACACTGTGTTGAATCACAAATCTAGCTGGACAAAATGAAAAAAAAAGTTCAGCCACATGACTTCTGATCATTTTTTTAGCATCTCAATACATCAGGTAATTATAATTCATGTTTTTTTTAGCACTGATTAGAAAAAACTAAGCGTCAAAGTCAGTTGTTGTCAACAGGTGCATTCACATAACAGAGAAAACTTTTATTTTTGTATATCTTTGGTTTGTGATTAAAAAGGCTACACTGATTTTCTTTTTACAATCTTTTTATTATTATTAAACTAGATTTAAAGGTAAAATATATAAATTTTTATTTAATTATTTCCATTGGAAGTATTTTAAAAAAAAAAATCGTGAGTGGGCCAAAAAGTGGAAAAAATGAGATATTTTTTTTTCAAGTAGAGTTGAAGTTAATTATTCCGCATAATTCCGCCACAAGACTACATTTAAATTTATCTGTCAAGTGTTCACTTTGAGGTAAATAAAAAACATCTTGCGCGTTTTTGCGACCTCCACTCCACATGACCTCCACTATATCTCGTAAGGCAATTTTTGAAGCATGGGAAAAAGCTCCCAAAACACATCGAAAAGTCGTCGTCAGATGAAGTTAAAGCTAGGCTTAAGGCAAATAAAAATATTGTTTGCTTTAAGCTTAGCGAAAAATTGGAAAAAAGTGGAAGGCATCGCAAGCGTTTTTTGACATCAAATGCAGTTTACCTTGATGAGCCTTATGTTTTGCCTGAAAGCGTACAACCTCAAAATCTTGAGAAAGCTGGAAGAAAACCAAAAGACTTCAATGACTGTAGCGAAAAATCAAAAAAAGGAAGGTTCAAAGTCTCTAAGATTCAACTGAGCCTCAAGAAATAGTTAAGGCTAGTGAGATAGTTTTTAGAAAAATGGGAAAGCGAGATTCAGCCAAGGTTTTGAAAGATTTGTCGGAGGCTACGTCCAGTAAAGGTACGGAATTAAAAAAAAAATTTAAAAGATATAGTTCTGAGTATGTTCCTTCAATGGGCTTTTCTGCTGATAAGGAATTATCAATAATGGTTAATGTCGAAACATCAATATGTTGTTATTTGATAAAAAATCAACGAAAGATGCAAGGACCTTTTTCCATCCTACACTAACGTTCAAGAAGCTAAAAAAAATTGTTATCCAGCTGAGTCAACAACTACTGAGGTGTATGCAAAAAGTTCTCTCCACTCATTAGTAAATCATACTATTGAAATGTTTTGCTGGGCTCAAGAGGAGGTTTTTCTCGCTATAGACGAGTTGAAAACTGGCGAAAATTGTCTAAATATTTTGATTAAATGGGGATGCGATGGAGCTCAGCAAAAGCAGTATAAACAGAATTTTTTTCGGAGGATGGCCAAGGCCATACAGATTAAAATTTGGTTAGCATTTCAATGGTGCCTATTCAAATGTATATACAGTTCTACAAAATCTATTGTTTGGCAAAATCCAGCTCCTTCATCTACAAGAAACTGCCGTCCAATCAAATTTGTTTTTGCCAAAGAGTCCACTGATTTGATTTCTCAAGAAGTTTATTCAATCCAGCAAGAAATTAAAGATTTGTCTCCAATTCTAATCCGGAATGGCCAACAGCAGTTTCTTGTCGACTCTCTTTTTATGCTAACTTTAAAAGACGGTAAAATATTTACTGCAATTTCATCTGTGACTTCGTCTTCTCAAACGTGTTTCATATGTGGAGCAAAACCAAGTGAATTAAATAAACCTTCTGTGATCTTGAACAAAACAATCGATGAAAGATCTTTTTACTTTTGGAATGTTTCCGCTACATTCATGGATCCGTTTTATGGAGTGCATATTACACATAGCGTATAAGCTACCTATTAAGACCTGGCAAGCTCGAAGACCGGAAAATAAAGCAAAAGTGGCTGAAGTAAAAAAAAAATATTCAACAGAGATTTAAAAATGAGATGGGGTTGCTTGTAAACATGCCAACGCAACAAGCAGGTAATACTGCTAGACGGTTCTTTCGAGCAGCTAAAATCAGCTCAGAAATCACAGGTGTAAATAGAGATTTCATATTATTTTAGAAGTTTTAGGATAAACAAAGATGCTTTTGTATCTTTCATTATTGCAACAAGAAATTTATATTTAAATGAATACCCTTTGGCATCACAAGCAACAACTTAGAGGGTTTTCAATATAAAATACCTGGACTTTCAAGCATGGAAGCAACGTCTGTAGTCATCAAAGTATCCGACGATGAAACGCTTCTGGTGATTTCTTTGTATTTTTACGGAAACACATCAAAAGTAAACTTTGAATAATAACCTCCAACTTATTAACAACGAAGCCAGTCGTCTCAGATTTTGTGTTATTGGAGGTGACTTCAATGCGCGACACACTCTTTGGCAGGATGGCATGTGTTCACCGCAGGGAACGGCAATCGCAGACTGGTTGTGGGATAACTCACACCAAACCTCCTTAACGGTAATTTCCCAACCACAGCCGACTTTCCCTAGAACCCCATCATTACTTCACTTCTTTCTGTTCAGCTTGAATTTGGTCAACATACTCCCGCAGTTCCAAAATTGCACGTGTTTAGCACATCTCAGTGACTCTGACCACTTAGCTGTTGAGCTTTAGATTCGACTCTTCAGAAGGATATTGTCTACACGTC
Source organism: Orthonevra nobilis (assembly GCA_963555765.1). NCBI lineage: Eukaryota > Metazoa > Arthropoda > Insecta > Diptera > Syrphidae > Orthonevra > Orthonevra nobilis. Next base: position 75,156,860 of record OY743224.1, on the reverse strand, counting down.
GTACCCCTCTACTTCACATCACCCGACTAGAGAACATTTTTTGCTGATAATGAAAGTAATCTCCCAAGTTTAACAGGTTATTCAAATCTCTCCAATGACGAAATTGACACCGCAATAAACAATTTTGAGATGGTTGTCAACAACGCGGTTAACTCGCAAAAAACACAAGCTACTAGTAAAGACAGGTACGCTAATCTGCCACAATATATCTAGGCAATCTACGCACAAAGACAACGTTTTCGAAACCAACTACAAAGGATTTTTCATCGAACGTGGAACACCGTCAATGACGAGTAAAGAAGTATCCACGTACAGCTGCAGTGTATTAACGTAATGTTCCAACGAGGAATGAAGCATCACACTGAAGAAGTATTTCGGAAGCAACTAAAAGACATCAAGCCAGGACTAGATACCTTCAAGAAGATACGGTTCAGAATGGAAGCGAAGTTTTCAGAACATCCATTGAAAAGGCATAAGCATTTGCGTTACATTTCGAGAATTTTAAGGAGAGGCCCCCAATCCATCTTCCGGAGTTCATGGAGGAAGTCGATGCGAGCATTTATGTAATGACAAGCAACATTAGTCCAATTACAATATTTACCAACGAGAATCCAGTTGCCGAATATTGCAATACTTCTTCTTACAATCCTCTTTAACAACTGCATTAACAATGGCTATTTTCTCACTGCATGGAAAATAGCTAAAATTGTTCCAGTGCCAAAGAAGATGAACAGGACAAACGTTGACGGGTACCAGCCTATATCGCTACTCTGTTGGGGAAAATATTGGAAACAGTTCTGCTGAAACAAATACTTTCTATTTGTCGAAGAAAACAGATCATACCCGACCACCAATATGGATTTCGAGAGAAGCATTCATCCATTCATCCACTGATAAAACTTCATAGCGATATTACTCTGGGGCTGGATATTGAAAAGGCCTTTGACAGTGTTTGGATAAAGGGACTTATCTTCAAACTTATCAAGATCAATTTCCTCTTCACTTGATAAGAATCATTTACAGTTCATTAACAAATAGATTATTTTTTGTACAGATATTCAACACAATGTCATCAATGAGACCACTGGTAGGAGGAGTCCAACAAGGAGGAAGAATATCGCCAATACTTGTCATCATTCCTACATCGGATAAACCAAGAAACAATACAAAGACGAAGACGCTGTTATATGCAGATGACTCAGTAACATACGCTACATCGCTTCTTCCCGAGACTGCAGCTAAAAAAGTACAACACCATATAACACAACTTTGGGAATACTCAAATGAGGACTTAAAATTAACAGTTGCAAAACAGAGCTCGTATGTTTTAGGATACCGACAACTGCAGCGAGAGGAAGACGCAGATTCACGACCGGTTGTCGGAACATTCAGATTACCCTCCCGGACGGCACACTCATTGCGCCAGTTCCAATAATCAAGTACTTGGGAATAAATTTCAACGAGCGCTTCAAGTTCAACCAACATGTGTGCAATATATTCAAAAAAGCCAATTACGCCCTGATCTGGTATACCCGCTGCCGAAGAAAAAAAATGGTCTTACCAAAAGCACGAAACTATTAGTTTACAAGCAGATCATCAGGCCAGTTATAACATACGGTTGCCCAGTTTGGTTCACTATCTCTCCAAGCGCAATGAGAAAGATCTCAAAGTTTGAGAGAAGAATAATTCGTTCATTCAAGAACTCAATCAGCTAACGATCGAACCATTACACAGATATCTCAGCCCTCGATACTACAGAGGGTAATACCATGTAATTAGTTTTAATATAATTTTCATTATTTTCACCATCAATTACAATTTTCAAAATTTTTGGAAAATTGATTAGGGTCAAAAATTAAATTAAGTCACCATTATAATAATTTTGTTTAAGGAATTATTATGTAAATTTAACATAATAAATTGTTAAGCCGACAATATGCAACCTTAGTTAAAAGTCTTATTTTAAGCCAAATTGTATATATTATGGATAAATAAAAGAAACTCTTGATATGAATATATGATGAATACCCATGGTATATAATACCCGTTAGCGTCCATAAAATACTTTTTCATCGAAAAGAAATTGTAAGGTCTTGCATTCTTCCAATAGGGCAGCTTTCAGAAGAAGCTCAAGAAGCTAAAAATAAGGACACGAGAAAATTTAGAGAACTATTCACTACAAAAACGTCTAGAAAAGACTCAAATACAGATGTTTTTAATCGTCTCTTCATTTCATCCGATCCAAATATTGCAAGTTTACGTCACAATCCTGTTCGAGTTCGAAGTGTAATAACACTTCTTTCACTTCTATCTAACTGTTGATGCTCTTGAGCAAGAAGAATTTTTTTACGACGGGTATGATAGTGAATGACTTAAAGTCTTAACGTGTATTTCTGTATTATTATCTGTGTTGTTAATGTAATGAAGTCAAAACAATTATTATCAAATATTTAATGGAGTCTCTACTTAAACAAAAAAATGATGAACTTCGACTTCTTTCATAACAATACCTTTAATAATTTTACAAGTCATGTATCTTTGTATCATTTAACCTAAACATAAGTTTATATAGCTATGAACAATCTCAGGATGATGTTTTTAAGAAACCTATTTTTTGTCTCAAAAATGTCTTTTTTCCCGTAAGTGAGAATTTTCATTTTTGGGCTGTTTTTATAAAAAAAAATAGTTTTTTTTTAAAGAAAAAACAGATTGTTTATAATCACTAATATATTTGAACTCATTTTGTATCAAAAATATAAGCATAAAGTGAACCCAACGCGAGCTATCAATTTTGTCCAGCTAAATTTGTGATCCAACACACTGTGCGATGCCACATGATTGCGCAAATTCTTGACACTTGGAAAACGAACAATTCGAATGACATTTTATTCCATTCAAAGTAATTAAATCCAAAAAAGCATATGAAAATAAAAATTAAATTCAAGCCTTCATAAATCAAAAATGTGCTTTAGTAAAATTTTCGGAACCGCAAAATGGATGATCCCATATAAAAAAATCATGTGATGTTCGTAAAGGATATGCTACTTAAGGTAAGCGTGCTAAAATTACTAACCTCTCTTTGGCCTTCAGTTCGTTAGCTGGAATAGGCTCACCGGAACAAGTTTGTGGATGGGCGTTGTGTGCTGGGCGGCCAGGACCCTTTTTCGTATGTTCCATTTTTCGCCACTTTGCTCTACGGTTTTGAAACCAAACCTAAAAAAACATAAATATAATCCAAATTACATTATTAGATCCTTTATTATTTGCTTATATAAATTATGTAGCATCTATTGTCCGTCATTAGGAATAAAACATGACTGTCCCAAGTTTCGTTGTTGGAAGTGTGTGTTCACAAAATAGAAAAATGCCCGACAGTCATTAATTTCAATCGGGCGTGACTGTGCACAACCGAACCACCGGCAACAAGAAGAAAACGGGAAAATGAAAAACCAAAGTGATATCCTAACTTTCTATCGAATTCGTGGTAGGTATGTGTCTGTGTGCTCCTAATCCCGACATGGACGAGTTCATTTTATAGAAGCAATTTTCGTCTAATTCAATCGGAATGTCCTTGGTTTTTTTTTTTTGTTCATACGGTTTTCCGTCCTTGTTCTGTGTAATCGGAAATGTTTTTTTTTCACTATTTGGTACTCCCTCATGGTCTATTAGCAGCCACAAAAGGAGAGCAATGTGTTTGAAGCAATGTACAAAATATAGCCACTGTTGCCCTCTTTATTTTCATTAATACCTTTTAAGTACTCTTTTTTCAATATTGAATACACTTTTTATAAGCTTCAGCTTTATAAGATTTAAGTCATTTTCGGTGAGGTGAAATAATCGAGTGAAGGAAATGACTTATCAAAACAAATTATATATTTATCACTAGGTTAAAAACGACATACTTTAGCTGGATGATAAGAGGGTCTAGCGAATATTGTTGAAGGTATTCGAAAAACAAAAGGGACACGGTGATTCTGCTTCTGCATTAAGACACTAGATATATGTCTTGTTTTTTTTTTTTAAATGAACCCTGCGTTGTCGACAATTCGGCGATCATATGAGAATACATGTCAGCAGTGACTGTGTTTCGTGGCTTAAAACACAAAGTCTAATAGGTCAGAAACTGCGCAACTCTGACGTTTTTGGACAGTGCAAACGATTTTGTCGGAGTTCCTGAAGGTTGTCGGAGCTTAAATAAGTTTCAACAATATAGCCAATGACATAAAAATTTACTGTTTCAGTAAACATTATATTTCCAGAAGCTCTTGTTGCTTAAAAACGTTCAAATTTTAATTAAAAATTGTTATTCTCGACGGAGAAGCGTTATTGTGATTTTAAAAATAACCTGTTTAACTTTTGAACCCACGACCAAGCAAGTTGCGCACCGGGCTCATCAATTGCTCTTTGAACATTGGAGTGATTTCAAAAAGCCAGAGCGCGATGCGAACGGAACAATATAACACCGCACTCCCGACTTATTGCGACTAGCGAATGTGCTTATTTCAAAATTTAATAATCTTAACTTTAACATTTTCCACAGGACGCCTTTTATATAACCGTCTTACCCGGCAAAAAAAAAAAACATATTATTAATATTTTTTCAAAATTTCGTTGCGCATTATTTTCATACGGCAACACTTATGCTGAACCGAACTTTTAGTGTTGATGAAAATAAATGAAATAAGAATGGTTAACAAAACGGAAATGTACACCTGTATGCACAACTAGTTTTGGAAGTTTGTAACGTATGTACTTTTATTTACAGCATTGGATGGTTATCATTAGAATTTTGTTTGACTATCGTATAACCTTGAATAATATTCAAGCTTACATTCCTAAATTTACACTTCTATAAACTTCTTACTTGGAAAATTTTTCAATAAGTCCATAAATGAATTGTAAACCTTAGACTTCCAATGTTGGATTCAATTAGTTTCCAATACCTGGTAAGTGTCCCGGTGGGAGCAGAAGTTCAAATCTCTCACGTGTGCAAGAAGCATGAGAGGTTTCGAATAGCTTCTTTAACTGAATAATACAAAGAGAACTAGGGGATCTTGTGGGCCTCATCGCTTAAAACTCAGTTTAACAATAAGCGAAGTTTACTCAGATTGTCCACGCACAGATAGTGAACGAAATAAATTTATTGTGTAATGTATTGCCTATTTTGAGCAATGACCTTTTGCCATCTTTCAGGCAGCATCATAATTCCACGTTCATAAAACTAAACCAGGTACGATATGACATCATCATTGTTATTGAAATTTTTACCATTCAAGGAGTTTTGCAAAGATAGTAATAAAAAGTAATCAGATCAGGACTATATGGTGGATTTGGCAAAACATCCCAACCAAGCTCCAATAATTTTTGCTGAGTGACCAAAGATGTGAGTGGCCTTGCATTGTCATAGTGGAATACAACACCTTTTCGGTTTGTCAATTCTCGTAGATTATGGATTGAAATGCAGTCAAGCCCCTATAAATGTTTGAAAAAGTTCACTGTTCAATATATTGCACACCAAACTGAGACTGGAGTTCTGTTCTGACCAAATGCCGATAAATGAAACAACGTTGAAAATATGTGTTTTGATGATTGAGTTATTAACACTATTACGATTGTGGGTTTTACTTCAAAAACAGTTCAATTTTTATTGTACTTAAGACTAATTACATCGATTGAAGGGTGAGATAAACGGGAGCTGCTGTGACCTGGATGCGAGCACACGAGGTAAGTAAGTGAGTCCAGCAGCTCGCCGGAATAGCTCATCTGTCGAAAACATCTGTCATGGAGGCCAGCAAACGGAAGCTAACTTCTCGCCCTCTGGGTGTTAACCTCGCTACACTGAGTGCTTCTAGCTACCTCCTTTGGTCACTGTTCATGCATCAATGAATTTAATCTAAAGTCAATTTCTTATTTTATTTTAATTTGTTAATTCACCTTACATTGAAATCCATAAGCTTTTTGTAAATACATTGAATCAATTTGGCAAACGGCGAAGTCGAGCTCTGCATCTCTTTATGGCAAAATCTCTCTTGTTTAGAACGGCCAGCGACTTTGCTTTTTGCAGATGGATATGCGATGTATTCAAAACTTAGCCGTTGAATTTAGGAGTTGAACTAGTAAAAATAAGTTGAATTACATATAACGAAGTGTGAAATAAAAGTGTAGTTTCTTTAAACCTTCTTTGATCATAAATTGTTAGCTGAGTATTACAAAAAAAAGGAAACAAGTCGTCGCTCAAAAAATTAAAATGTCTAAAAACCATAAGAAAAAAGTCACAACAAACACTGAATAGGAAGACTATTTAAACGCATTTTTTACAAAAGAGGAGTCCAGAAATTTCGTGTTAAATGGGCTCGCAAGCAAAGACGGTAAGACCTATTTGTACAACACCACAAGACAATTCAGAGATACTATACAAATTGTATATTGCTTCTGAAATATTGTAATGTTAAAAACTAATTTGAATTGAATTATATTATAATTTCATGTTACCAAGGAAAATTGGTGCAAAACCTTCGCCAAGTAATACTGTAAATAGTCAACAACTAACATTTATAATCCTGAAGAAGATTTGCACTTTTTAAAGCAAATGCTCTGAGGCAAGAGCAAGAGGAGTGCAATTAAATACTTGCAGTGATTACGGAGCCAGATATCAGGTATATGAGCGTTTTTTCACAGAAATCCTCGGTCATGCTCTGCAAAATTTCGTAGAATTTATTAAATTAAAGAAGAATCAAACGGAGAAGAATTCTCACACATATTCCAAATGCACATTTATATTTCAATGAACAAGACATATTTTAGCTTTTTTAAAGCTTAGGTTAGGTAATTAAATATTTGTATTTGAACTATTCATATGTAGAAGTAACGTGTTTTTTTTATAAAATAATCATACTTATATATTTCCCTAAATTGAATACAGTTACAACTTGACTCCACAGGAGATAATTTCTCTCGAAATGCTTTTTAATGATATGCATTTCTTGTGAAGTCACTCCTATGATTGGATGTTAGCAATTTCTCTCTGTGATAATATCTAAACATGGATATGTAACATGAAATTAGACAGATACTTTGTTTTTGCTTCTCGCCTGGAAATGTAATTTTTTATTTATTTATTTGTTCTTAAGTATGCTTGTAGAGAGTTTTTCAATAAGAGCGCTACAAAAGTTTAGGTAGTTTAAATAAAACAAAAACGGTTTTGGATATCAATGAAGTTCTTTATTCCTGTGAAAGTACGTTCGATGCCATTATGTATGGAACTCGATTTCTTTTGCATGGCCACCACGGGCACGCTTGCAGAAGTCCAGACGCTGAACCCAATTTACGACGGTTTTCATCGGTAAATCGGCCGATACTGCTGCAATTTCACGTTCGATATTCGTACGAAGTTCTTCAATCGTCGCTGGCTTGTTGGCATAGACCATAGACTTGACGTAGCCCCACAGGAAAAAGTCTAACGGCGTCAAATCGCACAACCGAGGCGGCCAAGCGACTGGACCATTTCGTGAGATAACACGTCGCCGGCCCACAAACCACACCAAACCGTAATTTTTTCGGAATGCAATGATGACTCATGGAGTACGTGTGGATTGCTGCCTGACCAATACCGCGGAGCCATTCAGCAGAGCCTCATCGCTGAAGATGATTTTTCGATGAAAATCCGAATCATTTTCAAGTTGTTGCTCAGCCCAATTCACGAACATACGACGCTTCTGGTGGTCAAGCGGCTTCAGTTCTTGCGTCAACTTAATCTTGTAAGGATTAAGGCCAAGATCTTTTCGCAAAATTCTCCAAAATGACGTCACAGAGATGCCAAACGCTTGAGAACGACATGTGAGAGACACATTTGGGCTTTCTGCAACTGCAGCAATATTCTCGACACTACGGGCACTTCTTTGTCTCACTGGGACGGGAACATTTTGTACTGTGCCTGTGGATTCAAATTTTTCCACTAAACGCTCAATTGTTGATCTGCTAGGAAGATTATGACGGCCATAAACTGGACGTAGCGCTCTTAACGTCGAGGCCACTGACTCCGAATTTCGGCAGTAAATTTTAGTAATTTCGACTCGTTGTTGGCTCGTATATCTTTCGGCAAAAAATATGGCGTCGTTTGCTATCCCTGTCGCTCTACTTTTGTAGCGTCCCTGTTGAAAAACCTTTTATATCCAGGAAGAAGAGTTTTCGCAAACCTGTGTTTCGCAAAGTGCCAAAACAGCTGGTCTAAATTGATGTGTGTGGGCGTACACATCAAAGAAATCCTTTTTAAGACCGCGGATATTGCAAATGTCGACTAAAATTCCCACACATTGCAACCATCCTTCCATAAAAATAACTTTGTTCTTACCACGTCAAGTTTTCTAAAAGGAATGCAGGTCGTTTTTAATTTTCCTTAAGAAATAAAACGCAGTGGTCGTCCTTTTGTAATTTTTTCTACCATTGTTTTGTTTTTAAAATTTAATTTTTTGGAAAGTTCGGGGTCAACGCCAACCATTTCATTTAAACCTGATTTTTATTTATCTGCGTTGCCTCAAGCTTTTATTTAAATTTCATCCAAAGTCAAGGAGATGAAAAATCTACCATGCGGAATGGGGCATTGAGATTTAAGATCTCTTCCACTTAGACTTATACATACAATGCTTTTGTACATTTGGAAATTTTGGTTTAAGTTTAAAGTAAAGAATATATTTGCAAAAGATTCAAATGTTGAATGGTTCATTTAAATAACAAAACTGGCAACGAAATTAAAAAGAAAAAAACAACTCAAATAACTTCAATTACTTATCATGTATCAATTATTCAGTTAAAAACTTCCTGCCAACTTGAACGCCCCAGTAATTACGAAACGCATTAACATTAAATTTCTATCAACGACATGTCCAAAAGATTATCTATGTACCAGCCAACAATCATTTATCTATTGACTCTACTATTCAATACCCCGCTATTAAAACTCAATCAATTCGCATAATAAATTTTCAAAATGATCTAGCTAGAACGCAAATTACAGAACAACGCACCACCTTGCTCGTTAAATCCAATGTTTTATTTTTTTTTGTAAATCTCACTCTCCACAATCATGCGCGCACCAGTTAGGTTCATATTAAATATATTAAGCGCAAGCTAATTAAATGTGAATTAAATAAATGAGCTTTTAACCATTAATATTGGAAGAGAAAATCACCGGCAGCACCGACGGAGTTTCAACCACTGTTTAAATAGTTTAATGTCATAGTGTTCCCGCCTTTCCATTTTCACTGTTTTATTTTTTTTTTTCTTATTTGCTGGCGAAAAATCATACAGGCAAAAGATAAGGAAATTTTCACTTAAGGACTATATCTGGGGGCTAACATCACAGGAAAATAACAAAAAAAAACAAGAACCAATCGCCCACCATTGCTGTTGCACTCCAATTATGGGAATTCTTTGTAATGGAAGGAGAAGGGTGGATTTTTCCCTCTGCAAACTAGTAATTTGGCTCTTTTGCAATGGCAATACCTGTCACCCATGGAAATGCTCTTGCAAACGTATTTTGTACTGTTTCAGCCGGTCGGTAGTTATGATGGTCGGAGGTGAAAAGATGGCAGCCCTGTAGTTATTTTCTGTTGTCTACCCCTGTTGTTTCTTTTAGGATAGTTGTTTGGTTGCAGTAAGCATGGAAGGAAGGAAACCACGCCCACGATAGGCAAAACAGTTGCAACCCATCAAACCGTTGAGTATGTACAAGTGGAAAAAAGGACTTGTTGTTCACCTGCAACATTCTGTATTCACTGCCGCACACACCCGCACGTGATATTCCAAGCACGTAAGTCCTATGGGGTCGCAAAATCCTTCTCTAGTATTTGTATGGCAAAATCACGTGGCTGTAATCCCGCAGTCTTTTGGCTCTTTGTTTATCCGGCGGATCCTTACCCGAAACAAAAACCCATCACATGTGTTTGTACGTAGTGTATATGCAAGATAGTGAGTTTTTCCGCCCATTTGGATGTGCATTTCATGGCGGTTGTGGTAAGTCGAAGGTAGTAGTACAGGGTTTGTTAATGGAAGCAGAAAATGAAACGAGTTAAAACCCGACTTCTGTAGGAAGTGTCCTCTTCATATTTGTGTGTATATGTCCGTGCAGTATGAGGTTGAGGCTTCTGCTTCGCACAGGCAATCCTTCCGTTATCTGTAAATTGCTTTTCCATTGCTTCGCGATACGGGAATACATACACCCACGGATGTTATATCATGGCTATCTTTACAAGGATTTAATATATGTTCATTGATTTCGAATACTTTTTTTTTGTAATCCAAAAGGCAATCCTTTATTTCTTGTTTACATATTAAGTTCAGTTACTAAATTTTTCAAAACATGTTGGAGTTATAATATAGGTTTATTATGAATACAGTACGACCACCTTAAATATTACCATTGTTGACTCAGTAATTGCAACTTGGAAAAATAGAGTGACTCGATAATGGTAACTTTTATTTAATAAATTCTCACTTCGTTCGCAATTATGGCTCCACACATGTTACCTTTTACTTGCCAAGTAACATGATGAAAAACATTGTAGAAATCAGAATATATTTGCGTTTCTTTAATGTACATATACTTCATATAAACGTCAAGAAAGAGGGCAGAGACAGCAACATTGGCAACATTTGTATCCCTTCCTTGCTGTTTTACTTTGCTTTGAAAAACGTTTCTTAGCTTTCTTTAAAGCAAAAATGTGAAATTTTGGATAACTCAAATAATGGTGTGTCTGCTTAATCTAAAAGGTGGACAAGTCAGACATTAACAAAATTAAGAGGAGAGAATATGCGCTTACAAAATTCGTTTCTTATTCTGAATACGGACCGGGAAAACGAGAGACTTTGAACATGTAAGTTTCCGCATAAAGAAAAGGCGGTTTATAAATGGTTTCTTAAGGGGGTATTTTAGTCTAGAGGCGTGAATTTCATGTAATTTTTGAAGTATCATAAAAAAAAGTAACTAATATTTTTAGTATCCATTTTTTTATAAGCTAATTATTAACATAACAAGAATACAATTGAAAATTTCAAAAATTAGCAGTTGATTAAGTGGGGGTCCCTCTTAGCTTTAACTGTTTCGAATTAAAAAAAAAGAAAGCAAACGAAATCTTGGGATGCAGATAGTTCCAAGTCTATAAAGAAGACTCTTTAAAAATGTCAGGTAAATCGGTCCAATAGAGCCTGAGAAATCGTGGGTATTGTTTTGAAAAAGACAGTTTCGAGAAAAACGCGTTGAAAGTTTCGCGTAAAGTTTTTCGCAGTCTAAGTCTGGACGTTAGTGAACACTAAATATAAAAGATACAAGTCACAATATATACAAGGGTTTTACTGAGAAATATGGATTCAGGAAGACGGAGAATCCCTAATGTCTTTTGACCGATTAGTTCCGGCGAAACGAGTTTGAATGCCGGGTCAGCAAAATACCGATATCTCCGAAAATAATTTGAACTTTGAAAAATCCTCTTGTAGATATATTCTTGAATAGTTTAACTTTTAAGATATAAAAAAAATAAAAAATCGTTTTTTTAAATTTCTAGACTAGAATACCCCCTTAAAGATTGGGAACTAAATGTGCCAATTTTCATCGGTGCCAAATTTTTATTATTTTTTTTGTGTTTTGTGTTTTTTTTTCTTAATGTCTACGTGATCATCTACCTTATCCTATAGTTAAAAACTATGTAAGCCGGCTGAGCATTCAAAAACAAATTTCTTCATAACCTTAATGATTTTTCAATAAAAATGAGAACAACTACTATGCATACTCTTCCTCCTTTAACCACCAAATTTGTTGATGCTGTCTGATACCGCCCTACTGTACCGGAGATTCTCCTCACAGCTGCGAGCGGCATCTCCATGGTAGGCAAGTCACCTATCCACACTCTTTCGAGCAACATGGAAAAGTAAAGGAATTGCATTTCTATCCTGAATCAGGCCGTTAAGGTGAAAATAGAGGCAAGCCTCTGGTGGCGTAAAGCCGTTAAAGCGAACTGTCTCGTGTTACATAAAGTTGGTGTAGTAAGCCCCAGAGATCAGCTTATTGCTTGAGTTCCTGTACAACGTGTCTCCTGTACAACGTGTCTCCTGTACAACGTGTCTCCGTTGTACAGGACCTCATTAGAATAGAATTTCTTGTACTGACTCTGGAGTTCTATATAAATGGAGACAATCCCTAAGATATCGTCTCTCGAAAACTCAAATCTTTTCCATCGAGCTTGCTCCCACGTTTAACCACACGGGACATCCATGTGCAAGCACAGGCCGAATGAGGGCCGGTAGCAGATCCCCTCCACCCTGGCATCGAGTTGGATGCTGTGAAACAGTCTCATAGGCCGCTTTGGCACTGGCTAGAGCAGCATCTGTATGTTTGTTAAAATAGAGCTACTGATCGAGCCAGACCCTTAGATATTTGACTACACTCCGACTCACCAGTGGCTGCCCGTTTTGTCCAACGATAAAGAATAAAGAATTCTTTCTGGTATCGCAAGAGGCCACAGGCAACGGCGTCCTAAACAAAATGGATAGGCGCTTTTGGAAATTGATCTTCAACTTCCAATCGTCGCAATATCGCTTAATTCATCGAAGTCACACTGCAAAAGACTTGCAATTCCCTCAATCTTTGGACGTTACCTGAACGCGATCAAGTCATCTGCGTATGCTTTAGCTTGGTGAAGAGAGCCCACAAGATCGCTCGTGAAAATAGTAAATAAAATCGGCGAATTAACTACGAGTTAGTTCTCAGTATCATTTTGAAGGTTGGAGTTGTGTATGAGGACTCGATCTTCCAAGATATGGTTCGGGCGACTGATAACATTAACCTTATACACAACTTGAAAGGTCGCACCAATTACTCCAACTTTCTCCTGATCTTCGATCTTAAAAAAGTTGTCGTCTTCGATTGCTTCTACTGGATCTATGCCTGCTGTTACAAGTATTTGTTTGTTGTTGGTAATTCGGGGGAGCTTAAGACACAGAAGCTCATTCTTTATTAATTTTCGGGAACATACTAGGATTGCTAGCTTTTACAGCCCGAATTTAAGTATTCCAATGCGAATTAATTGCAGCTCGGTAGTTTTGCTGAAATTACTGCTGTAGGTTTTTAAGCTCGGACTTCAGTGTCCTAACTTCCGAGTCTTGATGGTCAATGAATCGTCTGTACAGAAGCTTAAGTCTCGTCAGCAGCCAACTTTTTGGTCGGTATAGAGCGTCGATCGTTGCATTGCGGTATATATTAACATTGTCAGTCAGTTCGTACTTCAGAATCGTTCTGTTCATTGTTCGTTTTATGGTGTCGTCGATCTGTTTAAGGTAATTGTCAAATTCTCGTTCGAAAGATCATGGGTTGAGCAAGTTCGAGAAGATTGCTGTAAATAATGTTTGAGAAAAATGTAAGAATACGTTTATACATACTCCGCTAATTCCGCAATCTCGTTGTGAATCACTTAATCCGCAATGGTCACTGTCATACACAAAAGTTTTAGACAGTTTATCGTTTGTCGGTCCACGTCAGTTAGTTAGCTGTTCGTCGAAAAGCATAAGATCCAGGTAGGAGCCTGTTCTTCGTTAAGACTATGAAGGCTATCAGTTGCCTTCAAAGCTAACTTATACTCAACATTGTTCTGACCCCACCAACTGAACAGTAGGTTCGCTCTATTTTTTTTTTTTGCGCAATGCTACTTTTTTTTGTTTAGTTTTGCATGAATTCTCAACATATTTCATATAATGTTTTCCGAAATATATGATGAAATGTTTCGTAGAAACAAAACATACGTTATGGCGGCGACGCATAAGCAATAGCAAACCCGAAAAAGAGGAGGGACAACGAAACACTACAGACCTTCGGCGAATGATAACAGCAACATCTACAGACATATCGTCGACGCGACTGCAATAGCGTGTAAGAGCAATTTGCAATACCGCGTATCAATATTTTATCAATTTTTGATGGAAAGAAATAATTGATTATCTTGGTCAATAGAACAGATTTTTTTGACTGACTTTTTCTTGCTGTTGCTTTTTTATCTACCATTGAAGCAACAAACATTTTTTTGGTTGCCAATTCATTTTCCAAAACGCTTTAAAAATGTCTTATCTAACTTCTTCTGTTAATTTTGAACAATGCAATACTTTACTACTCAAACATCGCTCTGACTTACATGTTTGACCCATTGCTCTTGCTGGGTTAACTTCTTTTTGAGTATATTCAGATCCCTTCTTTTTAAATCCAACATACTCTTCTCCGTTCATCCTATGACGTTTATTTTTAACTTCCCATCAGGAAGTTCTTGTAATCGGTCCGATTTTCGAAATTCAAAATTTTTACATTTCTCCACGTTTGGCGGTCCCAGTAGTCGGATTCCATCATTTTTAGAAAGATGTCTGTGTGCGTGTGTGTACGTACGTACGTACGTTTGTGCGGATTTTTTCGTACAACCTAACTCATTCATGCATAAAGATCACCTGAAAAGCTTTTGGTTAAATTTCACAGGGTGGTTTGAATTTTATGACGAAAAAACTGTCAAAAAAAGGGACAATTTGACTTCTTCATTTCTTTTTTTATTGGAAAACTAAATTGATTTTAAAATTTAGTTTTCCAATAAAAAAAGTTCAAAATTAATTAAATTTATAGTTTATAGCTACCTTATCAGATAAAAAAATATGCATAAATATATACACCGTTTTTTGTTCAATTTTAATGCCAAAAGTTTCATCAATATTATGTTTATTTAGCCAATTGACTAAACTAAGTAAGTTACTAACTATAAGACTACCAAAAAGACTAAAACAGTTTTTAGTTGAGGGAATTTCATAGATTGATATGCCCCTTTCTCTATTTCCTGATCCAAATTTCCACGGAAGTTCTTTGAAAATTGTTTCAGAAATGTGAATCCTGTAAGTCTTTCCCATTTTTCAAGACTCAGAGTGACGTCTGCAACACTGACACATGAAAACATTCTTAGAAAATTATGGAGCCACCAGTTTTTTTGTTCAAAACCTGCTCGGCTGTAGCTTGACGCTTTTTTATCGTTATAATATATAAGCAAAAAGAAGCTCATGGCGAAAATTACATGAGGCAATTGAATTTAAAGCAAAAGCATCGAGAGAAACCTAAATGACAAAGCTAAAAAACATGGATAAAATTGCATTACTCATATATTGCAAGGAAGACCATAACATCCGATTTGTGGTTTTAAATCATGAACCCAATCCTAGAAGTCTTTCCAGAAAATGACATAGAGATAAAAAAAAATATCTCGGAATCGGCGTGGAAAATCTTATCGAAATCTGCAAAGAAAACTGGATTGAATGTGATCTTCTTTAAGCCATATATTTACCAGACAGAAAAAGATCCTTTGCTGAGCAGTTACCAGCTCGGAAGGAAGAGGTGGTGGAAATCTCTGTGTAATTTTGAACCCTTTCAAAAAGGACATAAAGTGAATCCTTAATATTCCGAGCAGTGGTTAATATCTTCCAAAGAAAAGCAATCAAACAAATTTGATTGATTAAAAATAATTCCAAAAATACAAGAAGTTGAGATAAGCAGTTGGTCCTCAAACTTTTAAAATATGAATCCCTATAAAAAGAGTTCTTACAAAATGTAATACTTCTGAAACTAAGCTATATAATATTTGATAATTCCGGCTGTCTGATTTATAACACTTTATTGAAGAAGTTGAAAAACAACTGCAAAAAGCAAATACAAATTCAACTTCCAATGTTAAAGTTGTTGTTATGAAATCGATTTTCGCAGCTCTAAGTTTAAAATATCTTATCTTCACGTTGAGTTGGATACTCTTAGAAGGATGACTGGCTAAGATTTTGGGTCTTTGGTCCTATATTACAGTCGAAAGTATTTTCATTGAGTCGTTTAATGCAAGCCATGGACAGCCAGCCAGCAAAAACAATTATCTCAAGGTTAAACACCCCAAACCGAAGCCTGTAAAATTCGACATGGAAATATCATAGTAGAATTGCAGTCAATGCTGAGGACATGGAAGAACCAACAATGCCATCTACCTGATCTAGACGAAGTACAGATAGCAAGACAGAAACTCTTTAAGCGGCGGCGATGACTTTGTTGGGAGTACGCACCAACTCATCTGCAATACACGGTCAGAAGAAAGCATGCGAGATGAATGGAATCTCAGTATTGGTTGCCCAATCCTGAAGGAAGGAAGCCAATTATAGAGGTGTCAATCTCCTCAAAATTGCCTTTAACATCTTTTCCGCCGTATGATGTGAACGTCTGAAGCAGTTCGACGACATCCTGATAAGTTCGTATAAATGTGGTTTTCGACCTGAAAGAAAAGTCCACCATAAACAAAATATTAACACAACGGCAGATCTTGGAAAAAACCCAGGAGCGTCAAGTTAGTGCGCACAACCTTTTGTCAATTTCAAGGTTGGTTTTGGTTTCTGTTTCTTCCACAGAGACGAGATTTATGAAGTCATGTCTAAGTTTGGCATCCCTGCCAAGCTCGTACTTTTGTGCAGGATGGCGATGGATAAATCAAGCTGCTCCATTGAGGTCGGCAAAGACGTCATCGACCCACTTGATGTCAAACAACATTTTAGACAAGGTGATGCGCTGTCATGCGATTTCTTCAACATCGTACTTGGGGCAATAGTGCAAAAGAACCTTGTCAACGCCAGAAGGCAAAAAGAGGCATATGCTGTCATAAAGAAAGACCAAACCCTGATCAGAACGTTACCATAAACAGCTATAACTTTGAGGTAGTTGGGGCTTTGTCTATCTTGGCTCCGCTATAAATACAGATAATAACATCAGCGCTGAGATCAAACGAAGAATACCTCTAGATATTAAGGCTAAGCCCTCTTTCGAAGAACTGATGTGTCGCTCTATGAGACCAATATCATCCCCGTCCTACTATATGGTGTAGAAGCATGGATACTTTCAAAATCGGATGAAGGCCCCGTTGTTTCGAGAGAAAGGTGTGTTCTTTTGTCCCATCTGCATTGACGGTGAGTGGAGGAGAAGATTCAACAACCAATTGACTTAGCCAAAAGGATACAATACCAATCCTACGTGGACTGTAACGCCACCTCAAGTAAATAATTATATGATAAATGACAAAAAAAGTCCAACCAGCTAACATGTTTAAAAAAACGGTAAAAATAAATTATTTCTGCAGTCAACCTAAAAATCTAATTTTCCTTTAGTATCATAGAAAAGTAACTGAATCAGAAAAAAGTATTTCCAAATTGAAATATGTTTAGCTCTCAAACTTTTCAATCTTGTGCACAACATTAGATTAATTTTACTAAATCAAAAACGATTATTTCCAAATTGTTGTCCTGATCACTCAAAAGAATACTTTCGTAAGTAAGTAATGACCGAAATGTTGAATTAAAATTAATGTTGAATACTCAACTTTACCTTCATAGCAGCTTACCATTCCCCTTCTTATCCCCATTTCAAGTAATAAATGTGATTTTAATTTTATAGAATTTTAACTGAACTAGATAAATTTGCTAATGATTCAACTCAATAATCTCATACCTTATATTTCAACATGAATTTGTTTTAATTTAGATTTAATCTTTATATTTATATTTTTAGTTTATTAGTCTAATATGTTTTAATTCAATTTAACCAACGTATCTTTCAAAGATTTATAAGTATTTCTTAATCTTATCTATACTTTCGATGCAAATCGTATTTTATATGATTCAAAGATGCGAAAACAAATATAAACTTACGGGGAGCTAAAAAAATGAGTATCTTAAAGTTGATGTTGGGAGCAAATTAAATAGCACCTTAATGTTTTTTTTTTTTATCAAGAGATGGGAAGTTCAAGGTATGGGCAGGTCTACTCGCACCCAAACCAATTTTTTTTTCTTTCCCAATTATCTTGATCTAGTTTTTTTTTTGGCTTATTCTTCGATTTCTTCGAATTTCGGAATTTGAAAACTTACAAAACACGCAAATAACATGGATCATGACTACTAGGCAAGAAAACACCCAAGAAAAATTCTGCATAGATAATTTAGCCGTGATTTTTGCCACTGGATTATAAAATTCAAGTGCATGATAGCATATCGGATTTTTTCGAATGCGATGGATGGCAGTGACTACAAAAATAACCTTAAATATAGTTCGGCCATAAGAAATGTCACTATTTTGGAACAACAAAGTCAAAAAAAGGTATTTTAAACAGGATTGATTGATTGACAATTACTACAAACCAAATGTGTAAATCATTTGGTAAAAATAATTTTCCATTAACATTGTTTGGCTCTTCATTTGTACATACATATGTGCGATCGAAAATATGCAAACGTTTGTCGTAATCGTAGCGTAAGCAAGTTCAGTTTTACTAGGTAGAAATATCCTGATAAGAGTTTCCAACGTTTCGTTGTCAGTGTCAATTGGACAACATTTAATCAGAATTACTGATTTAAATTTTTAACTGGAGGCGGTGAATATGTTAAGTGTGTGCGATGCACAAAGATAATTTTTAGAATGCGAATTTTCACGTAAATGTTTTCATCATAGTTTTTTTACAACTCACAGATCGGAGATCTGTAAAAAAATCTAATTTTTTTTCGAAAATAGGCGAGTAAAAAAAATACTCGCAAGGCAGATCTCCTGCTCGGATGCAGCATTCTGCTATAGGTGGCGATAAAGTTTTTAGGTAAAATTAAGGTAAAAACCGAAGGAAAGTTGAAAATTATGGTACTCTGATGTATTTGATGTGGGTTAGTTTGGCAAGAACGACATCAAGCAAGTCACACTGTAAACTTAAATAGAAACTGCATCAATTTTGAAAAACTTAAAAGCAGTTAGTCAAAACACCTTTGTTAAGTGACCGCCCGAACATTCGGTTTCGGTTTCGGCCAGATACGGCCGAAAAATTGGTTTCGCCAGCTGTGAAGAAATGGGAGCATAGCTTTCTTTGTCTTGGTATTGCTATGATCGGACATTCATTGAGGAGATTAAGTAGCTTTCTGGTTCTCTGTTTGTTAATGAGGTTCCAGGTTTGTCTGGTGATTTTGCAAGATGGTTCATGTATTTATTTTTTAAGCTAAGTTTGAACGCAGCTAATGGAATGTCAATATATTGTGAGGTGCATCTGTGAGGGTGCATTGTACCTTCACAGGCAAGCTCATCAACATCATCAGCTCAAGCTTAGAGCCTAAATGCAGACTTTATGGCAGCTTGGCTGTCGGTCGAAGTGAGTATTTCAACTATACAACAACGATTTCGCAGTCGTGGTAAAACATGAAAGGAGAGCTCTAGACTAATATTACTCAAAAAGATAAACTTCCACTTTTCTTTCGAGTTCTGACCCATCGGTTGTTATCGTGATGGAGCCGGCCGATATCGGAAAATTTGGTTTTGAGAGTATATAGTCTATAACTGTTGGAAGGGACATCTACTCCGAAGATTGAGGACTGATCAAAATCAACTCTGGTGCATGGCGAGATTGCATTGCGTCTTACCAACACAAACTTTGTTGTTTGACTAGCACGGTTAACTTCGCGTGAATTCTTGGTCCGTGAGCCGTATTTTTTAATTTGTTTATTTTCTCGTCAAGTGACTTCGGATGAGATAACTTTCTGTATGTGTAAAAATGTACGAAATTAATGTTATAACAATTAAAATACATAATCAATTTCAACTTGTCTTAAAAAGATTCGGTTTTGGCCGAAACTTAGACCGAGGCCGAATGTTCGGACACTAGAAGATTGTATTGCATGTGGTTGGTTAAAACGAAATATGCCGCATTTGGAGAGTTGTTGAAAACAGTTTAACAATCAGTTTCTAAAAGTGACTGCAGAATAAACGCGTGTTTGCGCTGAAATATATATTTGAATTTTTGACATCAAAACATTTTTTAAAGAAACATTATTCACAAGCGATTGTCTTTAGTAGTCCAGAAAAACTATAAGGCTTGAGAGCAACCGTGATCAAATTGCAAATATCAGAGCGATGTAGTCCATCGTGCAAAGGCATGAAGTAAAGTTAGGCTTCTTTGAAAATGTCAATGAAAAACATATAAGTGAACATAGCTGTGGTCTGGTCAATGAAAACCGTGAATTTTGTCAAGCCAAAAACTTTAAAGATGAAAGACCAAGTGACAGAAAATTAACACAATGTTTTCAAAGGGGACAACTTCATGGCCCAGTAGTAAGAGTATCGCCTTTGATCAAACAATTGATGAAAAATACTCACCCGCTTTCATGAATTTTTATAAAAAATATCAAGTCTCTTGACGTTCGCTTCGTTGTTTCAGAATTCACGGAAACATATATCATGGTACTTGAAGTCTATACACCCGGACTTTTTATTTAACATAATTCAAGTCCAAAGCACAAAAAACTAAAACTTATAACTAACACAAGAACTTAAAACTAAGAGGATGGAGCTGAATGGTTTGGCGAGTAAAGCGAACTTTTGGGAGAGGCTTTCGAGATATGGAAGTCAAAAGAGCTATTGTCTGTGCGCAGCATTCTTGACATAGGTTCAAAGTAGCCGCAGTTTGTGCGGTGGAGAGCCAAACGGAAGAGTGAGGAGGACCTAAGGTTACGTGGATTGGTGTTAAAAAGGACAATTTGTAATAGGGAAGGGGAGTCAATTGCACCGGCTAACAATTGATGTATGAAGTGTATATCGGCAACTTCTCGTCGTTCAACAAGGGTTTGTAGATCGATCAATTTAAGTCGATTTTCTTGCGGAGGCAAGTTGTATCTATCAAAGGAGACCAAACTTGGCTTGCATATTCGAGAAGTGGTCAGACACAGGTGACACAAAGAGACTAAGAGACGTAAGGATTAGAGCACACTTCCCACTCTTCCGACAATCGTTTTAAATACCAACGGTTGGAATTCGCTCGATATATGACTCGATCGAAATGTAACCGAAAATCGGATTCTCTGTCGCAGAGAAACCAAGGTGCCAAATCCAATCAACTACAAGAACAAGGTTCCATTAAAGAAGTTTATACGGGGAGGCTGAGGAAGACGCTTGCGAGAATACTTCGAGAACCGATTCAAATCGTTTTGAAGTAAACTATAATCGATTGGGGAAGATATGTGTTTAGAGATTCTCATATCATCAGCATAAATGGACAGGTCAGTGTCTTTAAGAATGCATTCAACAACGTTGATAGTGAAAATAAAGATAATAGGTCCTAAATGACTCCCTTGAGGTACTCCAGAGGTAGGGACTATAGGCTCGGACACTGAGGATCTGAAAACAAGATTATACTGCCGATTTTCTAGAAAAGATTTTAACCAGGAGATGGGGAATGGAGGAAATCCAAGGGCCTCAAGTTTCAGGTAAATGATTCGATGAGAGACTTAATCAAAACCCTTTGCTGAAGTTAGTGGCTATAGCATCAGCTTCCTTGCCTTGTTGAAGTGCTTGCAGGGCTTTAGATGCAAGTTATGTAAGATTTGTTACAATAGATTTACCTTTTACCGTGTTGTTTTGAGGAAAGCATGGATTAACTGTGAAAGTAAAAAAGAGCCCTAGAAAATACTGTCGAAGAGCTTGGGTATGGAAGAGAGTTTGGCTAAGGGACGGCAATAAGATATATCGTCTTTGTGGATTTTTTAGTGGACAGCGACCTTCCTTCCAAACTTAAAGGAAGACAGATTGCTTAAGGGACATTTGAAAAAAAAATTGTGACTGTTTTTTAAGGTTCATGGGGGACCGATTGGGTAAAGCATTTAAAAATTTTGGTGTAAAAGTGGTTTAAGACTATTTGGTTTATAAGTTTATTAAGTTTAGCAATGTTAGCTTTGCGAAAGTATAAATGATAGGAACGCTCCGATATTGATGGTGTACTAACAACTTCGTATGAACATTTTTAACAAAAATTAGGGTAGAAACGATCTAATGTTGAAAGAAGGTGAGGGCGTGAGATAGTACTCCTCATGAAGGAAAGGGATATAGCCTATTATAACTGGAAAAGGTACCAAGTAGACGAATTCTGAAATAACTATCGCTCACTGCGTAATAAAGTCATTGCAAAAGTACGGTCTGCTAAACTTGCTTTCTACAATAGTAAGTTTGACCGATCGGTTACCGGGAAAACACTGTGGAAACAGCTCCGCAAAATCGTTGTTGGTAAGCAGAATCCGAAAGTGGCAGATGACATGAATTGTGACAAGATCAACGCAAAATTTGTCTACATACCTGGTACTCCACAGTCTCAAAACAATTTTTTTGGAATAAATTCAGAACGAGAAGGTGAAGATTGCTTCTGCTTTCAAAGAGTATGTGAAGAAGACGTTGTTCAAGCGATCTAATCTATTAAATCAAATGCTACTTAAATCCAAAGTTTGTTAAACTGTTTCTCCCACATACATACATATTTAATACAATCATAATAGCCATTCTTCCATATCTGTCAAAAGTTTTTGAAAATATTATCACTCCACAAATACAGAACTTTGTCTTTAACAAAAACCTCTTAAGTACACACCAATCTGGCTTTCGGTCAAAAAGAAGTTGTAAAACAGCCTTTATTTTAATTGCTGATGAGATTCCAAATGCGTAAGATAGTTACTATCTAACATTTCTAACGCTTCTATATTTTTCGAAAGCCTTTGACTCAGTGAACCATTCGGTTCTCTGCAACAAACTTAGGAAAGATTTTAAATTATCAATGCTTTCCGCTAAAGTTATTTTTTCCTACTTAAATGGGACAAATTCCCTAAATTGATTAAAGTAAACAGTGGAGTCCCTCAAGCATCTATTATTGGGCCTTGTTTTTTCTCGCTCTACGTAAACGTGCTGCTCAAAATTGTAAGACACTGCAAAATCCACATGTATGCGGATGACGTCCAACTTCTCCTGAGCAGCTCCCTCACTCAATCTTACGAAGCCATCAGCCTTATAAATGAAGATCTCAACAATGGTCATGATTTGCGTTTAAATGCTGATAAATCTAAGGTGCTTGCTATTCACCGAAAAGTACAAGGCCTCTCTGGATTTCAGAGAGTCCGTTTAAATCATAGTCCCATAGAGTGGGTTGCCTCCGCCAAAAACACTGGTATGATCTTTAATGGTAAACTGGCTTAGGAAACCCATATCAAAAATGTTGTCAGTAAGGTTCATGGTGGACTACGTTGTCTATATTCTCTATGGGCCATACAGCATTACATCCCAATTAAAACTTAGTTGCTACTGGTAAAATCTCTTCTGTTACCAGTGCTGTGATAAGGACTTTAAGAGTAGGAGAAAACTGAATGTAAAGTATTTTTCAACAGGGACGCTAAAAAAGTAGAGCAACAGGGACGGCAAACGACGCCATATTTCTTCCCGCTCTTTTCACATTTCTCTTCAGTAGGGTTTGCCATTTCAAGATGGAAAGACATACGAGCCAGCAATGAGTCGACATTATTAAAATTTAATACCGAAATTCGGAGTCAGTGGCATCAACATTAAGAGCGCGACGTCCAATTTATGGTTGTCAATCGTCCTAGCAGATCAACAATTGAGCGTCTAGTGTAAAAATTTGAATCCACAGTCACAGTACAAAATGTTCCCGTGCCAGTGAGATAAAGAAGTGCCCGTAGTTTCGAGAATATTGCTGCCGCTGAGGCTTCAGTTGCAGAAAGCCTCTCAAACGTCGTTCTCAATCATTGGGCATCTCTGTGACGTCGTTGTGGCGAATTTTGCGAAAAGATCTTGGCCTACATCCTAACAAGATTAAATTGACGCAAGAACTGAAGCCGCTTGGCCACCAGAAGTGTCGTATGTTCATGAATTGGGCTGAGCAACAACTTTAAAATGATTCGGATTTTCATCGAAAAATCATCTTCAGCGATGAGGCTCATTTCTGGCTGAATGGCTCCGTCAATAAACAAAATATGCGGTATTGGTGAGGCAGCAATCCACACGTACTCCATGAGTCATCATTGCATCCCGAAAAATTTACAGTTTGGTGTGGTTTATGGGCCGGCGGCGTCATTGGGCCGTACTTCTTCCGTGATGATCAAGACCAGACGTTACTGTGAATGGGGATCGCTACCGTTCAATGATAACTGAATACTTTTGGCCTCAATTGGATGGACTTGGAGGAAATGTGGTTCCAACAGCACGGCGCCACAAGCCATGTCACAATCAATTTATTGGAAACCAAGTTTGGAGAACGTGTTATCTAACGAAATGGTCCAGTCGTTTGGCCGCCTCGGTCGTGCGATTTGACGCCGTGGGGCTACGTAAAGTCTATGATCTATGCCAACAAGCCAGCGACGATTGATGAACTTCGTACGAATATCGAACGTGAAATTGCAGCAGTATAGGCCGATTTATGCTTGAAAACCGTCGAAAATTGGTTTCAGCGTCTGGACTTCTGCAAGCGTGACCGTGGGGGCCATGCAAAAGAAATCGAGTTTCATACATAATGGCATTGAACGAACTTTCACAGAAATAAAGAATTTCATTGATATCCGAAACCGTTTTTGTTTATTAAAAAAAACTTTTGTAGCGCTCTTATTGAAAAACACTTTATATCTAAAAACCTCGTGTGAAACTCTATACTGCTGTAGTAACTGTTAAGAAGGGAACAAAAGTGGATTTGATTTATCCCGTAAACACATTTCTTCGATTCTCAAACTGTGAATATAAGTTTCACTTTCACTTGAAAAATAACAAAAATGTAGCCAAGTAGCCAAAAAGCACGATTTCGGTATATTTGCGATTCCAATAAACAAAAGATCTTCGAGATGGGAAATTAAAAACTTAAAAAAAAAACAAGGATTCTAATCGATCACAAGAGTGAAAATTATTTCGGAAATCGTTGATAAACGTCAAAATGTAGTGGTGCTGGTGCGAACCCCAGTTTCCAACCTAACGCGTCTCAAAATCATGTACATACATATTTTGCTTTGGCAAATTCATTTTTCTTATTAGAGTTCCAGCTTTTACCCTGTGTTTGATGGACGAAATGATTGCATACTTTAAACAGAACTACCTGATGGGCTGTTCAAAATTTGTTAAGCTCCGCCATAAAGCGCATTGCCTACTGCTGTTAAGTTGAGATGCGATTTTATGAAACACTTTCGACATATAGTGACCCCCATTTATTTTTAATTTTGTATTATTTGTTGTTGGAGCGGCAAAAGCAGTATACTATAAGGACGGACGGACAGCGGAGGCTTAGTATGGTTCCTTAGGGTTCCTTTGGACCCTTTGAGAACGGAACCCTAAAAAGCACGATATAGAAGCATTATTTGTTTGAAATCTATTTTTCAAATCAAATCCTAAAGACATCTTAGTTGTTATCTTTTGAAATTTAGCATCAATACGATACTAAACTACCTCTTGTCACTTAACAGAAACCTTTTTTTCGCAGTCTCGCATCAATGGAGGATCGCAACTACTATTTTCATTCAAACGCATGCTCCTCACACATCTTCCTTCCTTGACCCGATGCTTCCTCCTCAAGCAAAATTAACGAAACAAACACACGATCAAAATGAAGATGGGCGATACGTACTATCAGGATTGCGAGACCGTCATATCCACGAAAACGTACGCCTATACCTCGCCTATCTGCACGACCGACCTGATTCTTGTATCGATGGCATAACAGGAACAAACTTTATGGTCTCTATTCAAGAGGAAACCTACCAATTGACCCAAAAGAATTAAGGCAAATTTTCAGTCGATACCCCGATGACTATCTCGCCCACTGAGGTTGCAAATGATCGCCCAACATTTGCATGACACTTAATGTCTAAACGTGAATCGCATCTCCAAAGAACACGTCCTCAAGCCTTCTTTTCTCGTCCATAACTCATCTTCCACCAAATCGATCCAAGACTCATCTTCCACCAAATGGATCGAAGACTTCAAGCGTATTTCTGAACTGTCACAAGTTACCTTTCGACATTTATGCTCTTACTGAAACAAATCTTTGCAAGAATATATTGAACCAAGAACTGTTCCCTTTCAATATAAATATCTATCGTGCCGATGGTGATCAAGCTGGCATACATTTTGGGCGAGGGGTTCTACTTGCCGTTAACAACTGTTTCGACACTTCTCTCGTTAAAATAACTCCGACAACTCCTCCTTTGAATTATTCATGCCGATTATGGAAAACGGCGGATTGACTGCGGAGGGACTTCATCGAATCCGCATCCGCAGTTCAACCCTATTATAGAAACCGACGGATGAACCACATTATCGGTCCGCAAAACCTCCTTACCGATCCTTTTTTTAATCAGCTGTTTACTGTCAATTTTTAATTTTCATGTTTCAATTTGTTCTGAAAGAGTGAAGAATATTTACGTAAAGTGTGAAATAAAGTAAAATATGGATACAATTGCATTTTTTATGGATGTGGAAGGAGAAGAAAATGATTCCCGTGAAATTCGCTGGAAAATAAGAAGTAGGTCGAAGGATATTTTATCTATACCGGAAGATCAGTAAGTTAATTTTTTTTTTTTTTTTTTTTTGTAATTTATGCATCTTTCTTTCAGATTTGTAAAATATTTCAGGCTGAATAAAACAGCATTCAAATATGTTTTGCAAATATTGAAAGACAAACTGCCACCAGTGGTAAGAACAACATCATTGATTCCGGAATTTAAGCTGGCAGCATGTCTAAGGTTCCTGGCTGAGGGCGGGTATCAGACCGGTACAGGCAAGGACTTTGATGTTGGAATGGCACAACCAACAGTTTCAGTTGTTCTTTCCGAGGTGTTAAGTATATTAGAAGAATATTTGTGTCCTAAGTGGATAAATTTAAGCATGACCGAAGAAGAAAAACTCCGCAGTTCTACTTATCGGAAGCAAGTCAACTCCGAGAAGAACTACTTCAAAATTTCCTATGAATAAAAAAATATAATTGCTTGAATACTGTTTTATTTCAATGTTTCTTAAGTTATAAATAAAAAAAATAAATAAGCCTCCATGGCAACGAATATACAAAACTTAAAAAAATCAGCCTTCAGGACAAATATGTTGATTGCACTTAATTTTCTATACATTGATACTTTAAGTGCCAAGTATTCTTTATAATTATTAAACTATTGATTTAATGATTGATTAATTTTCTTAAGCTCGATCTCTAAAGCTTGTTTTTTATACTGCAATTTTTCTGTTGCAAGTTTCTCCATTTGGCGATTATGCCTTTCAGCCTCTTCCAAAAGTCGTTCTTGCACCGAGTTCCCGTGTTTTTGGTGTTCTAGTAACCGATCCAAGGATCGGTAAATTTTTTTTAAGTTTACATTTCTTTCTTCCGACTGATAATTAACTCTCTCCAAAACTTCAGAGACTTTATTACACAGTTTCTCCTGTATATGTATTTGTCTCTGAAGCAGTTGTTGGAGCTTTGGCGCTTTCCTTGCACTGTTTTTTGTATTGTCTGATGGTATGACAATATTTTCGTCCTTTGTGTTTAACTTTGGGTCATTTTCTTCTCCATCCTTCGAAACATTAGGGAAATTCTGGTCATTTTCTGAAATGATTATATTATTATACGTATGATAAAACAAAACAAAATGTTTCTACCTTCATTATAAGGGGGCGAAACAACATCCATTAAAGCCGTCGAGCAACTTGGCAGATTTTTAATCAATGGCGTCCCAAAACTTTTTGTTCCGGGAACTCCCACAGCGCAGTCCTTTAAGCAAACGAGCTCAATAATTTCCTCCTCCAAGGGTGTAAAGAAAACTTCGTTGTTTTCTCCACCACCTGTAGCTCTTCTTTCTCGATTATTATGAGCCAGTTTTTTCCGTAAAGCGGATTTATGATCTGACCAAACCTAAGTTAAAATAATCCGAATAAAATCCGTTAATTTAATTTATTTAATTTAAAGAATGTAAGCACCTTTTTCCACTCGGCTATCTCCTTAATTGGAGGCCCCAAACTATTGAGTTGCCCTTTCAAGTCTTCCCAAAATCTTTGAATAAATTCTGGGTCTTTCTTCGTAAAGTTTTTGGCAATGTCCGGATTTTTTTTCATGGCACTACACATTGCCTCGAACTGCAACCGTGTTGTTTGTTTTCTAAAAATTTAAGTAAATTATTTTTGTTCATTTAAAACCTAAAACTTACTTTCTGTTGCCCAAACTCATCTTTCTTCATGTAAATCCGCAACCCAGTTGATTCGGATTTAAAACGTCACAAAATGTTTGCAGTGCGGATGAATTGCGTTTTCCATAATAGCGTTTTTTCTACACTACTTAACCGACATCCGCTCACTTTCTCGATTGCGTTTTCAATAATAGGAAAACAAACGGATGCGAAAATATTCCCTCCGCAGTCAATCCGCCGTTTTCCATAATCGGCATGATTTTGTGTCAAAATAAAACTCGCTCGTCATAACCTGCCATAACTTGGTGTTGAAGCTGTTGATGCCATTATCGAAAATGCAGATCCAAATGATGGATTTATCCTTATCGGAGAATTTAGCCTCCTACAACTCCATTGGAATAGTTCTGATGATAAAATAAACTTCCTTCCTTGTAACCCTCCATCTGGGAAAGAAATTCTCTTGACTGACAATTTCTCTGACTCCGGTCTTTTTTAAATCAATCTGGGCAGACAATTTGATCTTATCTTTTCTACAGACCCGGAAAAGTCGATCGTTACTGCAAGTTAAGTTTTTTTTTTAAGTTTAAGTTTAAATTTGTTAATTTTTACAAAAAAGGCAATTATGGAAGAGGCAAACAAAAGTTAAAGATACAAAAAGAAGAGCAGATATATATATATAGGTTGCTTCAATATTAAATGAAAATAAGAATATAAAATTATGTAATTCATTCTTTATGGAAGTCATTAAGCAATGGATAATCAGCTTGATTCAGAGGCCAAGTGCTCAAAAAGAGATATTTTAAAATTATTCGCGTTTTCTATTCTACTTATGTGGCGGGGCAGAAAGTTCCACTGTCGAGTTATCTGAACAAAAAATTGACGTTCTGAAGCAAGGCATAAATATCTTGGTTGCACAAGTATAAGTGATCTGCGTAATTGCAACAATTGCAACTTCTGGTACGGATAATCTGGTTGCCTTGTCTGTATGACAGTATGCATGAGGCACAGTGACCTATATTTTTATAGACTATTAAACGAATATCCGGAAATTTGTTTAGAAAAAGATGAAACTCTGGTGGTCTTGGTCTTGTGTTTTAAAGTTGTAAGCAAAGCGCGCAATGTTATTATAAATAAATATTTTGGACGGTTTAAATCTATCATACAAATTGGAAACGTATAGCGTTTGTCCACCCAATCTAAGACAAGCTCGTTAGAAGTATCTTGCTCTATTAGACTAAGCCGAATTACTCTTACAAAGGCAATGTCAATAGTTTCAACTGTGATGGAGAAAGAACTATGCCCAAGACTGTTTAATTAATTCGTTATAGTTGGTTTCTTTTCATTTTCTCAGCAGAAGTATTAATAATTGTTTTTCTAAGATCACCAATTTTTTCCATGACATAAAAAACGCAGTTTGGTGTTCTTTAAATTAAAACTGTATGCTTCAACCAAACCGTATAAACTTAAATTTTGCCGTTTCTTAAAAAAAACTTTTTCTCCCAGCATGCTGACTATGATTTTCAAGTATATTTCTAAAAAAAACTCTTTCAGATATCATAACTGTGGTGGAACACAACATATAATTAATCTCTCTCCCATTCTCTATTTTTATCTGCAATGACGACTAATGTTATCATTGTTTTCAATTACACTTCATCACAGTCATTATGATTTTGTTTTCCGTTGATTTCAATCAGATTTATTTTTTTAATATAGCTAAACATTTAGCATTTGATTTGGATACGATTTGGTTCACAGCAGAAAATACTGAATCATCAATTACATCATTAATCTCTGCTATCGGAGATACTGGAAATCGCTCACTTTTTCTAACTTGTTTGTGAAACAGTTGATGGTCTTCACGAATGTGAGAACTTCTTCGACAAATTTCCCCAAACAGTATTAAGTTGATTTAATTTTTTGTTTCGAGGTGCCGTTTTCTGTATGTCGTGATCTAAGTTCCCATGGGGAAATTATTTCAGAATTGTGAATCTCTTAAATTATAGCATTTCGTATTTCATGAAAATGTCCTTGGCCAATTTTGGAACCACAAGCTTTTTATCCAAAAATTTCAAATTTATATTCATCTAAATAAGTGTCCGAGTAATATCTAAGTCACTATGAGCTAAAGGATTTTTTATCGTCTAAGTTTAAAAAAATAAGACAAGATTGCATTGCAATTAAAAGCATGGTAAGGATTATCACCACGTCCGAAGTTTGCGTCTGTTTACCACCGTTGTGGTTTCTTATAATGAACCAAATCCAAGAGATCTTAACAGGGCTCAGGGATAAGCAATCTTTTGAACTCAGCCAGGAAAGAACTATCAAAATCTATAAATAAAAAATCGAACTGAATGCGATACTTCGAAACCGGAACTGCAACTTTTTTCCAGAAGAAAAAAGATCAAAGACCGATCATATCCTCAGCTCCGAAGGAAAAGGTGGGAGTAACCTCTCAACTTAGACTATGCAATTTTTAACCATTTTGACTTTCCGCAAAATGTTGTATGTGTTAAATTTATTCTCCTCTAGATAATGAGGTTAAGAGGGATTTAAAAAAGGGACTGAGTGGATCAGTTGTTTTTCAGACGAAAGTCTATGAAAAAGCTGCAAGATTTTTCCATGTATGTATGTATAGTACGTTCATATGTCATCCTGCCTATTTGATTATTACCATTCTGGCAGGCATTGTAGGAAAATATAGAAATGCTTTACCAATATGTGTGACGATGAAGACATGGAAATATCTAAGCGCAAGAAACAAAGGATAGCATGGTAAAACAAAGGCGGTTTTAGAAGCAGACAACTCACCTTAGCCTACAATATTGAGTGTAATCTTCAAGGTGGGAAGATTACTTTTCTGTATAGCTCTTTCTTTTCCAACCGAATTTCAGACAATAAATAGATTTGTCAAAAATATAATAATTTACAATTATAATTTTCCAGGAATACCTTAGAATATCACAGGCTCATGTACCTCAGGCTGTTGTAATGGCTGTCTTGCTTGCTATCCACAGATAAGTCATATGCAACATCAGTTACAAGACTATAAGGCACGGATGTATCATATGTACATATGTGCTTCTTCTTAGCCCAACTCATATTCAGCCGTACGGAGTACGCTGCAGAAGGGGCCCTTAAATATCATCGCAGTCACTGAAAAAAAATATTATAAGTGTCTTAAAACGAGCCGCAGTTTTTAAATTTATCAAAGACCACGCCCCTGGAGTTCTCTTGGCTAGCGAAAATAATCTAAGCCAGAAACATGAACTGAGGCACAATAAAAACAATATTTTAAAGAGAGACCGATCCAACTCCCAAGGTGGCGGCGTTAAAAAAAATAGGTTTACGTTTATGACTTGAGGAGATTTCGCGAATAAAAAGCGAAACGATTAAGAGATATAGCGATGGTTGGAATTTGAAGATCAATTTCCAAAAGTGCGAGACTATTCTGTTCAGGACTCTGTTGTCTAGGGCCTCTAGAAATACTAAAAAGAAGTGGCGAATGTTCTTTATTGTTGGACAAAACGGGCAGCCACTGGCGAATCGAAGTGTTGCCAGATACCTTGGGATCTGGCTAAATCAATATCTATATTTTGACAAACATATAGATACTGCTCTGGCCAGAGCCAAAGCGGCCTTTGCCTTGACAAAGAGGCTGTTTCACAGCAGTTAACTCGATGGCAAGGTAAAGGGGATTTGCTACACGGCCCTCATTCGGCCTATGCATGCCTATGGATGTCCGCTTTGGTTCAACATCAGAGCAAGCTAAATGGAACAGATTCGGGCTTTCGAGAGACGATTTCTTAGGGCTTATCTCCATCTATAAAGAGCTCCAGAGTCTGAGTACAAAAAATTCTATAGTAATGAGGTCCTGTACAATGGGGCCAACCTGATCAGAGTGGACAACTTTCTGATTAAACTTATTCGAAGTCACATTGCAAGAGCAATGACTTCGACCAACAACTTGATCTCCGGGGCTTTTTACCCCAATGATATGCACCACGAGACAGTGCGCCTTAACGGCTTTATTCCCCCTGAAGCTTTTCTCTATCTCGATAGAAAGGGTCTGGTTCAGGATAGATTAGCGGTACCGATAATATTCCACGAATGCTGAAAAACTGTGGACGGGCGAGTCAACTACGCCCAAGACGTCGCAAGTAGTTCACCGGAGACTCAGGTTTAGTAGGGCGGTATCAGACCACGACAGAGGCAACATAAACAGTTGTGGTGGTTGGACGATGTCTAGAACTCTGTCGTCTTTTAGCAATTTTGAGTGCCCTTAAGGCAATTTGATAGCATGTCCTGTCAGCATTAGGACTTATATATGTTTAAGGTAGTGTTAGCAGTAATTAAGGAATTGTTAGGTATTTTTAATGTTAATTATAGATAGGTTAAGACTTTTTGTTTTTAGTTTATATTTTTGTCACTTAGTTTTTTTAATATTTAAATTTAGAAATTTAATATAAATTTAATATAAGTCGAAAGACAGAGTTTTAATTGTTAGGTTTATCTTAGAGTGCCCATTTGGGGCCAGTAAGTTAGTTATAACTAGTTAAGTAAATTAAGCTAGCTTTAAGCGTATTTGTCTAGCATGTAAGTAAAATGAATTGAATCAATAAAAGTGCCTTGAATTGAAAAAAAAACACTTAACCTCAACACACCTTTCTAAAGTTATCTTAACTCGTCTAGATTGTTCTTCGTTCACACTCTCTGTCCTTGAGAATTATCAGGTTGGTAACTCAGTAATTGCGGATTTTTTTTAGAAAATAAAAGACAATTTTTTCATGAAACATAATAACTTTTTTCAGTCATGTATTTCCCAGGTTTGAGCAATGACCTTTTGCCATCTTTCAGGCAGCATCATAATTCCACGTTCATAAAACTTTTAGCTTTTATCAGCAAAAAACTGAGCCAGGTACGATTTGACATCACCATTTTTGTTTAAATTTTTACCATTCAAATAGTTTTGCAAAGATCGAAATAAAAAGTAATCAGATGGTGCAAGGTCAGGACTATTTGGTGGATGTTGCAAAACATCCCAACCAAGCACCAATAATTTTTGCATTGTCATGAAGGAATACAACACCTTTTCGATTTGTCAATGCGGACCGCTTTTCTTCAACTGCATTGTTCAATTTTGTTAGTTGTTCAATGTAGACACCTGGATTGATCGTTCGGTTGGATGATAAAATATCAAAGTAGACAAATCCTTTGTGTGCCCACCAAACTGATAACATAACTTCCTTTTGATGAATATCAGCTTTTGATGTTGTTTGAGCTGGTCCATATGGCTTGCTCCACGATCTTTTCCGATTGACATTGTTGTAAGCAACCCATTTTTTATCACCAGATATCAATCGTTTTGAAAATGGATCATTATCATTATGTTTCTTTAACAAAACGCAGATATTTATGCAAACAAATTTTGACACTGCCGTTCTTTTGAAGCTTCGTCACCATAAACAGCACATAACGTTTTGTGAGCTTGCGATGCATTTTTTCCCTTCCGGAAATAAAAAAGCAAAATATGACGTTAATGTTCGCTTTAATTTTCAATTTTTTTGCAGACGCCAAACAAAACTACACGATCAAAAAATTTTGTTTACTGATTGACAGTTGAAGTACCAACTATAAAATAACGAAATGTGTTTGACATATCGATTTCAACTAAAGCCTTCTATGAGTGAAATCCGCAATTACAAAGTTGCCAACCCAGTAAAAGTACAATTTTAATCACGAATTTTTAACCTGCCATATTTAATCGTTTTTCGGCAGAGCAGTAGATACTTCCCACTCATGTTTCCTTTACTTATTTCCGCTGGAAACCCTTAAAAACCCCTGATTAATCACAGACCAATCTGGGTTATATTAAAATATACCTTAATAGAACGGACGACAGCTCTTGCTCTTGCCTATGATCGTTACTTATTGATTATCGTTGACAATCTACAAGAAAACTTTGGCAAAGAATCCTTCAATGTTTCGTATTTTTTTGCAATACTGTTATGAGTTGAGATGTATCTTTTTCACCAAAATTTGTAGGCGGCTGCCAATTATTTACATTTAAACTGAAATTAACTTAATTTGGTTATTACAAGTATACATTTTCAATTTGAAAACAATCAAAAGCCATTCTGTCCTTTCCCCAGATTGCATCTTTTTTTTTTGTGTGAAGGCATGTAATGTTTCCTCAGATGGCATGTTCGCGCAGCAGTGAAATTGTTTCTTGACATGAGACGTCAAATTGGCTGGCATTTAAAGGGTTGAAATGAATTTCTCATTTTCATGCAATAAATTGATATCTCTTTGTCGAAGGAGAGAACAATAAAACAATTTGTAGACTATGAGTAGTGAGCCTATCTGGGTTTGGCCTCAAC
Organism: Orthonevra nobilis; assembly: GCA_963555765.1. Classification (NCBI taxonomy): domain Eukaryota; kingdom Metazoa; phylum Arthropoda; class Insecta; order Diptera; family Syrphidae; genus Orthonevra; species Orthonevra nobilis. The sequence continues at coordinate 75,122,442 of OY743224.1, read as the reverse complement.
TTATCGGCCATACAATTGCAAATGGTGCTGCTCATTGAGAAGGGAAAAGTGTAGTGCATGGGTAGGTTTCATGGTGGATTACCATTTAATTGCACACATCAAATTGAAACATTTCGTGCATTTAAATGGAACATTTGTGCACGGTTCACGTTTACAGTTGAGCATTGATCATTGTGAGCACGACAGTGACATGAAGAAGTACGCAAAGTAATCCACCATCATGTGGATTGTACATTGTGGTCAGCAGCAAGGTTTGACTCCTTAATAATGGGTCAAGAATGAATGAGGGTCTTTAATGGGCTACAATGTGTTGCTTCCATGCCTAGTCATGTCCGCCCGATTCGATTTATTCGGTTAGAGGTTGTGTTATCCAATTTAAATTGGCCAAATTACCAAGCCTGGCATTTACCCAGGAAAATATTAAGGTTAATTTTGAACAGGCGGGCAAATTATTTTTTTTTTCTAATGAGTTCGGAAGGAAACTTCCTTTTCGCTGGATGAGTAGACTTACAAGTGGACACACTTGTCACATTCGAGAATTGCGTGGCATAGACCTCTGTTTGGATATTGGTGCGAAAGTAGATGCTCGATAAATGATAAATACCCATTTCCTTGTCCTTTGAGTAACAAATTGATAATTTTATTAACTTTCCATCTGAAAGTTTTTGTAATTTTTACATATCTCCAGGTTTCGAGGTTCCTCGAGTGGGATTCCATTAGTTTTAGAAGGATGTTCATGTGTGTGTGTGTACGTTCGAACGTTCGTACCTTCATGCGTATTTTTTCGTCTCTCACATCTCGAGGACGAATCAAGCTTTAGAATTATTTTCATTTCAAATTCTTCTAAGCTTACAGTTTTCAACATCCTTTAGAGATACAAACATTAGTTTCAAGATATTCACTATCGTTCACAATTTTCCGGACAATCTATTCTGTCAGAGAAATTAATAGAAAATAATTTGTCGTTTTCTTCATTTATTAGAAAAAGTTTTTGCATCTTACTTTGTCAAAATAACTTCGGTTAATATTTTGGCAATAAAATATGAGCTTCGGTCACACTTTCGTCGAAAATCCACATCATATTTGCACCAAGTGAGCCGTTAATCTAGACATTAAATCGATTTACTGAATTGACTTAAAGGACCTCCCTTAATTAATCTCTCAATGTTGGACATTGTTTAGCGAACCGTTCTGGCAATGTTGTCCCAAAACACTTTTATTAAGTTGGTGCAATTTCTTACCTTTGAAATGTCCCGTTCTCTATTTTTAAATCACATTTCTGCAGTAAGGCTATAAAAAATATTACGGCCATGTGAATCCTTGAAAAAAAAACTTTTTTGTTGTTCATGACTTCGGAAGAGGTCAGTAATACTGGCGCGAGACATCCTTAGAAGGCACGCTGTAGCTTAACGCTTTTTTATCGATGAAACAAATAAAGAATTATATTACACATACTTTCAAAAGAGGAAGAAAGTTCACAACACCCGATGATTTTATATATTATATATTATATTATATATTATATTATATTATATATTATCATGAATCAAATTCTAGAGATCTTCATGTTCATGCGGATGAGTAGGCTATTCCGATGACTTGGAAATGTCTTCTAAAGATAAAGAATTAATCTAAATCGGTCTGGATGGAATTATACAATACTGCAAACCAACAGGATGTGATCCCCTCGAAGGTCGGATGGAGGACTTTCTACCTCTCGACTGAAACAATCTGCTTTTGGACCGTCTATGTTATGAATAAGAGAGCTTGAAAAAAGGAACCATTGCGTTTTATGGATCTTTGAAAAGGTCTGAGTTGATCAGATTTTTAATGATTTTAGTTCCCCTTACTTCATAAAAACTTCTTTTAAAACTAATTTGTCTTTGATTTTTGGGAATATGTTTTTGGTGAAAGTGATCTACGATCTTTTTATCAAGTTCCTAGGTAGTCATATTTCCAGCTGAACCTTCAACGAAATGGAAAAACAACTAAAAACATGAATATCCAAAATAAATTAAGAACGAAATGTCGGTAAAACCCATCCAATATTTACTCAAACCAAAAATATAGAAACATGTGTGCCGAGAAAGTTACTACAGTAATATATTCAACTCAGTTATAGGTAACATAAGAGGTGAATGGTAGTAAGTCAATAATATTCTTAATAAGACATCAGCCGTGTTGTCTTTTCTAATGATGGTGAGATTTCCAATAATCTGGGAATTGCTAACGCTTTCAACAATTATTTTCTTCTGGGATTATTCAACCGATTCCCATACATCCAAACTTTACCTTTTGCTGTACCTCTCCGTTATCCTGTTGAACTTTAAAATCAGTTCGCACTTTGAAGATTTCTAATTCTTCTGGATTTGATGGCTTATCTTATCTGGTGCTTAAAAATATTGCATGTTTTTTAGTTGATATATTGGCGCATAACTTCAATAACAGCATTTTTTCTGGATAAACTGAAATGTGCCGACATGTTGCCCTAAACAAAAAGGTTCGGTTAATGAATTGAATTCATTCTGAGTTTTTTGAATAAGAAAACTTTTTTCAGTACTGTACATTTTCGTTTTCAGAAAGGTAGATCAACAGAGGATGCTCTTTTACATTTTTGCTCACAAATGTATGTCAATCTAGATTAAAAGAAGTGTAAATCTGGACTATTTGTAGACAATACGGAAGCATTTGATACGGTTAGTCATGTTATACTGCTAAGGAAATCGAAATACGCCGGCATTCGGTTCAAGCAGTGGTTTGAACCTTATTTTGTATTTCAATGCTGATCTTAATTTATAAAGACTCTGGTTTACGGAGCATTATTTAGTTATAAGCTCAAGAAACAAAGCTATGTTCTTCCATTTGGTAGCGCAAGACAGTTTTGATTCAGAGGTATACTTACATGGAACTGACTGCCCAAGGCTTAAAATAGGTCTCTGCACAAGCTGTAGCGTAACTTGTTTTCAAATTGAAAATGTAAGTGAATTTAAGTATCTGGGACGAGTCATACGAGCAATTTAAAATACAATTTTGGTGGCTTTCTCAGAAACTTTTATTTTCTGCGCAATATTTGCTCCATACAACTATTGTCGAAAATTTATTATGAAATTTTGCATTCTAGATTGGAATATGGTATCATCTTGTGGGGAGGAGTTAGCCACTTTTGTCGCTTCAAAAACTAATTATGAAAAGAATTTGCCGTATGTTATGTATTTGCCGAGGTTTATTATGTTTGATACTTCATGTGACAAGCCGTTTTTGATCGTAGCTTCTCTCTTGAAATTCGCGTTTCAAAAAAACTTCAGCTCTTCCTCACATCGTCCAAAAAGGCTGCACACAGCAGTTCTATTTTTTTTTTTTGTTAGAAAGTGTTGAATTTGAAAAAAAAGTTTTGCGAATCTCCAAAAATTAAAGAAAAGATCGAAATATAAAATGTTTATGCACACAATTAAGATTTTTTTGAATTACATTGAAAAGATAGAACAATTCACAAAACATAAAAGAGAATCCATTACAAAAAATGTCCGTACAGTTAAATTTTCCATCGATTTTCTTGAAAACAAAATTAAACAAAGCACTTTTACTTAACAAATGGTGAATATTTTTAACATAATGGAGCTCGTTTATTTTGAATGACCCCAGATTATCGGTTTCCAAACAAATGTAGAAGCTTTGAAGTCGCCTCCTATTTCTTTCCTTAAGTAAGATCGGTTTAAGACACTTTTGTTGGTGCTCCATTTCGTTGAGATCTGATTTTTGACTTTGTAAGGCTAACATTCTTTTCATTTAAAGATGTGTGCTCGGGGTTGTCATCTTAAAAAAAAATTAAAGGAAGATTTCCCTTGAGTACCCAAATTTATATATGGTGCACTCGATGGAAAGAAGATATCCAACACCGGAAGAGGCCATACAGCCCCACACCATGACAGTGCCGCCGCAATACTTTACAGCAAGTATTAAGATTTTGGTATTCAAAGCAGAATTTGGCTTTCTCCATTTCATACGATGATCATTACGGTCTTCAATTTGCTTTGGTTGGTGAATATGTGTTCAGTTCCAGTCTAATTTCCTTATTGGATTTTAGATTGAATGGCTTCTATTGGCATATAACTAAGCACGAAATCCATTTCTAGACAACAAATTTCTTATTGTCCGAGGACACACTGATTCCAATTGTAGTTTTCAATGCACCGGCAATAACAGATTGTAGTAATTGTACTTTTTTGTTGCCATAATATAGAAATTAAGATACTAAACAGAGACTTTTTGGATTTTGTACGCTTGTTTGTAAATTATCATTCTTCCAGTTTTTAAAGGTTCCGTGCCCCAAGGATGGAAATGGAAATTTATAACTAAACCTCCAATGTCCGTTCGTCTGTCACAGGGCTGTATCTTCTTCTATCTTCACATTTTCACAAAATGTGTACTTTGACCGCTTTAACAAAAAAAAAACATGTGTATGTGCGATGATAATCTAAAATATAGCGTTGCGTGCTGTAGGATGGTGCGGAACCCTTTGTGTGAGAGTCAAACACTTAATGGGTCTTCTTGTGTTTCAAGACCATGAGCGGATGGAGAGTTAATAATTTTTTTCTTTTTTCCCTGACTTTTGATTTTCTTTAATATCAGCTCTTCGAGAATTTCGATTGCACATGAAAGAAGTGGAGCCCAGAACACATTGGGATAGTAGGGATCTTAAACTTTCTGCATTTACTCTACTTCCTCAAGGGTAGTATATATGCTTTTTTTGATTTATTCTGCTGATTAATTGCCTCCGCTGAATGCTATAATCGGCAAGAATTTCGATTTCCTTTAAAGTATTTTCTGTTGTTGTAAACGTATATCCTCTTTTCAATGGCTGTGTGTTCGTGTGACTTTCCATAATTGCCCCAAACAAGTTTTTTTCTCGTTATTGAAACGTCTTAAATTTCTTTTTCTGGAATGATAAAAGTCAACGCTAATCCTTAACTAACAATACATACACAGACAAAATACAATATTTTGCAACTTGTTTTTATTTAAAAGGACACTTTTTAGCAAGCCAACCATATAAAGTAAAAACAATTTCACTTGCACGTCAAAATTTCTCACCATAGGTTAAATCCGCGAAAGATAGAAAACAGCTTTTCTTAATTTTTATTTTAATTTAATCAATTGTCTTGTTAATTTTCCGAAGTAAGGCGTTCCATATTACATTAAATAACTTTAAGTTATCAGTTTAAGTAACATCAGTTTTAATCTCACCGCTACTCTGCTTTCTTTCAGGTCCAGTCGCATGGCCAACGCTTCACGCATGAAAACATCAGGATAGTGACTTGTACAAAATGCACGTTCTAGTTCCTCGAGTTGCCATGAATTAAAGTTTGTACGCGATCTTCGCATTTTTGATGCCACACTTTCGTCATCAACATTTGCGTTTGATTCTGAAATAAAATCAGAGTGATTTTTTTTTAAACATTGTTTTGAATTATTTGAGACAAAACATTTTACATGTAAGCATTTTTAAGGAGATAACCTTTCCAAAAAGGAGTTGATTTTATTTAAAATAAATTAAATTAGTTTCAGATCTAAGCTCAAAAAAAAATTCAAGAAATCTTTTTCCTGAATTTATTTTAACACAAATTCGGGTGTGTGTGAAGAAATTTTGCTAAAGTTTAATGCCGATTTTTAGGAGCTCCAGAGGGTTTATCGCGATCTCCAGATCAAGACACCGTAAGTCAAGTTCGTCATGCGACGATTGATAGAATATACTCTTTAAGTACTACTTAAAGTCACCTTAGAGAGATTCAAAGTGACCGAGTTAAAGTTAATAAAGCGCAATCTGGAAGTTCATTTTCGAGTTCTATAACATCGAGATTACGGTACATGTTGGCTTCCAGGTTATTGGTCTATCAGCGTTTGACTTCATACATTTTGTTTACGGATGATGATGGATAAGTTTAATGCACACAAACATTCTAAAGCTATCACATACTAATGCTGAAAGTACACAAGGGAAAAGCTGTTGCTTTGAAATAATAATGAAATTCGTCGTTATTCGGATGGGCTTCGTACGCTCTATCGATGCCCTCAGTTTTGTCGACGCTAAAAGATTTTCACTCGATGTAGTTAGGCTATTGCCGGCCTTCGTTCCCGAGCACTTGCCAACAACAAATCACAGTCCGGAACCCAGCGTCCTCTTATGACAGCTTCAATATATGTTGCATGCTTTCCTCTTCATGGTTCACGGTTATATTTGCATCATACTTCTTGAGGATGATTTCCAATATTTGAGTAGTTCTTGGGGCATACTCGTTTATCTCGTATCACTCACTGTTCAGTATGCAGCGATCACCACGTCCACCAGACAACCTCAGCCTTTATAATTGACTGTGTGATTGCCTCCACATAGTGCACATTTGGGACTGTTGTCCTGTTTTGTCAATTGGCCATCAAGTGCCTTGTATTTTCCCGCACATTTGACACAAACTGGATCCATTGCACAAAAGTTTTTTGTGTGACCATATCTCTGACAATTAGTACACTGAGAAATCGTCTTTTTGAAGTGTGGAGTTTCGAAAGATACTTTGCAGTTGAGCTCGAGACGGTGTAAATATTTTTATTGTTGTTATTATTTTCCAGTTCAATCGCATATAATAGAAGTGGCTTTTTCGTGACCTTTTATTGCATGTTGTGTAAGTGAATTACTTTATGTCCAAGTTCTTCTAACTCTTGTTTTATGTCGTTTGGTTCGCTCGATGGATACATGCCTCTCAGAACTATCTTGAAACCTCTCTCTTTTGGATTGTATGTGAAATATTTTGTTCCTTTGCTTTTTAACATTTTTAAAATTTTTATATAGAACATTGAATCCGTGGATTGGACTCTTATTTGATTCTTCGAAAGAACTCTTAGCTCGTATTTATGCTTGGATTCGAAATCAAGAGCATCAGTAAGTGTCTTTATGCATTCGACTTCTTGGACATAAATGGGAGGGCTTTTGTTTGGTTTTCGATTTTGTCCCTGAACTTTAACATTGGAGATTTCTTGATCATCATTTCCTTCAGCCAGAATGTCAAAGCGGTTTTGATAATGTAATCAATCATGAAATCATAGTTTCATTAGACACCCGTAGATACGTCCAATAACACAATTGACATGGTCAAAACATGATAATTTTTGGATTTAGTCAAAAACCAACCAAGGCTTGTAATTGACTCAACATATCTTTTTTATGAGGACGAACTAAAAATGTCCGCCAGAATATTGAAGTCCAAAGTTTGTGGGATATTAGAATAACTTTTAGTCACAAGATAACCCCATTTGCAAGAGTACATTTATAAACAGCTGACACGTACAATTGGACGTCATTAGCAAACAAGTGAGCATTGACAAGATGGCAGAAGGATGGTAGGTCATTGATAAAAATAAAAAGTAAAGTTATGGGCCAAGAATCGGGCCCTCCGGTACTCTTTGCCTGGAAAATCTATAAATCCATTGTACCGTCTATTCTATGAATCTGTCCAATTCCACGCCTTGAAATTATTATAACTATATTTTATGTAATTATTATATATAACATCATTCTATTTCCGCCACCCAGTTAAACAATGATTATGGTGTAACGTGGACAAGGCTCATCTTTGGATGGCCTTCGAACACGACGGAAACCGTCCAAATTTGGACTCGTCCAAAAAAAGCAAGTTCTCCCATTTCCTAACGGTCCAGTTGATGTAATCATGAGCATATTTTAATCTAGCTGACTTGACTGCCATCAACATCCTCTTTCCGGACCGTTCTCGCGCTTAAATCCAGGTCTACTTGAATTTAATTGTTGTTACTATCGCAATATCCACTCCAGGTTGTTATCCTTGGTCTACCTCCTCGATGGGCCATTTCCACTGACTAAGAGCACTTGTACTACACTAAGACTCGTAAAAATTTTTAAATCAACAAAAACTGCATCAGAATACTTTTCCGATAATTTTGTTTGTTATATTTTTCCAGTTTTATATTCTTTTATTATTATTTCTTTCAACTTAACAGTGTTAAGCTTTTCGGCCATTTTCTATAAGTAAATTCACGAAAATTATTTGCCTACCACTGAACTTAACAAAACCTATTATTTAATTTTATTTTTATGAACCTTTACGAAGAATATTTTCTGTTGCTGTTAGTTAGAAACAACACATATGTCTTTTAATTAATTATTAATTATGATTTTTTTAATAAATTATTAGTTTTTAGTTGAGACAAAAATTGTAGAATAGTTTTGTTTTTTGAAAATAAATCTAAATTTTCAAACATTTTGTTGTTTTTTTTATATTTTACGTACTGTTTTTTTGTGTTCGAAACTGTATAAATGTATTTATTTATTAACCTAGATTAACGTAATAATTTTTAGGTCAAGTGAGGAATGAGTCCAACACATAATCTGCCAAATATTTTTTAACAAACGTTTTCGGAGTGTTTGCAAATGGGGTTTGATCATTACATAAAATTTGATCACGTTGAGATGTATACTATTAGTTAAGTTTATAAATTTCACTCAGTACATGCAAAATTAAAATTAAAGATAAAATAATTAAAAAAAAATACTACATTAAAAAGTGCAGTGCTTTGTACGAAAAATTTTTATATGAAACCTTATTTATTTCATGATATTGGCGGTGGCTGTTGTTCATATTTTATGTACGAGTATATTGGGCAATGCTTTTCGGACACCCTAAATTGATATGAGTACAAATCCACAATCTCATCAGATTCCTATTAAGACCCCACTAACGGCTCAAAGAGAAATAAAACAAAAACTGTTAAGTGTAACCATGAATCCGATTTGATAAACCTAATTTTCGACGTATCATTGCCTAACACCAGAACCATTTGTCACCCCTCACAAGGGCATGGTGCGTAATCTCTTTCACTCACACCAAAACGTGAAATTGGAACTTTTCGGCGTGAAATTTGGATAGCGTATGCAGGTCACGTGACCAAAACGGTTTATTTACAGTTCAATATTATTCGTGGCACGTGACACCCATCTACAACAACACATGGATACGGATTACTCCTACAAAAAGTGAACAAGTTCAAGTTGTTATCACAATATCTACATATATATAACTACATATATGTATAGAATTATACACATACATACATATATATCAGGAGTTTTGTTTTTTATATGGACATGCATATACAAATCTGATTTCAAGAAATCCGATCGGATTAATGTGACAAGAACGATTGTTTTTTTAGTGTAGAAAATGGGCAGATCTTTCCATCGGGTATCCGAATTTTTTTTTTTTAAATGTTAACGATTTGTTTAGCTTGAAACGCTAAAACGTGCCAATACAATGGGTGACTATTTATGTCATGAATCTGATTGATTGTTTTATAAACATGCTTATGTACCTACATAAGGCAATATTTATTATATTTTCAATAAGTAAAATATGTTTTTTAAAGTGAACAAATTTGAAAAAGTAAAAAGACTTCTTAAAAATAATTATAATTAATAAATATTTTCATTTTTGCATTTTAACAACGAAAAGAAGGCAGAAAGATTGTGTAGTGATTTGAAACTCAGCACTTTGAATTAAATTTTTGAAGGTGATGTCCAATTTGGGACGGGGAATTCTTTTTCAAAATTCTACCACCAATATTTACAATGAACCTTCAGGATGAACATAGGCTATGTATCATCCCGTTTATGTTACTGAAGAGCGGTCGAGTGAAAGCGTTTTTTTGCACATGCTACTTTAACGGTTATGGATATAGATTGTTATAAAAAAACGTCTGCGACGATATATCTCTGTATTTGAAAGTTAAAGTACAAATCGTTCAAATTTGGTTATGAAAATTATTTAAAACGTATTTGAATATATCAGGGATAAATAAAGTAGGTCATTTAAAATTAAATTAAATAAAAAATTAATTTTCTTTATCATCGTGGAAATTTTATTTAGTTATAAATTATATTTTACATAACATTGATTGGACAGGTAGTAGCTTTCTTTTTTTTATTATTATTTGCTCGCTCTTCAAGAGGATATTAATACTCTTATAATGCGCGTAGCACAGAACGAGCAGAAGAATTAGGAGAGAAAATGCAGGATTATGTAGTGGTTTAAAAAACTCAGGTGTATTTGATTTCCGTGGGTGGATTCCGAAACGGGACGGAGGATTGGTGTCAGCGGGCGGGGAATATACCCTTTTGCAGGCGACCGCTAGTAAAATAGAAAGTTGTGTTTTTGGCAGATTCGTTGGGAAAACACCATCGTTACTTTTCAGGGTTAAGAGCTAACGCGACACGTATTCTTGTTCGTATGCCTTTCCAACTCTTCATCGCACAAAATTAAAACCTTTTGATATAAATGTACATGTTATTGTTTATAGACCACGGTTCTTGTGCCGTGACTATCAATGGTTTTGCCGGTACAGAAACCAGAACACCAGAAAAATTTTTATTTATGGGCTTCTAAGCAGACTCACTTAGAAATTGAAACACTGTCTTAATAATTCGGTGGTTGCAAATTTTATTGTGAGGTCGTTGTCGTCTAGATGTTGCTCGCTGTTGTTGGTGTTTGTTGCGACATGACCTATCTCAACATTTGTACTAAAAAACAATCAATAAATGTTACTTTGCAACCAATCTTTTCAATGAAATGCACATGTCTCTTTGCCCAATTTAAGAGGAACTTACGGGATTTTCTTCCGAGTTTAAGATCGTAAGATCGTATTGAATCCCTTTTTTAGCCGACACAAGGTAAATTTTTTGTCTGCCGGATCTTTCGCGGTTGTATCGACCGTACTCAACAAACTGAACATCACGTTCTTTGTGATCTGACTTCGAATTTGGCTTTACTGTAATTTTATTTGTCATTGCAAATCCAGTTCACTTTACTTGGTGATCTAAAGTTAATGTCGAGCATTAATCGCACTGAAATCCCACACTGCGAATTAAGCGCTTATGATAGCGCCTGCACCGAAAGAGTTTATTTGCGACTTATCTTGGTGTAACCAAAATATATGTATGTTATTATTTAGACCGTGAATATTCAAAATAAATATTACAAAAGTTGCTGTGCCGCAATTCAGAGATACGCTTTTATATGCATATCACTTAAAAATTGTCCTCAAGCTTTAGAAAATTGTAATTTAGAATATGGGCTAAATATTATGTTTGGAAAAACCTGGACACTGGAAACGCGGATGCCGCAAATAGGTTGACAGGTGTTTCGTTGTTCACTTATTAAATACTCATACGTATGGAGCAGCAAAAATTTCATCTCTCTATGATTTTTTGGGATGATCGTGACCTAAGCTGGAGAAATTAAGCGATTTTCTGGAAATGTAAGGAAACTTATCAGAGAAACGAACACAAACAGCATATTGTTATATAATGCTTTGCACTTAGCCTAACTCCCAACTTAAACCTTGCGATTAAACTGAGCGCGATTCTTACTTTCGCTCAGCTTGTTTTTTCCGGCTCTTGGTTTCGCCCCGTTTGTTTTTTCCGGTTTGGCTTCGCTTAGCAATTGTTTTTTCCGGTTTAAAACAAGTGCGTTAGCTTCCCGCCTTTGGTTTGGCTTCGTAAAAGACAAAGCTGGAGAATTCAGTTCAGTACAGTAGCGAGTGCAGTAAAGTCATGAGTGCAGTAAAGTCATGAGTGCAGTAAAGTCATGAGTGCAGTAAAGTCATTAGTACAGTAAAGATTGGTGCCACCGACACCCATTAAGAGTCAGTGAATAAAAATTGTAAAAAGAAATAAAATAAATAAGTATTAAAATTTATTGCAAAGAATTTAATTAAAGGACATTATAAATTGAAAGTGTCTTCATATTTATTCAATCTGATTCCTACACATATCTATATGTACAGGAAAGTGTACTGAATCCAAAACTTTATGATTATACTGAAAAGAGAAACGTTTTGAGAAAAGTGCCAAAATGATCCGATCAGGTTTGGAAATACCTCCTATCTCGAAAATGAAAATCGATGGATCAATCACATAAACGGATAAATCAGTCTTAATCCTGCAAAGATGCTATAGTATTGGACAACTTCTTCCAAGTAATTTACAGCGCTTTTTCTCAAAAACAAAGAAGATTCAATTCAAAAAAAGAATACATGAGTTTTTAGTGAATGAAAACAAGTCTTGTCATATTCGAAACGACAGAGTCATCGGGTAAGTGTAAATAAACTCAACTTAAGAAGTTCTCAAGGACGAACCGATACCCGCATGATACTACATTTGTCCATAAATCCAGTGATACTGATGTGTTTACATGTTATAACGCTTTGCAATTTTGAACTATTAAGAAATAACAGCATAAGAAATAACAATATCGGGTTGGTGTTGGAGTAATATTATATCTAATATCATCCTTAGATACATAGAAGAAAATTCGTTGCAGCTGTTAACGTGCAAAAATAAATCCAACAAAATATTTAAAAATATCAAAAGTAAGCAACATTTATTGTTAACATAGGAAGATAGCTTTACACAATTAAGTTAATTTATTTACTTCAGATTTTGCACTGAAAAATTTAAAAAGTGTTGTAATATAAAATCAAATGGTTCAACATTTAAACTGCTCCTGATAAAATCGAGCACAATTTGGGGTATGCAGTCGACATACCCGATAACGAAAATAATCATATGAGTGAATAATGTGAAAATAAATATTAACGTAAAGGTATGTTTTGTTATGAATTTATTTATTGTTCTAAATGATTTTTTCTATATTATTTGTAATCTGGCAAAAGGTTACATTTTGTCAGCATTACTCAAAATTGAATCGAATACCAACTTAACTTAACTAAGTTTTTACATTGGCTAATATATAAAAATTAAGACTTGAGATATTCATATATGTAAATAACATAAATATAAAAATAAAATAAAATGTATTTAGTCCTATGATGTTGCAAACCTCTTTGCAAGTTTTTTCAGTCAATCGATCACTAAACACGGGCTACATCCTGATGACAATTATTTCTTCCTTCTCAATAACTGCCCACAAACTTCTTTTTCGACATTGAATATATCCACTAATGACGTCGTCAAAAAAATTAAAAGCCTAAAAGACGACTACTGAGGTAGCAAAAAAGGCGACGACGAAAATGCGTTAACGCTTTATCTCAACCCCTAACGACTCTCTTCCAACTTTCGTTAGCCCAATCCATTTTTCCCAAGGTATGGAAGGAAACATTTATTTTCCCCGACCACAAGAAGGGACGTAAAGACGAAATCTGAAATTATCGCCCGATTGCTAAACTCTCTTCAATTCTCAAACTCTTCGAAAGTATAGTCTATGACTCAGTTTACTTTCATTGTTAATCCATTTTGTCCACAAAGTAACGCGGATTAAATTAGGGTAGATCTACAATCACGAACCTCATTGAATTTACTTCTAAAGCATTACAGGCTATGTAAGATGGTAAAGAAGTCGACGCTATCTCCACAGACTTTAGCAAAGCCTTTGATAAAATTTCTGATCGAATCATCTGCTTTCAGCTAAAGGCCCTAGGATTCCACCCTCCTTTGTTGACTGGATTAAATCATATCATCAAAATCGACAATACAGGGCTCTTTTTCGATCGTCACAGTCCAACCCCTTTTTTGCTACCTCAGGCATCCCCAAGGAAGCCATTTAGGTCCTATAATCTTCATTCTTACAATAAACGATGTTGAACAGATATTGGTTAACTCTGATCTGTCCATCTATGCCGAAAAAATGAGAATCTACAAACACATTTCATCCCTCACAGATCAAATCGACCTGCAAAATGATTTGAATAGTCTTTTGATTTGGTGTAACAAAAATCACCTAGAGCTGAATGTCGCTAAATGTTTCCTCAGCTATAAACCTATTACTTTAGTTGATTCGATATGTGATCTAGGAGTCCTCTGCGATAGAGAACTCTATTTTCGTTCACACATTGATTTCATCATACGTAAAGCTAGTTCTACCCTTGGCTTTATTAAACGATGGTCAAAAGAATTTTCTAACACTTATGTTACAAAGACGCTTTATATAACTTATGTATGTAAGACCAATCCTCGAATATGCCAGTCAAGTCTGGCCCCCCTTTTACGTTTTCTATTTCCATAGAATCGAATCAATCCAACGTAGGTTTATACGTTTTGCACTTCGCGGTCTCCAATGGACTGATAATTACAACTTGCCCCCCTATGAGAACAGATTTAAACTGATAAACGTGCAAACTCTTACATCGCGCCGGGACGCTGCCGATGTGTTATTTATTCACCAACTTCTCTCTGGTGCGATCGATTCCCCCTCTCTCCTACAAATGATTCTCCTCCACACTAACCCCCGTAACCTCAGATCGGTGCCCCTCTTTAGTCTCTCAACTCACCGTACAAACTGTGATTATTTTGAACCGATATCCAGAATGCTCCGCAAAGCAAATAGAGGTCTCTAGACTTCCACTTCACCAAATCTTCTGAAAAAAGTCTTCAATTAACCACAAGCAACAATCCCTTTTCTCCCGTCTAGCCCCCATTTCTTCTTAGTTTTGTTCTTTTTTTTAGTTAGTTTTATGTGATTAGCTTGTATTAAGCTTAATTAAGAAGTCCGGGGTGTACCTCGGGCAACAACAATATCAACAACCGAGTTCCTTACAGGTTTTCTACCAGTTATCGAAATTATTGGTACTGTTTCTGACACAAAAACGATGTCCCAATTTTAAGTGAGTTGCTAATCTTTACTCGAACGGGTTATGTAGGAAGAAGCGGGCAAGTCAGACTACTTCTCTTCTATAAGTGCCTTTTAAAAACGAAACGATTCTGGCATGTCCGCCTATATGTCTATATGCCTAAACATCTATATGTTTGTTAAAATCCACATTGTGGAAGAGAAAGCCCAAGGCATCTTCAGCAGTTCCATGTTGTCTAACGATCTATAGGTTTTTCCACTTTTCTTTCTAAGAACCCATGGAGGCATTAGACAACTAGATTGGAAGTTTGTTGGCAAAATATAGGGAACAGTCGATGTGAAAAAAGCTCAAAAATCTAATTGGTGGCCTCAGACAGAAAAAATTATCTGGAATTCAGATCGGTGGTCGTACTGAGATAACAAGTCGTTTCTTTTGTTCTTATAGGACTGCCATTAAAAAAATAATTTACTGTACCAAAGCACAACCTGCCATGTCGGGAAACGAGCTATAGTGAGCGACAAGCAGTCTATGCTGATGCCTTACAGTCTACCAAAAACTAAAAATCGGTTTTCACTGTTTTGGTTGACACTAGATCATCAGTTGACGTGGCGAAAACAAAAATAACAATTAATCAGCCGAAACGCATTATGAACTTTTCCACAGCGCAGTTATAACGGAAACTATTTCCGTTGGCCATTTTCAGCGCCTCTCCGAAAATGTGCGATGACGAGCACAAATTCAGTTAGCAGAAGTTCAAAATGCTGCCGCGTCACATTTAAATCTCCGAATCGAAACTATTATTCCAGCATTAGCATCCTCTAAAATAGTTTTTAACAAAGAACCGAAATCGCAGCACAAATTCGAATTGGAGCTATTCACCGGCCCGCCAAAAGCGGCGGCAAATTGCGCAATCGAAATATAATGAATGAAAAAGTATATTTTATTGTTGACAAGCAAAAGCTTTATGACACAGCCATCATATTGAGAATAAAACCCGTACACCAATATTTTAAATGGTGTAAGTATCGCCATCGTAGCAAATGCGAGACTTCTATCGGAATTCAAACTGCCTGAGGCGGCACGACACTCGAAAGTCAAGTACAACGCAAAAAACTTATCTGACCTGGCGGTAAAACCATAACAACTTTTTTTTAACTTGCTTGCCGGGTCAACACAGTGCCCCTAGTCGTGTTCTCTGGCAGGAAGACCTCACGAACTCAGCGATTCCTCATGTCAACACCATCGCTGATAATGGAAATGGGATTGTACAAGATCTCATTCGCTTGTGTTAGTATTTCAAAGCCCGTGCATTGTTTCTGGCCTCTGTTCCAATGGATATCCGATATTTAGAAGTTGCAGGAATTATCGGTTATCCGGAAAATATTTTTGTTTTCAGCCCACATTATTGGTAAATTTTTCAAATACCCTACTTACCATATATTCCGAACGTGTCTTGTCGACTGCAGATTCGCCGCATACGGTGTATATTTCTTCTCCGATCATTGACTTGCGGTTAGCTTGTTAGCCCGTGTTTCGGAATTGATCTGTCCATGGGTCCATCTTTTTCAGGTAATGGTCAATCTTCTTACTCGATAGAATCCTATGTATGGTGTGATGAATGAGTTCTTGAAGATTGATCTTATCACTGTTCAGGAGAACTATACCCAATGCATCATACTTTAATAATCCAACTCCGCGATTTCATTTGGGTGTATATTGGATTGGCAACTAAGTAATTGCGGATTTCACTAATAGATGGCCTTAGTTGAATTTTTAGGTTTCCTGACGTAATCGAAATGTCGAAAACATTTTGTTATTTGATAGTTGGTACTTAAACTGTCAATCAGTAAAAAAAAAAATTGATCGGTTGTGTAGTTTTTGTTTGGCGTCTATTGAAAAATGGAAAATCAAAACAAACATTTACGTCATATTTTTCTTTTTTATTTCTGGAAAAGAAAAAAACGCATAGCAAGCTCACAAAAAGTTATGTCAAAATTGGTTTGCCAAATTTCGTTCTGGTGATTTATCACTCAAAGATGAAAAACGCTCTGGTCGTCCAGTTGAAGTTGATGACGACCAAGTCAAAGCAATAATCGATTCGGATCGTCACGGTACAACACGTGAGATTGCAGAGAAGCTTCATGTATCACATGAACTGAAAGAAAATCATATAACACAATGCATTAACATCTGCGATTTGTTCAAGAAACCTAATGAAAATGATCCATTTTTAAAACGATTAATAACTGGTGATGAAAAATGGGTCAATGTCAATCGGAAAAGATCGTGGAGCAAGCCAGGTGAACCAGCTCAAACAGCATCAAAAGCTAATATTACAAAGGAATTGTCTACTTTGAACTTTTGCCACCCAATCGAACGATCAATCCAGATGTCTTCATTGAACAACTAACAAAATTGAACAATGCAGTTGAAGAAAAGAGGCCCGAATTGAGAAATTTATGATTTTATGAACTATGATGCTGCCTGAAAGATGGCAAAATGTCATTGCTCAAAATGGGCAATACATAAAATTATTTCGTTCCATGAAAAAATTGTCTTTTATTTTCAAAAAAAAATCCGCAATTACTTAGTTGCCAACCTTACATATAAATTTATTTCATTGGTAATATTTAGTAAGACGGAATCTCTGTCGCCCTCAAATCGAGCCTATACTCGACACAATATTATCTATGATGAAACGTGGCTATATTTCACAGTTCGACGCGGAGTGAATGAACCTCTGACAGTCAACAAATTGCTTAATGTTATTGTCGCGTTTTACTTTTTTTTATTGCACCCATTGAATGGCCAGGCCTTTAATCTTCATTTCTTTTGGACCTATTCAATTTGCTGTTGGGAGTAAGTTGGACAATGATGTACGGTAGTTCCCGATTCTCCCTTATTTTCTTTTAATGTGGTGAACGGGGTAACCTTTGCGAACATAAGATCAGCATCTCCTGGTGCTTTCCCGGATCATTCGACGTTTCATGTCCGCGAAGAGTCCGCATTCTTTGTAGCTTTTCCTTCTTCGAAGTAAATGAGTAGAGCTCAGTGATCGTTTCTTCAACCAAATCTCTCCCTATCTAATGCTGCTCCGCTTTGAAGCAGTGTTCCAAAATAATGGATAGTAATCGTGTCACTCAGATCCATTTTGTAGGCTTTTATTGGTGTCACCTTTTCCCTCGATGGGGTTGTTTTAATGTCACTTGCTGTTGTTGTGATCGCTGTTCTGCCTGCTATTACTGCTTTTGTTGATGCTGGAATTCGATCACTTCATCTGCTTTTTACGAGTTCACGCCCGTTCCCTGTAGTTCAGAGGCTGGCTATTTAATGATGCAGTTGTGAAACTGACTATAATTTTAATAACATGAATGTACTATGAAAAGTCGAGACACGCTGAGTTTCTTTTGAAGGTTTATATATTTGTGACAAGGAAGCAATTCAAAGTAACAAGCTTTAGGCTGGGTAGCGTACCATCAACCATTAAACACCATTAATCGTATATTTCAGGCGGACTGCCGATGGAAACATGTTTCATTAATCTTAAGTCTTTACTTTGGGTAAAATCAAAGAAGTCTATGACAAGCGTAGCTTTGTTGTTCGTTTGCTTTGTTATATAATTTCTATAGCCGTTTGTTGGTTAAGAGAAATTCAATTTATTTAAGTTCGCTAGATACAATAGTGGACTCGCTACCTTTCTTGCTAGTTCACCGGCTCTTTAGTTGCACCGAATACAATTATGCCCATGGACCCATCATAGGGTAACGTTGCATTTGTCCACTATCTCCTTTAGAGATGTGCGGCAGACGTCTACCATCTTGGAGTAAATCGATGGTGTTTCCAAAGCCTTTAAGTCCGCCTGAATATCTATGTATTTTAAAAAAGAACTACAGTCTACCGCGGTCATTGATAGCCGGAGGGATGCCACTTGAATAGCTGCTGCTTCTTCCTGGAAAACACTGCAGTGGTTCGGGAGACGCAGAGCTAAGAAAAACTCAGGACCCCTCGCCTGTACACCGGAACCTGTACCTCCCTCCGACTTGGAATCGGCAGTGTAGATTTGCACAGCATTCGAGTTGCACACCTTACCTTCGTCCCTCTTAGCAGTTGTGGGGATTGTTGTTTTGTGCTTTATTTCGAAGTGCTTAAAAGATACCATGTAGTCCGATTTTTTTAGGAATCTTCGAGTTTTGAAGTAGATTCATGTGCCCTTTGAAGTGGGCTCTTCCACTTTGGTTACATTCTCTCAGCTTTATTGCTGCATGCGTGGCAGTATGCTTCCCCTATATGTCCATGGAAAGTAGATTCAGTAACATATCTGGGGCAACTGTTGATCTAAGTACACTCGTAATACGGCTGTTGAAGGCCGTCTCTAGGTCTAAGAAAGCTACCAATGCGAATTCCATGTTATCGAGAGATTTTTCAATGGTGGAGTGCTTACGTCGAAATAGCCTCTCAGATTGCCCGGCTAGTACGTAGATAGGGATTTGATACTCCCTGTTACATGTTGATCTTTCAATCTCTCCATGATTTTAAGAATAAAAGCGTAATGGGTCTAAAATCATTAGGTGCGCCCATCTGGTTTCCCAACATTTTGATATAAAAATAACTTTCGCTCTTCTTTATAGTTTTGGAGTTTAGCTGAATCCTAGGCAGCTGCTGAAAATGGTGGTCAGCCGTGTTGTTGTTCCACTGCTCTTATACCATCTGGACCTGGTGATTTAAATGTATCGAAGCTTTTAGCTGCCCATTCTAGTTTATGTGTTGTTAACACATTGGCATTGTTGGGGTTTTGGATGGTCATAGCCTTAGCCGAGTGTTTTCAATGCTTCCACAGATTTCTTACAGGATTCATTTTGCGCTTTATTAATTCTTTTTCTGTAGGTTTTTCAGACTCAGCTTGCATAAGTCAAAATCAACTAGATCCCTACATAATTTTGCTCAATTGAAGCATCTTCTGCTAACTTTGCGTAGCTCTGTTTGGTCTGGATTCTACCATGGTGGCTCTCTAGCTTTCTTCTGTCTACTCAAGGGGCAGGCGGTCTCGAAGTCCGAGTTCATAACCTTCGTCAGATCCTGAAATAACTCGTCAATGTCACGCTTAGAAGTTGGCTCGTTGCGTTGTAGGGCCTCATTATACTTTAACCAGTTAGCTTTTCTGAGATTCCTGAAGCTGTTAGTTGGTGGTGTAATGTGGCTTATGAAAAATTGGATATATCTATGATAGGATACTTCTATTGATACCATACTTTTTTATTACGGTGATTTGTCACTATTGTGACGTCCACAACTGCCTGCCTTTTTTCAGTTCACACACGCAGAGCTTAGAATCTATTAAGTAATCAAAGAGTTTCTAACATAAACTGTTTATGTCCGTACTTCCTCATAATGTGCGGTGGGCATTTGCTTCTGCACCCTTTATCAAGGGGATGTTAGCCTTCTGTGCCGCAGCTTCTGCTCTTTGTATGGGTTCCTATCTCTGTCGGTGATGAATTCCAGACACGTGAAATCTGGTACACTAAATTGTGGTTGGAGAAAGTCTTTAAGAACATTTTAAGTAAGAATGCAAGTTCTTATTTTACCTGATTTAATTGTATTTAAGGTATACCCTCTAATTCTCAGTCTAGAGATGTCGTTACCTTTGGAGATCCGAGGCATGAGGACAATGTCTTCTCCGTCTTTGGGAAGATGGAGAGTGACGTTGGCAGATGCTGACTTTGAGTGGTGAATATTTATCTGCACCACCCTCATAACAGCAAGTTTTCCTTAATGCTTATGTCACTATCAGATTCTAATGATTCGTCCCACTACTTCTTCTCAAGGATCACATCTTTCTCCTAGGTTTGCAGTCGTTGTCCTTTGAGGCCATCTTCGCTTGGTTATCAGTAACTATGTCCTGATCAAAGCAATCTAACATTTTCATTTCTATATTGACTTGAGTCTTTGGTCGGAACGATTCACGCTGTGCTAAATACGCTGTTGTCATTTAACTTGCAACTTACTCGCTGGATCGAGATGACGACAAAGAGAGAACCGTTTCCAATGTCGAGAAAATAATCGCATCAGGTCGAATTCTGTTGCTAAGTATTTGGGTGTTCACTTAGACAAAGTTAAAAAGGAAAGGGCGGCATTTATGTCACTATAATGACTTTTGTACTCCAACTATTCTAATATCCAATGGGAAGGTTATTTCCTATCAAGCCGTTGTGCATCCAATACTGAATGAAGGATCATAACATATGTGTCACTCCCATATGGAGAAAAACAGAGTATTCTAGCGAATATGTCTATGAACTAAGGTGCGATTGTTTAGCAGTGGTCATCCGAATTTTTGGCATTACGTCCCCACTTAAACTCTATTGGATACTTCGGGTGTGTCCAGAATTGGCAATCTTATATTGGACCTTGTGATGAATTGCTTCATTAACTAAGAATGAACTCTTATCGGGCTTGTTTTATGATAACCACTTGCGGTATTCTATATCTGGATGCACATGGCTAACTATCAGAGTTTTGTAACTTTTTCTATTGTGGGACGAAGGCATTTGTTGGAGGTTCTTCGTGAGCATATCTACCTGATACGGATTCAAATGAAAATGAAAAGAAGTCAAACCATATTCAATGCTGTTGGCTCAATTTGATAGAGGCTACAAATGAGTTGGGTTATGTGTTGATTTTTGCTGTCTTAAATTGTAAAAGTTAAGGTATTGGGTTGTTATTTGATAGTTGGTACTTCAGCTGTCAATCAGTAAAAAAAAATTGATTTATCGGTCGTGTAGTTTTTGTTTGGCGTCTGTTAAAAAATGGAAAATCAAAACGAACATTTACGTCATATTTGGCTTTTTTATTTCCGGAAAGGAAAAGAACGGCAGTGTCAAAATTGCTTTGTCGAATTTCGTTCTGGTGATTTTTCACTCAAAGATGAAAAGTGCTCTGATCGTCCAGTTGAAGTTGATGATGAATCGTTTCGACACAGTACAACACGTGAGATTGCAGAGAAGCAGCATGTATCGTATACATGCATTGAAAATAGCTTAAAACAACTTTGCTTTATACGAAAACTCGATATATGGGTTCCTCATGAACTGAAAGAAAATCATTTAACACAACGCATTAACATCTGCGATTTATTAAAGAAACGTAAGAAAAATTATCCATTTTTTAAACGATTGATAATTGGTGATGAAAAATGGGTTGTCTACAACAATGTCAATCGGAAAAGATCGTGGAGCAAGCCAGGTGAACCAGCTCAAACAACATCAAAAGCTGATCTTCATCAAAAGAAAAATATGTCATCAGTTTGGTGGGATTACAAAGGAATTGTCTACTTTGATATTACTTGACATCAAAAAGGCTCTTGATTCAGTTTGGCATGATGGCCTTATATTCAAAATTATATCTTATAACTTTCCTCCATTATTATGTAAAACTTTCCAAAATTTTTATCCAATAGTTGTTTCAAAGTACATGTCAATAAAAGTGCCTCAAGCATTATTCATTTTGATGATGGTCTACCCCAAGGTGCGGTTCTATCTCCTGATTTATATAATCTGCTTACGTCTGACTTTCCAAGTTTGCCAATATGCAAATTCATAAATTCGGCCTCAACATCGAGACGAATCTAAATCATGCGGCCAATATCATTGAAAACTATTTCAAAAAAAGGAAGATAAAATTAAATGTAGAAAAAACCCAAACTTTCTTTTTCACTCGGAAAAGAAAAACTTGCTTTCTTCCGAAAAATCAACTTACAATTAGATTGCGTGGAAATCTGGTACAATCTTTCGTTAAATGTTTTGGTTTCCACCTGGATCCGGAATTAAAATTCAACGTACACACTGCAAATTCAATTAAAAAATGTAATGTTGCTGTCAAATTAATGTACCCTTTTATTAACAGAAAATCGCGATTGTCAGCTGAAAATAAACTGATAATCTTTAAGGTAATACTTCAAGCAATTCTTTTGTATGATTGTCCAGTATGGTATAATTGTGCTAAATGTTATATGAAGAAGTTACAAGTAACGCAAAACGACAGAGCTGCATAAGAAAGCCAATGTTGAATTGACCTCTTTCAGAGTAAGGAAACTCAACGAAACGTTTCTTATAAGATGTGATTTTTCCGAAAACCCCCAATTAACCAATTTAATGCAGTTAACTATTGACGCATATATAACTTAATATGTTTTTTTTCTTGTTTTGTTAAAAGTTATCGACGTGCCTACACATATCGTTATTTGTTAATTTATTTATTTATTTATATATCTCTTTATTTATTGATTTAATTGTCTTACTCACTTATTTATTTATTTTTCTATTTATTTATTTATTTATTTATTAAGTTATTTATTTAATTATTTACTTATTCAATTATTTATTCATATTTATTTATATTTTTTTTGTTTTTTTATCTGTGATACTTAGTATAATACTTTTTTTTCTCCTCTAGCATATGACTCATACACCTACTGTTTTTATAACTGATTGTCTTAAATTACTATTATAAGTTATTCGGTAATAGACCTATAAAATTGTTATTATTGTACGAAGTACAAATACGAAGTACAAATACATACATACATATACATTAAATGAATATTGTCGCAATCACAATGTAACTTTTTTCAAGTAGGCTGTGCTTTTTTTTGTCGCCGCGTTTACTTTAAACCAAAACGTGAGAAGAGTTGGTTTGTGTTTTCATTCTCTTGTGAACAGTTTTGTTTTGTGCCAATAATTAAAAATTGGTTTGGGTGCGAGTAGGTCTGCCCATACCATGAACTTCCCATCTCGATAAAAAATTTCATTTCCAACCACCATCAAATTCCATTTTCGTAATGTAGCCATCATTCATTCCATAGACAAATACATTGCAATAAAAAAAAAAGATACATATATAAGTTCTTTACAGCCCCTTAGGAAAATCTTTCTTGTAGATTTTTTGAATCATTTAAAATACGTTAATAGATTATTCGAATATATTATTTCGAGTGATCAGGACAACAATTTGGAAATACATTTTTTTGATTAAGTAACATTTCTACTAGAAATTAGTTCCATTTTTAGTATAATAATATTACTAAAAAAATGACTTAATATAATTTAAAATTATGTTTTGCGTTTTTGTTTAATATTGATAGCTAATTGCACTTTTTTCGTCATTAGCTTTTCAAATTATAACTTGAGGACTGTAGCGCCAGTCCGCGTGGCATTGGAATTTTATCCTTTTGGTTAAGTCGATTTCGCTGTACAACTCGTACCGTACAATCAATCGGGCGCTTCTCATGCTCTACCAAAGACGATGCGACCATGGCATAGCTTGAAAATGTTGTGCACGAGATTAAAACTTTTGTGACCTCGTATTATGAGTTGCGTCTTGGCTGTAAGAAATTATTATGGCTTGCAAAAACATTTTGGAGAAAGTACGAGTTCTACCTTGTCGAGCTTCATGTTGAAGCTGGCTGGCTGTCCATGGCTTGCATTACACGACTCAAAGAAAGCATATCTTCCTGTTTAAAACAAAAAAAACATAGGACCAACGACCCAAAATCTTAGCCAGTCTTCTGTAGGCACATAGTAGCACACGGCAACCCCTCTAATAGTATCCAACTCGACTTGAAGATGTTTTTTTATAATTTGCTCGCTCTCAAGAGATTATGAATACTCTTTTAATGCAAGTCGCAAAGAGCGAGAGGAAGAATCAGGTGAAGAACGAAAGATTTTTGTAGTAGTTTGTATTTGGTTTCAATTGAATTCCGTGGGTGGAGCTAGAATTGGGACGGATGATTTGATATCGACATATCCAAAGTTTGGAAGATGTAGCTCAAATTTAGAGTTGCGAAAATCGATTTCATTTCAACAACTTTAACAGTGGAAGTTGAATTTGTATTCGCTTTTGGCAGTTGTTTTTCAACTTCTTCAATAAAGTGTTTTAAATCAGACAGTCAGAATTATCAAATATAATATAGCCTTGTTTCAAAATTATTACATTTTGTGAGAACTCTGTTTATAGGGATTCATATTTTAAAAGCTTGAGGACCAGTTGCAAGGTGACACAAACTAATTTTCAAGCATGATCAAAGGCTCGGTCGCCTGGAACTGTTTTTTTTTTGGATATTCAAATTTGTCTGATTCGCTTGAACTCTGCAGTTTCTTTGCAATCTTTCCCTTCATCAGAAATCTTTTTTTAAAACTTGTGCTGAGTTATCGTTGAAACATCACTTACAAATTTTTACTGTAACTAATGCTATTATAGGGATAAGTATTTTAAAACTTTTTTTTGAAATGAGAAAAGGGAAATTTGTGTCCAGGCTTTGCTTTTTTTTTGTTTGCAGAATATAAATGGTTTCGGTATAAACATTAAGAAAGGCCGTTTATCTCAACTTCATGTATTTTCGGAATTATTTCTAATCAATCAAATTTGTTAGATTGCTTTCCTTTCTATTAACCATTGCTTGGAACATAAAGGCTTCAAAGTACATAATTTCAGTCCCGAGCTTTCGACCGCCTCTTCCTTCCGAGCTGGGAACTGCTCAGCATAGGATCGTTTTTTTTCTGATTAATATATGGCTTTATGAGGATCACATTCAATCCAGTTTTCTGTGCAGATTTTTATGGATGTTTCCAGGCCGGTTTCGAGAGATTTTTTATCCATGTGCCAATTTATGGAAAGACCTCTAGGATTGCGTTCATATTAAGAAACCACAGCAGTGGAAAACAAACTAAATCGGATGTTATGTTGTTCCTTGCAATAAACGAGTAATGCAGTTTTATCCATGTTTTCAATTGCCTCATATAATTTGCTACATGAGCTTCTTTTTGCTAATATGTTATACTTCTAAAAAAGCGTCAAGCTACAGCCGAGCAGGTTTTGAGCAAAAAAAAACTGGTGGCTCGATAATTTTCTAAGGATTTTTTCATATGTCAGTGTTGCAGACGTCACTCTGAGTCTTGAAAAATGGGAAAGACTTACAGGATTCACATTTCTGAAACAATATTCAAAGAACTTTCGTGGAAATTTGGATCAGGAAATAGAGAAAGGGGCACATCAATGTATGAAATGGCCTCAACTAAATACTGTTTTAGTCTTTTTGGTAGTCTCTATAGTTAGTAACTTACTTAGTTTAGTCAATTGGCTAAATAAACATAATATTGATTAAACTTTTGGCATTTAAATTGAACAAAAAAAAAATGTTATATGAATTTGTCCGGAAACTTACGAACGGCAGTGTATATACTTATGCATATTTTTTTATCTGATAAGGTAGCCGTTAGCTATAAATTAAATTAATTTTGAACTTTTTTTATTGGAAAACTAAATTGATTTTAATTGCAGAAGTGAAATTGTCCCTTTTTTTGACAGTATTTTCGTCATAAAATTCAAACCACCCTGTGGAATTTAACCAAAAGCTTTTCAGGTGATCTTTATGCACACACGCTTCGAATGAAACCAATTTGGCTTCGATAGCTTGATTTGTTCTCGAGTTAGGCTGTACGAAAGAATCCGCACAAACGTACGTACGTACGTACGTACACACACACACACAGACATCTTTCTTAAAATCATGGAATCCGACTACTGGGACCGCCAAACGTCGAGAAATGTAAAAATTTTGAATTTCGAAAATCGGACCGATTACAAGAACTTCCTGATGGGAAGTTAATAACAAATAGGGTATTATTATTTTATGTAAAAATGTTATTATAATTTGATTTTTACAAAGTTTTGTGTTTAAATTCTATAAATTCACAAAGAAACACAAACATACAGTTATAGATATCAAATATGATATTTCATGCAACAACGAAGTTCAAAATGCACTCATCATATTGGATAAATATTATCTCATATGTGATAGTCCATGCAGTGAATCTAATTGACAACGTATACAATGGGCTCAAAAATGATCTCAGAAGAAGAAATTTTAAAACTCATTAGCAATTGGGATGAGAGTGAGGATCAATGTGAAGGTTTAAATAATATGCATGATGCTGATTTCGATGTAGAGTCGAAAAGTTTAAGTAAAGTCAGAAATGTGGAGCCAGAAGAAAATTCGTAGAGATCCAGGAGGATATTCCTTTTGGTAATGACCTTGTTGATATTGTGTCTATGCCAGTTATCATTGCGGATAATATAATGGTCTTTTCTCAGCGACTGTCAGCAGCTGAAGAACTGAAGGCCATTGAGGTCCATTATTTAAAAATTATATGGATGAAAGCCAAGTTTCGTGGCGAAAATTTCGAGTTCCTGACAATATTATGGAACTAGACACACTCTATGTTTTTTTCAGTTTTCTTTTTCATTGCGACATAATTGCATCAATCGTAATTAAATCTAATTTCACTTCGCTGTAACTGCAGTTGAGATTCAGAGATTAATATTATATATTTATTGTTTCATCTATTACAATATTTACAATTCAATTTTTTACACAGGGCGACGTACCCCTTAGAAATTGACTTAACCTATTTTAAATTCAAGATTTTTTTAAAAATGTACAACAGAAGAGTGAGAAAATAAAAAAATGGACAAATCAAAAAGCCAATCTTTGACTTGCTTTATAAACGCATGATGAGTCTGTTAAATATACGACATGAAACCACATTATAAAAATTACAAAACGCGCTTGCCACGTAAAACAAAACTATTGACAAGTCTAAAGTTAAGATCACATGACCTAATATAGAAAATGTTCAATACTTTAAAGTAGTACAAGTGTCGAACTGGAAGAATCTTCAAATCTTTGAATAATGGAAAACTAGGATGTAAACGAGGCTTACGGTAAATGCTTTTTATAATGTGTTTTTTAAGCGGCAATAGTGGCTACAGCTGATTCCAATAAACTCCTCCCCAACAGGTGATACCATATTGCAATCTAGAATGAAAACCTCCATGATGAATCTTCAGCAAAATCTAAAAATTCCTGAGTATACCACGAATTACGAATTTTAAATTACTCGTATAGCTACTAAAGTTCATCCTCGAGTCAATGACAAGTCCCAGATTCCTTCAATTCGCTAACATTTTCAATTTGAAAACAATTTTCGCTACAGCTGAGACAGCTATTAAAAGTAAAAGTGGACAAACTTGTATTGCAAGTGCAGAGACCAAGGTTAAACCTTGGGCAGTCAGTTCCATGAAAGTAAACCTCTGCATTAAAACTATTTTGCGCTACTAAATTGAAGAACATAACTTCTGTTTTTGAGCTTATAACTAAATTAATGCTCAGCAAACCAGAGTCTTAATAAATAAAGATCAGCGTTGATGTTCGAAATAAGATCTAAAAAACTGCTTGAACCATAGGTAAAACCAATATCATCTGCAAATGCTGTAAGTAATCCTTCGTACGGTAAACTGAACAAGGAATTGATGTAGATTTAGAAGAGTATTGGTCCCAAAAATGAACCTTGAGATACTCCAATGTTGAAAAACTTTATATCGCTTCTTATGCCACCAATTTTTACTTTTTCTGATCAATTCCCAAGGTAGGACCTAAGCCAATTGCAAATAAGCCCCCGAGAGCCAGCGTTTTTCAATTTCCTACGCAGTATGTCATGATTAACCGTGTCAAATGCTTTTGTTATGTCAACAAATAATCCAGATACATTGGTATATTATATGCATGCTTATGTCAATTTTGCAAACTCCTGACATACGACGTTCTTGGAAACCAATTGTAGGCAATGAACTTATAAGAAATACAATGACTGTAAATAGATTTGAAAAAATTCGGCAATATCTGCATTTTAATGACAACTCCAAAATGGTTCCGAAGACGGATATTACTCATGACCGCATCCACAAAATTCGTACTCTACTAAATAATTTGTGTGGATGAGCAAATGTGCTCAACAAAAACGAGAAACTATATGAAGCAATATCTTCCAGCGGAACCTCACAAATGGAGCTACAAGTTTTTTCTTTTGTGTGGTGCATATGGGTATGCTGACAATGAGCTCTACACTGGTCAAGAAAATGATGGTCGCTTTCGCTTGCTCACTGAAACTAACTAAGGTGCTAGTTCCAACGTTGTTATCCGATTCGAAATGTTCCACAAGAAACGTGTTTCAAAATATATTCCAACAACTACTACACTTCGATACCACTTATTTCCGCGCTTTACAAAAAAGGTATGTACACAAAGAGTATCTATGAATAGAAGTATTTTTATGTACTTTTATCTTTATATTGAAGGAATGCTAAGCCTAGGAACCGTCCGAAAAAATCGCTTTCCGAATTGCAAGCTTCCGGATGACAAGTACTGGAAAAGTAAAGAACGTGGCATTTCTTATGAGGCTTTGGCTGTAGTTGCTTGGAAGGACACAAAAGCGGTTACAATCACTTCTTATTTCTTGGAAAAACACCAAGGCATCAAAGCAGAAGATTGTCCAGCAATTATCAAGGACTACAATAAGTTTATGGAAGGCGTAGACTTGGCAGATTCCTTATTTGGAAGGTATAAATAAAAATCAGGTCGAAGAAATGGTACCAACGAATATTTTACCATTTAGGCTTTTGTACAGATGAGTTTAGGCTTAGTTAAATTTCCGTATTGAAGATTAATTAATTGAAAAACTGGGTGTGTCGAAACACAAACAAAATCCAAAGAACAAGTCATATCATTTCCGATTTCAAGATATCGGTGTCGGAAGCACTTTTTCGTTCGGGTGGTGAGATCATAAAGCAAGGAAGGCCATCGACCGAATTAGATTTAGATTAAGATTTATTTGTTTATTTACATCAATAGAGCACCGAAAATTAGCATCTGAATTCATAGACATGATAAGTATAACAATGTAAACATAAAAACACTATACATAAAAATATAAATTAAATTAAAAAGTATAACAACAATTGATTTTTAAATGAAAATCTACTTAAATGGAAATCGAAATCGACATAATTCGGAATAAGATGAATTTCTCTTACACATCTCTCGAAATAAACAACGTACTCTCATTTGTCGCGGTGGAGCATAAAAAACATTCAAAGACAAACGAGAAGGGCATCAAATATGATTAGTTAAGATATCGCTTCTGAACATAGCCGAGAACATTTTACGTCTCTTTTCAAGGATTTGAATTCCAAGTAGTTGGCATCTCGTAGAATACGTTGGAGTATTCATGTAACAACCCAATCTCTGAATTGTATACTTTGTAAACTTTCTTTGTTTTTTTTCAATTCTGTAATAAGGGTTCCATACTATACAGCAATATTCTAAGATAGACCTAACATAGGTACTATAAAGCGATTTAAGGGTAAATGGATCCCTGAATTCCATTGAATTTCGTTTAATGAAACCTAGCATTGAATTTGCTTTTGATACGCTAAATTCAATGTCTTTAACAAAATTAAATTTATGATCAAAAATAACACCAAGGTCTTTTTTCAAAAACTCTTTCAAGCACTTGTTTATCATTTTTATAATCGAAGAAAATTGGTGAAAAATTGCGATAAAATGAAAAACATTGACATTTTGAGACATTTAACGATAATTTATTACGTCGGCAAATAGAAGCAAAACGAAAAAAAAGGAACTGCTGTACCTGTTCCGTTGAAAGAAGTAAGACTAGATGCTTTTAATTATTTACCTCTTTCGATGCCTCAACGCTTGCAGTGCAAGCTACCTGGCTGTGGAAAATTAACATTTGCCAAATGCACAAAATGTGAAACAGCGCGTTGTTTCAACAAAGATAGAAATTGCTTTCTAGATTTCCATTCTAAATAAGTTTTTTTTCGCCTGAAATACTATAATTTTGTTTAATTATTAAAATATCAATATTTTATTAATACCTTTTTTCACCATTTTTTTATGAATTTTAAATTTTTTTAGAGATATATTTTGATTCTTCTAATAGTTTAAAGCAGTGAAATAAAAATATATTTGAAACACAAACATTTTTGATGCATGATATATCATATATGAAATGCCTACAAATTGTGCAATATCTCAAAAACGGCTGAACATTTTTATAAATCTATTTGAATAATTCGATCTTTTTTAATAAATAAAAATGATTGTTTCTCGATATGGACCTAAATGAAATTGAAATATTGTTGCGCTTCAGAAGTATATAATTTTTCATTATGTTTCTTATAAATATTCATTATTTATAAAATACTGTATTTATGTATATTAATTTATTTTTTGCTTATTTATTTCCTTACTTTCCTACTTTTGTATTTTGAAATTTTTAGTGTCACCCCACGATGAATTAAATGTTATTCTATTTATACTTTATTTTATAAATAAAAATGTCACTATCTGTTCTCATTATTTGCAGTCGTTAAAATGTTATTGTGACCTAGTTTTAGAGAATATGAATAACATAAATGAATGACCAATTGACGATTGGTTATGTTGCTATGCGACGCGACACCTGGTAGTGATTTTTTGAAACCTGTCCGACACAAAGTTAAAGATAAAACTCGGTTTACATGCAATTTCAATAAAAGGAATAAAAAAACGAATTTATCAAGCGAATGATTTTGATTTCGACCTTTGAGTGACAGAATGTATTGGTGCTTATGTGAGTTCCAATTTCATATCGTAGCGCTCGTCACATCTGTGTACCTGGCTTTCTTCACACAGCTGGTTTTCTCAACTAAAGGCGCTGGTTACAACGATTTCTTTAAAATAAATAACTTAAGAACAGTGTATTATTTGATTCTGTTCTGGAGTGTGTTTAAGTTTTAACTGTCAATGTATCCAAAAAATTACTTTAAACGAGCGATTGGAAAATATTGAAATATAAATAACATAAGTATGTCTGTCGACTTTCGACTTATCGTGTTCCATTCAGATTGTTATATCGTTCGCATTTAGAGAATTTCTCAAAATTTTCAGTTGCAAAGTTAATTTTTTTTATTATTTTAACGGCTCTCTCAAATCTTCCCTCATCATCTCATCATCTTAAACTCGGTTGAAATTCCCCTCTTCCACAACTAAAAATTTTGAATAAATTATCTCAAGGAGTAATGACTTCCCTTATAACGCATGAACGGAAAAACTATAATGGTCAGTCAATTGGATCCTAAAATGAGTCTTAAGGTTTTATCTTGTTTCCGAACCTTGGACCTTTCAATTCACCCAACTGCAGTGTTCTACCGTTTACTCTTTTGGCTCATCATTATTTCTGAAGGCATTGCTATTGACTTTGCATTAAAGGCATAATACTTTTTTTTTTAAACGCGTACAAGGGGTTATGACTACCCTTAAAATGTTGGTACATAACGCGAGTGGATGGGATCAGGGAGGAAATAGGGATAAGTACTGATGCACATTGTTTTTAAATTTCTGCAGGTTGTAATGAGTGGGAAATACCGAGCTTGGTAGAGCGTTCCACATTCGTGATGTGCGGCTAATAAACGAGTCTTGAGGGTGAACTGATGAGCATTCCTGGCGAGACGGGTGTTACCGTGAAAGTGATAAGGGGGTGGAGTGCAGCTGGCTAATTTACTAGAGCACTGCTTGTAATAGAAGCGATAAAATATGGTTAGACAGGAGGCGTTACGACGGTGCTTAAGAGAGTCAATTGACTTTGTAACGCTCGATTTTGAATTCTATTAAGCAGGCTCAAGATGGTCTTAAGAGCGCCTGCCCATAAATGGGAGTTGTATTTCAGTTCGGGGCGAATGTTCAGAAGACGGAAAAGGCGGCCAGATCAGATGGGGTAAAGTATTTCTTGCATCGCTTCAGGAAACCTAGACATTTCGCAGAATTTTTGGCGATAACGGTAATGTGATCATTCCAACCGAGGTTCTTGTTAATACACATATTTTTCGGCTTCAGCAATGCAAGTGCCATTCATGGATAATGGTCGAGGGTTTTCGTTTCGCTTTAGAGACAGAAGACAGCATTGAGTTTTGGAGGCATTTAATTCCACTCTATTCGTAGAGCCCCATGATAGTATGCTGTCAATATCGGAAGCCGAAGATGAGATATGTGAATTTGGAAACGAATATGAAAAACTGAGAGTACTATCATCAGCGAATAAGAGTATTGGATTAGAAGATCGTTAATGAAAATTAAAAAGAGAGTCGGTTACTAAACGGAGCCGTGGGGGACACCAGCATTTATACAGACTTGGCACGGTCCAATTCAACCTGAATTGAACGGGCCGAAAGAAAGTTTTTATTTCATTGAATAAGAGATTCGTCGATACCAAATGCACGCATTTTCAACAAAAGAGCCTGGTGAAAAACTCTGTCAAATGCTTTAGAAATATAGGCGCAACAATCTTACTTTCACCAGAAAGAACCACTAGTGAATCTTTTGCTACGAAAACCGTACTGCCGGTCATTGAGGAGTTTTTGTGTTTCGAGATATTTCATAAGCTGACGGTAAATCAGCGTGACCTTGGAAAAGAGGGACATTAGTGCAATGGGTCGACAGTAGGAGGGAGAAGAAGATTCGTTTTTTTTAGGGACAGGTTGGACAAATGCTGTTTTTCATTTACTCGGGAAGAGACCAGAAGAGTAGGACAGATGAAAACGCCTACGCAATGGTTTTGCCAACGTGGAAGAACATCTCTGTAGAAGAATGGGGGGAATACCATCTGGAGCAGCGAATTTATAGATGTCATGAACTTTGAGTACTCTTTCTACTGTACGAGTGCGGAAAAAGATCTGTCCCATGGAAAAGTTGACGCGATCGAGTACAGGAGGCGGCAAAACTAGTTTTTGAAGTGTTGAGCTGGCGGCAAAACGGGCCGCGAGAAGATATACTTTGTCCACAGAGCTGACAGCTTGAATGCCATTGTAAACAAGTGTTGGCATGAAAGATGAGACACAAAATTTAATATTCTTCATGAACGACCAAAAGTTCTTGCTACCCTTGGGACATTGTAGCCCTTTTTGTCTCAGATTTCGTTCGTGGGTAAATTTTGCACAACGAATTTTGGTCTGAGCTTGTTTGTACCTTTTTCGGGTTTCCTCAGATGGATCGATTTTGTAATTCCGAAAACTTAACTCCCTCAATCTGATAGCTTCTCTACAGCTCGAGTCGTACCACACATTAACCTTTGATGTGAGTGACCATATCGGCATCCACGTCGATATTGAGGAAGCATAGCGACCAGTTCAAGTCCCTAAAGAAATCTTTAAGGCCGTCCCAATTGTTTATTTCGTATTGCCAAACTACTCTTTTAGGAACTGGTTCTTTGTGGGTTGTGGTACGAGAAATTAACCGATATGGCACAGTGGTCCGCCGAGCCTAGAGGCGACAATACGTCTAAGGTGTATTTATCAGGGTGGGAGGTAAGAAACAAGCCGAGTGTGTTGGCGACATGACCGTCAATGTCTGGAATCCGTGTGGGCTCGTTTACAAGTGAACTGATAGCAATGCAATAATTTTTTGATCAAACAAAAGAACAAAGCATATCAACAATATAAAATGACGTGTAAAAAACTCCTAATTAATTGAATTGTTAGTTGATAAGCCTGAAAGTGCTCGGTTTTGGAAGATTTCTTCATCAATCTGATATCTTAAGGTAAATCCATTTTTTTACTTTATCAAACACACCTATCTTCACTTTGTGGTTGGTGTTGTGGGAATCGGGTAGGCACTGATTGGCATCAGCCTTCGATGTCCAGTGTTGTAACTTTTCCTACACATTGTGTTTATTTTACCTCCAAGTGGTAGCCACCGAGTACTGGTTGTAGTTCACCCGAACTCAACTTGCTAAACTAATAAGTGCGACCTCTTATTCTAGTGGTTTAAAAAAAAGGAACTGGCCCTCCAAGTTGAGGGTTGTGTCTGCGGGGTAACTGCCCGGCAGTCCCTTATAGGGCACGTGCAGCCGAACAATTAGCGGAAGCTCTAGACGCTACAAAGCAGATATTACCGCCATCCAAGAAAAGCAATATGACTGGGCAAAAAGAGGATGAAAAACTGTGCTATATACTACAGTGACTGCTACAAGCAACAAAACCAGCGCATGTTTGGATGTGGATTCGTCGTTAGAAGCAGACTTAGGCAAAAAGTCTTATCGTTCAAGTCGGTGAACGAGCGCCTGGCGATGATTCGCATAAAGGCCAAACTTGCCAACATAAGCCGCCACAAATCATTAAAATTGTCCTAGGCGATTTTAACGCAAGGCTAGGAATAACAGTCGGGAGGTACAGCCTTCACGACACCACCTCAGATAACAATCGCAAGAGATCGCCACATCAATTTCCGATCGAGTCTCCCTTAACTTCATAAGAAGGAAGCATTGAAGATCAGTAGCAACATTGCCAAAAAGCTTTCAAAGATGCCGCCTCTGATGTGCTGGAATTCATTCGACCACTACGAAACCTCTGACCACGAGTGTCGGCAGGCGAATGCAGCTAAACAAGAGGCATATAAAGCTGCACTGCCTAAAAGGACAAGAGCTGCTCGAAAGCTGTACGAGCAGTAGCGGAGAGACGAACACCGGCTTCTTAGGAGAAAAAAGAATGAGCATGAGAAGCGCGCGATCGGTAGTATTGAGGGATAGCATTGCAAGAATGAGGTAAGGAAGTTCTACCAAAGGGTAAAAATAACAAGCCAAGGTTATAAAGCCCGAACTGAAGCCTGTAAGGATGATCAAGGGAACATCGTAGTAGAATCGATGAACCACTTCTGCAGACTCCATAACGGCGACGAAGAACCGAATCCCCCTGTCAGGCAGAACGAACCATTCAACACGAATGAAAGTGAGGATGCAGATCAACAATTCCGTCCACCCGACGTGAATGAAGTGAAGATAGTCATATCTTAACTGAAATCCAACAAGGCTGCCGCAGCCGACAGCCTATCTGCCGAGCTTTTCAAAGCGCCCACCCACCATCTTTTCATCGATTTCAAGACCGCGAAGAAGACAGCATTGAGTTTTGGAGGCATTAAATTCCACTCTATTCGTAGAGCCCCATGATAGTGTGCTCGGAATTTAATGAGTAAGTCATACGCTGGCGTTCTATTTCCACGGCCGAAGATGAGGGACATGAATTTGGAAACGAATTTGAAAAACTGAGAGTACTATCATCAGCGAATAAGAGTATTGGATAAGAAGATCGTTAGTGAAAATTAAAAAGAGAGTCGTTTACAGAACTGAGCCCACCCACCATCTTTTCATCGATTTCAAGACCGCGTATGACAGCATTTATGGAGAAAAGCTATACAGCGCAATGGCTAGTTTTGGCATCCCTTCCAAACTCATTCCTTTTTGTAGGGTGACGATGGAGAATACACGCTGCTCCATCAAGGTCGGTAAAGACATATCCGAGACCTTCGGTGTCAAAAAAGGATTCAGACAAGGCGCTGTCATGCGACTTCTTCAACATCGTTCATGAAAGAATTGTTCAAAACTCGCACGCCAACACCAGAGGATCAATCTTTCAGAAGTCCGTCCAACTACTCGCATATGCCGACGATATTGATATTCTTGGAAGAACGCAGCGTGAAGTCAATGGCACTTTTGTGAGTATAGCGACGGATGCCGCGAAAATGGGTTTGACGATAAATGAGGGCAAGACAAAGTATATGCTGTCAACGAGAAAGGACTACCAATAACCTTTCAGGTAGTCAACGACTTGGTCTACCCAGGCAGCCCTATCAATTCAAACAACGACACTAGCGCTGAAATCAGACGAAGAATTACTCTTGCCAATCATTGCTTCTATGGGTTGAGAAAGCAATTGATAAACAAAGCCCTCTCTCGAACAACCAAAGTAAAACTATATAAGACCTTAATCGTCCCAGTCCTGCTATACGACGTGGAGGCATGAACTTTGTCAAAAGCGGACGAAGCTGCTCTGGGCTGCATAGACGGTGAGTTGATTAAAAGATACAATCACGAACTATACGAGCTTTTCAGCGACATCGACCTAGCAAGAAGAGTGAGCATCCAACGATTGAGATGGCTAGGTCATGTTGAGCGGATGGAAACCAATGCTCCGGCCCGGAAAGTCCACCGCGACTCAGGTGGCGCGCGCAAGTGGAAAGGGACCTCAACCATCTTAGCGTGCGAAACTGGAGGTTAGAAAAATATCGAGCTGGCGGGAGACTCTTCTTGGTTGAGGCCCAAGTCCACCCCGGACTGTAGCGTCACCTTAAGTAAGTAAGTATCTTCACTTTTGTTCAAAAATTTCCCAAAAATTTTTAATAGCAACTTTTAGTTTTAAT
Source organism: Orthonevra nobilis (assembly GCA_963555765.1). NCBI lineage: Eukaryota > Metazoa > Arthropoda > Insecta > Diptera > Syrphidae > Orthonevra > Orthonevra nobilis. The sequence goes on along the minus strand of OY743224.1, from coordinate 75,085,637 downwards.
TTTTTCATTGCTAATGCTTTTCTCAAGTCCCCGCAAGCAGACACAAATCGAGATCTTTGCAACTGAAAATAAAATGTTTGCACGGTTCCCCTCATCAAATGCTAGAGAAAACTGTCGCAAATTGATAAGCACTTCACTTAGAACTAACAAATAAAAATTGTATTTTTATCTTATGAAACAACTGAAAATTTCAAGATGACAGTTTGCCGCTTTATTTTGCCACTTATTTTTCAAATCCAATTCAAATTATTTAGTTTGTGAAAATCTTTTTAACTTTCTCATTGTAACAAAAAAAATATAATTTTTCCGCGCAGAACTCTAAATATAAACAATAAAAAAAAATCATGAATTTGATTTAAATTTTTCCATCAACGCTTTTCGAGAGGGCAGGGGGCTAAAAATTATAAAGTCCCATGTTTTAAGTGCGAAAGGAAATGCCATTAAGGTTTGCATTTTAATTTCATCGGTCGTTAAGCAGGCTGAAGTGGAACCAAATAGCTGACATCTGCATAGCGACGAGCTTTTACGGATTGTTTTATGCCTACCAGCAAACTACCCCGAGAATTGTTTTTTAAACATTTTACTTCAAAAAAAAAAGTAGTCACCCCGAATTTTCAGTTACACCATACCCTAATTGTACGGGAGTAACCATTTTTTTGATTTTTTTTGTAATTTTTTTTTGTTTTTCACGTTTTATCAGAGCAACCATCGTTTTGTGTAGCATAATTCTTTAACGCGAAGTTAATTAGCAGTTCTGCAATTGTTTTTTTTTTCTTCTTCGCGTTTATAGGGGTTAAATTGGATGAACTTAGTGTCCTCTCGCAATTAGCATTTTCTGAACCCGTCAGAAATGTTTTTTTTTTTGGTTGGTTATCTGTAAAACCTTTTTTTCAAGCTGTACAAGACCCAGGTAAATGTGTGGTACTTTGTAGACAATGCAGTACTCTTGGGTGCTCCTTTTTTTTATTTAACGAACAAGAAAAAAGAAAAAAAAGTGTTGCAAATCAACGTGCGCCTGGCAACACGCGCCTGTCGTTTGAGAATGAAAAAAAAAGGTTAGGGTGACAATTTTTTTTTGTTGATTTTTGTTTGCCAGACCCTTCATCAGTGTTTGCTTTTGGGACTTTCACAGCCTACCTAGTAAACGTTTCGGTAGCGTATTTGATTGATTAAAAGTTCATTTTTTCCCTTAAATGGGCGTAATTGTATGCAGTGATTGTTCACTGATGATAACCAATTGTTGTTTTCGCTCGTGAGAACTTCTGTCATGTAAGGGGTGAAATTTTTTCCAACCTTGTTGTGGTTCTTTTTTTATAGAAATCCGTTCAAACTCGGAATAGAAAAGTGTCCCAAAGTATGTCTTTTATATCCATATTTGACGAAAACAGTTCCCGCCAGTAAATATGTGTAAAATCTTAGCCTTAATCAGGTGAAAATAGTTCCCGCCCCCTCCGAGAGGAGCTGATCTTAACTCATCACGCAAATTTCGTTGCACAACTTCCGTCGGATGCACAGTCGCCTGCCTTAAAGTGTCGATAACCGTACCACCAATTTTTCGGGATTTGCTCTTTTATTTCAACACGGTTGTCCTTGTTCGGTCTGGCTCACTTCCAACTTTTTCTCAAATCACAGAGAAGAAAGTTTTTAATCGTCCTTCATCTGTCCATATCTAAGCTACGAAGGTCAGCTGTGTTGTATCGAGTAGATTTTCCATTTCAGAAAGAGAAGTTTACACCCCACGCCTAGGATACAACAAAACACAAGTCTTATAGTGCACACAATATTTTTCTGGCCCTTCTCATATGAGGTGCCACAGGTAAGTTCAATTTTAAGAACATATCAGCTATTTAAAGCACATCCGGAAATCCAATTTTCCTTCTCGGTGCCCCATATATGAATGCCGTTGCGTTGCCGCAACTAATCTTTAATGACATTCCTCTTCGTGTTGTTAAAGTCCTTAGGCATTAAGTGCATAGGTAGATAATCTAGCGTACCTCTTTTATTCTTCTTCTCATTCAGTCCAGCATTCTCTTTATATTCAACCCAAGGGGAGCAAAAAAGTCTGACGCAACTGACAAGTTCGTCGTGCCTCTTGCAACTGGGCGGGCGTCAAAATTATTAAATTGTTGGCAACTCCTTCGAAGAGATTTACCAACGTTCTTAAAGAAGCGATGTAGAACTTCAGAATCATTTTGTTCAATGTAGTTTCATGATTAAAATGATAGTACGCTATATGATAATCAGAAATGTAACGTCTTGCAATTTAACTTCCAAAAGTTTCATTAACATTATGTTTATTTAACCAATTGACTTAACTAAGTTAATTGTTAACTATAAGAACTAACAAAAAGACTTCAACAGAATTAAATTAAGCCCCTATCTCTTTTTCTTGATCCACATTTCCATGGCAGTGCTTGGAAAATTGTTTCAGAAATATGATTCCTGTAAGTTTTTTTCCATTTTTCATGATCCAATGTCGTCTAAAATGCTGACACATGAAAACATTCTTTGAAAATGATGGAGTCACCAGTTTTTCTTTTATTAAAATCCTGCTCTGCTGTAGCTTGACGCTTTTTAATCGTTTAACTTTATCAGCAAAAAGAAAATTACACGAGGCAATAGATTTAGTAGGGAAAGCTAAATGACAAATTTTAAACACATGGACAAAATTGCATTACTCGTAAATTGGCACGTAAGAAGATTTGTGCTTTCTTATCATGGATCCAAGTCTAGTGGTCTTTTCAAAATATATCAAAGAGATAAATTATCTCCCGAAATCGGCCTGGATACAGCTATCAAAACATTCAAAGAAAACGGGACTGAATGTGATTCTCTTAAAGCCATAAATCAGAAAGAAAAGGATCCTATGCTGAACAGTTCTCAGCTTGGAAGGAAGAGGTGGTGGAAATATGTTGACTGAAACTATATACTTTTGAACCGATTCACGCTTTAGTATTCCGCGCAATGATAAATATCTTTAAATGAAAAGTTCTAGATTGCTTTTATTTAAAAGAAAATAATTTTGAAAAAACATTGAAGGAGTTGACAAAAGCGGTCTTTTACAATGCTTATATCGAAACAATTTAAGTTCTGCAAGCAAAAAAAAAAGCAAAGCCCGATACCAATTTTGCCTTTTGTTCATTTCAAACCTTCCTGAAGAAAGGAGACCATCTAAGCTGCGCCCATTATAGAGGTATCAATCTCATCAGTATTATGTGAACGTCTAAAACCGTGGGTCAATAACCTGATAGGTTCATATCAACGTGACTTTCGACCAGAAAAGGCCACCATAGACCAAGTATTAATATAACGCTTCAAATCGACACGCACCACCTTTTCATAATTTTCAAGGTTGGTTTTGGTTTCTGTTTCCTCCACAGAGACGAGATATTTGAAGCAATGTTTAGGTTTGGTATCCCTGCCAAATTCGTCCTTTTATACAGGAAAATGATGGAGAACTCAAGCTGTACGATTGAGGTCGGCAGGAACCTCACTGACCCACATGATATCAAAGAACTTTTTAGGCAAGGTGAAAACACAATGTATTAGGTTGGCAACTAAGTAATTGCGGATTTCACTCGTAGATAGCTCTAGTTGAATTTTTAGGTTTGCTGTCGAAATGTCAAAAAATTTTTTTTATTTGATAGTTGGTACTTCAACTGTCATTCAGTAAAATTTTTTTTGGTCGGTTGTGTAATTTTTGTTTCGCGTCTATTGAAAAATGGAAAATCAAAACGAATATTTATGTCATATTTTGCTTTTTTATTTCTGGAAAGGAAAAAACGCATCGCAAGCTCTGAAAAAGTTATGTGCTGCTTATGGTAACGATGCTTTAAAAGAAGGGCAGTGTCAAAATTGGTTTGCCAAATTTCGTTCTGGTGATTTTTCACTCAAAGATGAAAAACGCTCTGGTCGTCCAGTTGAAGTTGATGACGACCAAATCAAAGCAATAACCGATTCGGATCGTCACATGCAGGAAAATCACTTAAAACAACGTTTCTATGTAGGAAAACTCGATGTATGGGTTCCTCATTAACTGAAAGAAAATCATTTAACACAACGCATTAACATCTTCGATTTGTTAAAGAAACTTAACAAAAATGATCCATTTTTAAAACGATTGATAACTGGTGATGAAAAACGGGTTATTTACAACAATGTCAATCGGAAATTCGTTGAGCAAGACAGGTGAACCAGCTCAAACAGCATCAAAAGCTGATATTCATCAAAAGAAAGTTATATTATCAGTTTGGTGGGATCACAAAGGAGTTGTCTACTTTGAACTTTTATCACCCAACCGAACGATCAATTCAGTTGTCTACATTGAACAACTAACAAAATTGAACAACGCAGTTGAAAAAAAGGTGTTGTATTCCATCATGACAATGCAAGACCACGCACATCTTTGGTCACTCGGCAAAAATTATTGGAGCTTGGTTGCTGATATTTGCCACATCCACCATATAGTCCTGACCTTGCACCATCTGATTACTTTTTATTTCGATCTTTGCAAAACTGCTTGAATGCTAAAAATTTCAATAACAATGATGATGTCAAATCGTACCTGGTTCAGTTTTTTGCTGATAAAAACCAGAGGTTTTATGAACATGGAATTATGATGCTGCCTGAAAGATGGCAAAAGGTCATTGCTCCAGATGGGCAACACATTATAGAAAAAAGTTATTTCGTTCCATGAAAAAAATTTCTTTTATTTTCTAAAAAAAATCCGCAATTACTAAGTTGCCAACCTGATATTATGTCAAATCATATGAAAGGATCATTCGCCTCTAATAACTTTATATGTGCTACAGAATGATGCTTAATTATATAGTATATTTTGAAAAATGTTAGATATTTGCTTGCATTTTAAATATTTCCTTAAAAAATCTTTGCCAAACCGTTCTGGGTTATATTGAACATGATCTTTTTGACTAAAACAAAAAAACAGTAGTTGTCAGTTCGTGTAGACTGAATTTTAAACTTTGATTGATTTTATGCACCGTGGTGCTTTTGTCCACATGACAAGGTTGCTTAATTTGGTTGTTGTTAAGGCTTTGTTGTTTCTATTTTTTTATCTGTGTGCTGGTTGTGCTGGTCTAATTTCGTCTTCAGAGTTCAGTTCGTGAAGTTGATATTTTTGTTATATGTATGTTAATTTGATTACTCTGGTACGCTTTCCTTTCAAGAAACTGCTGAAGCAATTCGCTGAACTTTCTGGTGAACGTTATTGAACACTTTGCTTCATCGCCAGGAAAATCGTCGTTGTTCTAACGAACTTTTTACTACATTTACGCCTTCGGTACGAATATTGAAAAGTGCAGCTGTGTATTAAATCGATGTCTTTTCTAATTAAAGTTCTGGTAGGCCACATAGCTCTCTTAGGTGGTCCCCTGATCCTATTTTGCACTGCATATTTTTAGCCTTTGCCTGAATCCAATTCTCCTCATCCTGCTGTTACGAAAACGATTCAAAACTTTTCTGGCTTTACTTTCTCAATGATAAGTGCGTCTGCTGCTGAGCATGAGAACCCGATTTCAAATCCCGGTAAGAACATCTGACCTTTTTCAAGTCAATACTTCTAGTGGGTGACTGGCAGTTCCTGCGATGAGTACAACTTTCGAGAAAAGTCTTCATGTGCCATTCGGAGGCGGCAATAAACTGTAGGTCCGGCCCCCGCCAATTGTGAAAAATACAGGGTGGCTCACGAATCGTGCTACAAAAACTAAACGTAATAACTTTTGTTCCGTGTTAGTTTTTTTTATTATTAGGCATGTTACTATTTAGATTTCTTTAAATGAATGCTTGGGATAGCATTGGAGTGGATTTGTATAGTGCAACAGTACCTTACTTCGCAGTCATTCATTGCTGGATCTGGAAGCATCCCTATGTTCGTGTTCAAGACACAATAGCAGCTGTAGCATCGTCAATTTAAGCAAATCCAAGCGTTTCGACTCGAAACTTACTAACGCAAATTGGAGTTAGCACACGGTCATAACAACGGATGATTCATTTCAAAATTTAAAGGCAGTCAAACCTTCTGGATGTGGCTTCAAGCCTGGAATTTTGCAAAAAAATGATTAAAATGAGCGAAGAAGACAACAGCTTCATAAATTGCTTATTTATGTCTGATGAGACCCATTTTGATCTTAACGGCGATGTTATAGCCACTCTGCAGTGCGCAGTTCTTATATATACTTCTTTGAAGAAAACGCTATAGCAGTAACTGTCAATGGTGACCGTTAAGTTGAAGAAGTTTTTTGTACTCAGGACTGCCCCGAAAAAGTACATTTGGTTCCAGTAGGATGGAGGAACTGTTCACATAGCCAGACCGGTTTCGGCGGAGCTGCAACGAAAATTCCCAACCAAATTAATATTCAGACACTCCACTTCGCTGGGCCCCTAGGTCTCCTTACCTGACTGAACGAAAACCAAACCTATGAATTTGACTGAACTGAAGCTATGCATTAAGACAATAATTGAGGCGATCCCCATTTCAATCCTTCATGCCGCATTGAATAATTTTCTGATCAGGTTTCGCATAGGTATGCGTGGATGAGCATGGAGGTCATTTACAGCATATTATCTTCAAAAACAATAAATTATGTAAAAAAAAATTTAATTTCTATACAATAGAAAATAATAAATGAAATAAATTGATCAAAAACAGTTTCTTGTAGGACAATTGGTGCGCCGTCCTGTATAAGACGGAAACAAAAGTGGTTAGGCCCTTGCACTCAAAAGAGCTGTCGCGCCACCAATTTATATATTATCATAACTTATCAGTTTTGATCGAGTTTGGTTGAAATTACATTGGAAAGCATTTTTATATTTATATTCAAAAAAAGCAGGTGATATGGATTATAAACTTTTTATTAGGAAACTAATTTTGCAGATTTTACTTTTATCGAAAAAGTTATGTGAGCATTTTTTTCCGGGTCTACTTTTTGACACCAAAAACTTCTACATTAAATTTCAAAAACAACATATCAATGTTCGTACGTTAATACCCTTGCACTTCTTAAGACTCGCATATTTTCGCAGCTGATCACAACGTTAAAAATTTCATGTTTTGATTGAAATGCGAAATGCCTTACCGATTGAAAATTTGCTGTAGATGTAGATGGATATCCATATTGTAGGAAAATTCACTGAAATTTTAATTGTATTCACTGTATTTTTCAATTTGTTAAATGTTAATGTAATGTAAATGTTAAATTGTAGAATTTAACATTTTCATGCTCCTTTAACAGCTTATGGCGCGCCTAAAATTCGTATGCTGTATTAGCTGGTTTATAAGCGCGCGAATTAGATCTTATCATAAAAAATAAAAATGGTTATTTTAAAGCTTTACTGAACTGTGTTTGAATTCTGCTCTTGTTTTTGTTAGAGCAAATTACTGATGCTCAACCATCTCAGCATTTCAACCAAAGATGCAGCATTTCAACCTCTAAGGTTTAAAATAACTCAAGACACTACAAAATACCTGGGAATCAATTTAAGCGACCGATTAAATTTTGATGCTCATGCCAACTGCGTTGTGAAAAAGGCCACGTTTTCCCTTTATCTCGTTAAACAACACCAAACTATTTGTTTACAAGCAGCTATTAAGGCCAGTTAAACATACGGCTATCCAGTATGGCTCACCGTGTCACCAACGACGATGGAGATAATCGGACTCATGGAAAGAATCGAACTTCCTTCATGAACAAGACTCTGGCGAAAACCGGACACGCAGATATGCTCCGTTTAAATAAGTTTTAAAATCTTAATTTTTCAAATAAAATTTTCAAAAACAATTTTCACAATGCTTGGTAATTTGTAATAAAGTCAGCTATTAGCACAAAAAATATAATAATATATATATATATACACATATATATGTAAATACTTATTATCTGTGCTATTAGAATAAGTCGGATCTGTTATATAGTACTTTTTTGTTAACAAAATATTTTGTTTGATTCTCAAAATAAATAATACGGGCCCTTATTGTTGAGCCAATAAAAATGTTGTCTTTTTTATAAGTCTTATTTTAAGTCGTATTGGGTATCAGGTTGGCAACTAAGTAATTACGGATTTTTTTTAAGAAAATAAAAGACAATTTTTTCATGGAACGAAATAACTTTATTCCGTAATGTATTGCCAATTTTGAGCAATGACCTTTTGCCATCTTTCAGGCAGCATCATAATTCCACGTTCATAAAACTTCTGGTTTTTATCAGCAAAAAACTGAACCAGGTACGATTTGACATCATCATTATTACTGAAATTTTTTTCATTCAAGGAGTTTTGCAAAGATCGAAATAAAAAGTAATGAGATGGTGCAAGGTCAGGACTATATGGTGGATGTGGCAAAACATCAAAAACCCAGCTCCCATAATTTTTGCCGAGTGACCAAAGATGTGTGTGGCCCTGCATTGTCATGATGGAATACAACACCTTTTCGATTTGTCAATTCGGGCCGCTTTTCTTCAACTGCGTTGTTCAATTTTGTAAGTTGTTCAATGTAGACATCTCAATTGATCGTTCGGTTGGGTTGTAAAAGTTCAAAGTAGACAATTCCATTATAATGCCACCAAATTGATAACATAATTTTCTTTTGATGAATATCAGCTTTTGATGTTGTTTGAGCTGGTTCACCTGGCTTGCTCCACGATCTTTTCCGATTGACATTGTTGTAAACAACTCATTTTTCATCACCAGTTATCAATCATTTTAAAAATGGGTCATTTTCATAACGTTTCTTTAACAAATCGCAGTTGTTAATTCGTTAACATGTTAAATGATTTTCTTTCAGTTCATGTGGAATCCATATATCGAGTTTTCGAACATAGCAAAACTGTTTTAAGCGATTTTAATTTTTTTTTTGTTTTACTGATTCACAGTTGAAGTACCAACTATCAATAAATAACAAAATGTGTTTGACATTTCGACCAAGTCAGCAAACCTAAAAATTCATCTATGAGTAAAATCCGCAATTATTAGTTGCCAACCCAATATATAAGTGGATAGACGCGCATTGTTCCTAACTTCATATCTATTCACACCCATTATTATTTTGAAATTGAAAGCCATTGTATGTTAAAGAGCGTCGAAAAATCTAGTAAATTCCATCTGTCAAAGTATACAAAAGTTATCACACCAAACTTTTTTATTACGGTGAATATGTCGAACTACGTGCCAAAAAAACAGCATATGTGGGAAGTTTTGATTCACTACTTTCATTTGAAGAAAAGTGCAACAGATGCGCAACGTTTACTCACTGAAGCTTACCCTGACTATTGTGTCAGAATTCGTCAGGAATGGTTTGCACGGTTTAGAAGTGGTAATTTCGCAACAGAGGATATGGTGCGACCAGGTCTATCATAAAAGTTTGAAAATGAAGAATTAGAGACATTACTCGATGAAGATCCATATCAAATGAAAGAAGAACTTGCAAAATCATTGGGGGTCACTCACAAAGCCATTTCACAACATTTAAAAGCAGCTGGATACATTCAAAAGTAAGGAAATTGTGTGCCACACGAATTGAAGGAAAGAGACGTTGAAAGAAGATTTTGCATGTCTGAAATGCTGCTTGGGGAGAGTACGATAACTTGGGCGCTTAAAATTGATAACGATTTCTTGTAGAAGGATCAAAAACAAGTATTTTTTACTATGGGAGGGGGGTCTATCTTGCACCGTTTAGGAGGTAGGGGCAATTTAAAAAAAAATAACTTAAAATGAAAAAAAATAAAAACAACAACAACGGCAACACATACAATAAAGTACTATACCGGCTTTGAAAGCCAGAAACAAGTTCTTTAATCCTGGGTTTAAACTAAATAGTAAACTTTAGTCGTTTTTAAATTCAAAACTCTTAAACTCAAAATTTTGATAAAAAAAATTAAAAAACAAGTTTAGACCAACTTTTTTCAAAATGAAGTGCTAAATTTGCTTTTTGTAGTCAATGTTTGTATTAATTATGAATAGAACACAAAAAACGAAATGGTTTTATGTCTTCTAGTTTTTGAGAAAATTTAGATCTAAGGTTCATCTTTGTAAGAAAAGTTTAGCAAATTATTTAGAGTTATCCAGAATGCATCACGAGGAGGTCAGAGGAGAGTCAGACCAATTTCTTCTAAAAAAGCGATGCTCTTTTCGTTGGTCGATACCAAATCCCCGAACGAACAAAATACCGAAAAGTTATTTAGTTAAGAATGGATTAGAGGATGCTTAGTCGCCATTGTTTATTCACAAAATATAACGCTCGATTCGAACTAAGGTTGAACACAGAATGAGCTTAACCACATGTGCATGAAAAAACCAACGGTACAAAATTCAAAGTTTGATCGGTGATATTTTTGCATCATTATTAAGTGCATTCCATATTACATAAATACATACAAATTAGATGAAGACTATGCATGACATAGACGCCTGCCAGGCAAAAACCAGGTACCCTGAGCGGAGCGACGATGTCGCGTGAGCGGGGACTGACTACAGAAAGAAATTTGAATTCCTTTAACCCGCGAAGCGGGCCACCCATGTACTGTTGATATGAAAAAAAAACTATTGATATAGACGCATGCCGGACATTTAATTGATTATTCATTCGGTTACCTTGAAGGAAAACCACTTAAATGTCACAAAACAAAAATAGTAATTTTCAATTTTCTGAAAAACTAGAAGATATAAAGCCATTCGGTTTTTTGTGTTCTATTCAGAATTGATACAAGCATTGACAAAAATAAGCAAATTTAGGACTTCATTTCACTATTTTGAAAAAAAATTGGTCCAAACTTGTTTTTTTGATTTTTTTTTTTTCAAAAATTTGAGTTTGCATGCGAATTTTTTAAAAACGACTAAATTTTACTATTTAATTTAAGCCCAAGATTAAAGAACATGTTTCTGGCTTTCAAAGCCGGTATAGTTCTTTATTGTAAGTGTTGCCGTTGTTGTTGTTTTTATTTTTTTTACCTCCTAAACGGTGCGAGATAGACCCCCCTCCCATAGAAAAAAAATGCTTGTTTTTGACCCCTCTACAAAAAACCGTAACCAATTTTTGACGCCCAAGTTATCGTACTCGTACCTACTGCTTGAACGCTGCAAAAAGAAGACGTGTTTGCATCGAATAATTACTGGTGGTGAAAAATTGGATTCATTACGACAACCCAAAGCGCAAGAGAACAAATGTCAAGCACGACCAATCAGGACCATCCCAGCCAAAGCAAGATATTCACGGCGCCAAGGTTATGCTCTGTACTGGAACTGTTGAAACCGATTGAAACAATTACGGCAGACCTGTATCGAAAACAATTGAGAGTCATAGCCGAGAAACGACCGGAACATGCGACCAGACAGGAAGCCATAATTTTTCAACATGACAACGCTCTGCGACATGTTGCAAGACCGGTTAAAAAGTTTTACCTCACGCGTCTTATGGCCCAGACCTGGCACCTTCTAATTACAACTTGTTTCGATCAATGCAGAACGCACTTACTAAAATACGCTTAACTTCAGAACAGGGTATCCGAAAGAGGCTTGATTTCTTTTTGCCCCAAAAGCCAAACAGTTTTTTTGGACCAGAAAGATGGGAAAAACGAAGGCTAGCGATGGGCAATACGTGGAATGACATGTATTTTCATTATCATATTCAAATAAGTTTTTTTGTTTTTAGCAAAAAAATGCACCTCTTTCCACTTATATACCAAATAATTATAAATATTTAAGACTATAAATAAAAAATTGTAAAATAAATAACGAACAAATAAAAGAAGGAGGAGCATTCCAGTGGTAGCCGATAAACCGACACAAACGTTCGTCCAAATATTGTAAGCAATTTCGAATGTTACCACAGAGCAAAGAATTAAAAATAAATTTGCTTATTATTATAATATTATTATCTTACGAGAGCCTTACATGTTCTGAGAGGATATCGCATCCTTAATGAAATACCTGCTGAAATTAATAAAGATAGATTTGACTCAGTCCACCGAATTAAATCAATAGTAGTCTTTAATTAAACATGATTTCTTGTTTCCTCTACAAATCGTTGAGAACTGAGTTTAAAAAATCAATTATTAATTTCTATTCAGACTGCGAAGTATAACACATAAAAGGAATCTTAATTATTAAATTTTGTTCATACCTCTTTCAATTTTAAATATAATAAATGTTACTGTAATAGAACAAAGTATGTAAGAGAAATAATTACACATCCGCAGCAAACAGTTAGTTGGAATTAAATGGCTTCACATTTGTTGTTGGACTACCTTCAAGGATGGAAGGATTGTTGTTAGTATGACAATAGAGTACAACCTCAAAAAGTTAACAAGGGATAACTTTTATTTATTACACCCTTGGGAACGGACACTGCTTCCCTTTCTGTAGTCCGTCGGTTTTCGATTTCAACAGGGTGAGGGTTGTTTTGTAGGCATATGGCCTATTGTAGTGATTTTAGTTCAGGGGATATTCGTGTAGATTATTTCCTTGAAGTGAACAGGGAATACACCGACCAGATTTGACAAGTACTGTTGGCCTTCGGGGAACTGGTATAAAAAATGTAAGCAGGAAAAGAACACACACAGCACCACATGAAAACAAAGATGATTGTTGTAAGTGAGTATTTATTAGCACGGGGATTTCAACACAACTTAACAGAATTGAAATTAATTGTGTTATTATTACAAGCACATTGAGGGTAATCTACTTAAAGGACTAAGGAAAAGTTAAGGGTGTAATTGGATTAAAGGCAAGAGTTTATACGTTAGTTATGATGTTTTATTTTATTCAATCAATTTTTGCAAAATAACATACTCATATGCTTGTATTTATGTTCCTGATTGAATCCAAGCTATGAGATGATTTGAAGAAAAATATATTAACATTGAAAAATGAGGTATTAAGTTTAAATTGGCAAAGTAATTTTGGTCTTACATATTCAGAAAAGCAAAACATATAAAAAATACTCGTAATATTGGTACACAAATTAGGTGTTGTGCCTCACTGTTACACTTGGATTGTTTGTATCCTTAAACCTTAAAAATACCGGTTGGTACTCAAGTGGTCTCTTCAGAGATTGTCCACTCTATTACCGGTTAATAACCACTTTGTTTTCCTTATGAATTTTGCTATGTTCTGAATCTTGATGTCTTCAAGTTTGCCGAACGAGTAGTTTCTTAAGCGTACTTTTCCTCGTTTTTGCAAGGGCTGGACAGGTGCCCATGCTTTTTACTTCTTTCTCATCCCTGCAGCTCCTGCAAAAAACGTTGAAGGGGGCTCTCATTTTCATTGCGTGTGATCCCAAAATACAGTGTCCTGTGATAATTCCTACGACTTTACTGATTGTATTCCTGTTAAGGCTGAGGAATGATATTGTTGGCATCTGAATTTAACATGGTATTTATAACTTGAATTTAGGGGTTAGGGGTCACCTGATTTATTACCACTGGCAAGCCCACCCTTGTTTTAGCTAGCTCGTCGGCTCTTTATTTGCCTTGAATACCACTATGACCAGGGATCCAGCTAAGGGTAAGGAAACATCTGACCGCTATCTCCATGAGAGGTAGGCGGCAAGGTTTTAATTTAATTGATGGTGTATCCAGAGCCTTGATGGCCGCCTGACTGTCTATGTATCTATCGATAAATAACCTGTCTTTCGAATTCGTTGACAGTAAGTGGGAAGCCTCTTTGATAGCTTTGACTTCTGCCTGGAATGCACTGCAGTGGTTGTGCAACCGAAGGGACAAATCCAGATTGACGGATTTTCTGACTGATTCTTTTGCCCAGTCGTCCCTATCGGGGATCAGTATTTTGTATCCCGATTCGAAGTCGAAGAAAGGCGCGATATAGCTTGTATGTCTCGGAATTCTCGCATTCTTGATTAGTGGTTGCATTCCCTCAGCCTAATCACTGCCTTGTCAGCAATCTGTTTCCCGTATATATCAATGGGAGGCAGTTGTTGAGGTGCTCCCGTGATGCATATACACGCCGATCTTTGGATTCTCCCTATCCTTTTCAGATTTTCTTTGATATTCAATGCTGGCCACCATACGAGAATACCATATGTTAGAATTTGTCTGACAATTGTTGTATACATCTAGTGCTTCAATCTCGGTTTCAGTCCCAATTTGCATGTTTGGTCTCCAACTTAGTTTGCTGTCTATTATTACGCCTCAGTACTTGGCTTGACTACGTAACTTAACGTCTGATAAGGGCATCGATTATTGCTTCGAACTTGACATTATTGAAAGCACCGTAAAGGAAAGTGATCAAAGGATTTTTTAATGGTGTTGACCAGGTAGTGAAGTCGTGTGTCTTTCGAGTATACTTTGCGATAAGCGTCTTGAGAAGGTGATATCGAATTAAAGCTGATGCCTTCCCTAATATGAAGATCCACCAGCCTTTCCATTATTTTCAGAAGAAATGAGGAGAGGGTGATGGGTCTGAAAGTCTTTGGTGAGCTGTGTGTGGCTTTCCCACTCTTTGGTGTGAATACCACTTTAGTGATTTGAAGGGCTCGAAACTGTTAACCGGCCGATCCAGCTTAGACTTCGTTAGAAGACAAGCTGGTAAGGTTTTATGGTCCCATTGTTCGATTGGCTGGTGTTATTCCTAGGGAAATGAGTTTGAGGGCCTCCTCAGTGGATTCCGTCCAGACTCCGTCCGACGATTGAAAGAACGTTGGCATGGTTGGTGTCTTTGAAAGTAAAAGTCTTAACCGACGACAAACTCTGGTGCTTTATATATATCCGCAAAAAGCTTTCCAGGATATTTATTGCGCCGCCATGGTGTCTTTTTTATATGTAGGTCTTAGGAGTTTGCTTGTAGAGATCATCCCCGTCTGCTGTCTCTCTATAGAAGTTGGCGCAGTTGAAACATCTCCTGCTTTCTTTGCGAAAAGCTGAAAGTTAAGAGTTCCGCCATTGCGGTTTGCTATTTTTACTCTGTCTGCTAATAGGGATATGGCTTTTGTGATTTTCTCACCCATTTTCTGAGTTTAGCTCGTAGATGACTTTTTTTCTTGTACCTGTGTAATTGAAGTGTCTTGTTTATTGATAAATCAGGTGCATTCAGGAACTCTATATTATAAGAAGTGCTCTGCTCTTGATGCTTTGATGACTTTGATTTCATCCACTGATATGCCTCTTTGAAGCACCGGTTGAGTTGTATTGACCGGTTGAGGGCTTCAATTGCATATTTGTACGACCTTGTGCATTGGTCCGCCTTCAGTAGCCTACATTGACTCAGCAGAGTGTGGCAGGTTTCCTGACGAAGCCACTATATTTTTGTCTTTTCTCATTTGATTCATTAAAATTTTTAGTGAAAACGTTTAATTCCCTTTCTCCAAGCGAATCAAAGAAGTACTAAACATTCTTATTGTATTTAGTTCACAAAGTTTAGTACTCAAATAATATCATCGCTCAGAGTTCTCTCAGACTGGTCATTCCAAAGTCGCTCCATTTTTTCCCCCACAATTATCATAATTTTGTCTTCAACTTTTGCCAAGGCTTTTTTAAAAATGTAATCATTAAACGTTTCGGCTTTATTTCTGTGTTGCAGCCTACGTAAGATATATTCCACCAAGTAGATTTTCTATTTACTCCAAAACTGTTGAGCATGGACACGCCGCACGTTGAATATTATCGTCAATTATCAATAGGCGTGTAGTAAAATCTAACTTAGATGTTAAGTCAGGACATAATGTCGACGCGACTGCAATAGCGCGTAAGAGCAATTTGCAATAACGCGTATCAGTATTTTATCAATTTTACAGGAGGAAGAAATAATTGATTATCTTGGTCAATAGAATAGATTTTTTTGACTGAACTTGTTTGTGGTTCCTTTGCAAAATGGACGTTTCTGATTGGTAAATTCAAATGGCGTGAGTTTCATTAGGTACCGATAGACGCTCAGAAGTCGATGGCGCAATAACGAATTTTTGCGCCTTTCGTAAATATCAAAGCAAAATCGGTTCTATCGTTGTTGCGTGATCATGGTAAAAATATCTTTACATAGAAATATGCAAACTTTCACATTTATAATCTTAAAAAATAAAACAAAAAACCCTGGTCAGGATGGTCACGAGTTATTTCCACACCGTCATTTATTTGCATATTTTAGGTCGAAAGAGAAGAATTGTGGATGATCACTTCCGGTGGCAACTGTTCGATAACCTGGCATGATGTTACTGATTGTCACAACTCAATGTGGTTACAAACTTCCCAATATATCTGAGAACTTAACTAAATTAGCTCCCTCCATATACTTTGCAATGTACGATTTAGACTTCTCTTATTTTCCCCCTTTGAAATTTCGTGATCTACTAACAGCGACGCAGTTATGAATAATGTAAGAAGAACTTAGTTTTAGGTTGTGAACATTTGAACAGCCATCATACCAACTTATATATTCGTTATCCTCGTATGACAGATAAGTCTTAGTTTGAAAAAAAAGACAAAAATTGCGAAAAAACATTTGCAGGAAAACAAATACTTTTTCAGTGAGACAAGGCGCCGTCTCACACCTTAGCGGTGTGAACCGCTTGACCATCGACCTTACTCAGCAGATCTTGCCCCAACCGACTTCTTTTTGTTCCCTCGTCCAAAAACTGCGCTCGGAGAACAAAGATCTCCGTCAAATGAAGAGGCAATCACCTTGGTAAACAATTACTAAGCAGAGAAAAACAGAGCTGGGACCATTGCTTGGAGAAGTGTGTGGAGTTACAAGGAGACTTTGTAGAAAAATAAAAAAAATAAGAAAAGCGTTTTAAACCACCCTCCTATTACTTAAAATATATTCTGGCCAAATAATTAAAGCCGTAACTCTGGTCAATATACGAAAATTCAATTTGAACTTTATCAAGGAGGTTGTCTAAACTTTTCCTAGTCTTTGACTAAAATCAACGCAACAATTTTAATTGGTTTTATTTCAACGATTCTATCCAAATATGAACCTTTACTAATCTTTATGAGGCTATGCCAATTAAATTAAAAAATAAATTCAGAATCAATTTATAATAGTGATAAAATATTTGGCAGTTAGAAAAAGGCTACCATTTGATGAATTTGAATTCGTTTAATCCTTTTAATAAGTACCCGCATTTTTAAACTCGTGCATACACAATACACAATTTTGTTTACCGGGTAAGGAAAATACAAATCGTTACAAAACTCATTTAAATGACCTCCAATAAACCAGCAACGAATTAACCGGCTGCCCAAACGTGTTAGATAAGTGTTTCCACAAAGCCGGTATACCCTCTAAGTATGGTTTAAATTCACCACTCTTTAGCGATAATACCATATTTCAACAGTTTGTGTGTGTTTTCCTTTCCCAACTTGATTCACTATGGTACCAAATAATTTCCCGCCAGAAACACTTAACTAAGGCCCAAGCCATAGACAGGGCCCAAATTAAATGCTAAACCCTGGAGCGGCGGAAGCAACGGTCGATATTGTGTGCAGATGACTCTGATGCTTTCTCGGGTTCACCCATAGAGAAGCCGGGCAAGCGAAGAATTATTTGTAGCAAAATTCCACAAATGGTAATGGTGGAGAAAAATTGCCTTTCATAGCCTAATTGGATGCAATTAGAGTATGCAAAATTGTAATAAAGTGTTTTTTGCGAGTGTGTGTGTGTGTGTGTGAATTTGTGTTCCGGTAAAGAGGGCCAAACATGAGTGCTAGGATTTGCTATGTTTCAGAAGTGGATTGTACTTTAAATCTCATTATTCTACTCATACAGTTTTAATATCCGTATACTGCCTAAAGAGAAAGAACAGTTTGTTTGTGAATCGGTTTAAATAGTTTGTGCTAATTTTATAGCCTACATAATTAATTAAGCATCTCTTTAACAGTGTATCAGATTTAAGGAACGCTTTCATGTACAGATATTCAGAATT
Organism: Orthonevra nobilis; assembly: GCA_963555765.1. Taxonomy (NCBI): domain Eukaryota; kingdom Metazoa; phylum Arthropoda; class Insecta; order Diptera; family Syrphidae; genus Orthonevra; species Orthonevra nobilis. The sequence continues at coordinate 75,067,753 of OY743224.1, read as the reverse complement.
GATAGCATTTTCTTAGCACATTCACAATGTTGCACATTATCGAACAGCTGCATTTGTATGTGCACAAAAGCTATTTCAGATAGATAGATAGATATCTTTATTTCGAAACTAATTTACAATATTCAGGTTACCACACATTTTACATTACAGAGATTAGATATTAAGCTATCTTGCTGCTGAAACATTTTATCATTTATATTAATGAAATTTAATTTTGATATGAACGGAGTACTATATATCACGAAGGAAAATTTGAAAAAAAAACCTTCACTGAATAGTTCAAAAATAATACAGATATAATGACTAGATATAGGAATGATATGAATAACAAAAATATTAAACAATTGTTGACATCGATCTAATAACACATTGATTACATAAATAAAAAATTAAATAGAAAATAAAATGAATAAATTAAATTGAGTAATAAATTATAAATAAATATATAAATAAATCAATAAATAAATAAATTAACAAATATATAACTAAATAAATTTAAAAAAACAAGAAAGTATAATTATAAGTAAAAAAAACAAACATTTATATAAATTTAATATAAAGGTATAAATATAGTGTTAATATTATATAATAAACAAATAAATAAGTACTAAGAGTGACTGAATAGATAGATAATTAACTTATAAATTTAAAAAGGATTTTACAGAATATTTAACAAAAAATTGTTTAAGAGCATAAATTCAATATAATAGTTTTATCTCCAAAAGCAAATTTATAAATGAATCTTCCTGTAAGTTTTTAAAGCCTTTTCAGGTTTGTAGGTTACCTTTTCTAACAAGAGTTTTTGTTTTTTAATATTTTATATATAATATATTATTCAACGAAATAAATTACAAAATAAGATAAGATTTTTTTATTAGATTTATTTTATTTTATACTTTTCGTATGATTTTATAATACAATTCAATAGACAGGGAAAAAAATAAGAAAAGTTTATGACATTTTATATTTTAATTTAAAAAAAAAATGTCAAATGCCACATCAAACGACATATACAATAAAATAAACACATACGTTATGGGTGGGGTGACCCTCGAAAAGCTACTTCATAAGAAATAATAAGTAAAAAGTTAGTTCATGGAAAATGTTAAACTATCATAAATCGTTCAAAACCAATTGTTGAAAGACACATTATGAAAAATACAAAAATGAAAGCAAAAAAAAAAACAGCATTCATTCCCTAGGCAAATGCATTGCAATCAAAAAATAAAATACATATTATTTTCAGCGTTGAATCATTTTAAAAATTTGGGGATTAAATATTTATTTTTCACACTTTTCTCTTGAAACTGTATTACCTAAATCGCTTTTATCCGCTTTTAAAAGTGTCCTTGCTTCTTTACCATATAATAGGACGGGGATAATAGAGGTCTTAAAGAGCGACACTAAAGTTCTTCGAGAAAGGGCTTTACATGATTGCTTTCTTAGGCACAGATGATCTTCGTTTGATCTCAACGCTGGTGTTGCTATCTGTGTTTGCAGCGAAGCCTAGGCAGACAAAGTCCCTTACTTCCTCAAGTCGGAAGTCCAAGAAGTCGGATTTGGGTGTCCTTTTTGCTCTAGTATACCGCCAAACCCATCTATGAGATTTGTCTGCACACTCATAAACGCACAAAATTTAGTGCCTCTGGTGTTCACACGGGATTTTTACACTGTTATTTCAAGTATAATGTTGTAGAAACCGCATGACAGTGCATCACCTTGCCTTCAACATTGCTTGACATCAAATGGGCAGCTTGAGTTCTTCATTGTCATCCTGCACAAAAGGACGAGCCTGGCAGAGATGCCAAATCTAGACATGGCTTTATACATCTCGAATCTATGGATTAAACAGAAACCAAAACCAACTTTGAGATTGATGAAAAAGTGGTGCGCGCGTTTTCTCCAAGATCTACCGAAATGTTAATATTATGCTTATCGTGGACTTTTCTGGTCGACAGCCCCATTGATATGATTTTCTCAGGTTGTTGACAAACGGTTTTAAACGTCAACATAATGAAGCGTGAAAGGCGTTATAGGCAATGTTGAAAAGATTGATACCTCTATAATTAGCGCAGCTAAGATGGTCTCCTTTCATCAAGATTGTGCAAACAATACTGAGATTCCATTCATCTCCGCCACAGTGAAAAGTTCGACAGCTAATGGTGCTTTGAAAGATTTAAGTATATATAGTATGTATATGATGTCATGTTATTTATATCTTTACTTCGTCTTGGTTGGGTAGACGCTGTTGGCCTGATGCTACTACTACTACTACTCTGATGCTTTAATTTTGAACTTTACGTGCTTCGGTTTGAGGTCTGTAATCCTGAGAAATTGTTTTTATCTTGTTATGAAATGAAACAACTTCAAATTTAACCATGTTGAGGTTCAAAATTGAACTGTCCGGCATTGATCAAGCCTAATTTTCGGTAGCTAGTGGCTAGACTGCCAAGTCAGCAAACACGCACGCAAGTAGCTACGTGTGCAATATGACACACCTGGAGGTAGTGAAGGTTCCAAAGGTGTAATGCTATGTTGTTTTTGAGGTTTTATGTTGTTGCTCAGGGAATCATGATTGAGTTAGTAAAATGTTCGAACCTTACTCCTATTCCTTTATCTCTAAACATCCTCAATCGTGCGCTTCTCATGCTCTTTCATTGAGCTTAAGAATTTTGTGCAGCCAATTAGAACACTTTAAAATTTGTCAAACATAACAATTACAGCATATTCCTCGCATAACTGTTTTACAGCCCGTGTGTTCCAACTAACGGCCGATTGCATTTATTGTTCTGGTCAATAGAAAACAAGAGAGTGTAGTGACCACAGTGCTTTAACTTTGTGCAAAAGTTTTCACTGCTTAAAGAACAGAAATTGTGCAATCAGATTGTTACAGAAATTGTTTAGTCTGTGACCAAAATGTCCAACTTATTACCATCGAGTTTGAAAAAATAAAGACCAACAACCCAAATTCTTATCCAGTCTTCTGTAGGTACATAGTGGCACAAGCATCGCTCTAAGGGCATAGAACTTTACATAAAGATAAGATGTGTCAAATTTGGAGTTATATAGTATAATTAAGTTATGTGTTGCAAACCAGTGCCACAATAGGTTTAAATCAAAATTGATATCCGACACCAGGTCCAAAGGACTGTTCAGGCCATAAGAGAAGCCTGTGTCCTGTTGACCCTTTAAGTTTAAGATCAAATGGAGAATTTATATTGTTTAAAAATAGGATTGGACCCAGAACAGAGCCTTGAGGTACACCCAGATTTAAGAACTTTATTTTGCTTCTAATTTCATATATTTTAACTCTTTGCGACCTTTTTTCCAGATATGACCAGAACCAATTAAGGATAAGCATATGAAAAACAGCGTTTTCCAGTTTTTTCAACAAAATAATATGTTTAACCATATCGAAAGCTTTTGTCTTCTCTATATACGAAAAAAAAATTTTATCTCAAAATTACAGCACTCAGCTCCATGTAGAACAACTGGCAGGATCAAAGTTTTGTGAGTATACATATCGTTAGGAGTTTTGAACCCATTTGTTTCGCCAAACCAAAGTAGCAGCGGTTTCCGAGAAAAGTGTCTTCGTCGAATCTCCACTAAGGTGTCATTCGTGGAGTTGATATTTACTCCGAGGAAATTTAGTTCCTAAGCCGCCAACAGTGACGTTTTGCCCCACGCGGTGGACAGATGTTTCATTGTTTGTTGAAAACATGTACTTGGCTATGACCTCGTTATCTTCAAGGCCAACTTGTTTCGCCTGTTTTCCTATTGTCGTTTAAGCCTCTATGATGGCGCGCTTGGTGAGACCGATGATGTCGATATCATCTGCATTTCCCAGCAACTGGACATATTTGTTAAAGATATTTACGGAATAGTTCGGAGGGATTGTTTCAAAATTGTTCTCCAACGTCACGCGGCACAGCTTGCCCATCGGGGGTTTCGTAAGAATTTAGAGTGCATTTAGAGTGCATTGGAGTGCAAGGAAAACACCGGGAGGAATTCGATGAATTGTCTCGTAGGTCCCGGAGGTAAAGTTATGGAAATGGAAACAATCCCTTAGGCATAGTCTCTCGAAAAAATGCATCTTGTCTATAAAGCTTGTTTCAAGGGATACACAAACACAAGCATGGCCGTGCAGCAGATCACCTTAACTCTGAGTTGGCTGCCTTCATGGAAAAGTCAGCTTTGAACAATTTCGTCATTATTTTTTTCAGGTAACCCTCAGTTACTGAAGACAGAGTTTTAAACTGTATGTTTTCTCTTTTATGCAAAATGACTTATCCGCGATCAAGTCGTCTGCGTACAAATAGGAAGAGGAAATGAAAAGATCGGCGAGTTTAACACATCCTGTTGAAGACTGTTGTTCATGTCAAAAGTCCCAGCATAAATAACAATATAATTTTTTTAAGTAAACACTCTTCTGAGACCATTTATATCAGTTGCATGTCTTTGCACAAATCATCTATGCATCCAAAGACTCACTGCAAGCTCACGATGTAAAAGAGCCTTTCGCAGTCCACTAGACATGCACCAGTATTTTTTTTTTTAATATGATATCTTATATCGAATTGTTTATCAGGAATAATGCAATCGTTCTTAGTTGGAGCTTTTAGTTATATTGTTCTCTGTCGATCAAAAAAATTTAAGTTTCTTTCACGAGACTGTAAGAACTCACTTTTACCCTTACGGGTGGATTTATTAGGTGTAACTATAAAGAGGTTCTACTTCCATTACTACTAGTGCTTCTGCAGTCGTAGCTCAAGGTGTTCATTTCAGCCCTCTTTGATTTATTTGTCATATACTAACGTACATTCGTCTCTATGGTCACTCCTTGTTCTAAAAAAGCAGTATTATCCAATCTCATATAAGGGTTGCAATTCTTTTTTTTCAATGAAAATTGTTAAAAATTTCCTGAATGCAAATTGTCTTGATTTGAGTTCGAAAAATCTCACACTGATATGAGCATAAAGTTGGTCCTCAAAGTGTATAAGCAAAAATGGATAAGGATAATTGATGATCAGAAAATATATCCCGATGAACAATTTGGCTTTAGGCAAGGCCACGGGACTCCACATCAGGTCTTGAGAATCCGCAACATAGTGAAAAAAAACCGAGCACATCGTAAATCCACCGGTATGATATTACCCGATATTGAAAAGGCTTTTGATCACCGTTTCTTTGTAAAATTATCCAAAGTTTTGTGTCTAATGGTAGCGCATCAGATATAATACATTTTTATGCAGGTGTACCCCAAGGATCTGTTCTTGGACCAGTATATAGTATTGTACGATGTGAGGCAGCAACATATGCTGATGACACGGCAATTATTTCATCGCATGAGTTCAGTCTCGACATTGAGACGAATTTAAAAAATGCGTTTGAAATACTTCAAAACTACTACACAAAGTGGAAAATCAAATTTAATGCCGAAAAAAATACAAGCTATCTTTTTTACGCGAAAAAGAAAGTCCTGTTATATTCCGGCTAACCAGTTATGAATAAGTGGACATTCAATTACTTAGAAACGTTCCGTTAAATATTTGGGCATACACCTTGACTCAAAATTAATGTTTAAAGGGCATATTACGCAAACGCTTCACAAAATAAATGTAGTGATAAAAATGTTATACCCTATTATAAATAGGAAGTCAATACTTTCCCTTGAAAACAAAGTGATAATCCACAAAACAATCTTCCAAGCTATTCTGTTGTACGGATGTCAGATATGGGGTGATTGTGCAACTTGTCCCATTAAAAAGTTACAAACGTCACAAAATAAAATATTTAAAATGATGCTTAACCTCTCCTGGCATCATTCCACATTAGACGTACATACTTACAGCTTATGTTGAATTGATCTCCTCAAGAATTGGCAAACTAAACGATTTATTTAAGGTCAGATGCGAAATTCCGGATAATCCCCTAATAAACCAATTAAATACTGTTTGAGGTCCACCATATAAAGCAATATTATTTTTTTTTTATATATTTTTTCTACTTCCATTATTAATTTTATTAATTTATTTATTTATTTGTTTATTTTTTATATATTTGTTTATTTATTTATTTTTATATTTATTTCCATATTTTTTTATTTATATATTCATCTATTTATTTATTTATTTGAAATACTTTTCTATTTATTTATTTGTTTATAGTTCAATAATCTATTTGCATATAATAATTAATGTGCACCGGCAATTTGTTAGATAAAAGTACTGAATATAAGAATAATTAAGCTATCTTATTCAGGTCTGCAATACCTCTGTAAACGCGTGTAAATACGAAAGTATATATGCTCATAAACATAGATACTATTTTATTTATGAATGCATGTATAAGTATAGATACATTTTTTTTGGTCTTTAAATTTGAGTTTTTTTTTGTTTCTCTACTCTGAGACTTAAATTTAATTTAAAAATATGTTAACCTAATTCCCGGTAGAAAGATTTAATAAATATCAAATCTGTGTATACCTATTTGTGTAAATTGTGCAATAACACATTGTAACTTATTAACGAAATAAATGCAATTCAAAAAAATGTCTTAAAGGGGATTCGCAGTAAATATATGTATGTACTGATTTAATTACGTATTCGTTATAAAATTTAAACAGAACGACATATTTGTTTTATTCAGTAGCGGCAACATAAATTTTCTCACATTTTACGTATCAATGCGCCATTATTAACTCTTAATAAGCCACTTATTAAAATGCTGACATATTTGTCGGTTTTCAAGATTGACTGCATTAAATTGAAAACCTGTCTCAAGAAACATTATTACACTCAATCATATCGTGCATAACGACCAATCGACCGATCGCCGAACATCAAATGTATCGAATCAATTGGCCAGTTGTGGTTGAGGATCAACCGGTGCGGCTCACATCCAGGTGATAATCTGTCTGCCATTTCATTAATGGAAACTATGTCCGTCGCCTTGAGAGTAACCCGACGGAGGATCACGATCTTCCGTCGATTCTGCAGCAAACGTATAATCAATGAAAATAACATTTTTTCGGGACCAGCGTTAAAACTAACATTAATTATGTTGGCGGCGCAAACGACGGTGATCGGGACGATTCATCCATCCACGTGTATTGTATTTTGAGATGCACAAAGCCAACATAATAACGATAATGTAATGGCTCAATTCATCACGGCAGAGGACGAGCCGAAGAGCAAAACGGAGGGATTGCGAGCGAGGAAACCATGCACCGAAGAAAGACGACAACCGAAACTGATCCCTATTCCAATGATGATGATGATGATGAAGGGGACGAACTGCAGCTAAATTTAACTGGTTCGCTGCAGTAGTAAAAGAATAAAACGTACACTTACTGCCTGGCAAAGTTACCTTGCAATCTTGCATAAAACGTTAATAAGAAATTAATGTCTTGATCATTTTCGATCGTTATGTAAATCAATCAGGCAAATTATACCTAAGAGGCATGTGCTGGTGCAAGAATAATTAGGGTCCTGGGTCGGCGCTGTTCAATTTTTCTTATAACGTTCCATCCCCCCGATACTAAAAATGCTTGTGGTGTTATTCAATTTTGTTCCTTTTCAGAACGAAAAAAAAACGAAGCCAAAGACGAATATAAAAACAAGAGACTGGATAACAAGACGCCAAAAATTATTGATTTTCTTCAAGGGGTTATTATTATTGAATACTAGTGGTCGCCTGCGACTTCGTTCGATAATCTTTCGTATACGAAGAATAGTTGTAGAACTGAAAGAAGGTCTTCTCACCGCCCGATGAGACCAAAACCTACTAATTGCCCAAACGATTTTGTATAAAAGGCAATGTAAACAGAAGTGCTTCAAGTTAATCAAAAAAGATCACTCGCGCACGGGCGTTAAATTTGTAAACTTTAAGCCATGCGTACCGGCTGATAGTTTCAATTCTATCTTGAACAACTCAGCTCTATCGCCTTATGCGGTTAAGGTAAAGAAATTTGTACTGATGTCAAAAAACGACGATAACAACTCTCAATTCATACAAATCTACCTATTAAATATAATTTATCGATCTATTATCATAATGTAGGTACCCTAAGAACTAAGTTGAATCAATTATTTTTAGCATTTCCATCAGGTTTATACGATAAAGTGATATTAACTGAAACTTGGTTAAAAGCTAATCATTTTTCATCGCAATTCCGCACCTCAAACTGTTATACTGTGTGTAGGAAAGACCGATGTAATCTGACGACTGGGATGGAGGAGGGTGGTGGGGTTTTGATTGCGGTTCGGTCTTTCTTACATGTAAACAAATTGACCACAGATCTAACTCTTCCTCCACAATCTCCAACCTAGGCGTAGATGAATTAATTAATAGCATAACCCTCGATAACAAAAGAGAGCCCTTCACTAGGGTTAGCTATAGACCGCCCAATTGTATTATACTATATAACTTGAATTTTAATAATTGTAGTGCTGTTTTAGATGGCTTTGAAAACTTTTCTCAAAATGTTATATGTGCAGGCAACTTCAACCTTCAACCATGGTGATATCAAGTGGACTTATGACGCAGATGAAGAGCACTTAATGCCGTTTAATTTTTCAACTGAATCCAAAGCTCTAGTAACCGGTTTTTTTAGTCAATTTGAATTGATTCAAATCAATAGTTTTACTAACACGCTAGATCGTATTCTTGATTTAATCTTTATCGACATAGTATTAATGGCTGATATAGATAAATATGGAGACCCTATTGTAAACAATTCTTTGCACCACTGTGGTTATGAATTACATTTAGACTTTTTATCATACTTAAAGAAAAGTAAACCCAAACATGTTCCAATTTATTACTTCCACAAAGCTGATTGTCGTGCAATGAATAAGTATTTTTCAACTAGCTTTCGAATCAATTGTTAAGAATGGAATTGAGCAATTCGTTCCGATAAAGAGATTGAAATAAAATTGCATTCCCATCTGGTTTTAAAAGAGGCTATCATATTTAAAAATGGAAAAAACTAAAGCTTATAAACGTTACACAGCCAATAAAAATAACACTTACTTACGAGAAAAGTACATCTCGAAATCCTCCACATCCTATTTATATAGGGAAAACATTTCATCTGTTCAGTTCAGGTTAAGAAGAGACAGCAAAGATTTTTGGACGTTCATTAACAACAAACCTTAGACAAATGGTTTTCCAAGCTGCATGACTTACTTAGACACAGCAACAAATGAAGTATATATGATATGCAACTTATTTGGTAACTATTTTAAATCTGGATATTAACAAGATTGTTTTTCTTCCGATGTATTATTTTATGTAGACAATGTGTTTGACATCGGAAGTGTCAGAATAGATACCAAAGATGTAAAAGAAGCTTAACGTTATGTTGACGAGTCCAAAAAAGTGGGGCCAGATGGAGTACCTCCGTCATTATTAGAGAATTTTGCTGGAACAATTGCTAAACCCTTAGCTCATATTTCAATTTGTCTTTGAAAAGTGGATTTCTTTTTCGAAAAGAGGAAGATATTTAAATCCGAGTCGAAACAAAATATTAAAAATTATAGGCCAATATGAAAAATTTCTTCAATCTTAAAGCTATTTGAAAAAATTGTGTATAACAAAGTTTACTTTCTCGTTATAGCACACAGCTCCGTCTTTCAACATGGATTTGTTCCAGGTCATTTTACTTCTACTAATCTCACTCTATTGGGTAATTGTGCATTTGGTACTCTCGCTAAGAGATGACAAACTGACATCATTTTAACAGATTTTGCAAAGGCTTTTGATAGAATCAATCATAAAGTTTTATTGCATAAATTATATTGTCTAGGTTTCCATTCGAGCTTTTTAAATTGGTTGATGAGTTTTTATGGGAGAGTGTATTCATGTACCATCTGCTGCCCCACAAGGTAGTCATTTGGGGCATCTGCTTTTCATTCTATTTATAAATGACATCCCATCCATCTCCTCACATTCGATTTAAAGCTTTACTGCAAAATAATGTCAGTAGATGATTGTCTGCTTCTCCAAAGTGATTAAGATGCACTAGCAAAATGGTGTGAAATTAATTCTTTGCGTCTTAATGTTCAAAAATGTCAAGCTATGTCTCTCTGTAGGAAGAGTAGGCCTATCAATTTCCCTTATAAATTTCAATATCGAACTTGAAAGAATAACTCGTAAGAAGGATCTTGGAGTGATTCTTGATCCAATGTTAACATTTTTGCTGCATACAGATTTTATCATCAGTAAAGCGAATTCTATGCTCGGATTTATAAAAAGAAATACAAGAGATCTTTGGGTCGGTATATGTTTCACTTGTCAGATCAGTATTAGAATATTGTAGCACAATTTGGAATCCAATTTATAAGAATTCATCGGAAAGAATAGAAAAAGTACAAAGAAGATTCACAAGATACACTATTTTCAAAATTAATTGGAACATAGAAATGCCATCTTATAAAACCAGATTCCTGCTGATTGGCATTCTACCTCTTGAGTCTCGGCGTAGTTATTTTTCCGTAATGTTTATTAGGGATATTTTAAATAATCACATTAAGTGTCCAAGGTTACTTGACCTGATTTATTTGTATGCACCCTCCAGGACAGTACGAGCGCGACATCTTTTCTATGGAAAAATTAACCTATCGCTCGTATCATTAAAGATTTTAACTTAATTAGTAATGAAATTGATGTTTTCTTGAACTGTTCTAGATATAAAGCTTTTGGCACAATTTTATTGATAAAAGTTATCACCCATATAACCATATATAAATGGCAGCAATTTTACATTTTGTTTTAATATTTGCGAAGTAAAGGAATGAAGAAAACATGTCGAGAGGCCGCATAACACTACACTGTCGAAGACCGCTGAATACTACTGACCACTTTTTAACGGAATAATTTGTCTACGATTTCAAAGGAACGTGAATTTCGGCGCGACCTACGCTTATTAGTAAGTTAACGAGACGTTATAATCCTCGCATCAAAGAGACTGAAATAACATGTGACAAGAGCCGGCGGAGGGAATCCCTCGTACCGATGAAAATATTAACGCTTAAATGTATCGGATGAGCCGTAAACGTCGTCTAGACGAGGTGCCATGCAATTGGAAAATAAAAGCTTTTTTCTGCAGCGCATTCGAAGTTGAAAAAACAGACAGTCTTCTTCTACTTCAAGCAGTTATGACAAACCTAAACGTTCAAATGAACAATATAAATCTTTGAGTTAATATGTATAAGACAAAATCGTGTCAGATACATTTATGATCTTTGATTTATTGGATTTAGCTCCCGAATTACAGAATCGGGAAGATTTTTTAAAGTAAATTAAAGATAAAAACTCTTCCTGTCATATAAGTATTTTGTATCTTTTATACAGTTTAATCAGTTTTGACAATCGATCGGTAAGTTTGGATTGTGCTCTTAATTTTTCAGCCCGATTTTTTCGTTATTTTGAAGAACTATTCATATTTTCGATCGCGATTTGTATACGGTTACCGTATGGCTATCAATCTAGTTCAGATGACCAAGAAATTGCACGAGAACAGCGCCGCGCTAGTATGAACCGACTTCGTGCTTCACAAATACAACAAAGAGGGGGGTATTGTGTTTCAATACAATTGTTCATTTAACTGCAGCTCGCATCCTTTGATTGTGTGCGACCATTTCGGTGCATTGAAGTTCGCAGGAGAAACGCCAGGATATCGATATTCACTTTCCAACACTCGAAGATACAGCAAATGTTTCCAAATGACTTCATTTGGAACGGGCAACCAATGCAAAATTCATCGTAGTTGCTGCTCGGGAGAATGCATGTTCATTTTCTTTCGCTGATCATAAATAATCAGTAATTCTGACTTGGCTTTCGACACAACAGATCCAATAAAAAATTCACCATCGAATTGGATCTACTTCATTAACTTCATGCATTGGTTTGGTTGTTGAAAACTGCGTTGGATAGTATGCTAAGTGGTAACATTAAGGTCATGATCAGATCAAATTAACGACCCGCTGGAGTACACGAACACCAATTCAAGACTCCAGCATTAGATGAAATTGCATTTGAGATCTTTGATGAAAATTCGGAAATGCGCGATATTGGGTTAACACGTCTTGACGCCAGACAACAAGAACGAATATACAAAACACATATTGTTTCTTAATCTCCAAGTCAGATTCGCACATTATTTCGACCTGCTTCCCATCGAATCCACGTGAATTGTGAAAAAAGTACAATGATGCCTGTTCGAAGTCATCTTACATCGGATTCGAATCAGCTCAAGGAAACTCGATCTAGAGGTGAATCAGGAGATACATAATCACGCGGCAGTTGGTCAGCTAAGTTAAGGTATGGTCGTGTTCCTGTCGAGGAAACGAATGGATTGATTGCGCTTCCGCCAAATTTCTGCAATTTTATCTCAACGAAGAGCAACCTTTTCCAAAAAATGTTCCGAACATCAAAGTTAATCAAAAAAAATACAATTGGTTGAAGAACAAAGATATTGATCACTAAAATTACACAATTCAAAATCACATCGTTGATCCTTACCGCCACCGGAACAACATTATTCCCTTTCAAATTGTGAAAATATTAAATAAAAGTGCATGTAAACGCGCAACGAAGGTCCTGTAGAAACTTGTTGGTATTTTAATGTTCGTTCACCACAGAAATCGAGTTTCCCCGCATTAGTTTGTGTATAGAATCGCATTTTTTCGCATTTAAACGCATTTTTATTTATTCATTTCATTTTCCTTACATGCTAGACAAAAACGCTTAAAGCTAGCTTAATTAACTTAAATAATTATGAACTAGCTTACTGGCCCTCTGCGGGCGCTCTAAGCTAAACCTTAAAATTACAGAAGTGTCTTTCGACATAAGACTACATTTTTATATTAAAATTTAAACAACGATTTGAAAATTAAGAAAAGTAAAGATTAATAAAATGAAAAAAAAACTTACTAAATGGACTTTTTTATGTTTCTAAAAACTATACCTGATAACTTAAATAACTGCTAAACTACACGCTAATCTAAAACCGAAAATCTTAACTTAACTAAGAATAATATTAAAAACTACTTAATATCTACTTTAGCTACCTTAAACTAGCTTAAATATATGTAAGCCGGCCAAGGCTGACAGGACATGCTTTATTTATTACCTGAAGGGCATCACAGATTACTAATAATGACAAAGTTTTACTCATTATCCAACCACCAATAACGTCGATGTTGCCTTTCGACATCAGTTCTGTCTGATACCGCCCTACTGAACCTGAGGGTCTCCGGTGAGCTACTTGCGACGTCTTGTTCGTAGTTGACTCGACCATCCACAGCTTTTCGACCAACGTGGAAGATTAACAGTACCGCTAACCTATTCAGGACCAGACCTTTTCTATCAAGATGGAGGAACGCTTCTGGGGTGATTAGGCCGTTAAGGCGTACTGTATCGTGATGCATATCATTGGGGTAAAAAGCCCCGGAGATCAAGTTGTTTTCGAAGTCATTGCTCTTGCAATATGACTTCGAATAAGCTTTATCAGAAAGTTATCCACTCTGATCAGGTTGGCCTCGTTGTACAGGACCTCATTACTATAGAATTTTTTGTACTCAGACTCTGGAGTTATATATAAATGGAGACGAGCCATAAGGCATCGTCTCTCGTTGTGTATAGAATCCTTTAGGTTTTGATTCCCATGTCGAGTATCAAATCGACTGCGTCAATTTAGCAGCCGCTACGCGTTCCTGAAAAAAAGAGTTGTGACAGGCAGGTGGACAACAAAGTGATCCTTAAATGATGAATAACCACACAAATGCAATTGTTGGTAAAGCAAACGGCGTCCTTCGAATTTTATGGTCAGCGCAGAAATTTACACCATTGAGAACAAGACTGGTACTTACCAAAGCTTTGGTTATTCCTGTACTAACTTATGGATGTGAAATATTTTATAATTGTAAAAGATAGCTTCAGGTTGTATTCAACAGCACTATCCGTCAAGTATACAGCCCGAAAAGGTTTAACCATGTCTCACATTAAGCAAACAGAATTACATACGTCAAGTTACAAGGTATTCTTTTGAGCATTATAAAAATTCGGCAACCGACAAAAATATTTCAACAATAAAAATAACTAAAAGAATAAATCATAATCAAAACGAACCGAATCACGTAAGTCACATATACAAGCGAGTTATATAAGCACAACAAATGATAGTGATTAAGATGACTCAGCTTCACAGCGGTCTTGCTTGGAAAAAAAAACATTAGAAAAGGGATCTTGAACTCAATGAAGCCTTTCAAAACCCGCTGTCCGCATCAAAACAAATTACCGACGAATTAATTATTGAAGTGCTCCCGCCACGTACCTACATACAAACATATAGGTGCTGTGATTAATGCATAGAATTTAATTAACATGCTTCGCAAAAAACAGCGAAACGATCAGGGCAAGAAGAAGATGTGATGGCGAAGTTGCTTCTGATGGACTGGAAACCTGTTAAGTGAACGGAAAGACTCTTGTTGATGGTTGTTCTTGGGTGCATGTTCGTGCGCAGTCTCTTAAGTTACTTTTCAATTAATCGCTTTGAATGAAGACGGGTCTCGAAATGAATCACACTTGTGTATTAACATGGGAGATAAATAAGAGAGGCGTAAGAATCAGAGAAATAATAATAATAAATAATAAATTTGCATATTTGTTTTTAGCCAATGTATCCAAAGGATTCCTTTTGCCTTTACGTCCGAAACTTATTCAGTATTATTTTTTTTTAACTTAACAAAATATTTACGATCTTGTAGAAGTAGATGGCGTTTAAGGGTGTATTCTAGTCTAGATGCATGAATTTCATGTGATTTTTGAAGTGTCATAAAAAAAGGGCAACTAATATTTTTAGTATCCATTTTTTTATAAGTTATTTATTAACATAACAAGAATACAGAAAAAAGTCTAAAAAAGAAAAAAAGTGGAAAATTTCAAAAATTAGCAGTTGATGAAGTGGGGGGCTCAAAAATTGGCACGTTACCATATCCACGTTTTCAACCATCCTAGCAATCTGAAACCAAAAAAAAAGATTATTAATCTAGAATCATGTCGCAATGTCTGGAACTACAGAAGAGTTGGAAAGTTTTTTTTCACAAAATGGCGACCGCCTGAAAAAAAGAACAATTTTTGTACCACTTTTCTTTACTGTTTAAAGTCAAAAGACATAGTTTCTTTTAGGAAGACTCTCTAAAAATTTCAGGTAAAACGGTCCACTAGAACCTGAGAAATCTTGGGTATTGTTTTGTAAAATACAGTTTCGAGAAAAAGGCGTTTGAAGTTTCGCGTAAAGTTTTTCGCAGTCTAAGTCATGGTATGATATTGTAGACTAAAATTTGTTCAATCTGCCATTCCTGCTTCATACATCGGACCTTCCTCGATTTAAAAAAAAACTATTTTCCTTTGATGCGTTGAATGCTCGTATCTCGGAGAGGTCAATCCGGGGGTTGTCTTCTTATCAAATAAATGAGCTTCTGGGCCAATTTTCATTCGCATAAGCTCCATCATTTTTAAAACAAGAATGAAGCCTGCATTAAAAATGCAAACACTTTTATTTCACTCACAGCACATATGTACGTCCACGTGGTATGAAGGTAAGAATTCAACTGTTAGCAGCTGGACGTAAGTGAACACCAAATACAAAAGATGCAAGTCACCTTGGGTTCTTGTATTACAATATATACAAAGGACAAAAGGTTTAACTGAGAAATATGGATGGTAGACGGAGAATCCCTAATGTCTTTTGTCTGATTAGTTCCGGCCGAACCAGTTTGGATGCCGGGTTCCAGGAAAATACCGATATCTCCGAAAATAATTTGAATTTTGAAAAATCCTCTTGCAGATATTTGAAAATATAAAAAAATCGATTATTTTAAATTTCTAGACAAGAATACCCCCTTAAAGTTCCAGGAAGTGATTTTTAAGTTTAATTGAGTGCATGCCGGAATAGGTAGGTATACACCCAATTCACTTTTGATATGAGCGTAAAATAATATTAACGTTTAGTTTAGTGAGAAGAACCAACACGTTGTCACTTCCACTTATCAAAAATCGTCGATGAGTAGTCTTCAGTCGAAAGACACTTCTGTAATTTGAAAGGTTTAGCTTAGAGCCCCCGCAGAGGGCCAGTAAGTTAGTTCATTATTAGTTAAGTTAATTAAGCTAGTTTTAAGCGTTTTTGTCTAGCATGTAAGGAACATGAAATTAAGAAATAAAAATGCCTTTAAAAAAAAAAAAAAAAGAGTAAGCCCGACAAAAACGCGAATATTCAATTAAATGTGTAGAAACTAATTACGAACAATTGCACAAACAAATATTATTAAATTTGTTTTTAGTTTAAACTTGGAATTTGAAAAACGTTTTTATGTATTTTGTTTATTTATTGAAAAGGCATGTAACAACAAAAAAAAATTTGAGCTACAAAGAGAAGAGCTTATTCAAGTTCAATTACATGTTTAAAATTAGTTGGCGACCTAATTAGGCACGTCATGGAACTGTTTGCTTACTTACGGAATTGTTATGTAGTGGATCAATATTTCGTAGGAAACCAACTCGTTATCACCGTCTTACACCTCCGGGGCATAGATATAATAAGATCACATCGTATACACATTCACATTCAAATGTTCAATTTTGTGCTTGCCGATTTCGGTCTTAAGTCCAAAATACAGCTTTTCTAAAGTGTATAAATCCAAACTACACTCTTAAACATTGACAGAATTCTTTTCGAACCATGGTTTTGTTGTACTTTCCGGATGCAGGAGATATCTTTTACCATTTGATCTTACTCGAATAATTTTTCTTCATCGCTCCATAATATTTTTTCCTAATTTATCGTGCTGAAAAGCCATTCGGGTCTCAGCCAAAAACGTCATTTTGAATTTGTTTCAAACTCATAAATCGATCTGTTTTGGGAACTCGAACGATTCTTCAATCCTCAGCATAATAGCACATATTTTTCCCCATCTTCGTTCAATCATGTTCTAATTTATCAAAAAATATTTTTTTTTATTAAATTTTGAACAACCTGATGTTTACCTATTTTTGCTGTAACCATCATCATTTTTGTCACTGCCGCCAAACACACTTTACACTTCTACAACTCATGTGCATATTAAACGAAATAAAATATCATTTTGAAAAGCTGTTAAAAAAAGCGTAAACAAGACCAACTAAATAAAGGACCCTTTTATGGATTGTCATCTTAATTTTATTGTATTTGCGATTTTTATCGTTCCCAATTAGTTCGATACAACTGTATGGACATTGATTAATGGAATGTTTCAAATATAATGTTAAAAAAGATGGGAAGACTTTGGAAATGTCGGACAAGTGTTTTAGAAATTATCGAACATCGAAAACAAACGTTTAGGTGTCGAATACATGCTTTGAAAAATTGTCGATCAGAGGACTAGCAGAGGAACTGTGTCAACTAAAAAACGACAATAGTTCCAAATTCATACCGAAGTCTGATTAAGTTCTCTCTTTTTGATTCACTCAAGAAATTTCGATTTCGGGACCAAGTTTCAGCAGTTAAGAGAAGATAATTAGGCAATTGAAGACGGCTCAAATGGTAATACTGCACAAAAATGTTTCGAGGATTGATTCAAGTTCTGATTTCATAAATGGAGAATACTTTACAATGGAACATTTTACTAATTGTAAGTATAAAATTGAAATTTCATTTTTCTGTATAAATTATGTGAGTAAAGTATACTTGTTTATCCAAGTAAAATAAAAGAAGCGAAAGTTTTGAATTTATGTTGAAGTTCACTGCCCACAAATCTTACGTTATTATACAACTCCAGAGGCTGAATACAAAAAAATCTATCCGAACGAGGTTTTATACAATAGAGCGAACTTAATAAGAGTAGACAATTTTCTTATTAAGCCGACATGAAATCACGTTGCAAGAGCAATTTGCGGTGCCTACTATTTCAATGACAGGTATTACGAACAGGATCTTTTCTCTATCTAGATACGGTAGGTCTCATCCAGGATAGATTAGTTGCACCGCTAATCTTCCACGTTGCCCCAAGAGCTGTGGATAAGCGGCTTAACAATGAGCGAGACGTTGCAAATAGTTCCACGGAGCGTCTCAGGTTTAGTAAGGCGGTTTCTAACCGCGATACAAAAGAAGCCGAACGCTTCTTAAGCACATTTGGTGGCTTAACAATTAAATGGAAGGAACTCCATCCTCAATTCCTTCTTCAGTCTAGTAGTCCTTGAGGTAAAGTTGGCCTTTTTCAACGCGAATGTTTTTCGCACGGATGGCTGACTTACGGTAGTTAAAGTCGATTAGGTTGAGTTTTTATGTATAGTATAAATATACATGTGGAAACAGGGGATGTTCACATGTATAGTATATGTGGGTGGTATATGTAGACATATATATATATGCCTCTACCTGTTTTGCATAAAAATATGACGTGATATTTAGGTAAAAATAAGTTATTTAAGTTAAAGTTAAGTTATTTAAAGTTAGATAATAAGTTACTTTAAGTCTTTGTAACAAAGTTTTATTTTTGTTAAGTTGATTTTCTTAGTTTTAAGTTAACTTTGATTAAAAGTAAAGCAACCGCTAATGAAGTCGAAATAAATGTATATAGATTAAGCAATAGGTTTAGCTTAGAGAGCCTGCATACTGTCAGGAAGTTATATAAGAATATTTCTATACATTAAGCTAGTTGTTAGCAATTTTAATAACATTTTATAGCATTTAGTGGCCGTCCATTAATCACGTGATGTTTTTTTTTTTGGCATTTCTTCCTTGGTGATACTTGGTGAGGTTTAGGCATAGATTCATTTATATTATATTTGTTTTTTTTTATTGAATAATTTCCGTGTATGTATGTTGAATTAAATTTGACTTATCAATGTAAGTTCCTGAAAATGAAAATAACAAATTGTCAAATTATCCAAAAAAAATTGTATTTTGAACTTGAAAAGGAAGAATGGAAAAAGTTAAAAAAGTCAAGTATATTTTTTTCGATATAACATTCAAAAAAATAAGGTACAACAAACAAAACAAAATCTGCTCATCCCATTATCCACTTGTAAGAAAACAAAACTTAAGCGAACAATATAATACACTATTAATCTTTAAAAGATCTTCAACATTTTTGAGCGTCCACTACGTTTTAGAATGCGAATTCATACATTCCAAAATCGGAAGAAAATTCAGGAACGGTTAACGGGAAAAGGGTGCGTTTTTTCAGCTTATTCTTTCCAAAATCATACCTTTTTTGACTTCAAGTATTTCGAGCGGTAAGCGATTAAAATTCCCTTCCGAAGGGATTGCACCAAACGGATGCACCGAAAGGATCGTACTTTAAGTTAAGTAAAATGATCATATTAAAACTATTTTTTATAGAAGCAATTTTAACTCTTAGTGAAAGCAAGTAGTTGCTTTCTGATTTTGTGGCACGAGTTCGTTTACACCTAACATGTCCTTATTCCTGGAGGTCGCTAAAGAAGAAGCTACCATGAATTTAATACGAAAACAAGTTATTGCTATGTGTAATGTTCTCTTCAAAACCAAAGCCGCTGCAGTAACTAAATTTTTTCGTAACTGAGAGTCCTTATCTTCTTGCATGTTTCCCTAAGAGGCAGTACCCAGTTAAGATTCCTTCTACTATCCTTAACTGAACTCTGCCTAGCTGAGGATCTCGTTTTTTCTTTTGAGGACTACTGCCGGCCATAAATCCTTGAATATTGTCATTCAAGCAACGCCAACTTAGGTTGGTCTGTATCGTAGCTCGACTTGACAGTGTCCCAGGCACACAACAAAATTTTACCCCACAGGGCATACCCAAAGCATTGTGTGACAGCCTCTGCCTGCAATGGTCTTATTTCAAATGATTCTAGTGCTCTAAGCGCCGCCTGACTGTCTATGTAAATAGCGATATATTTGTTTAAATTTTATTAGTTTTTTCACTCTGCCTGGAATATGCTATCAAATCCAGTTGTCTCATGGAGACTCTTAGGTCAATGTTTATACCGTAGCCAGTACCTCAGGAGGCCTTATACCAATTAGTATACACTGCAATTTCACTTTCGTTTCTCATGTATCCCTTTCAGTTGTACACCGTTTTGTACAGGGTACAATTAGCTTAGATAGGAAAAGTGTCATCCCTTCCTCTAGTGGTGGTATTGTACAAAAAATTCAACCTGTTAAAATGCAAAACACGTTATTCAACGGAAAGTTAAAGTTTATTAAAAAATTTAACTAACACCTGACAAAAGTGTTTAGCAACAGTGTTAAAAATTTAAATTCATGCATCTGGTACAAGACGACAAATGCTTCTAAATATTCAGAACAGCTTTTGTTGCCTTCAAATCTTTCAAGGTTATTTCATCAGTTCAAGCCATATTGATAAGCTTTTACGAGTATTTAAAGAGTGTAACCCTAACAATAATCCATGCGTCAATATTTTGATATCCCCTACGAACGTTCAACTAAAACAGCTAAAATTAAATACAAATTCACTAAATTGGGTTCGCTAACGCTTTACAGACACCCTGGTGTATATAGAATTAGCTACCATCATTACATACAACATTGCCACACATCAACAGATTTATGTTCGAACCACAAAAACCTCGTCTTCCACAGCAATCTGTTTCAATATAAGTTAGGGGAGCAAGAACTTGGAGATAGATGTCCTTTTATTCTTCCATACTTTTGCGTCGTCCTTATTTAAATATGTCGGTTTTAGTTTATATCCCTTGGGTGTCATAACTCCTGACGAGCTCATATTTTACTTAAGTTTTACATACCTGCTTTACTTGGGTAGAGCAAGGAGAGAAAACAGAGTTGTCGGTACGGTAATTGTAGGAAAATTGGGACACAGTAACTTGTCATTGCCTCAAACAGAATATCCAATAAACTCGATAAAGTACGTAAGTGGAGACATGCAAATACATAAACACACACAATTACATATAAAGCTCGATTATCCTGGGCAAATGTACACAGCATCTCAATCTCAACGCTCTGTATACCCAGAAGGACGAATAGTACATACTTCACTACCCTTACAGAAAAAAAAAAACTATAAACAGAAACGGAAAAAACAGCATGCGCAAGACAACAGCAGCAGAGCAGACAGTATCGTGCAGATGCAGATGTCATTTTGGGGAATAACGAACATTTCAGGGGGGGAAAATTCATTTCAATCTTTGGTATTTGGGCGGCTGCCATACCAGATCCTGGATCCGAATAAAAAAGAAAGTGGGAGAAGTTGTTGCTGCGAATATACTTTATCCTCATCATCTAAACTCATTTAATATCCCATGCTCTGTGCAATGCTCAGTGAATGGAGCAGAATGAAAGTTGGGAATTTCATGGTTTACTTAAAATGCTTTCCAGAGGGAGTCGATACAGCTTCGTAAGGAGACAAATTTAAGCGGGGGCTTTCAATTTGGAAGCCGCCCCAGACCATTGTGATGTACATTGTTTTGTTTTCCAGAAAAGAGATGGAATACGATGATAATGCTCATCTAGATGGGTAATAACTGGCAATGTTTGACTTTAACCCCTGAAAGAGGATACGATATAAAAGAGTATGGGCGAGAGACAAAATTTGTCTCCATCGTTGCCCACAAAATAGGCGTTTGTTTAGTGAACTTAAATTGAATTAATTTATAAAGTTTCCCGAGGGGGAGTTTTGTGGTGGATATATATTTTTTGTTACTTTTTTTTTTTGCTCTGTGTGTAGGATTGGACTTCTTTTGTATAGCATGGAGCTGGGCAATTTGAGGAATATTATATAAACGGCCCAGTGATTTTGTGAATAATAAGGTAAAGTAATTTTGTGTTTTTAATTTATTTTTATTTTTAATTCATTTGCGAAGAATGAAAGGGGAGTAGGAATAGTAAATTAGAGCTCTTCGAAATTACTCTTAACTGTGGACAGGAGATTTTTTCGGTTAAAGAATAGGAACGATTTGTGTTACGGTTTTATTCATCAACAGAACGCATTTTAATGCAGTATAGTTTTATAAAACTCAATCAAATCAAGCATCATCATTTGCGATTCTTGAACGCAATTTTTTTGAAGACGACTTTTGGACAATTCGCAAATGCTTGTTAAAGATATGCGACTATGAGCGACTCGCAGAACGCAAATCGATTAGCGACTTAACCGCACATCTTGTAAACACACTCGCATAAAATTTGCAAGCATTTGCGAGGATCTTTACGATGAATGCAGAAAATTACATTCTCTGCAGCATGCAAGGAAACAATTGTTAAGTTAAAAAAAAA
Organism: Orthonevra nobilis; assembly: GCA_963555765.1. Classification (NCBI taxonomy): domain Eukaryota; kingdom Metazoa; phylum Arthropoda; class Insecta; order Diptera; family Syrphidae; genus Orthonevra; species Orthonevra nobilis. The sequence goes on along the minus strand of OY743224.1, from coordinate 75,045,474 downwards.
AAGTTGTTTTCGCTTGAGTGGTGTCGACGTGCTTAAGATGAGGGACTCACCACCAGATAATAAAGCTGCGTAGTGCAGCATAACTAACAGGATGACGAAATGCTGTGGTGGAGAAGCGTGCTGGGCTTTGGGATGCCTGGCCTAAGTTTGTCGATCATATTGAAATGAAAAACCATGTCAAAGTCGAGCTCCAGCGGCTCTTTGACGACCCAGTTGCGGGCCCCTTCGAAGCACAAGGAGGATCCACCAAGTCGACGTAGTTGAAGATGAATAGTTGCGAAATCCCAGCCTTTGTCTGCACACGACGCACACTTTCCGCTTAAAAACGAACTTCTTGGTCGTTATTTACCCGCTTATTTTAACCAGGCAACTTTGTTTCCACATTTTTCATTTATTAAAGTACTTTTTAATGTTAGAGACGAGGTCAAAATTTATCAACACTGCAAAAAGTGACTGCAATTGCAGTTTCGTGTGAACGCGTCAATTTAGAATTTGCGAACGGTGTGCTCATAGCTTAAATTGCGGTATTACTCATAGATAAGGTTATACTCATCTTGTCACAGGCATCACTTAGCGCGGTTTTAATTCGTTCGCAGTTCGAACGGTTGTATTTCATTTCCCAGTAGTCGGGCGCCATTGTTTTTTGAATGATGTTTTTATGTGCGTGTGTACGTCCGTTCGTTTGTGAAGATTTTTTTCATCCAGCCTTACTCGAGAACAAATCAAGCTTTCGAATCCAAATTAGCTTCAATCGCATGTGCGATTGATCACCTGAAAAACTTAAGTTTGACAGGGTGGTTTAATTTTTCATTAAAAAACTATACTTATATAAGTTTCTGGTCAAATTTATATTAATTTTTTTGTTCAATTTTATTTTCAAAAGTTTAATCAAAATTTTATCTATTTAGCCAATTGATATAATAAAGTTTTTTATTGATTATGAATAGTAAAACAGTATTATGTTGAGGCCATTTCGTATTTTGATGTGTCCCTTTCTCTTTTTATTGATCCATTATTCCACGGCAGTGCTTCGAAAATTGTTTCAGTAATGTTGTAAGCCTTTTCGATTTTTTTATTTTTTATTTTTATTTACGTGATTGCTTAAGATTTAAAATCTTATAAGATAGTTTTAAGCTAATTTTACAAAGAAGAGCTTCTTACAAAATAATAGAAAGAGTTCAAATTACAATTACTAAATATACATTTGCAAATTTTCTATGAAATACGATTTTAAGACCTTTTTAATGCTTCTTGCGTTTTAGATTTCTTTAATGTTCCGTGGCAAAGAGTTCCTAAGAAGGACGGAATTAACAAAAAAATGATGCTCAGATGTTTAGAATGCATAGCGGGGGACAATTAGGTGACGATATCTATGCGAGGTTGCAGATCTTATCCTGTCAAAACAGTACTGTGGTTGACGAGAAAAGAGTATATCTGAACGCAAAATCAAACTTCTATATTCGAGATATATATCATGAGGGCACGTGGTAAAGAAAGATATGCTGTCATATCTACGAAGACTGTAGACATACCGAATCGTTGAATTAAATGCAACGTTATCTCGGAACCATGTAATAGGATAGGAATGACCAACGTCTTCGCAAGAAGCAAGCGGGTTTTTAACGGTGTAAAAGACTGAGTTAGCCGTAAAGAACGAAGAACGCCATAAACTTTGCCAACGAGTCCACTAACATGGTTATCCAAAGGTCAAAAAGCGGTTAAATGTAAATCCGAGGTTTTTTTGCGGTTTCAACGTATTCAATATGCGCATTAGTCAATACAATACTTGGCATATACGAAAGATCTAGAGACTTTCTAGATATGACAAGAAATTTCGATTTTTTAGGGTTTGAGAAGAGACCATTTGACTTAGACTATTTAGCCAAATTCACTGAATCCTCATTGACAGAAAAGACGTCGTCCGCGTACATATTGATAGAACAGTTCGTAATCGAAGCCGGAAGTTCGTCAACATACACCGAAAACAAAAGAGGGCCAAGAATGGACCCCTGAGGTACACCAGTGGCGTTTTGCAGATAATCAGAGGGTCTGTCCCCAACTTGCACTGCTTGCCTTCTATAACTTAAGTAGGAATAAATAAGTTTAGTTGCACCAGTTGAGAAGTTAAAGTCTTGTCTAAGCTTTTTACAAAGAATAATGAGATTGACGGTATCAAAAGCCTTTGAGAAGTCAAGTAAAACCAAAAACGTCTACTCGTCTGTATCCGAAGTTTGCCTTAGGTCATCGGTTACATTCAAGAGTGCCGTGATACAAATTTGTTTCTTACGAAAACCGGACTGTTTTGAAGAAAGCAATGGATTGGCTGCGAAATAAACGTTGATCTATTTTTGAACTATCATCTCGAAGGCCTTAGACAAAATAGGCAAAATGGCAATAGGACTAAACTCATCTGTTCTACCATTTTTGGAATTGAAAATATAGGTAATATAAGGCAGCACGATTGGCAGAATCATATAGAAAAAGGAGGGATGAATACCATCGAGACCGACAACCTTTGCGTTAACAGAGAGTAATCTTTCGACAACATCCAATTGAATTGAATAAAATTGCATTACTCGTATATTGAAAAGCGTTTCAATGAAGATCATAACATCCGAAGATTTAGTTTTTCCACCATGTTAATGTTCCTTATCATGAATCAAAATCTGAGGTCCTTTCAGAAAATGGCATAGAGATAAACGATTTCTCGAAATCGCCCTAAGACAGCTATCAAAAAACGAAAAAGATGCTGAACAGTTCCAAGCTTGAAAGAAAGAGGTTTAGGAATCTCTTGACTGAAACTATATAGTTGTGAACCCTTTTTAAGAGACTATAAAGATAATCACGACTCAATATTCCGAGCAATGGTAAATATCTTTCAAAGAAAAGCAATCTTAAAAATGGGATAAAAATGCATCGTACAAGATCGTAGAAATAATTTTGATCATGCTCGAAATTTAGTTTGTGTCACCGTGCAACTGATCCTCAAACTTTTGAAATATGAAACCCTATATATATAATGTAATATTTTTAAAACAAAGCTATATTATAGATGATTATTCTGGCTGTCTGATTTATAACACTTTATTGGTGAAGTTGAAAAACAACTGCCAAAAGCGAATACAAATTAAACTTAGAAATATCGATTTTCGCAACTCTTAATTTGACACATCTTATCATCGCGTAAAGTTGGATAATCTTTGAGGGATGGCCTTGTGCTTCTATGTGCCTCCAGAAGACTTGCTAAGATTTTGGGTCGTTGGACCTATATTTTGTTCAAACAGCAGAACATGCTTTCTTTGAGTCGTTGAACGCAAGCCATGGATAGCCAGCCAGCTTCAACGTGAAGCGCGGCAGGAAAGAGTTCGTGCTTTCTCCAAAATACTTTTGCAAGAGCATGAGAAGCGCGCGATCGAGGATGTTTTGAGATTAAAAAACAGGAATAAGTTTTCGAAAGTTCTACCAACCGAAGTTCAGAGAACATCTAAGCAGTGTCAATTGTAGAGGTATCAATCTCCTTAAAACTGCCTTTAACATCTTTTCTGCCGTTTTATGTGAACGCCTGAACCTGATAGATCCATATCATTTCGACCAGAAAAGTCCACCATAGACCTTATTTAAATGTAACGGCAGATCTTGGAAAAAAAAACCCAGGAGCTCCAAATCGGCACGCACTAACTTACGAAGCCATGTCTAGGTTTGGCATCCCTGCCAAGTTCGTCCTTTTGAGCAGGATGGCGATGGAGAACTGAAGCTCAATAAGTTCGGTTAAGACGTCACCGGCCTACAACGTTTTAGACAAGGTGATGCACTGTCATGCAATTTTTTCCATAATAATTCCTGGGACAATAGTGGAAAAGTACGCCCTCTCTCGAGTGAATTAAGTATCGCTCTATAAGACCCATATCATCCCCGTTCTCTTATATGGTGCAGGAGCATGGACCCTTTCAAAAGCGGATGATGGCGCCTCAAGTTGTTTCGAGAAAAAAGTGTTACCTGTTATCCCATCGGTATTAACGGTGAGTGGAGGAGAAGATTCCACAACGAACTGTAGGGCACGAGTTGTACAGCGACAGCGATATCGACTTAGCCAAAAGGATAAATGCTATGCGGGGTGTAGCGCAACTTCCAGTTAGTTATTAAATCATTAATGACAAAAAAAGTTCGACTAGCCATTTATGTTTATTTCTGCTGTAAAACTAATAATCTTACTTTGTTTAGTTGAAATGTTAACGTATCAAAAAAAAAATATTTTTCGTAAGTAAATAATTAACAAATCGTATTTTTAATGATTCAAAAATGAAAAAACAAATATATTCCTGCGGGGTGTTGATGTTTTCATTTCCCAAATAACCCAAATAACCCAAATAAATAACCCAAATTGAAGTTGGAAGTCTTCTCGCACCCAAACCAATTTTTGTATTTTGGTATTGAATGACCTTACACTTTAATTTACTTAATCAAAAATTGCTGGTGAGTCAATTTAACTTGCGATAAGCTGATGCAAAAAGACAATGTCAAAAACTCGAGAGTGTAGTGGCTGAATTCCATTTAATGCTTATTCTTAGTGACAACAGTGCTTTAACTTTGTGCGCGAGTTTTCTTTGCCAAAAGAACGGAAATTGTGCAATCAGATTGTTACAGAAATTGTTTTGTCTGTGACCGAAATGTCCAACTTATTACCAATCGAGTAAGAAAAGATATAGGACCAACGACCCAAATTCTTAGACAGTCTTTTGTAGGCACATTGAGGCACATACATAAGAATACTCTTTTAATGCAAGTCGCACAGAGCGAGTGGAAGAATTAGGAGAAGAACGTTCGATTTTTTGTGGTGGTTTGAGAAACTCAGATGTATTTGCTTTCAATTGAATTCAATGGGTGGAGCTCGAATTGGGACGGATGATTTGATATCGACTTAATCAAAGTTTGGAAGATTTAGCTCAAATTTATAGTTGCGAAAATCGATTTCATTTTAACAACTTTAACATTGGAAGTTGAATTGTATTCGCTTTCGGCAGTTGTTTTTCAACTTCGCCAATAAAGTGGTATCAATCAGACAATCAGAATTATCAAATATTATAAAGCCTTGTATTATATAGCCATATTTTTAAAGTTTGAGGACCAGTTGCATGGTGACACAAACTAAATTTTGAGCAAGATCAAAAGCTCTTTTGTCAACCATAACCGGAACTGTTTTGATTTTTTGGGAATTAAAATTTGTCTGATTCGGTTGAACTCGGCAATTTCTTTGCAAACTTTCCCTTCCTTTTTATTAAAATTTGTGCTGATTTGATGATTTGACATCACTCACAAATAACTACTATAACTAATATTAATATAGGGAAAAGAATTTTAAAAAGTTGTTTTGGAATGAGCAAAGGGGAATTTGTGACCAGGCTTTGCTTTTTTTTTTTGCTTGAAGAATTTAAATTGTTTCGATAAAAACATTGGTAAAGGCCGCTTATCTCCACTTCATGTATTTTCGGAATTTTTTCTAATTAATAATATTGCTTTTCTTACATAATTTCAGTCCCGAGATTTCGAGCGCCTCTTCCTTCCGATCTGGGAACTGTGCAGCATAGGATCTTTTTCTTCTGGTTAATATATGGCTCTAAGAGGATCACATTCAGTCCAGTTTTCTTTGCAGATTTTGATAGTTGTTTCAAAGGCCGATTTCGAGAGATTTTTTATCCATGTGACATTTTCTGGAAAGACCTCTATGATCGGGTTCATGATAAGAAACCACAACAGGGGAAACATGCTAAATCGGATGTTATGATCTTCCATGCAATATACGAGTAATGTCTGTTTTAGTCTCTTTGGTAGTCTTTTTTATTGGAAAACTAAATTGATTTAAATTGAAGAAGTGAAATTCTCACCTTTTTTGACAGTATTTTCGTCATAAAATTCAAACCACCCTGTAGAATTTAACCAAAAGCTTTTCAGGTGATCTTTATGTACATACGCTTCGAATGAAACCGATTTCGATAGGTTGATTTGTTCTCGAGTTAGGCTGTACGAAAAAATCCGCATAAACGTACCTTCACAATGGAAACCGACTACTGGGACCTCGAAACGTAGAGATATGTAAAAATGTTGAATTTCGAAAATCGGACCGATTACATGAACTTCCTGATGGGAAGTTAAAAAATAATTACAACTATATTTTAATCGGCACCTTATGTTTCTTTTGAGAAACAAGACAGAAAATGCTTAAACTGAATGCATTTCATTAACCATTCCAAAGAAAAATCGTTGTTTTGTTTTAAGACTAAAAAGGACGAATAAAAAAACGATTATCGCGGCTTAATATTTTGTCAATTTGAATATGGCAGCACTGAGCTTAATCACATATTGAGTTGACATAGATGACACTACAGTGTCATCTTTTCATGAACATAAACATATATCGTGCGTATCCGGGTGAAAATTCATTTCAGATGCTATCTTCATTGTTTGAGAGACCACGAATAAATGTTCAACTGCCCAAATGTCTAAATCAAGCGCAAGAAATGCTTGCGTTTGTGTCCAATGCTTCGAGTTCCAGCAGCGATTTAGGTGAATCTGAAATTGAGTTGGAGAACCAGCCGAAATGTGTAGATTTTGTTGGCACAATTGTCTCATTTTATGACCAGGACTTCATGTCTCACATGCGGTTGCATCGTCAAAGCATGAACTACCTAATATGTAATTTATTTCTCTATTTCTATTTTGTATTTAAAGTAATTTTTCGGTTTTTTATTAACATTTTTAAATTTAGATTTATTTCAAGAATTTACTTCTTCTCCATGCTTAGCTGCCAATAATTCCCTCAATCCAATGCGTATCTGTACATACAAAATTCCACCGAATTTCCAATAGACAGAGGCCGGCTTGTCATTTTTGATATTTATCGATAGCATTTTCGATAGCATATGTCGGAAAGTAGTTTGACAGCACTGGTTTTATAACCGCTTAACTCATAGTGCCTGATAACTATACGGGCTAAACTAATTCTATATAGGCTTAGATGTTATTGTATTTTACATGAAAAGCTCTTTCCTGGCCTGTATCGCCTTAGAAGAAAACACACCTATTATTTAGTGCTCCTCTGAAACTCAACCGGATGTCTTAAGTTATTTCCTGGTTTTATTATTAATATCTACCAATCTGTTTGCCTCCCGCTAAAACACTCATCGTAGCTACAAGATGTGACATCTTGAAATCAGAAAAATAACATTAGGCGTCAACAGGTAATTATGCACAAATAATAATCCATTCCCTACTTATAAAACAATAAAATGGCATCAAACCCAAAAATCCGTGACGCTGTGGTATCACTTGGACGCAAGACATCATCTCGAAGCCAATGTCTGTTAAAGGTGAACATTTAATTTTCCCATGCAATTTACGTTGTTACCTTGATTACCAACGAATGATGACCAAAAATAAAAAAAAAAGTAATCATGAGGGGCCACTTAAGGTAAGGCGTGGGGCCAACCAACCACAAGTCATCAAAGCAATAGTAGTTTCTCGTTCTTCCCCTTCCTACCGCAACACAAGTACCAATTACAACCTGAAACAAACAAAACATGGAATGGTTGATAGAGGCTTTTGTGCAGTTCCGTGTTTCTTCCAACAACAAAGTTCTACACCTCTGTCCTATGTACAAACAACAGCAACAAATTTAGTCATAAACAACTAATAAAACTTTGGACAAATTACTTAGAGAGCCCAGCGTTAAGCAGGAAACAGGGTAACAGGGATTGCTATGCATCGGGTGCCGACTTTCAAACATCAATGGCGCTTATGGCTGTTGTGGCTTCGTAGTGTCTAACCCACACATACAATTTTAATTTCATGTTTTTTATTTGATTCCGTTTGTTGATTCTGATGTGATAACATGGACGAAAGTATGAAACTAATAATGTTTCTTGCACCTTTTTTATGAAAACGTAATTAATTACAGTCAACACGGAATAATTTGGTATAATTTGTGGGGTTCGGAATAGAATACTATGGAAAGTAAGCGATGTGCAGGGGTGGAGTTTGCCTTCGAGAAACCAATACAATTTGTTTGAAAGGTATTCGAGTGTGCCGGTGTGGAAACATTTACTAGCTAAACGTAAATACCTACAAAAGTGTGTAGTTACATATTTCTTCAAATGAATATATATGTATTTATAGCCGTAAGATGGTTCTGCATAGAAACAATTACGATGGTATTCCATAAGAGCTTTATTATGTGAACACTCAAATTGAGCAATAAAATATGCTGGAGGGGAACGTGACAAGTAAGTTCTCCTCCATACTCGTGAGACCATTATACATATCTTCAATCGAATTTCACCTTGCTTCAGTGTTTTTTCAATTCATTCAATTCATTTTACTTACATGCTAGACAAAAACGCTTAAAGCTGGCTTAATAAAATTAACAAAGTATAAACAAACTTACTGTCCCTATGCGGGGCACTCTAAGATTAAACTAACATCGTAAAGTGTCTTTCGGCTTGACACTATATTTGATATTTAAATTGAATGAAGACAAAGAAGAATTATTTACCGTGTGAAACAAAAACGTAAGTAACTGGACATGTTATACATTTTTACCTGAAAACTAGATCTAAAATTTAAACTTAAACCTAGAAGAACTAAACATATCTTAAAATTACACTAAAAACTACTTATGGCCTCCTAATTCTGCCGACCAAGCAAAAAATGACCAAGCTGGAAAGGACTTGCGAAATGCTATAACATTTGCCTTAAAGACAATCAGAATAAATATAAAATACACGACTGATTTCTATTCACCGTCCAGCCACCAAATTGTTATAGCCTTTCAACATCCGCTTTCGTCGCGGTCGCACTGTCTGATGTAAGATGCCATTTGCGTAAAAAACCCGTCGATCAAGTTGTTGAATAAGCTTTATAAGAAAGTTATCCACTCTGATCAGGTTTGCCCCATTGTAGAGGACTTCATTACTATAGAGACAACACGGCTTGCGAGTGACCCTTACCCTATTCGAAACATTTAATACATTTTTTCATGGAACTCAGGCAACTCCGTTGGAAAAAATGACTGTCAACAAAACTACCATCGTTTGATTAGGAACTTCAAATACCCTTAGTAAACTTTCGCAGCTCCAATAGTTTTATAATCAAACATTCTTTCAATGCAATCAATACGAAATCTGGAAAATAGGTTCTACTGGCTTGTGAATATTATAAACAAAATGTCATAACAGGAATCAGGACGTACTTGTGAAGGTTTTTGACTCACTTAGTCATACACAGATTCTCGCAAACACTTGAAACAATCATAGAATCAAAATCAAGAGAACCTGAGGAAATTGCGGTCACTTCTTTTCATTTTGTTCCCAAACGATCAGGCGGATTTTCCCAAAAACACGGCCAAAATTATTGCTTGGTGTTTTATATTTAATTATTGCGTATATTTATCAGATAACCATAATTGAAACAACATTTTTTTTTTAGATCAAGCCAAATTTTGTTGGATTTTATTAATTTAAATTCTAATGTAATAAAATGTAAGTTTGTATAAAAATAAGAAAAATTAAAAAAAAATGTAATTTAATCAAAATAGTTATAATAAGTTTATAAAAAAATTATTAAAACGCTAAAAATGTAATAACAAGATAATCTGTAAGTAATTGAAGTCATTCTTTTGTAAATTACTCCAACTCTTTTTCCTCTACTTCTGCTTCCTCAAGGTATATGATTTTATTTTTTGTTTGCTAGGTTTTCTCATACTACTCATGTATGGATCAGAAGAACCCAAAAGATGATGGAAAACATCTTCCATATTTTGTTGCCTTGAAAATGTTCTTAAGAAAATTTCTCCAAAACGTTTTTTATTCTTATTTCGGACTTCTTGGGCTTCTTCTCCTAACTGTCCAATTGAAAGAATAGCGTCCGACAGAATTTCTGGACTGTGTACTAAAATTTTGTGCACTGTTGTTGGCATATTGTACCATGGATACAGGTGCACAAACTTGTTTGCCGTATCAATGCAGTACTCCTTAAATTCACTTACTTTTATGGGGAAACCACTTGATATTGTTAATAACACTACTCGAAAGCGATTAATCAAATCTTGGCCTATGTTCGTAACATGCGACGAAGTGACAGAGTCATCAAAAAATCTGCGAGCAGTGTTCCCATCATTTGTGCTTCCATAACCTAGCTCCGGTTTGTCGACCAACAAGCCCATTTGAATTCGGAATTCTTCTTGAATCCTCTTTTTGTTCTCTTCTACTTTCTTTTGATTTTCGTCGCCACACGCTTGCTATTGACCGATTACCAATTTATAGGAAACATGAACTAAACATTCGAAAAACCGAATCCAAGCATGAAGTGATGATAAGCCGAACCGCAATTTCGATTTATCTTGAATTTGTATGCTTGACCGAAACACTTCAATCTGAGAGATAGATTTCTAACGGTCTCATTCAATGCAGATATTTGGCTCTCAACATACTCAACTTCTCTTGCCATTATATCAGTTGTTTCATGGACAAATTGAATTCGCATAGGTCTGCAAAATCTTGGAGAGGGTGGACGAGGATTTCGCCACAAAAATATTTTATTGTTTGGCCTAGGGTTTCCTGATATTAACTGATTAGATTAGATTAGTTAGAGGTTAAAAACATTTTTGCATTTTAAACTTTTGGTTCGGAAAAACGTTGCTTAAATCCGCTCATTCCCAAGCTTCCATCGCAACTCCATTTGGATACGTGAAGGTTACGCATTTCACTATAATGGAAGCTGTCGACAACCTCTTCGAAAGCTTTAAACAAACTCTGAGTAGTGTAATCAAGTATGTTTTGCAAAGGCGATTCTGCAACTGACTCGGTTATGTTCAAATTTAAAGGATAACACTTTTTTTTCGCTTCTGTAATAGATTCATAGCTAGGATATTTATTGGTGTTGTGTTTCTTGGCTGCATCTCTCATAACATTATACTGAAACTTTGTTAATTTGGCCTCATGAGGTAGTGACAAAACTTTATCCAGTTTTTCATAAGCCTTTTTATACTTTTCTGCGCGTGTTGGAGCAGAAAAGCCAATGTTCTTAATCAGAGTTGAAAAAGCTATTTTTTCCTGCTCCCGAAGTTTCATTTCAGCAGTATAGCATAACTCTTCGGGTTCAAACTCAGAACGTAAATTTTCAGTCTTTCGCCTTTTTGATCTTTCACTAAGCTCTACAAAGTCAGCTTATGGTCGTCCAACAACCCCATGGGCTCGGCTAGGAAACGAAATTTCAAGCTCCAGCCAGATTTTGTTTTTATTTCTAAAGGCTTGGTAGCTTCTTGAGAAGGTTAACCATCGAACTTTATATTCAGATGAAAACTTTGTTAAAATTTTCTTAGTTTCCTCTGAGGTTTCAATTTGTTTTAGGTTTTTAACTTTTTCTGACAAAAAATTATTTTTTTCTCTTGAATCTTGAGATGGACAGCTCCTAATGAATACTTATTAAGGGGGTATTAAGGTTCATTTCAAGCATATTTTTATAACAGGATTCCACCAGAAAACAAAACTTTTTTTTATCTTACAAAAAATTACAATTTTTTGAAGTCCCAAAAGGTATTTTTTTGACACCTTTTAAATGCACATAAAACACAAAATAATTGCAAAGTTTTGTATTCCAACAACTTTACTTACCACTAGCAACAGATTCAATATTTTTTCTAATAAATCTTCATACAGCAAATTAAAAAGAAATAAAAAAAAGGCTCTTATCAGAAAAAAGACCTTGAACTGCACATGTTAAACTAAAGTTTAGACTTAAGTCACATCATCTGACTAAACGGTTGCAAAACAAATAGCGGGATTAATAAATTTGTATGCTCTTGTTATTTGTAAATAACTTTGCATACAAAAAAAAAACAACAAATTGGATTTTTTTTATAGTGTGTGCGTCGGTAAAACATGGGGTCTGAAACCACGGGTGGTAAACTGACTATATACCATTACAGCAAGAAGGCATTTGCATGGTGGAAAGCATTAGAGAAGAAATATATCCTAACACAGCTGACCAAAATACAAAGATCGGCCTGTTTGGAAATAAAAGGTTGTCTTCCTCCCTCCTTTCGACTTATTCTGCAGCAGCAATACAGCTTTATTGACCCTGAAGCTCAGAGAGGTGGTTTTTTGGAGCGAAAAATCATACGGCCACGCTGCCTTATTAAAAATGTGGACGCCAGTAGAGAAAATAAGAAAAATAGACTTCTTACCACCAACCCTATCTCCGGAGAAATGAGAAGAACGATTTCCGCACCGAAAACACTGGCAGGAATAACCGATTATAGCAGACGGGTAGATCGCCCTATATACCGACCGCTTAAAGACGAACGCGGGTAAAGGCGCCATGATGATGATGAATTCGTTGACCCCCTGCTGGGTACCGGGGCATTCTGGAATCCAAGGAAATGAAGAAGCAAGTTCGGAGATGAGAGAATACCTAGCACTCCAGTTTGTACTTACGTCGGTCAGCTCCATAAAGAACATAAGAAGAGGACGAAGCCGTGGAAAGAGCCAGATCTCGGTGGCTTTGTCTGTCTACATCTAGGACTATATGGCCGAAACTGAGCAAGTAGAGATTCAATTTCATTAATCAGTTTTAGTCGTAAGGAGCAACGTCTGAGCATACCGCACAATGACTTTTGCAGAAGCTGCGGAGATGTGGTAGAAATAGAATCTATCCAACATTTGCTCTGTTATTGCCTAACCCTAGCAAGGAAAAGAATGGAATTCCTAGAAAACACTTTTTCATAGAGCTGGAGGACTTAAGCTGTGTTGAACAGAAAAACATCTTAAGATTCAAATGTAGATCTGACTGGTTTTAGAACTATAGTTGGTTGCATGGTAGTCAACACCCGTAGCAAGTGTTAAATGGACCCAAAACGTTGGTCTTATTATATATGATCCATGGCCACAAGGCCCACAGGGCACCCAATTACCTACCTACCCACTTATTGAAAGTCTTTTGAAATACCATGGAGTTCAAATACTTTGTTTTTTTTTAAGATTAAGATAAATGTTGTGTAGTCAAAATATAAACACCTACAGATACTTGTACATTAAGGTGATAAAAGCCCTGCTATATTTGTAAGATTCATATGTTAAGATTCATAATTTTTTTAAAGCAAATAAAATACGTTAAAAGTTTACCAATGGTTGGTTCTTCTAATTTTTTTAAAAGAAGAAATACTGCATCTTTAAGTCAGCTTTGATGAAATGGAACACTCACAGTTAACAGAGATAGAAGAAAAGAATATAAGCCAAATATAAAATTTAAACCACAATAGTACGTAAAAAATCGATAGTGAACTGTTAACAATACTACATGTTAAATTGAAACAATGTTGAATTTAATGGTGATCACTCTTTTGTTACTTTTGAGTTAGGCAATGCCGATATTCTGGTAAATGCCAACGATTTCAATTAAGATGTCGATTTTTGACATGTCACATTTGTAATACTGAGACCAGACTCGACACGCATATTCCAACAAACAGCGTTATTATCAACCAGATATTCACAGGTTCAAATGCGTTTCAGCTTCTCACATATCACAGAACTCATATTCACGAGACTACCTCTAATTAATAAGCGTAGGGAAATGAAAACCAACTCAAAGCGCAGTATCCACAACCCGAATTACATAAGTTTGCTCAAACACATGTAAGTGAAGAAGTTTGGTCAGATCCAAATCAGATATTTAAAATAAAAATTTTGTCAAATAAGCAGTCAAAACCAAAAAAAAGGTTGTCAAGCTAATTTAATAAAAAAAGGTTTGGGTGCGAGTAGATCTGCCCATACCATGAACTTCCCGTCTCAAGATAAAAAAAAATGTAGGTGCTATATTATTTGCCGCCACCATCAAATTCCATTTGGGTTTTGAAAACATCATTCATTCGTTCAAAAAAATTAAAATACATATTTTTTCAGCTTTAAATCATTTAAAAAAAAGATTTGCGCATTCAATATTAATTTTTCACACTTTCCTCTCGAAACTACCTAAGTCGCCATTATCCGCTCATGAAAGTGTCCACGTTTCTGCACCATATAATAAGACGGGTATGCGAGAGTTCTTATAGAGCAACACTTAAGTTCTTCGAGAGAGGGCTTTACATAATTGCTTTCTTAGCGACAGGTATTCTTCATTTGATGTCAGCGTTATTGTTATTATCTGTGTTCGCAGCGAAGCCTAGGCAGACAAAGTCCCAAACTATCTCAAATTATAGCTGCCTATGTTAACATTTTATTATAAATGCACTGTTGACATCAAGCTACGTTCCCTAATTATGTCAATAACTTTGACTTATGCGAGCCTAGTGTGTTCACCGGACTTTTGCATTATTGTTTCAAGTGCATTCAATGTGCATCACCTTGCCTAAAATGTTGTTTAACATCAAATGGGTCGCTGACGTCTTAGCCGACCTTAATGGAGCAGTTTGAGTTCTCCATCGTCATCCTGCACAAAAGAACGAGCTGGGCTGGGATGCCAAACGTAGACATGGTTTTATACATCTCGTCTCTTTGGATGAAATAGAAACCCAAACCAATCTTGAAATTGATGACAAGATGGTGCGTGCGTTTTTTCCAAGGTCTGCCGAAATGTTTATATTTAGTCTATGGTGGACTTTTCCTGTCGAAAACTTGTTGACGTATGGCTTCAAACGTTTATGGCGGGAAAGGTTTTATAGGCAACATTTAAAAGATTGACGACTTTATAATAGCTTTGATGGTCTCCTTTCTTTAAGATTGGGCAAACAAAGCTAAGATTCCATTCATCTTTGATGTCTTTTCGATTGTTCGATAGCTAAAGTGTTTACGACGTTCATGAATCATTACTAAAGTGATCTGCTAAATATATATATAGAAATATATAAATATTTCTATATAAATATATATATATAGAAATATGTAGAAATACGAGAACGAGCAAACTGACTGCAAATGCAGTTGACGGTTTAATGTGTCAAACAAATTATTTTTGGAGATTTACTTTCAGTTTATACTTGGAATAAGTTTGTTTCGTGAATTGTGTATTACTTTCAATAACTGTGTTTATTGAATTTAACGATTTAAATGAGCGACACGGAAGAAGAACTTTGATGTCAGTTGAATTGTGTATGTGCACACAACAGTGCCACGACAGTGAACTTATTTTAACATCAGTAGGTCAAGTTTCGTTATTCGTTGTAAATGAGTTGCAGAGCCCATCGTTTATTTTGCGAAATTCTGCAATGTTTTGATTTATTGAACAGCCAACTAGAAATCCCAGCTACTTTGAGGAAGTAACTGCTGCGTACTCTCTGGTAGAATTTCGAGTCCACTTCAGGAGGAGTCGGACTTGCTTTTCGGTTAGTACAAAAAAAATGCATTGTGATCCCATTTCGTTATTAATTAATTTTAAAACAATACATTACCACGTTCATATTTTATAAACTTCGACCGATAAGTAAACGATTTCAAAATTGACAGCTGACATTTGACGTTTCATCAATCAACTGCAAAAAGCAGTCACATATTTTTAACTGCAAATCCAGTCCACTTCCTCACCATACTTATGTCAACTAGCTTTGCCGTCAAATTCACGGGCTCTCGATCAATCAGAGCCGGTTGACTAGCTAGTGCCTAGAATTCTGAACGGGGCCATTTTTATTGTGTTAGTAGAATATGCGACAAAACAAAAAAAAACTAAAAAACGAGGAATTCGAAAAATCACAATATTCTAAACTAAACAACACAAACATCACATGACGCGCGGTACGATTTTGGGCTAATTGAGTCAGTGGAGTGCCGCACCCGTATGACAGCGCGACACTAATGTTATTGCTTCACTGCAACTTCCGTGCTGCTTAAGTTATGAACTTAAGCTTGGACAAATCTTCGCTGTGTAATTATTAATGTCGAACTGAAGATGCATCAAACTCATTATAAAAACTGTTTGGAGCTGCAATGAAGTCCTTATTTGATACTTGAGCACATCAGTTATTTCTTGAAAATATTGCCCATGCCTTTTCTTTTTTAATATACTGCTAATCAAAATAAACGACTAAAAGAGAAGTTCTTGGTCTTAAGCAAACAGCTGTTTCGATTGACTCGCTGACTGTAAAAAAAGTGTAAAAAATTTGTTAGCAGTACTACTCCTCCTTAAGCTCTCTTCAGACGTAGAGAATGAAATTTTTGTATGAAACAATCGATAAATTAAATCAAAAAAGACTATGAATTGACCAATTATTTGAATCTTGCCTGCACTAATCTTTACTTTATTTGTTAAAGCTTCGCTTATATTTTTCAACTCGGACCAACATATTTTCTGACCACAAATTGTTGGAAAAAATCGGATGGATTCGAATCTCTTATTTTAGTCACCTGACCACCGATGTTACATACCGATACCACATACTGATATGAATTACACTTCTTATCCCATATGATAGTACCTAAACAATTTTAAACTTGTAACACCAAGCACCGGACCAATTGACATACTCCCCATTCAACGAAAATATTTGAAGACATTGTCTTCGACTCAGTAGACTTTCAATTGACAATTTTCAATCGTCGTTTACTATAGTAAGTAAGCATAATAACCAGAACTTGAAATATTTAGTTTTTGTGAAAAAGTATACTTTAAAGTTTTCCCGGATAGCGTGATTGTATTCACCAGTTTGTTCATTTATTTGTTTGCCATAAAAATGTCTTCTTATTTGTTTAGCTTCTATAATTACCACCCCAAGAGCGGGTTAATGCAAATGTTTGTAAAAATCTTCGTATCGCAGCAATATCCAATAAATCAGGTGTCAATTGAACTTGACCACAGGATATTAACAGCAGTCATTGCCACATAAGTATTAAATACCGCACGGAATTCAGTTCTGCGCCGCTTTGGGGGAATTCCGTTCAAATATCATGCTGTGCTACACCTCATTAAACAAAATTTTACCACAGCATCCAGTAGCTCTCCACTGCACAGCGTGTGATGACCGTTTCAACGAAAAACGAAAAAGACACGAGTATGTTCAGGAGAGTGTGCGATTGCTTGTAATGATGATATCTGGCTAATGAAGCGACATCTTGGAATAATTGTGGACAGACATCAGACTTGTATACCGGTTGAAGTACTTGAAGATATATGGATAATGATCCAAACAGTTGATGCTGAGGCACCACCAACATTAACAGCTCGCCAAGATTACACTTAGCGGAGTCAAACGGAGTAAAAGCGGATGGATTCTTACATTCCCGGATATATTTGTCAATCAATCCTTTTAAATTGTTGCCTTGAATTGAGCAAAATAAGAATAAGCGGCAATCCAGATATATTACAAAGAATCCACGAAAAGGAATGGATATACCGTAGTTTTGGGTGGACTCAACCAAGGCATGCCGTACTTTCGAAACTAAGACCTCTTTATGCTTTACGTAGGCATATACTGTTGATTTTTTCTAGACGCTGCAGTCAAGTATTGCTTTATGATTAGAGGAGCTTCTGCAGATATTGCATTTTGTGGGGCGTAGTTCAAATGGCAAAGTGCGTGGTCATTACTTCAGTTAGCATGGTGTACTTTAAAGAGATTAGAAATTGGGGCCTTGAGTGCAATGTCTGCTTCTGTTTTATCCCTTGCTTCCCTCGCCTAGTCTTAATACCCAAATATTTTTACTATCGACATTTTCCCACAAAATTTGGTTTTATGTGTGAAGTGAAATCACCGCCAACTAGAAATGTAATCATCGAATAGGGATTATAACTTTTATGGAAAAATCTTGCTACTTTTTCAGTTGCAGACATTTTCTTCTGGAAAACACAGCATGTGTCCATAATAATCCATAAAAAGTTTTCACTTTTTTTCAACCTCTGTTCTTGCCATGAAAGTTTTGAGTCAAAATGATTCAAAAGCAGGTAGCCTTAGTCGAAAGATTGGCTTAGAAAGTAAGGAAGGGTTCAGCGCGGGATCTTTTTCTTTCTGGAACAAAGTGTCAGTTCGGTCTTCCAGGGGATTTCGATAGACTGCTTAACGTTGGTAGAAATTTTCCATTGCTCGGAATATTTAAGAAAACCGCATAATATTGATGCCATTGTATACAGTATAAAGACCGATAGGATGTGATCCATAAAAATAAATACTATTAGTGGTGAACTTACTGAATTTCCGGGGAATGTGATCTTTTGGCCCGAGCTTTTTCCAATGTCACAGTTTACGATTCTACAGTTGAGAGCTGCGTCAACCAAATCTAGGACTACGCACTTTTTGTGCAGTGCTGAAATTGGATCATTTGATCATAAAAGATAAAATAGGCCAGCCAGAAGACTTCTTCAATCATCTGACGTACCATCGCTTTTTAGTTGAAATGAATCATTCTTGCTTAGTATGGAACCCATTATCAGAGATTGCAAAATGTGGTGAAGCATGAAATATCAAGATGTTAACCCACTCCGCACTGCAAGTCTGAAAGTCCCTTGCTATTCCCAAGTTTTCTTTAATGTATAACATACATATGTACAGTTGCCGATGATTACCATACTGAAGCTGATGTCTCTCCCCACGCACGTTTGATATAGTATCCTGCCAATATTCTATCCATGTGTTTCAAAGTGAAATGAAGTTATCTATAGTTTTGCTCTATTTCGATACTTCGTTTACGAAATCAATTAGCTCGCAAATTTCACGCAATGAGTTTCTTCTCGGTAATATTGTTGAACGATAACAAAGTGTTTATCTGCAGCAGGCCTTCATGGTGGAATAGCAGCTATACAGCGATTAAACAAAAAAAGGAGTTTTTCTGTTCGACTGAAGTAAGGACGCTTCATTGCTGCGCTGTCGAAACAGTCAAGCAAGGTAATATTTCCATAATTGGCGAAGGCCTTGGCGTGAAAACTTGAAACAAGAAGTAAAGATAGGGACACTTCAAGAAATGAAATGGCCTTTGCTCAAAAGATCAGATTTGCGACGGATATAGACTTGGGGAGGTCTTTCTAGTAGTTTCAATATTCTGAATTGAGGGCCAAAGGCCAGCCTTACTGAACTAAACGAAAAAGACAAAATATATAGAATATTGACAAAATAAGACAACATGTTTAAAGGAACGTTGGATGATGTGCAACAGAACCTCGCTCTAAGTACAAGGGGGATAGATCGAATTGAAAAAAAGAGGAAATTCTTTTCATTTGTATTTGTATTTGTATTTATTGCAGCAGAAATAAAATGTTTACATTGGTATTTGAAATATTGCACATTATTAGAGATATGGTTTTTACCTTACTAATAAAAAAATTTATAATATTCAGTTAAACTTATGCTATTGAAATTGAATTCATTAAAGTAAAAGAAAAAAAAAAAACCTTCACAATAATACAAGAATATGACATTATACAAGAGAGAAGGCGGGTTACTTCAGAAGTATCTGATTAAAAGGCACTCGAAACAGATCATTTGTATGGCCATAGGTGTGTATAAGAAACAATTAACAATAATACAACAAATTTATAGTCGAGTAAATTTAATGTTTAAGTAACAAAAAGAACAAGACTAGTTCAGTAAGGCATTTGATAAGCTTCCCCATAAGCTAATAGCTTTTAAAATGAAAGCCCTTGGATTCCCTGCATCCTTTGTGGAATGGATTTGCTCTTGACGGACGAACCTATCAAGTCTTGTTTAGGGGATCAACCTCTAAATCGATTTACGCTACCTCAGGTGTGCCTCAGGGTAGCCACCTAGGTCCTCTGTTATTCATTATATCTATTAACGATGTTGTAAGTGTGCTCAAGAACTCTAGAGTTCTAATTTATGCCGACGACATAAAAATATTTAACGGAATTAACAATCTTTCAGACAGTTGGGCTCTACAGGATTACCTTAATTCTTTCGCAAAATGGTGCTCCAACAATAGCCTATCATTAAACATCTCTAAATGTTTAAACATGTCCTTTTCTAGAAAACGTAATCTTCTGACCTATACGTACCCCTTAAATAGTTCTGCGCTGGTCAAAGTTAACCTGACAAGGGACCTGTACGCAACATTTGTCAGGCCACAGCTTGAATACGCTTCCAATGTGTGGTCACCGTATGACCTGACATATATTGACCGTATCGAGTCTGTACAACGCAAATTTGTTCGTTTCGCACTTCGACATTTATCATGGACTGATCCTCTTCCACCTTATAAGGACCGTCTTCTTCTTATCGGCCTTGATATTGTGTTTTTGCATCAGCTTATAGCCGGTAATATTGACTCATAAGCACTTTTAACGCTAGTAAATTTTAGTTTTAAGTCATTTAATTCCCGAACAACAAACATTTTTGACATTAAATACCACCGTACGAACTACGGCTGCAATGAACCCCTAACGCGGATGTCAATACAAGCTAATGTAACTGTCATATGTTCGATATTGTTTCTAGTAAAATGACACTCACGCATAAACTTTTTGGACGTATCTGTTCTTAACATGCATGCTTCATATTTTCAATTTTGCTGTATTTTTATCAATTTTATTTTTGCATTTATTCTTTATGCGTATTTGTGTATGGTGTTAGGCTATTACTGTATAATTATGTTTACTAACAACAAACACCACGTTAAATGATGACTGTGATAAGATGGGTATTACTCGATGAGTAACACTGTCACTTACAAAGCTTGTTTTATAAACAGTACTGATAGCGTTTAAGAAGGAGCGAAATTGTAAACTATTGCAAAAAGATTAATAAATATATAAATAAATAAAAAAATAAAATAAATAAATAAATAAAAAAAATAAATAAGTAAATAAACTGATAAATAAATAAATATTTAAATAATTGATTAATAAAATAAATAAATAAAAAGCTTAATAAATATATGCAAAAATAAATAATTTAATAAACTAGTAGTAGGAAGTATCGTCTCTAGCCGTTGATAATGTGCCACATATAACCCAATTTACGGAAACAAATTCCTCAGTCTCCCTGATATCCCCAGATGAGTTCACTTATCCATCCGATCTCTCTTTCGAGATTCGCAGCGGACACGCCAAGAAATCCTCCGGACACGATAAAATGTTCTTAAAAAAATACCTGCCACTGCTATCATATTTCCTACAATTATATTGAATAATTGCGTGAATAACAGCTATTTCCCTAACAAATGGAAAAAATCTGAAATCTTTCCAGTCCCCAAAAAGTCAAGCGCAAACTGTGTATCACAATTCAGGCCGATCTCACTCCTTCCAAACTTCAGCAAACTTCTGGAAGTGCTGATACTAAGGAAATTCGAATCGGTCTGTGAAACGATTGGTTTAATCCAACAAAATCAATTTGGGTTCAAACTAACCCACTCCACTTTTCACCCCTTATTGAAACTTCATACAGACAAAACACTAGGCCTTAACAAAAAGGAGATCACAGTTGCCTGCCTTCTTGACAAAAAAAGGCATTCGAATCAGTGTGGATCAATGGCTTGGTATACAAACTAATGAGACTGAATTTTCCTCATACTACTCTTAAAATCATACACAGTTTCCTTACGGGTCGTAGATTCTAAATTCGTGTAGGAACATTTACTTCACCGGTCTTTGAAACCCATGCAGGAGTAGCGCAATGCATAAAGCTTGGTCCGCCCCTATTCAATTTCCAGACCAATGATCAACCACGAATTTGCGAGAAAACAACAACACTGCTATACGCGGATGACTCAGTCACGTATTCTTCTTCCAGAATGCCCTCTGTAGCTCTCCGCAATGTTGAGGAACATATCCTTAAACTCTGAGACTACTATCGAAAATGGGCAATTAAAATAAACACGACCAAAACTGAACTAATCTGCTTGAGGACCGCCTCAAACAATGATTCAGCCACCAAGTGCAAGAACCTTGCCTGGACCATGCCCGATAACTCGATGATTCGACCAAAACAAAAGGTCAAATATCTAGGAATTCACTTCTCCCACTGATGAGAATATGGAACGGTTTAGATACCAGAACCAAACTCTAGCTACACAAGCAACTAATCCATCCCATCGTGACATATTATTTCCCAATATGGTTCACGATAAGTCCAAGCCTAATGAGAAAAATCTTCGAGCGAAAAGCACTTCGTGATTGCACAGGTCTGCACCAAAATCGAGAAACCCGTCACTTCTATAGTAATGAAATACTATACGACATGGCAAACATGCGAGCCAAAGAAAAGTATCTATGCGTAATGTTCTCAAAGATGCTACGCGAAATTCCTTCCCACTCCAACAATATTATCAATATAATTACAGGTAGCCCATATTCATAGACAATTTCGACAAAAGTAAGCAGAATCACCCCAACTATCCCCGGGGCTGACACTCAGAAACTAGAAGCATTCTCGCCATCATCAACAGCATAATTATCACCATCATCTTCATCATCATCATCACTTTTATCAATTTCTAGAAAAAATGTAATTATTTTAAGCCTTTAGGCCAACGCAGAGCGCTATGCGCTCGCAGAAATGAATTTGTACTAGTTATAAATCAAAAATTATTGAAAAATTGTACATCAAAAATGTATCTAAGCAATAAAAATTAAATTGTAAAAAAAAAAAATAAAAAAATGAAAGGTGGATTTATACACATGATATGCGAGAATCAATTTATCGACTTGAAAATGTCATACATCCAAATGTTTTTATTTTCTTATTTAGTAGAGATTTTGTTTTATCAAAATAACTTAGTTATCCAAAGCACAAAAATGACGTGAAATACCAAAATAAATACCGCAGTGAAAATGATTTCATTTATTTGCAAATCACTAACACCACATCCTCTGCAAGTCGGATGTTGCTTATTTGCCTGGTAGTTATACTGTCACTTGCAATAATAATTACAAGACTTACAATTAAATTGTAAATCCAACTTAATTTTGCCAATGAAATGATACGAATTAATGGCTTCAAATAAAGTACTCACCTCATATCAAACGATCCATGGCAAATGTTAATGTTCACAAGAACACTGAAGTATCGTACGTACGTACGCATAATGTGCATGGTTTTTCCTATATTAATGACTGTAATAACAACTCGTAAGGGGAATGAAAATAATTATGTTATTATACCAAAATGTGCAGCCTAAAACCATAATTAGACAACTTAGATCAAAACCATCACTTGTAGATGATAAATTATCTAACTGTCTTTCAAGGAAGGCAGGGAAAATACCAATACGCATACTTGTTTTCTATTC
Organism: Orthonevra nobilis; assembly: GCA_963555765.1. Classification (NCBI taxonomy): domain Eukaryota; kingdom Metazoa; phylum Arthropoda; class Insecta; order Diptera; family Syrphidae; genus Orthonevra; species Orthonevra nobilis. The sequence goes on along the minus strand of OY743224.1, from coordinate 75,022,267 downwards.
AGCTCATTAATAAAGACAGTACTTCGCATATTCGAGACATTTTGAGTCCAAAAAGTTGTGGACTGACGGATAAAGACAGTTATTCCAACAAATTTTTTGGAGGAATCAATTATATTATTACTTCCGCACTTTTTGAATGAAAGTAACAATCTTTTCAGCGGTTACGACGCAAGGTCAAATATTTGCCGTTTCATGGCTTTTAACTTTTCAGTTATGTTAGTTGGTAAAAACGCTACATGAGAAGCAACGCTAGCTAGTTTTATTACCGATGCAAGCAGTAAGACCTGGATTTTACGTCTGAAATGTAAATCGTGGTCAATAAAATTTTAAGTACAGCTGCTTCCCGACCTAATGAAAACGACTTCCAGCAACGCTTTTACGATAGGCTTTTGAATTCTGACAACATTCCTTTCCCGGCGATTGTTGAGAAAAGCATAGTTGAAGTTATGGTTTCTTTGTATTGAATTATACATTGAAAAAAAAAAAAAACAGCCAAGTGCGAATCAGACTCGCGCAACGAAGCTCCCTTTAAAACTTGGGGTTATGTAAACAGTTGATCCATCACGGAAATCGATTCTCGAAGAGTTTTCTAGCTTTGTGGCGAGTGCCAAAATATGCGACATACAGCGTACTATACATTTTTCGAATATTAAATTTCATTCACTTGCTTTATCGCGTAAAATTGAGTTGCGATTTTGAAATATTTTATTTTATGATGAAAGTAGGAAGTCGCGGTTGCAGTTCCGCTCCGCGCAAACAGATCCCGAATCGCGGGAGATAAACGGCTGATATCACTGCCCCTCTTTATTTCTGAATCACAAATTCACAGCAAATTATCAATCTGGGAGCCTTTGGTCTTGGAATGGCGGATGGGTTGTTTTTTCATTTAGTACAAAATTCGGAAAATGGCGACAGTTAGAAAAGAAATGGAATTTTCGCGTTTTTTGTTTGCAAAAAAATTAAAATAATAAATGCAAAATTGTATCTATCGAAAAAACGATCCGTCGTTTGGTGAAGATATATTTTCTGAGTATGCTTTCAAAATTTCAGGTCGATATGTTGATTATAGTGGTCAGGAGAATTTCACCCATTTTTAAAAACGTGTTTTCGAGAAAAACGCGTTTTAAGATTTGTAATGTGTTTACACAAATGTGTTTATAATAACCGCTAACATCTCCCGCTGCTCAACCTGGGTTTTTGTTTGCTGCGTCGGTCACCTGCCTCTCCGCGCGCTCGATCCTTGCTGTGACCCGTGAATGGCCAGAGCGCGCTGACGGTAATAATTTCAAACGCGTTTAAAATATCGTAAACGTTCGAAATCCGAGAAACGCTTCGACGGATTTATTTCTATTTACATGTAAATAAAGAATCCGTAGTAAATTGATTTTTTAAATATTTTAAGCACAAAGTCTCCCTTAAGTTTTGATTCTTTTTGCGAGCATCAAAGAAAGCGCCATAGACAACCGTTTCTTTTGACTCCGTCGATTAAAACGCTTCTTTTTATACAACTTTAAGTGACTGGTATTTTCAACTCGCGAAAAAGGGTGGTGATACACAGTTGGACAACGACGGACGGCACGAACGGAATCTTAAAAAGCATAGAAAGTGAAGATATACACTGCACAAGCTCTTCAAAAACAGTGAACAAGGAATTGTTTAAATAGAAAGATTTTTTATTAAAAACCACCCTTATGCTCTTCACTAAAAAACAGCATTTAATTGCTATAAAACTTAAAGCTTTTCGACCATCTCGAGGTAATGGGCCAAAGAATTTAACTCGCTTCTTACTCGCTGGATTCAGTTTTTTTTAAGGGCTTTAAGCATAATTTTTTTTAAACTCACTTATTTTCCACAATTAACACTATTAAATTTTAAAATACAAATGAGAAATACTTAACTCACTAACTATTAAAATACCGTGTAAGACCGAAGATCGGTTCGCATCACATTAAATTTATAATTTGATACTTATATGTAACCAGTATTAAATTAAAAATATATTTTTTTTGTATTTATAATAATCTTGAACTCTAGAAAGTAAAAGCGGAGTAAAAAAATGTTCTCCTTTTATTGTTATTTTCCTTAAAAAAAACTAACCTAACTTAACCTAATTGAACCTAGCTTAACCTAACTAAACCTAAGCGTTAGCTTCAACTCAGTCAAGCCACCAATATTTTGCTCTGTTTAATCTATTTATGGTACTAAAATCTTTTTCAGGCACGCTCATTCAGTACCTCCAGGCAGCAGATCCATCCCCCTTGTGCATTGGCACGCTGTGAACCCTTTTGTCTGTTACCCTGCTAGCAGCATGGTATACAATAGGAACATTGTTCGAGTCCGATAAGTAGCCATGTGCGTCCAGATACAGGAATGCTTCAGGTGGTAAATGTCCGTTTTCTAATGAATTTTTTAAATAACCCGGGTAAGGATAAAACTAACCCGATATGGGCTCATTCCTCACAAGGCCCAGGATAACGTTGTCAATCCTAGACACGCCGGAAATATCCAATAGTCTTTTGTTAGAGACGTTATGCCGAAAGTCGGAATGTGCGCTTCTGAACAATCGTGTGCAAGCTCGTAGGCACTATCATTCCATATACTATAAGATGTACTTATGTTCCACCATACTGGACTCGCATAAGTCAGAATTGGACGCACAAAGGCTTGGTAGCCGATAACTTTCACATCGGATCTTAGATAGTTGGAGTAAAAAGTCTTTTGAGCGACATAAATGCTGCTTTCGCTTTTCTTAACTGAGTATTAACGTGTTCATTGTAGTATAAAAAATTGTCTAAATGAACACCTAAATACTTCACAATAGCCTTTGACTCGATGCGAAGCCCATTTGAAGATTTTATTACCATGTTTTTCCAATTCCGTCGTAAATCTGAATTACCCTGTCCTACTGGGGTGCGGAATAGTATAGTTTCACACTTGGAGCTGTTTATTTTAAGTTTCCAGTCTCGACAGAATACCTGAAGATGGTCGAACTTAGTTTGGAGATCGTTCTGTATGTTTGTTATTTTAGAGCCATTAGCATAAAGGATGACATCGTCGGCAAATGCTATTGAGTTATCCAAGTCCCTAATCATTTCAGAAACGTGAATGTTAAAGAGTTTTGGTGCCGATACTGTGTCTTGCAACAGATCTTCAGTGATATCAAAAACCATAGTCATCATATACTCTCCATTCGTTACCACAAATTTCTTCCCGCGAATAATTGATATAACGATCTTTATTAGGTTACAAGGAAACTCATATCTGATTAATTTATATGTAAATAAGCGCGTCAATCCAGACCGTGTCGAAGGCTCTCTCGATGTCCACCAGACAGGCACCTATACTTCTATTGGCGTGTAGGTTCCAATTGATAACGGAAACCAGTCTTGTAACTGCGTAAACTGCCGAATGGTTTCTTTTGAATCCAAATTTCCGCGGTATGATATCCTTTTTTTCGCACTCGGACAAGATTGACTTGTATATAACTACCTCAAAAACCTTCCCAATATTAGGCAGGAGGCTTATTGACCAATAATTTGATTGATCTGAAGGATCTTTTTTTTTTTTTACTATTGGAAATATAGTACCTTTGAAGTTTTCCAACAGCTTGGGAAGTAGCAGTTATAAAGCAAGTTGTTAAATATTGCAAGTATTGCCTTATGATTTCGATCGGGATATGTTTAAGCACGATATTAGGAATGCCATCTAAACCGGAAGTCTTTTTGTTAATCAGAGTCCTGAATACTTAAGTAATTTCGTCGAATGTTGTGTAATAGTTGTTTGCCTACTCTGTTGTAAGTTCATCGCCTTTTACTCTCTCAAAAAATAGTATGTGAGTGCCTGAGTCGCTATTTTGGTTGCTGAACCTAAGCAGCTCTTCGGCCACCATACAGATTTGGGACTTAGATGTTGTTTCGCATGGACTGACTCAAAATGAGAACCAATAAGATTAACTTTACCCGTCCCTCTATCGATCACATAACATGAAGCTCGCCAAGATAGAACTCGTACTTTCTGCAAAACTCTTTCAAAAGTCATAGTAATTTCTAACAACCAAGACGAAACAACGAGCTCACAAACTTTTCAATCTTGCACCCAACATTAGATAAATGTTACTAAATCAAAACGATTATTTCCATCTTGTTGTCCTGATCACCTGAAATAATACATTCGTAAGTAAGTAATTACCGAAATGTTGAATTAAAATTAACTTTACCTTCATAGCAGCTAACCATTCCCCAAACTATTCCTAATTCAAGTAATTATTGTGATTTCAATTTTATAGAATTTTAACTGAACTAGATAAATTTCCTAATGATTATATTATTAAAATCATGTATGGGCAGGTCTACTCGCACCCAAACCAATTTTAATACTCTAAACAAACAAAGATCCACTAACCATAACCACCAAGCGTTGGAAGCCTCACAACTTTATTTGGCTGAAGCAGATTTCGTAATAATAGGTGGATTTTGCTACGAAAGCCCAAAATTCAGACGTCTTGGATCCCACGTGTGGAGCAAACAATAAACACTAGAAAGTATTTATAACACACATTTGAAAACCGTCAGCTAAAGATATAACTGAAGCTCTCGGGAAAATTTCTTTTTTAGATATATTTTATTAGTAGCATTAATTGGATAGATCACAAAAATTTTGTGTTGTACACAGATATGGTATGAAACTTTCTTACTATGAAAAAATATCATTTTTTAGCAAGCGAAAATATTTCACATAAACGTGGTTTTGAAGGGAAAAGCTACTTTAGAAAAAAACCTACATGCAAAAAGAACAAAAAATGTATATATATCTCAGCTTTGAATTTAACTATAGAAAGATAGAAGAAATAAATTAAGTGCTTACAACAAAAGTTCCCAGTTAATAAGAAATATAATTAATAAATACAAACAATACCGAATTATTATTTTAAATATATGAACAAACAATAAATAAGATCAAAATTTTACTCAGAATAAATAATATAACTACTTAAGTATAGACAAAAATAAATAGGTATATATGTTAATACAGCTATGCAAATAACAACAACAATAATTAATAAATAATAGTAAATCTAGTAATAATAAATAAATAAATTAATAAATAATGATATAAAGAGTAATAAAAAATATGAATCAGATAAGAGAATCATTAATTAACCAGGTCTGTTATTTAACTGTTATCGGAAAAAAAAGTTGTTAAAAATCTTTTTTTTAAATTTGGAAATTCTTTTACTAATTGGTTCTTTTTCTGGAAAGTCATGGAGGAGGAGGATGGTCGAGAAGTGCCATGGTAGTTTCAAAATAATTTTAAGAATTTCATTCTGTATTCTCTGTAATCGATTAAGGTGAGGCCGCAGCCGCCAAGATATTTTATAGTTTTCATATATTTTACAGGATGTCCATCGATTGTAAGTATATTATTCGGTAGGAAACAGGATTTTCTTTTCCTTTGCCTTTTGTCCGTTTATTTTTATTTTCCATTTTACAAAATAGTTTTTTAATGTATCCAGAGCAGATTGCAAATAAGTTTCGATTGCGAAACCAAAATCGTTCGAAGAAAAGATAAATGTGTCATCTGCGAAAATTGCTGTATGACAGTTAGATGGATGTGACATATCAGACGTATATATGTTTTAAAGAACTGGGCTTATGACATCTCCTTGGGGGACACCTGTAGGGATATAATGAACGTCTGAAAGTGTTTCATTTATTTTAACTTGGAAACTCCGTCCTATCAAAAATTATTGCACTATTTTAGTAAGGTGTATTGGAAAATTTAGTTGGGCCATTTTGTGAATCAGTCCGTTATGTCACACTGAGTCGGAGGCCTTTTCAACGTCTAGGAGTACCACACTCGTACTGTGACCCCTGTCAAAGTTTTGCTTTACATGCCTCTTGATTCTAAAGAGTTGAAGCGTTCTGCTATGCAACGGGCGAAAACCAAATTGTTCATTATGCTCTTCCATGTAAACTAAAAGTTTACGTTTGATTATTTGCTCGAAACACTTATTCATGGTCTATAGCTAAGGGGATCTTTGGCTGGTTTGCCTGGTTTCAGGACAGGGTGTATTTTTGCATGCTTCCAGCTATTTTGGGAAATAACCTATTTGCAATTATTAGAAATGAACCCAAGTCCTAATGCTTGAAACATTCTACTCGTGTGAAATACCATCCATGGCATTGAGCGATGAAATGTCGCATGTTGTCACAAATCACATGCTGCTTGCTAGTATACGGCATGCGAATAAGTCATATGTTTCTCAAGCTTGACCAGCTCGGCATAAGCAAACCGCTGCTGTACATAATCTTAGATATGCTCACCAGCAGACAGTTTATTCTGAAAAATGGCAGTGTAACGTCTGCTGGGACTTTTGAAATTAACAACGGTCTACAACAGGGTATAGTAATTTCGTCGATTTTATTTACGATCTTCACAAGGGATCTTCTAGGATTTCTCCGCCGCCATAGCGAACGCAGATGACTTGAACGCGTACAGGTCAAGACCAAAATTCGAAAAGAAGTGGCGAATGTTCTCAATCGTTGGACAAAACGGGCAGCCACTGGCGAATCGAAGTGTTGTCAGATACCTTGGGATCTGGCTAGATCAGTATCTATATTTTAACAAACAAATAGATATTGCTCTAGCCCGAGCCAAGGCGGCTTTTGCTTTGACAAAGAGACTGTTTCACAGCAGTCAACTCGATGGCAGGAGTACAGGTGATTTGCTACACGACCCTCCTTCGGCCTGTTCTTGCCTATGGCTGTCCCATTTGGTTCAACGTGGAAACAAGCTTTATGGAAAAGATTCGGGTTTTCGAGAGACGATGTCTTCCTCAGTTGGGTAGTGCTGCAAGCTCGGCACCATGGGAAGTCTGTAGGCAAATACCAGACCCCAATGAAAAGATTTGTTTTTTTCAATCAATACTTAGCAACTTATACAACCAATATGTTCCCGAGAAGGTTGTAATGGTCCGAAATAAAAGCTGTCCGTGGTACACTTCTGAGGTTCGGAGTGCATTAAAATGCAGAAATAGGCTATACAGTAAATGGAAACATTCACCATCTGTATCGAACTGGGATGCATACAAGTGTGCGCGAAACTATGCAACAACCATAATCAGATCCTCAAAAAGAAGCTATTATTCCTCCAAACTAAACACCGCATTGCCGTCTAAGACAATATGGCGTAATTTGTGTCAAATTGGAATTAATGCCAAAAAAGGCAATAGCTGTGCTTTAGATCCAGATGAGTTAAATGGTCACTTTATTCTTAAGAGTTAGCAAACAAACAACTTTGACTTTAGATCGGATAGTGCTATAATTCTAAACCATGAAGTAGACTTTGAAATGGTTACCTCTACTTTCCCTCAATGTTGGAAATCTGCTAGAGTCATGCCAGTGGCGAAAAAGTCGAATGCTTCATCAACTGATGACTATAGGCCAATTAGCATATTGCCATGTTTGTCCAAGGTTTTCGAAAAATTATTGAAAAACCAAATTCAAAACAACCTGTGCCTTAACTCGTTGTTATACTCACTTCAGTCTGGGTTCCGTGCTAATCACAGCTGTTCTACAGCTGTGGTTAATATAATGGAAGACATCAGACAGGCCTTTGACAAACGACTTCTAACTCTCCTATGTTTATTAGACTTTTCAAAGGCCTTTGACAGCGTTGAACACAACATTCTTTGCTGGAAGCTAAGCAGATACTTTGGTTTCAGTGAAAGAGCTGTCGAACTTATAAAAAGCTATCTATCTGAACGTATGCAAAGAGTTGTTATAGGTGAAAAACGATCCTCCTTTCAAGCTGTCATACAAGGTGTACCTCAAGGATCGATACTGGGTCCTATATTATTTTGTATATTTATAAATGATCTTCCATCAGTGTGCAAGTATGTGTCCGTCCATTTATATGCTGATGATGTCCAGCTATATCTGTCTGGCCCAACAAGTAATCTCGTTGACCTGGCATTAAAAATTAATGAGGACCTGAGTGAAATAAATAACTGGCCAATTGCCAATGGTCTAACCCTGAACCCTGCAAAATGTCAAGCTATACCAATTCTTCACGCAGGATCCGCTAGTATGGTCCCGAATATATGGTTAGCTAACAGTAAACTGAGGATAGTTGATTCGGTCACTAATCTTGGGTTTATAATCACGTGAAGCCTTTCATGTGAGAAGCATATAAACAGTTTTGTAGGTCGCATATATGGCTGTCTCCGTAAACTTTGGATAACAGCTGATTTCACCCCTACTGAAACGCGACGTAAGTTAATACGAACTCTCGTGGTTCCTATTATATCGTACGCCGAGGTAGTATATAATAAACTTGATGCTGTATCTCATAATAAACTGCAAGTAGCTTTTAATGATTCAGTCCGCTACATCTATGGACTTCGAAGAGACGCACATGTAACAGATTTGTCCAGAAACGTGCTAAGCTGTACGCTTCAACAATATATGAACGCAAGAAACTGTATTTTCCTACATAAAATATTACGAACAAAATCTCCAAATTACTTGTATAATAGACTGCAATTCACTCGCTCTTCGCGAACTTTTAATTTGATAAATCCTCGTTACACGCTCTTGAATTCTTCCCGTCTCTTTTTCGTCAATGCAATTGTACTATGGAACTCACTTCTCGTGAGTATATAAGTTTTTATTATATTTGTAGTTGTAAGCTAAAATTGAATAATATTTAAACTGAATTCAAATAGACTGAAGTTAAATTTTACATTATTATCTAAGTAAGTTTCTACTTTTTAAATTAGCCTCGTACTATAAAAGATAAGATCTTAATGTACAAAACCGCTTTTTAAAATAAAATAAATGAAATAAATGAAAAAATGAAAAAAATGATGTCTTCGGGCTTGTCTCCACTTATATAGAACTCCAGACTCTCAGTACAGAAAATTCTATAGTAATGAGGTCCTATACAACGGGGCAACCCTTATCAGAGTGGATAACTGATTAAGCTTATTCGAAGTCACATTGCAAGAGCAATGACTTCGAACAACAACTTGATCTCCAGGACTTTTTACCCCAATGATATGCACCACGAGACTATGCGCCTTAACGGCCTTATTCCCCCTGAAGCGTTTCTCTATTAAAATAGAAAAGGTCTGGTCCAGTATATATAAGCGGTACCGTTAATCTTCCACGTTGGTAGAAAAGCTGTGGACGGGCGAGTCATCTACGAACAAGACGTCGCAAGTGGCTCACCGGGGACTCTTCGGTTGAGTAGGTCGACAACATCGACACTATTGGTAGCTGGACAAAAGGTATACTCTGTCGTCCATCATATATCTTGTGTGCCCTTAAGGCAAAAAAAAATATAATAGCATATCCTGCCTGCCTTGGCCGGCTTACATATTTAAAAGGTGGTGTAAGTAGTTAGTAATTTGCAAGTAGGTAGCTTAAATTTCATTTTAAGCTAGGTTAAGATTTTAGGGAGTAGTTTAGTATTTAGGTCTTGATTAAGTTCAAACTTCATAATACCTTCACTAAGTTTTTTTCAAAATAATAAGTATTTTCTTAATTTTCTCTAATATTAGTTTCATATTATTCATATAAATAAATATTCAGTAGTCGAAAGACATATTTTTAATTGTTACGTTTAGCTTAGGGCGCCCGCAGAGGGCCAGTAAGTTAGTTTGTAAATAATTAAGTTTGTAAATAATTAAGTTAATTAAGCTAGCTTTAAGCGTTTTTTGTCTAGCATATAAGAAAATGAAATGAGAAAAATAAAAATTCATTACTCACATGTAAATGCGTGACTATATGCGACTGTCACAAATATGGGTTATAAACGACATGCAAACTCCATGCAAGTATTGTGACAAATGTTGACATCAGGCTCGCATGTACATGCAGAAATTTCCATGTCGTGTACTATGTGCTTAAGAAGCTACTCTTTCTATTTTCTGTTATAAATAAAACAATGTCCTAGATCCCCGAAGAAGAATGATAATTTACTTGTGTCATGTAATTTTTCAGTTTCGTTCAGTAAATTAGAGGAACATTTGAGATGCAGTCTATGAATTTCGCCACTCCTTTGAAGGTTTATGAGCTTCTAAATTTTTGTATGAAAACACAAATACTAGGACGATTTTGAAACTTAATTAAAAAATCGTCATTCAATTGGGCAACCGCATTTTTCAATTAAATACTTTCCCTCAAATCGAATAACGACTGCTTCAACCACATTCGCTGTACTCCCCCGTCTGCGGCATCCAATCCACTGTGATGGTGGATGTGATATCCTTTCTACCAGGGGCAGAGATAAAAATGCTCTGCATTAAACACTTCATTTAATGAACAAAGTTTATTTGTTGTTAATATTGATTACACATAGCGGTGCAGCAGTTGTCACTATTTAAGCCGCAGTTAATTTCATTATAAAATATACACTCTGATTATTATATTATCCATTCTCGCCCATATCTACTCCCTCAGTTCCCATTGAGGAGGTGTCAGTACACAATTTTATTCCGGAATTGCAAAATACCTATATTGCTAATAAATTTAATCGGATTCACTCTGAAAATGGTGGCATTGCACTAGTTTCAATTCATTAGATTGCTGGTTAAATAAGCAGCAGGACTCGCGTCCCTCTCCCGTCGCTCATATTTATCACGTTTAAAATTAATTTCGAATTTCACAAACCTACATACATACCTCCACGTTCAATAGACTCTGGTGAAACATGCTCGTAATCGTATGAATCCGCGAGACACACGCACAAGGGCTACATCGCGTCACGCCGCACAAGGCGGATGCACCTAATGTGAAATTTTAATTTGCGAAATGATTAAAACTGCGATTTCAACTTTATTGGTAAATTGAAATTCGGGAGGATTTTATTAAAATATATTGCGTTCACAAATTATTGTTTATTAAAATTTAATAAGCGCTACCTCCGGAAAAGATGAGGTTCGGCCATGGATCGATGGCCCATTGAAATTGGAGTGGATAGTGGACATTCCTGTCACTTTAGCTTTCGCATCCAGAGGGGATGATTGAGAAGTGATGTCGGTATTTATAAAAATGTACTAAAAATGCAATCTGTGTCAATTTTAAGGAAACAAATGCATGTGTATTTTAGAATGACCAGCGTGTGAGTCGTGTATTCCGTGAATGTGCGAAAACGACTTTGCTCTTAATCCTCATTTTTATAGTTGGATTTCATTGACTTTTGAGGTTATTATTCTTAATTTTGAATAGCTACGTAAAGGAGAAAGCTGCGCGTTGAAGTGAATAATATCTAAAGGCTAAAATTAAGAAACAGCACCGTTAAGGTTGCAAAGAAAATCGTATGTTTCATTGGCTAGAAACGTTGTACCATGTGTCTTAAAAACACAAAAATTTAGACCATGGTAAGCATTCTCCAATGGGATTTCGATTACATTCAGCGTTATTCAAAGTTGAGGATCAATTTGAGAGAGCGTAAAAGACTCAATTTTTCAATTCATCTTCCCCTGTCCTAACAGCTGGGCGGCGAAGTTGGTAGAGCGCCTGCCTTTCAATTGATTCGATTGATAGGTTCAAGGTTCGAATACTAGAGTAGTGGTCTAGTTTTTCGAATCTGGTCCAGTCACCATTTGCCATTAGGATCAAGTTAATGGCACTATCACTGGGTTGGTCGACCAGTGATTGTAGTCTAACTAATGGGTGGCGTTGTTGTAGTGGTTGTTGTATCGGCTTAATACCTAATTCGTGTTTTCAAAATAGCGGTTTATGTAGATTGTGTGTAAATGGCTCTGCTGTGAAGGCATAACACTGACAGCGGGGTGTTTAAGCTAAATCCTCCAAACTTTCAAAGTTCATAGATCAAAAATAATGTCGAATAAAATCCTGCGAATCAGGTTAAAGGAAAAAAAAAACGTCGACACCAAAATCCTCCGTCCCGTTTCGGGCTCCACCCACGGAAGTGAGTTGAAATCAATTACACCCGAGATTCTCAAACCACTGCACAATCTTTCATTCATCTCCTAATTCTTCCGCTCGCTATGTGCTACACGCATTATAAGAGTATTAATATCCTCTTGAAGAGCGAGCAAATAACTAAAACAAAAAAAATAATTAAAAAAAAGTGGCACTGCTGTCCGAAAGGAAGGATCTGTTGCATCATGCTGAATTAGATAAGGCCAAGAAACATTCCACCCCTCTGATGATTTCTTAAGCATAAGACTGTCGAATGTATTGTGGTTATCTCTTTGAGGAAGATACGCCTTCTTAACCAAATTAGAGCTGGACATTCACAAAAAATATCTTCAACAGAGTCGACACTCGAAGTCTGCACTAAGTCCTCTTTCGATAAGATGTAATCACAAACGGCAGTGGCCCGAGAGGAAACTAGCGAGCTTTCTTATGCTCTCCTTGTTTAGTTTGAGGATTTCTCTGTAAGAGAAAGGACTGATCAATAATTTTGATTACCTAAGTGCTTGGAAATTTCTATAGTGGGCGATACGAAACTGGTTTTTCCATTTTTGATCAGACCTTTGGGTGTACTCCAGTTTTTGCCGCAGAAAGTTTACGGACCAGTGAACGCAGTTATGGTTTCCATGATGAACTGGAATCCATCCTAACCTAAATTTGCTACATTGGGCTTATGAGTGTGAGGCGTCGTAGCAGCTTTTGACTGATTTGGAGTCCATAAGATTAGAAGACAATTTCTTAAGCGCTTCTACCCCCCATGTTTTTGTGTAGGGTGCATAGAGACAAGCACCTTCCCCATTTGCCATTTTTGAGCCATCAGTATACCAGATTAAGTTTCTGGGATCGTGTGCTATTGTGTGGCTCGACTATTGGTCACGGTAAGCAATGTCTACCTCAAAGAGTCGCTTAAAGCAGTATCATTCATACTATCTGGGATCGAGTAAAACATATCTTATCCGTGATAAATTCGAATTAAGGTGCATTTCCATTTTGGGGTAAAATGTCTGAGCCGAAATTCTATGGAATACAACTAAAATCGAATTTCACGATCGAAATAAAGAAAATGTGTTGCTAAAGGAATGGAAAATGAAATAAAAGGAAAGATTCAATATCTGAGAAACCAGGTAAGATAGTAGAAATTTTGTTGATGATTTAAATTAATTGTTTATAAAATATTTTCAGGTGATACAAGAACTAAAAAAAATTAATAAAAAAGTGAAGCCAGAACCGATGATAAAGGGTCCGCCAAAAAACTTTTTTTTTGAAAATGCTATAAAAAAACTGCCGAATATTTTCTCAAATTTCTTTTTTTGTTTGAAAGTACAATCCTTCCGGTTAATAATGGAAAATAATTTCATTCAAATGGCTGCCTCGGCTGGCCATGCAGTAGCCTACACGATTGGTGCAATTTTTAAGCACATTATCGATTTTCTGCAGCTGTATTTAACCAATGGCTTCACGAATATTGTCCTTTAAAGCGTCATTTGTCTCTGGCTTGTCGGCGTAACACTTATCTTTGAGGGCACCCCTCAAATAATATTCCAACGGTGTCAAATCGCAGCTCCGCCAAACGACATCAGCCCTTCGGCTGATAATGCGATCTTCAAAAACAGGGCGCAAAACATCGAGTGTAGCTTCGGCTGTGTGGCACGTAATGCCGTCCTGTTGAAACCAAATGTTGCCAATATCCTCCTCTTCAATTTTTGTGAACAAAAATTCGTTCAACATGGCCCGATAACGATCGCCATTGACTGTAACGGACACTCCTTGCTCATTGTCGAAGAAAAAATGCCCAATTATGCGCCTGGACTTAAATCCGCACCAAACAGTGACTCGTTTTGGGTGCATAGGCTTTTGAATGTGTGCGTGCGGGTTTTCTGTGCCCCAAATGCGACAATTTTGCTTGTTTACATACCCGCCAAGATCAAAATGAGCTTCATCTGAAAAGATGATTTTTTTGGCAAAATCGGCATCTTCTGTAAGTCGATCGCAGGCCCACTTAGTGAAGCGAAAACGCATTGGATGGTCAATGCTCAATGATGTTTCCGAAATGTTCAATTGTTGAGAACGACGGTGAATAGATATTGATGGCGCTTCACGCACATTTTCTCGGTATACGCACTGTTTTTGGCTTTTCACGCTTTGGTTTATCGATGAGGATCTCAGTTTCTTTCACTTTTTTCACAAGATAACGAACGGTGCTTCTCTTCTTCCAAAATCCGTACGCAATTTTGGCACACATTCTACAACATTACCATGATTTTCAAAGTAATGTCGCAATATTTCCCAGCGTTGTTCAAGCGTATACACAACCATATTCGTTCAGCGGAAGGATGAAACTTATTATCTGTCAAATCAGACATGAGCTAAGTTTTACCATTCACGAAATGAGCAATAGTTGAAAAAAAAAAACGTTAGATGGCGGACCCGTTATATACCAGAGCAACTGGCCATATTTTAAAGACTTGCAGTTCATACTTCCAACCGCATCTGCGTCTCCAAGTCAATCTAATTTGGTAAGTTATTTTAGTTTGTTCAACTTGCTTTTGACTATGCAATGATTCTTGCAATGAGCCACCGAAAAGCATTCATATCGGCAGAAACACACGAATTGAAGGAAAAGCGAAAGGAAAGGAAACTGATGAAGAGGACTCTCTCATAGCTGCTTTGCAAACTTAAGTCAAATAGCCGGATGAGCATGACAAATTTGGAGAGTATGTTGCTCAGGAACTACGGGCGTTGGGGCATGATATCTGCAAGCGAAAGCTTAACAGTGCGACTCGCAAGGCTATTGTCCGTATTGCAGACGAAGAAGATTCCTTTTCACCATCAACTATAGGCTTTTCTCCGTCTCCAATGAATGCGTCAACATCAACATCTTCAGAGCAGAAACTCATGTGGGTTTCTGCTCTGAAGATGCCATCAACTGAAATGCAAACGACTGCAAAAGATTATGTTGAAAACTTCGAATGTGAAAATTTATGAAAATTCCATTCGGTTAATTTCATGTGACATTTTGATTTATCAATAAAATTGAAACAAAGTGTGTTTAGTTTCCTACCTTCAAATATTTGTCTTTTAAATTGTTGAAAATTGCTTGACAAACTTCTTTTATAATTCTTCCGATAATACATACTGGTACACGAAAAATGTACTGCAGGCTACATAAAACACACATATCTTTTATTTGTTTTATTTGTTAATTACCATATGCCAGAAATCTGAGTATTAGCAAAACATGTTCAGGCACTGGTATAGCTTTTCGTAATTTGGTGTCTTTCTTGAGTATGGACACGGGTCTGAGAGTTTTCAACTCGCTAAATACTTGCATAAGACACCCGAGAGTAAACTCGCACAAAATTTTCTCGCAAATGAACAGCTTCCTGAGAGAACCTCTCGAGAGTTTACTAGCGAAAGTGGTCTCAAGTGGACACGCATCTTTAGTCTAAAGTGATGTCGAGTCACCTTCGGGTGAATTGCAAACGATAACCGTCTAGACAACCAATGAATTGTAAGCTATTTTAAGCACAGAACCAACCCGTCTAGATGGCGATTGTGCGTTGAAATAGCACCCCTCGTAAAATGTGTTGTTTTTTGTTTGAGAGACCAAGCAACGAGAAATGTTAATGAAGACAAAAACTAGAGGCCTCAGCATACCAGAAAGAGCCAGAGCCTAATGAAAAGAGTCGGTGGTAATTGAAAGCCAAAATTGAATGACTATCAATATTCTAATTATCTTTTTTTTATTCAATATATTTTGCTTCATTTGGCGGGTGTTACAGTGGCGGATTTACCATCAGAATGAGTAGGTGAGCGAATAAGGGGACCAATTTGCTGAAATATTAAAAAAAAATTCTACATTCAACGGTATCGCAAACTTTTGCATTCGATGGCCAGTTCGCGACCAAACTGAAATTTGAAAATGCCGCGCCTAAAATCAGAACCAAATTCAGTTTGATTTTTTTGTTTCTGTCTCTGAAAAAATTATATGACTAAAATAAGTGAAGTGAAGCTAAAGGGAGTAAACCTCACACATTGGTCAGTTAGAGAGGAGAGCTTGCAGACATCATCTACGGTTTTGCCCATCGCGTAAAAAGGTATATATACTTAAAATACAATCCCCGAAAGGCGTGACAAGAAAAAAAAATCGAGATGACATTTAAGTAACACTTAACTCTCTCGTGGTATATAAGTGTCCGAGTAATGGACGGCATTAAGGCAATATTGTTTTGAAAACATACAACCCTCAACGTAAAACTCTCTTTGGTAAACATAATTTGAGACCCATTAAGGGTCCCAAAATGTGTCCTTACCTGTACGGAATTATTGTGTCATCAAAAGAATGAAACGATTTATTCGCAAATTATTTTTTTTTATTTAAAATATATCATTTTTATAGAAATAATAAAAGAAAATGAGTGGAAGGAAGTGAAAGCAACGAAGCTAGAACTTCCCCTAGCATATTCAAAAAAAAGTTGAGCATTATCCAGGTATCCTTTGTAAATACAATAAGGAGTTCGAGTACCATAGTCACAATAACGAATGAGGTATGTGAAAAATAAATCTAACTGCATCGTTAGAGGCTACTCAGGTCCCCATATTAAATAAGAGACATAAAGCCAAACGAATTTCTCGAGGATGGGACACACATAAGTACAAAATTTTCGGAGAGGTAATATTTAAACAAAAAATTTTGATTTCTTTTTCTCATCGGACCACTTTTTTCCACTAAATTAAATAAGATCTAAATGATGAAAACATTTCAATATAATCAAAACAAAATTAAAAAAACTACGCCAAACAAGTTTAAAAAGTTTTCTCCACAATGAATAAACAAAACAAAACCAAGGAAATAAACACACAAATTCAAGATGTGAGTAAAATGAAATTAAATTTAAGTTTGTTTTAGAATGCGCAATTTGTTAAGTACTCAAGCTTCCTGAATATCCGGATTGACACTGTTCATTCTCTCTAACGCAAAATAAATAACTATTTTTCTCTTTCACCGTTTTCTTGCATTTGATATCCAGTGTGACCATTAGCGTCTCTCAATAATATTCCAAAATGGAATACAAATTAAATATATATTTATGTGTATTTTACTTCAATATTTTTTCATCCCACTTTTATATACCATCTGATAGAACTGAAAATGATTAAATAACACGTTTAGACAAGATTTTTTTTTTTAAGCACAGTTAAATAAAAGTAACAAACAAAATTCTTTGATAACAAAATTTAAAAACTGTAATTGAAAAATAAAACAGTTCTTTACTCTCGTTTAACAAATTAGAATTTAATCGAAATTAAGTAGGCTCATTAAATTCACAAATAACATAATTTATATTACGTTACATACTTTCGAAGCCCCGAAGCATCTGTTCATCTTGCACGTTGTATTTATTGGGTATTTTGCCGGAGACCGATTCGGATTGATTGAGGAGTAATGGTGTTGGTACAGTCTCCATGATTCTTTAACGGGTTTTTCAACAGGGACGCTACAATAGTAGAGCGACAGGGACAGCAAATGATGCCATATTTCTTGCCCCTCTTTTGACAATTCTCTTCAGTAAGGTTTGCCATTCCGTGATGGAAAGATATACGAGTGGCCTCAACGTTAAGAGCGCTACGTCCAATTTATGGTCGTCATAATCGTCCAAGCAGATCAACAATTGAGCGTCTAGTGGAAAAATTTTAATCCACAGGCACAGTACAATATGTTCCAGTGAGACACGCTGAGGCTTCAGTTGCAGAAAGCCCAAATGTGTCTCGCACACGTCGTTCTCAAGCTTTGGATATCTCTGTGACGTCGTTGTGGCGAATTTCGCAAAAAGATCTTGGTCTACATCCTTACAAGATTAAATTGACGCAAGAACTGAAGCCGCGTGCCCGTGTTGGCTTGCAAAAGAAATCGAGTTCCATACATAATGGCATCGAACGTATTTTCACAGGAATAAAGAATTTCATTGATATCCAATTTTTTTTGTTTTATTTAAAAAAACGTTTGTAGCCCTCTTATTGAGAAACCCGATATTTTATTTTTACAGTAGACTTCTGCAATCTTAAGGAAGTCGTTTTTGAAGGTTTTATATTGAATTTGATGTGATTGCTTTTGCTTCGTGTTCTGCTAGCTCGTTTCCCTTTATTCTAGCATGTCCTGAAATCCAGACCAATAGCAGCTTGGATCGAAGGAAAATGATATTGTCCCGAACTTAATTTATCAAGCTGGAGCGGTGTTTTATATTGCGAATCGCGTTGAGGATGGAGAGGCTGTCAGTGCAAATAATAGTTCTTTGTCTTGATGAAACCGCCGAGTATTGCTATAGCTTCGGCGTAAAATATTGAAAAATAATTCGGAAGTTTTCCAGCAGATAATACTCGACCATTCGAGTTGACGATTGCGAAACCAGTACCTTCATCACTTTTTGATCCATCGGTATAAAGATTGTTTAAAGAGCGTTTGTTGTAGTTAGTTATGAGTTTTTTCAAGAGCTGCAGATATGTGGTCTCGGATGTGTGCCCTTTCGCATATTTAGCAAGGCTGGTGTTGATTGCGTCTTCAGGAAAAAGCCAAGAAGGATGCTTTTCGACCGAAAGTTTTTGTATGACTGAGTCAATACCGATTTTCTTTGCGAGGCATAATGCAGTATAAAAAGTCGATGGGATTTTAGGGACATTCTTGCGGCCTTATTCCACTTTTATATGCGAATATTTTATGAAGAAAAATATTATTCTCTGCAGTCCAAATATATTCCACTGTAGTCACACTGATTATATTCATCACATTCATTCATTTTAAAACCAATTCGATGAAAAATTTTACCGTAACTGTAAACTAAATTTTGACAAGGCACACAAATTTTTGCTGTAAGATATTGCATCAGAAAAGTGTTCGGGTTCATTCATTATTCATTTTTTTTCTATTTGGTTCCTCAATTTTTTAAATTAAAATAATTCAACGATTTTTGAAGTTCAGAGAGATATACATGTCTACGAGTATGTACATTGTTACTTTGATATAAAGTGAATAATTTTTTGTTTGACAAAAATGCGCATTAAAGTCTTACATGTTTTGGTATTGTTATTAAGATATCCGCGAAATCAAGATCAAATCATCGAAGAGCTTGAAAAATTGAATGATTCTGACACTGACGCGCAGCTAGCCGCAATATCTATCATCGCTTCGCACAAAGATATGATCAACAAACAGATCAAGATTCGGATTGCTCCGACAATCTGAAGTTGCAAACATTACGCTCTGTAAGAAATAAAGAAGATAAAAATCCCTCCCAGAACTTGGTTAAAACAAACGCTAACTTTCAAAGTCACAAACGCTTAAGTAATTACTTATGCCGGTCAAAAGGGGATCATAACATTCGCGTGACTTCCGAAGAGCCGTATTAATCGGTTACGTATACCCTTCCTTCAAAAAAATGTATTGCAAATTGCAAAATGTAGTAAAATTTTTTAGAAGTAAGGTACTGCGTACCACATCTCTAAATTGTGCAATATTTAAGAATTCAAAAAAATTTACTATGTATATATTTAGCTACAATAAAGAAAGAAAAAAATTCAAATTCA
Organism: Orthonevra nobilis; assembly: GCA_963555765.1. Taxonomy (NCBI): domain Eukaryota; kingdom Metazoa; phylum Arthropoda; class Insecta; order Diptera; family Syrphidae; genus Orthonevra; species Orthonevra nobilis. The sequence continues at coordinate 75,002,741 of OY743224.1, read as the reverse complement.
ATTCATCGAAATCTGTTTGATAACATCCTAAGATATTTACATTTTTCCGATAATTCATCTATGCGGTCACTTATCAATAGATGAAAGCATGATTCCATACTATGGACACCATGACGCAAAGCAATTTATAATTTAACAATTATAATAAAACCGATACGTTTCGGTTTCAAACTTAAGTGCATAGCCGACTCCAATGGTTATATGGTTCATGCATAACCATATTGCGGAACTTCTAGAAGAATTAAGAAAAAGGATATAATCAAGGTGGGGACGTAGTGCTCGAGTATATTTCTTATGCACACAACTATTTTCTGATAATTTATTTGCATACTATACGTCGCATTACTAGAAATACTGGTGTCTTATGAGAGAAAAGAGTAAAGAAAAAAATGCATTTGATAGACAAGAAATCCTTTTCTAAGGGAAAACGAGGATCTCACATCCTTACTTCTTCCAAAGATCTGTTGGCAGTTAGATGGCTTGATAATGCGGTAGTTACAGTTCTCACATGACGTATTCAAGAGCTGAAAAAAAAATCATACAGGAAAACGTCGCAGGCCGTAAGATGCATATAATTAATCCATGGGAGGAGTCGATATAAGTGATCAATTCCTGTCAACTTATAGAACACATGCATATAAGAACAAAATAGGAGTGAAGGCTATTCTTTATATGGCAAATGCAATATTTATTACTTCAAAATAAAAATGTTCATTGACATTAAAATTATGTTTCAATTTAAATGCTAAGCTCCGGTTGGCAACTTAAGTTGCCACTTCCGTATAGACAAGTCGATCTTCGTTTTTTTTCAAGTTTGGTCTTAAAACTAAAAGGATTCATTATTTTAATTTTTAATTTTTAATTTCAGTTTTTTTATTTCATCTATAAGTAACAATGTTGTGTAACATAATTAAAGTTAATTAATTTCTTCCATTATTCTGATATTAAAATAATTACGACTAACTTCAAGGCTGAATACTCTTGCATAATTGTTGAAATGACGACAACCGCTATTGACTGTTCATTAAAACCATAATTTGTTACATGTTGAGGAATAACAAAGTACTGGCTTCTAGGTCTAAGTGAACAGTTTGGCTTATAAGTATTAAATAAAGCTGCTAGTGAGGGACAATCAATAAGACCAACTATAAAATTCCTCGCCAGGGCGATTGCAAAATAAACTCTCCTTATATGAAGTGGCTTTAGAGCTATAAGAGCGCATCGGGCTGAGTAAGATGGTAAGGGCAAAGTCCACTGCAGCCATCTAAGAGCACGGCGCGTAAATCTTTTTTGAACTTTCTCAATACGTTGCATACTGTTTTTATAAAATGGGAACCAACCTACGGAACAATATCCGAGAATAGGTCTCACTAAAGCAATGAAAAGTGATTTCAGCGTATGTATATGGACAACGAATGTCAGTAGAATTCCTGAATATAAAACCAAGCATGCAATTAGCTTTTCACATGATATAGTCAAAGTGCATTTTGAACTCTAATTTAGAGTCTAAGATGACACCCAAATCCTTTTGGTTAAAAACTCTTTTAAGTGGAATACATTATCCCATTTGATAACAAAAGAAGACAGGACATCGGATTCTAGCGAACGTAAGGATAGAACATTTATCTGTGTTAAAGTGCAATTGGCTTATATCACACCATTTGGATATGTTTGCAATGTATAACAATCAGCCCAAGAACCGACAGACTTAAATATTTTGACGACATCTGCAAGCATCAAACACTCAGACGATTTAACATTTTGAGGCAAGTCGTTGATGAAAAGAAGGAAGAGTAGTGGCCCAAGGTGCCTACCTTGAGTTACACCAGAATGATAATATATCCTTTAAAATAAAGGATAACAAATTGAAGTCGATTTTGTTAAATTACTTCTAATCCACGCTAATAGAGAGGAATGAATGCATGAATTTATTAAAATTGAGTAGTTCACCCTGTGAAATGCTTTGGAGAAATCTGTGAATATTACATCAACCGCTTTCTTCTCTCCATATTATTTACACAATAGTAAGCAAATAGTGTCAAATTTGTAGATGTGGATCTCCCTCGAACTCATCGTAGATTTTACGATTCAAAAATTTGGCAATCGGTCTATAGTTCTCGATAGACTGCTTTGAACTCGATTTGTAAATTGGTGTAATAAACAAATGTTTTCAACAGTCGGGAAATATTCCAGAACTAAGAGATGCGTTGAAAATAAAATGAAAAGGTTTCAATAAATTCATTTTGTAATTTTTATTGAATAATGCTGGAATATTATCCGGTGGCATACTTAGGTTTGAGTCTAACTTAGTCAATTCCTCAAGGATCTCATCTTCAGATATGGTTATGGATCCAATGTCAACGATACAAGGAATTTCCAAAAGATTCTCTAAGTTAGATAACTGTTTACTAAAATTCGACTGAAAGAAAGTTGCAAACATGTCACATATTTTTTTCAGATCACTACTAACTCCACCGTTATAGGTCATATTGCCAGGGACACAAACTGACTTTCTTTTAACATTAATATGTTTCCAAAAAGCTTTCGAATTACTTTTAATCCTTGACTCCACTGTCCATACATACTGCATATGCATAAAGTTTTTTTAAATATTCATACTCCTTTCTTAAACGACAATATTCAGGTCGCACACTAGAGTCAACTTTGCACTCACCACCTAACTTACTCATTGCATTTTTTAAACGCGATAAACTTTTGAAGTACCAAACACCTGTCTGTGAAGAAAAATCTTCAATTTTAACATCATGGAATTCTGGGACCTCAATAATAAGGACCGATTGAGTGTAAAGTACATATGTTATATGTATGAAATAATTAAGGCCAATGCATTTAGACTGAAATTCTTTTTTGCATGCTCCGAAACATGCCAAAAATGGATCTGTCGCTTTGCGCTCATTCCATGATTCAGCATTGCAACGTCACATGTTAAAAAAAAATTGAAATTAGAGGCGAAAAAAAAACTTGGGACGCCACTGGGAAACAAACCCAAAATTTAACTGACCAGCACTTTAATTCAATTTTTTTTTCAATTTTAATGCAGTTTTTATTTTTCAATTCATAACCTTACATGCTAGACAAAAATGCTTAACTCTAGCTTAATTAACTTAAATATGTATCTCTAAGATAAACCCAAAAATTAAATCTATGCCTTTCGACTAACCATTAATTATAATATTTAAATTTAAATAACTAATAATAAAACTAAGAAAAAAAGATTAATTCTAAGAAAAATTTAGTATATGGACTTTTTATGTTTCTTACTAAAATAAGACTTAAATAGTAAACTACAAACCAATCTTAAACTAAAAATCTAAACCTAACTTAACCATTATATATTACATTAAAAACTACTTACACTACATAAAACATAAATAAGCCGGCCAAGACTTATCCATGTCCATGCTATATTTGCCTTAGGGGCACCCAAGATACATACATTCGACGAAGTTCATTCTCCGCCCAGCCACCAATGGTGTTCGTATTGCCTTTCGACATCCACTCTGTCGGGGTTTGATACCGCCCTTCTGAACCGAAGAGTCCCCGGTGAGCTGCTTGCGACGTCTTGTTCGTAGTTGACTCGCCCGTCCACAGCTTTTCGGCATACGTGGAAGATTATCGATACCGCTAATCTATCCTGGACCAGACTCTTTCTAACGAGATAGATAAATACTTCAGGTCCCGGTGTACAGGACCTCATTACTATAGAATTTTTTGTACTCAGACTCTGGAGCTCTATATAAATAGCAGATAACCTTTACCTTGGCATCGAGTTGACTGCTGTGAAACAGCCTCTTTGTCAAGGTAAAGGCCGCTTTGGCTCTGGCCAGAGCAATATCTATATGTTTGTTAAAATCCAGATGTTGACCTAGCCAGATCCCAAGGTATCTGACAGCACTTCGACTCGCCAGTGGATGCCCGTTTTGTCCAACGATAGAGAATATTCGCCACTTCTTTTTAGTATTTCTAGAGGCCCTAGACAACGGAGTCCTGAACAGAATGGTCTCGCACTTTTTGAAGTTGATCTTCAACTTCCAATCGTACCAATATTCATGAATCTTTTCGAAGTCACATTGCAAAAGACTTACAATAACCTCGATCTTTGGACTTGACCTGTACGCGATCAAGTCATCTGCGTACGCTTTGGAGTGGCGGAGAGATCCTACAAGATCGCTTGTAAAGATCGTAAATAAGATCGGCGAAATAACTCGTTCGACAAATTCCTATTAAATGGTTGATTGAGCGAGTTCGAGAATAGTGCTCTTGTCATTGTTCGGGAGAAGCGTGTTTACCGTACTCTTTTGCGTATTCTAAAAGCTTTTTTATATTCTTTGATGAGAGAGGGGGTTTGTTCCCAGGTTTATATACCCTCAATTGCTGTGTATGAAACAAATTTCTTATTGTCTGTGGGTGCACGCTTACAATCGAATCTTGTGCAACTTTAACTGCTGAAATGTTGGGGTTTCTCGAAACAATTCTTGTAATCCTCCTTTCCAATTGCTGTGTGGATATTTTCTTCAGCCTGCCACTTCCACGAGGTCTTTCCAATAATCCATTTTTCTCACATGTTTTAATGACGTAATGCACTGAGGACAACGGCTTTTTCACAGTTTCTGCGATTTGTCGAAAACTTTTTCCTTCATTCCTTAATGTTAGAATTAATTTCCTTATATCAGTAGACATTTGTTTATTTTCCATCCCACTGGTTAATTGAATACGTTTTATACTTCTGAACACTTGGAAAGCACATGCCAAACAACAAGCAACTATTATGACAAATACAAAAACAATGAAGAAATTCTTGTAACAGTACTTAACAGTGCGGTTGCTAAAACTGTTCAAGTTTTTTTTTTTTGCTTTAAAAACAAACTGATTTTAGTTTTATCTTATTTTTTACTAAAACCTTTGATTAAATAAAACTTTTATAAAATGATTAAACATTTTTCAGAGATTAACTTTTTTTGTAATATGTTGGATGTCAATAGCTAAACAGGTTGCAAAAATATTCAAGTGGGAATTCAACCGCAAATGGTGTTAAAATTTTTTTTTGGTTCACTGTATATGTATGTGCCTACATAATTAATCTCTTTTTTTTTTTTTTGTTTTTCAGTAGTTTTAAATAAAAAAAAAATAAAAAAAAGGCAATAAATGTAAGAAGACGTTGGAATTCAAATATGTATTTAAGACTCAAGGAATCAACTCAATCGTTCTAATTTTTATAAAAGAGTTTCCGAGTTTTCTTTGATTTAAGTCGAGAACACAGGTACACACCATTTCAACAAACTGGCTGGGACAAAGGGGACATCAGACATGAGACCATTTAATGCGCGATTCGCAATGTCACTTTGACTGCACATTGGGTTGACAGATTCGAAGCGACGCTGTGAATCAGACTTAACTCTTTTTAAGTTAAATGAAATGTTTTGCTCAAAAAATCTTCAAATTTCAAATCCTATTGACTTGACAGCCCAGTGATTTTTTCAATTTTGTTGACTTACAACGAATTTCACATAGCAGTACAAAACAGGTATGACCAATACGGCAATATGCACCTGGCAAAAGCAATTCCAGCGTAACTACAAAAGCACTGCGTACAACATACTTAATACTACTCAATTATGATGGCTCCAAGCTCAAATCTGTGTGGGTAAAAACAACACAGTTACAGTTATCTGATAACCAGGTTATGATGGATCTCAAGGTGACTGCTTTGCCACAACAAGTGTCTGCTGTCCACTCTATCTGGCGCGATCAGTTTGTTTTCACCTAAAAATTACATATACAGCCATGGACACATAAATAGCACGAACCTACCTACCAAAATGAAAGTGTCATATCATCAAATAGTACTTCAAAAATAGTCATAAATTTAAATGTTGTTAATAATAAATGTTATTAACAAGAAATTTTTCTGTTACTGAAAGCTGAACAGAAAGAAGACAATGAACACGAAATTCGGCTGGACACAAAAAAAAAAACACAAAATTGGAAATCTGAAAAAAAAGTAAAATTCAAAATATTATTTCAAATGTTTCTGTTTTTACCTGGGCTTAAGCCAGACCCATACTTTCAACAAGTCTCTGACGCCTTTCTCTTGGCATAGAAATCCAAGCTTCTGTTATGACATCCCGAAGTTCGTCCTTAATTTTAAAATTTTGGTGGTCAATTTTTACCTTAACATCATTCCACAAATTTTCAAGTGGGTTAAGGTCGGGACTCTTCGGTGGCCAATCCAAAACATGGATGTTTTCTTGCGAAAACCAATCTTTCACTATTTTGGTGGTGTGCTTAGAGTCATTGTCCTGCATGAATATTCAATTAACTGGCATAAACTCGAAAGTATAGGGTTCCATCGTGTTTTTCAATATATCCAAATATTGAAATTTGTCCATTTTTCTTTTTATTTAAACAATAGGCCCTACTCCCACCGTAACAATGCCGCCACCATGTTTAATCGTCTTCTGAGTGTATATGGGATTCAGAGCTTAGCCTTTTGGACGGTGTACAATTGTTCTGCCATCTGGTCCAATTCTATTCACTTTGGTTTCATCACTCCACATTACCCGTTTCCAGAACTGTAGGTCCTTATTCTAGTAATCTCTTGCGAAACTCAGGCGTTTTTGATTTTTTTTTTTTGACAGGAGTGGCTTTTTCCTACTTACACGTCCAAATAGCTGGGCCTCGTTTATTCTCCTTCGGGCTAATCGGCTCGAAACGTCAACACTAAATTCTTATTTTATTTCATTTCCGATTTACCGAGATGACTTATAGATCGTTTCAAATGAGTATGCAGTAAGTTCGCGCATGTTTTCTCTTTTCCAGTCATTCCACACAAAACAGAAGAAAAATCGCATATAGCCACCTTTTGATGTTTCACTACATGAATTCTCAACGCTGAATGATCCTAACTTGAATACGATTGGTGGATAAGGTATACAGACAATAAGAAGCTTCTGTTGCCAAATGTGAAAAATTAGTGTAAAGGGAATGTGCGGAGTCAGTGTTGCCAAGTTTTTTCTGAGCCAAAGCACCGTTCCAAATATTTTCAGCGTTAATTTTGATACTTGGGCACCAAGAAAAAATAATTTTCCAGTTTCTCAAAAAAAAAAAAAAAAAACCTTTATTAAGTTCTAGTCGGAAATAAGTGTAACCAAGCCTTTGTGCGTCAAATTCTGATCTACGCGAGTCCAGTATGGTGGAACATAGTATAGAGTTTTCGAAAATAAGTGCTTGCGAATTTGCACGTGATTTACAGCAGCGCTCATTTCGACTTCCGGCATGAGCAAAAAAACAAAAGACTATTGGATGGAGTGTCTAGGATTGACACATTGACTATCATGGGCTTACTGAGGAATCATTTTACGCGATCGGCAAATGTAATTGAGAACGAACTCAAATCGGGATTGTTTTATCCTAACCCGGGATATTTTAAAAAACTCAGTAGAGAAGGGACACATATCACCTCAGGCATTTTTGTATTTAGACGCACATGGCTGCTTGTCGTACTCGAGCAATATCCTAGTTATACTACTGTGTCCAAAAAATAAGGTGACATTGTATTTATTTTGAAAATTCTTTATTTATTCTTCCAAATCAATTTCATCCCCTTCAAAGTAATCCCCTCCCGATGATATGCACTTATGCCAACGGATTTTCCAATCTTTGAAACACTGGTTGTAGTCACTTTCCGGGATGGCCTTCAGTTCCGTCTTCGCTGCGGCTTGAATCTCCTCTATCGTATCAAAACGGTGTCCCCGGAGCGGTCTTTTGAGCTTGTTGAACAGCCAGAAATCGCACGGTGCCAGATCAGGTGAATACGGTGGTTGCGGAACGATATGAGTTGAGTTTTTGGCGAAATGATCACGAATTACGAGTGCGGTATGGGATGGTGGATTATCGTGGTGTAAAAACCAAGAATTGTCTTTCCACAATTCCGACCTTTTTAGGCGGATAGCGTTACGCAAACGACGCATAACGTTCAAATAATATTCCTTGTTGACTGTTTGGTATATATAAATAACTTGGTATCCCCTTTCACGGATTCACGGAAATTCCTGATTTGCCGGATATATCTTATCCCTTGAATTTTTATGTCCGTTCAATTTTTTTTTCAATTTTATTGCATTTTTTTATTCAATTCAATTCAATTCATAATCTTACTTGCTAAACAAAAATGCTTAAATCTAGCTTAATTAACTTAACTATTTATAACTAACTTACTGACCCTATACGGGCGCTCTAAGCTAAACCTTACAATCTTGATTATGTCTTTCGACGTCTGAATATTTATTTGAATTTGGATTATTAATGTAAATTAAAAACTAAGAAAAATATTAATTAAGACGAAAAAAAAACTTTGTATAAGGACTTATTTATTTCAGCTTAAATTAGACCTAAATACTAAACTACAACTAATCTTAACCCTAATGTCTTAATTAAACTTAAAATACAATTAAAATTAAAATTAAAACTACTTACTTACTAATTACTAGCTACTTATACTACTTACACTACCTTATCTATATGTAAGCCGGCCAAGGGTGACAGCACATGCTACATTTGCCATAAGGGCACCCAAGACAAATAACGACGACGAAGTTCATTCTTCGCCCAGCCACCAATAATGTCGATGTTGTCTTACGACATCAGCTCTGTCGCGGTCTGATACCGCCCTACTAAACCTGAGGGTCTCCGGTGAGCTACTTGCGACGTCTTGTTCGTAAGTGACCCGCCCGTCCACAGCTTTTCGACCAACGTGGAAGATTAGCGGTACCACTAATCTATCCTGGACCAGACCTTTTCTATCTAAATAGAGAAAAGCTTCAGGGGGAATAAGGCCGTTAAGGCGCACTGTCTCATGATGCTTGTCATTGGGGTAAAAAGCCCCGGAGATGAAGTTGTTGGTCGAAGTCATTGCTCTTGCAATGTGACTTCGAATAAGTTTTATCAGAAAGTTGTCCACTCTGATCAGGTTGGCCCCGTTGTACAGGACCTCATTACTATAGAATTTTTTGTACTCAGACTCTGGAGTTCTATATAAATGGAGACAAGCCCTAAGACATCGTCTCTCGAGAACCCGTATCTTTTCCATTAAGCTTGTTCCCACGTTAAACCAAACGGGACAGCCATAGGCAAGGACAGGCCGAATAAGGGCCGTGTAGCAGATCACCTTTACCTTGGCATCGAGTTGACTGCTGTGAAACAGCCTCTTTGTCAAGGCAAAGGCCGCTTTGGCTCTGGCCAGAGCAGCATCTATATGTTTGTTAAAATATAGATATTGATCTAGCCAGATCCCTAGGTATCTGACAACACTTCGATTCGCTAATGGCTGTCCGTTTTGTCAACAATAGAGAACATTCGCCACTTCTTTTTAGTATTTCTAGAAGCCCTAGACAACGGAGTCCTGAACAGAATGGTCTGGCACTTTTGAAAATTGATTTTCAACTTCCAATCATCGCAATATCCCTGAACCTTTTCGAAGTCACGCTGCAAAAGACTTACGATGACCTCGATCTTCGGACTTGACCTGTACGCGATCAAGTCATCTGCGTACGCTATGGAGTGGCGGAGAGATCCTACAAGATCGCTTGTGAAGATCGTAAATAAAATCGGCGAAATAACTACACCCTGTTGTAGACCGTTTTTAATTTCAAAAGTCCCAGCAGACACCACGCTGCCATTTTTCACAATAAACTGTCTGCTGGTGAGCATATCTAAGATTATGTACAGCAGCGGTTTGCTTATGCCGAGTTGGTCAAGCTTAAAAAAGAGCCCCTGCAACCATACAGTGTCAAAGGCCTTCTCCAAGTCAATCAACAAGACACCCGTGCATTGTTTCTTACCTTTGTTCCATTGGATATCCGATACCAGTTTAGACGCGGCATGTATGCAATCATGCCCCGCTCTGAAACCGAATTGGTTATCCGGAATAATATTTTTGTCCTCAACCCACTCGGTCAGGGCTCTATTGATTACTTTTTCAAACACTTTGCTGATGTTGGGAAGGAGACTTATCGACCGGAGATTTGCCGGATTGGATGTGTCTTTATTCCGTTTAGGAATGGGTTGCACCACCGCTGTCTTCCAATGAGCTGGATAATGTGCATTATTCAGCAAATTGTTGAACAGGGTAGTGTAAATGTTTACCGCTTCTAGAGGAAGGTGTTTAAGAACAATGTTTGGTATTTCGTCGATTCCCACAGATTTCTTACTTCTCAGAGAACCGAAAATGACCAGGAGATCTTCTTTTGATATGAATGGAGGGTGAATCCCTTCATTGGCGATGACATCATTTGCCAAATTCTCGTCATTGAACATGGTAAATCCAGTGTTCTCCGATCGCCAGTGCTCAATGTCATATCGCAAGTAGAAGTTGTGCAATAGGACACGATTTTCCAAGATATGGTTCGGGCGAATGCTAACATTCACCTTATACACATCCTGAAACGTCGCACCTATTACTTCAACCTTCTCCTGAGGATCTTCGATTACAAAAAAGTTGTCATCTTCGATCGCTTCTATTGGATCTATGCCTGCTGTTACAAGTACTTGTTCGTTTTCTGTAGTTCGGGGAAGCTTAAGGCACGGAAGCTCATTCTGATTTTTTCTTGAAAGATTTTATATTTCCGGGAACATACTAGGATTGCTAGCTTTAACAGCCCGAATTTTGGTATTCCAATGCGAATTAATTGCAGCACGGTAATTTTGCTGAATTAATTGCTGAAGGTTTTTAAGCTGTGATTTCAGTGTCCTAATCTCCGAGTTTTGTGGATCAGTAAAACGTCTGTATAGTAATTTGAGTCTTGTCAGTAGCCTACTCTTTTGTCGGTGAAGAGCGTCAATCGTAGCATTGCGGTATATATTGACATTGTCAGTCTGTTGGTACTTAGGAATTGTTCTGTCCATTGTTTGTTTTATTGTGTCGTCCATCCTTTTAAGGTAAGTGTCGATCTCCTCGTTCGACAAATTCCTATTAGATGGAGGGTTGAGCGAATTCGAGGAGAGTGCTCTTGTCATTGTTCGGGAGAAGCGTGTCCATCGCGTCCTACTGTAATTGTAAGCGTGCGTTTGAACATACTCCTCCAGTTCCACAATTTCGTTGGGAATTGTTAATACGGCACTAAATCCGCAATGGTCACTGTCATACACAAATGTGTGAAGACAGTTTATTGTTTGTCGGTCCATGTAAGTTAGCTGTATCCGTTCGTCAAACAGCATAAGGTCAATGTAAGAGCCTGATCTGGGATAAGACGGACTATTCGTCGCTTTTAAATCGAGTCGATACTCGACATTATTCTGACCCCACCAATTGAATAGTAGGTTCCCTCTAGTGTTTGGTGAATGATTTCTCCAATTGCTATGTTTGGCGTTTAGATCTCCGGCCATGAGGTAATAATTCTCCTCCGAACCCAGACGTAAGTATTGAAAAAGTGTCTCGAGCTCTGACACTCAGGTTTGTTGAGTAGCTTCAGTTGCATAGGCTGCGATCATATACAGCCTCTTCCCACTACGGAGGGGGATGCATATGATGCAAGCCTCTAGCACCTGGAATCTACGCACTTCACCACTGTACATAACCTTATAACGCAGATTTTTTTTAACAAAGATAGCGACGCCACCAGCTCCGTTGGAGTTGGGTCTGTCTCTTCTTATAATGCTATACTGATTGTGCCACAACTTGTGCCTCTGAGAAAGCTTGGTTTCGCTAACCAGAAGAACATCGGGACTTCGGTCTTCTAACAACTTGAAGAGTACAGCTCTTCGTTCGATATTTATTAGCGAATTTACATTCACTGAAAGGATCTTTAAGGGTTTCTCCACCAGCGAACACATTACGACTGGAGGCGCGTTAGACTCGGCAACAAAGTGTAGATACGATCTACGCGTGTCGCCTGTTCCTGAATTTGCTGTTGCAGCTGACTAATTTGCCCCTGAATAGAAAGCAAAATAGCCAGCAGATCAGCATCACCACTAGGTGCTCCAGGTCGTGAGGCCTGAGGAACAACCTTTGGTGCTTGTTGTACCGTACTCCTCTGACCGGCCGCCATTTGGGCGTAGGTCACATTGGGAGTAACGGCTGGTGTTTTGGGAACTGGTGGACGCTTGACCTCCACCTTCTGTTGGCGAGCCAGGTTAATTTTCCTAGCATATTGGTACCTGGGACAACCCCGATAGTTAGCGGTGTGTCCCGAGTTACCACAAAGAATACATTTCAGAGACGTGGTATCATCAATCCTATTCTTACCTAGAGGACATTCCTCTGCACTGTGGTTCAATGCACACTTAACGCACCGAAACTGCATTTGACAGTTCGCAGCGGCGTGCCCGAACCTCTGACAGCGAACACATTGTAAAATGTTATCGCTTCGATTTAATTTTTCCCAACTAATGCATTGATAGTCTAGGACTTTAATCTTCCTCAGACTATCTATTTTGCTGTTGGGAGTCAGCTGGACCAGGAAGAACGGTTATTTCCGTTTCTCCCTTCGGGCCTTTGCTGTAGTGAAAGGCTTAACACTGACGAACTTAAGATCGTCACATTCCTTCGCTTGAAGCTCCTGAAGGAGCTCCTCGGGATCGGTGGACGAATCTAAACCACGAAGGAGCATTGTCTGCAAACGTTCTCCTTTGGGGGTGAATGAGAAGAACTCAGTCGTTGTTTTCTCTAATAATTGCTTAACTAACTTATGGTGCTCCACTGTGAAGCAGTGGATAGCATGCCTGTCTTTACTTAGTCGTTTAATAATGAAATTATCGCCTATGGCCGACTTACATATTTTGATGGTGTCTTGAAGCTCCATCTTGAAAGTATTGATTGGAGGCACCTTCGGCCTCGCTGTCGTCTGCTGCTGTTGTTGTTTCTGCTGCTGTTGTTTCTGCTGTTGCTGTTTCTGCTGTTGTTTTTGTTTCTGCGGCTGCTGTTTTTGCTGCTGCTGTTGTTTTTGTTGCTGCTGTTTTAGCTGCTTTGGCAGCTCTGAATGTTGATGCTGCTTTGGCAACTCTTTTTGGTGCTGCTGCTTTGGCAGCTTTGGTTGTTGTTGTTGCTGCTTAGGCAGCTGTACTTGTTGTTGCTGAGCTGGTGCCGTATTTTGGCTGATATTTGCCAGCTGCTGTTGTTCTTGGCTTTCTTTGGCGCGCCGTGCCAACTGTTTTGCCCTCACGGCCCTTAGCAATGCCTCTAGTTGGCAAATTTCGTCATCCTCGTCGTCGGTCTCCGAGGCCGCCACAGACACGAAACTGTTGCTATCTCCCGTGTAGCGGCCTTCGCCACCATCGGAGACGTACGGGTATTCTTCTGCTGTCGCATGCTGTGCGACTGCGACTTTCATTGCTGCTGCTGATGTTGTTGCTGCTGCTGTTGTTGTTGTTGTTACTGCTGCTGTTATCGTTGGCGCCCGTTCCCCCGCTCCAGTCGGCAGCTTTTCAACTGAAGCCGATAGAAACGGGCGCTTAACAAGGTTTGGAGTTGGTTTAAAGACCCTCCTCCTGCTCTTTCCTGTCTCCTCAGTGGTCGAAGACATAGCTGGTTTTGGGTCAGGCGATGCCCTCCCCGTTACTTCTCGTGGTTCGAGTGGGGACTTTTGTCGCCCACTCATTTTATCAACACTCGCGTTGCTATTTAATTACTTAAATGTCTTTTCAAAGAAAAAATAAATATTATTTTTCCCCGTTGGGATTTGAACCAGTACGTGCGGATCAAGAAGTCCGCAGTGCACCCACTGAACCGGCTGGCTTATTATCGGGCCAGTGGCAAACAATCAACTTAAAATTTGCTTTAACTTTAACTTTGTTTCACAATGAATAATCAAACACGACTTATTCCTCTGAGGGTCTGTGGACGACTGATTTTTTTTTTTATGTCCGTTCTTTCACAGAGGATTCTCCAATTGTCTTCCGTCTTGCGAAAGCCGAATCCTTTGCTTTTCAGAATTCTCCAAAGTGATGTCTTGCTTTTTTTTTTTAAATAGTGCTCAAGTGCACAAGGGATTTAAAGTACCCTTAAAGTGTTTTTTTATACAGCACGAGCAGAAGCAGAAGGGAGAGAAAGGAGGTATCAGTGCACATTGGTTTTAAATTGTTGTAGGTTCCAGTGCAAGGGAAAAATAGAACGCATTCCACATGCGCATTGTGCGGCCTATAAAAGAATTTCTAAATTTCACAGTGCGCCCGAAAGTAGGCTTTAGAGTAAACTGATGAGCATTCGATTCTGGAGGGGCGGCATGCAATTAGCTATTTCTTCGGAGCATTGGTGGTTAGAGTAGCGATAAAACAAAGTCAAGCAAGACACATTTCGACGGTGTTCTGGCGAGTGAATTGTTTTCGACATGGCTAAATCAGAAGAAGTAAAAAACTTCTTGCACCGGTTTAGAAAACCTAAGCATTTCGCTGCATTCTTGGCTATATCGAATATGTCGTCATTTCAACGTAGGTAAGAATTGACGTACATACCAAGCATTGAAAGCTTTTCGGTTTCATCAACGCAAATGCCATTCATGGACAATGGCTGGATGTTAGGGTTTCGCTTTAATGACATAAGACAGCCTTGGGTTTTGGAAGCATTAAATTCTACTCTATTGGCTTATCCCCATTTGGTAATGCTGTCAATATCAGAATTTAATGAGTTAAGCATACGTTGTCGCTCGATGTACACGTCCGAAGAACAGGGGCGTGAATCATTAATTGCATATAAGAAACTGAGGGTACTGTCATCCGCGAAGGAATACATTGGATTAGATGAGATAGACAAGAGATCGTCAATGAAAATTAAAAAGAGAGGCGGAAACAAAACTGAGTCTTGGGGAACACCAGCATTTATATGATGAATTTCAGACTTGAAACCGTCCAATACAACTTGTATTGCACGATTCGAAAGGTAGTTTCTAATCCATCGAAGAAGACTCACCAATCCCATACTCACCGATCCCATACTCACCGATCCCATATGCACGCATTTTCGACAAAAGAGCCGGATGCCAGACTCTGTCAAATGCCTTTGAAATATCGAGTGCAACTATCTTTGTTTCACCAGGCTATGTATAGATTGGTTCCTCTTTTCAGTGAGATAAGTCATCAAATCACCAGTGGACCTGATGCTACGAAAACCGTACTGCCGGGAATTAAGAAGTTTTCGTGATTCAAGATATTTCATAAGCTGACGATTAATCAGCGTTTCCATGACCTTAGAAAGAAGGGACGTAAGTGCTATGGGTCTGTAATTGGAGGGAGATGAAGAAACGCCTTTTTTAGGGACAGGCTGAACAAATGCAGTTTTCCATCTGCTCGGAAAGAGACCTGAGGAGTAGGAAAGATGAAAAAGCTTACACAGCGGTTTTCCCAGCGTGGAAGAACACCTCTTTAGAACTATAGGGGAAATACCATCTGGACCAGCGGATTTGTGTATGTCTTAGTCTTTCAGTACTCTTGCTTGCTTATGCTGATTTCAAGTTCATCATAGATTTTTTGCTTAAGGCTCCTCAATGTTACGATTCTTTTGTCAAATTGGTGCAAGGAGTAGATTATCCTTCTTGTCCAAATAAGTGATTCAGGAATCCGATCCGATGAGGAATTTTCTTCTTTGATTGTAGCGTTCCAGTTTGACGTTCTTTGATTATTTTTGCTATTTTATTGATTGATGGCGAAATCGAAATTTTGGTTGTAAATTTTCAGCATAAGCACTTAAGCTTGGCGTGTTAAAAGCTTTTCTCGCTTGAAGCAGTCCGTTATATATTTCTTTTTATTTATATTTGCTTGTGCAAGGTTTTAAAAAACTAAATCATAATTTATGAACATGTTCACGTTTTTATATATCTGCAAATATTGTTAGAAAATGTTATTTTTACCTTACACCTACATGCAGATATAAAAAAGTGATATTTCAGCTTAATTACTTTCTGCAATAATTGGGTAAAACATACAAAAAAGGGTCCATACATTTTTAACATTTATGTAATAAAATTTTGTTAAAAAAATAACGCACGGGAAAAAATCCACGCTTACCCATTGAGAACTGTTAGTAAAAATCAGTATGATAAAATAGCAAAGAAAATGTAGAAAGTTCAGCCGAATTGTAAACATCATTTTCCAGGCAGCAAAGGCGTGGCAAATTTGTCCATGCTCTCTCTTTCCAATTGCATAGTGATTTGAAACGATCTATAAAAGGATCGTTCTTGCATTTTCGGAAAATGGCTCTATCAACTGAAGCGGTCGTTTTCCTTGTCTTTCTCTACCAATTTAATGGCATTATAGATCATTTTCGTCGAACAGCAATTTTAGCTGGCATTTGACCGTCTTTGTACAACTTGTATATAATTTTTCTATTTTCTAGAGTACAATGGACACCTCTTCAAAATTCAGTTAATATTGAACTGACGAAATAATTATCATAAGTAAGTTATTTATAGAAACAAATGAAATACTTAAAAAATTCGTAAATACGACTTGTGCTATTTTTATGCCCAACCCAAATGATCACTTCGCACACTAAAGTCAGCACGATCCAAAAGATCGAATTGATAATGGTACCTTTGTGTACCAGATAAGTGCAGCAGGATAAGGGTTAGCTGCATCATCAATAAAAAGAGGATGCATATCCATTATAAGATAAGAAATATTTATGTGTCCATGGCTGTATGTTTCATGTCGACTCTGCAGCAATTCTACTGCTACATTCATTCTCCTATTCTGAGAATGAACCGCAGCGGCAAAGAGAAGATCAAGCAATGTGGAAAGGCTTTTGTAAGACCCCAAATGAGGTTTATCAAAAGCCTAGAACCTAGAACGGAAGGAAATCCAAAAGACCACCACAGTAAACATCAGAACTGTTAACGTATGAATTAATCTGTGATTGTATATTGCTACGTTACATTCTTTTCGTTTTTTCTTTATTCGTTTTAATGGTACTTGAAATTCCAACTGCATTCCCAATAGGGTGATGGCATATGAGGTCGGCCGTCTCCAGTAGTCGGAAGGAAAATTGGCCAATAAGAAAGGCCAGCAAAGAGTTTGGAATCCCAAGAGCAACAATCCAAGACCGCATTCATGGTAGGGTTGCCGAAAAACCGAGAAGAGTACGACCGGATACAGTGCTGAGTGCAGCCGAAGAAAAAAGTCTTGCTGATTGGCTAGTAAACTTGGCGAAATGTGGCTTTCCGCAAAAACCTCATGATCTTTTGAACATAGTGCAGAAAATAATTCTTGACGACAAAAGAAAGACACCGTTCAAAAACGGATTGCCAGGTAAGTGTTGGTATTACGGCTTCCTAAAGCGCCATCCCGAACTGTCCCTCAGAACACCATAGGGGATCTAAAAGGGCCGGGCAATCGTTACTGAAGAGTCAATCAGGAAGTGGTTTGGAGATTTAAGAAATAATCTTCAAGAAATAGCAGCTGTGGATATTCTGGAAGATCCTTCCAGAATTTTCAATGGGGACGAAATATCGTTTTGCCTTTCTCCAAAAACTGGTGATGTGGTAGCTCCAAAAGTTTGGCGAAACCTTTAAAATGTTAGCTTCGGAAACGAAAAGGAAACAGTGACTGTTCTGTTTTTGTTCAGTGCTGATGGAAAGACGTTACCTCCTCTGATCGTGTTTCCATACGTGCGCCCCCCGAAGGCGCTAATAAAAAGCATGCCCCCAACATGGATTTTAGGGAGCTCAGAGAGTGGTTGGATGTGTTCTGAGACCTTTTATGAGTAGGTGGCTAACAGTTTTAATGGGTGGCTAACTGAAAACAATATCAAAAAGCCTGTATTGTTTCTTGTCGATGGTCACAAGTCACATCTGAGCTGAGCGATTTTTGCCAAAATAATGGTATAGTCTTGTATGCCCTTTTGCCAAACACGCCACACATCACTCAGAATATACCTCCCACATCTTTTGTGCAATTTATTTTCAGAAACCTTCGATACAATAAGTTTATTTTTAAATTAATTTTTTTATTCATTGTTATGTTTTTATTAATAAATGGATAGGCATATTAAATTCAATAAATGTTCCTTTTAAGTGTTAATTTAAAGTTTTTTTTGTCTTCATAGTAACCCTCTTTTTCTAAAAGTTAGTTAAGCTATTTTTAAAGATTTTTTTTTTATAATAAATTCAAAAAATGCTATACCCTGTGTAATCAATTTGAAATAAAATATAATGAACTTTTTCTTTTATTATATGAGTTTGCATGGTTATAGTTTTTTTAAAATTAGAATATATTAAACATTAAAAAAAATCTGCTTTCTTAACTTAGTCAAAACAAAAAATACAGAAGCAAAAATAGGGGCCGACTAATGAGTACTTATGTGGCCGACTACTCCAGTTAGGAGGGCCATCTACTGAAGAATGTGGTTTCCATTCATAGATATTTTTGTAAATACAGTCAAAATCGCTTACAACGACATCGGTTATACCGACCAAATTCTTAGGTCCCGATTGAGTCCCATTGAACAACATATCGTCTATAACGACATCGCTTAAAACGACATATTTTTCTCTTGTTTGAAATAAAATATTGGTTACAACGACTTAAATCGAAGCAGCTGTTGATGCGACTGCGTTGGATGAATGTATGATGTGTGTATTTACATAGAATTTCGGATATGTTACAGCCTTAGCCTTTGTTGGCATGTTTCCTTTTGTTTTGCGTTTATTGTTAGTTCTGAGTTTGTTAAATAGTGGTGGCAAAGTACGGAGTGCAATTTTTTCTGTGTCACGAACAGCGTTGCCAATTTAGTGCTTTCAGCGTTAATTTCAGTGCTCAAAAAATCAGTTCAGTGCCCAAAATATCATTTTAGTGGCGATGTAGAAAGGGTTTTTAGTCAAGCAAACTTAAGAACAAAATGAGTTTGGAGATGTTAAATACAATTTCGCATATAAGCTTTGGTTTGCAAAGAAATCAAAAGTGCTGCAATAGTAACAATTTTCCTGAAAGCTTGATTTGCAAAATTGGAACCTATATTTAACGGCGCATTTTATTTCGCTGTACATAAATACTTGAATAAATTTATTATTTATTTTAATTTCGTACAATCGTAGAAGTGGATTACCAATAAATGTTTTTATTAATAGTTAAAACTATGCAATAATTTATAAATAAATAAGCACTTATTTATTTTTGGAAAACTTATTACCAATAAAAATTCTTATATAACAATAGATATAAACTAATGTTATGTTCAAAGTTAATGTCCTATGAATGACGGTGCTCATAACTTAGTTTAAATTTAACATATTTTTAATTGGTCTTTATACAATATTAAAACTAAAATGTTAGTGTAAATGTTGTTAAATAAGTTATAAAAAAGTGGGAAAAGTTACTCGTTTTTTTATAATTCTTAAACTTTAAACTAACTTCAACTAGTTACAACTACCTACAATAATTAACATTCTACCCCCCCAGTATATGCTGGGATTCAGCCGTTCATTATTAAGTGTATCTCTTTCATGTACGCTAATACAGTAATTCCAGTCAGGAGCTCCATAGAACTCTTTTGTCTGTTATTCTAGCAGCATGGTGTTTAACGGGAATATTGCTCGAGTCCGACAAGCAGCCATGTGCGTCTAAATACAAAAATGCCTGAGGTGGCATGTGTCCCTTTTCTAATGAGTTTGTAAAATATCCCGGGTTAGGATAAGAAATCCCGATGTGAATTCGTTCTCAATTACAGTTGCCGATCGCGCTAAATGATTCCTCAGTAAGCCCAGGATAACGTACATACAGTGTTGGCCAAAACTAAAGCACGAAATTCCCTCACTTTGGAAAAAAACCGAAGACCATTAAAAAAACCAATGATAATTTTTAAGTTTTTATTTTTTTTTAATCGCAATATATTTGTCTTCAATTAACGGTAATTAATTTTTTTATAACTCTTAAAATATTTAATAAACAACAAATTCATGCAAGACTTATTAAAAAGTAAATGGACAAAACTAAAGCACATTTTTTGAATTCATAAATAAAAAAAAATTTGAATGCTAATATTTCGTGGCGTAACCATTATTTTTAATTACTGCAGTACATCGACGAGGCATGGAGGCAATGAGGTTGTCAGTTATATGCATGGGGATGTTACTCCAGGCAATTTGAGTTTGGTGAAGTAGAGAAACTAAATTACTGCATTTCGTGCTATCAATCCTCTGATCTACAATTTCCCATAGATTTTCTATGGGGTTGAGATCAGGGGATTGTGCTGGCCACTTCATAACAGCAATACCACCTTCCGTAAGCCAATCCTTCACAAGTTTAGCGGTATGTTTTGGATCATTGTCATGTTAGAAGATCCATCGCAACGGCATATTTTCCTCAGCATGAGGAAGCATGACATTTTGAAGAATCTCCCGGTACATGAAACGATTCATAATACCACTAATCTTGTGAATTGACCCGACTCCTTGACTGGAAAAACATCCCCAGACAATAATATTGCCTCCACCGTGCTTGACTGTGCCCTTGGTGAATCGGGGATTAAGGCGTTCGCCCTTCGGCCTCCGTACCGTGCGAAATCCGTCGGATCCCTTTAAATTAAATTTGGATTCGTCTGAAAAGAGAACCGTTTTCCATTTTGCCAAAGTCCAGTTTAAGTGCGCCTTTGAAAATTCCAGTCGTGCACGTCGATTTTTTTGAGAAATAAATGGCTTTTTTATTGCTCGATATGACAGCAAGCCACTATCAAAAGCTCTTCGCCGGATCGTCCTGCTTGAGATCTCTATGCCTAGTTCATTTTTTATGTTTCTTGGCGAAATGAAGGGGTCCTTTTTAATTAGCCTGATTATTCTTTTATCATCGCGACTGCTGGTTTTTCGGGGTCTACCGCCACTATGAACCGTTTGAACATTTCCCCGAGCACGAAATCGAGCTAATATTCGCGAAATCACGGTATGGCTTATACCAAATTTATTGGCAATAAATGTTACTGATTCACCGTTAGTAAAATCAGACACTATTTTTTCTTTCACGTCATTAGAATATTTATGGAGAGCCATTATATCACTTTTTTAATTTCAATTTTTATTTCCGATCTCAGACGCCGATGACTCACAACTAATTGTTTTTCCCATTGTTCAGAACATACTCGTAAATAAAAACAGTTAACTTTGCAGCATATTGAAAATTAACAGTAAAATTGACTAACTACGTACGAAAAAGATTGCATGTGCTTTAGTTTTGTCCATTTACTTTTTGATAAGTCTTAACTTATTTTGTTGTTTTTTAAATATGTTAAGAGTTATAATAAATTTAATTACCGTAAATTGAAGACAAATATATTGCGATTAAAAAAAAAAACTTTAAAATTATCATTGGTTTTTTTAATGGTCTTCAGTTTTTTCCAAAGTGAGGTAATTTCGTGCTTTAGTTTTGGCCAACACTGTATACTAGACACTCCGGAAGCATCCAATAGTCTTTTGTTTTTTGCTCAAGCCGGAAGTCGGAATGAGCGCTTTTGTAAATCGCGTGCAAACTCGCAAGCACTTTCCTCCGAAAAGTCTATAATATATTCCACCATACTGGACTCGCATAGGTTAGAATTGGACGCACAAAGTGTTGATAACACTTATTTACGACTAGAACTAAATAAATGTTTTTTTCTTGGAAAATTAATATTTTTTTGGTGCCCAAGGTATCAAAATCAACGCTGAAAATATTAGGAACGGTGCTTTGGATCGGAAAAAAACTTGGCAACACTGGTCACGAATAGTCGTAGAAGTTTAATTTTATTCGGTTCGTAAAAAGTTGTATTGGAAAATGAGTCAGAGACGAAAAATATTTACGATTGAAGAGAAAGCAGCTATAATTTTTAGATTGGAAGCTGGAGAGCAAAATAAAGACCTTGCCAAAGAGTATTCCGTTTCACACGCCACTATTTCCACAATTTTAATGGATAAGGAAAAAATTAAAAAAACTATTTGAGGGAACGAAACAGCGTAAAAAAAGTAAAAAGTTCATTCCACACTGAGGTTGAAAAGGCTCTCCTTATATGGTTTAAGACGCAGAGAAGTTCCGGTATACCCATCAGTGGACCCATTTTGCAAGCTAAAGCAAATGACTTTGCCAAGGAGATGGGGAAGAATGACTTCGCGTGTTCTTCAGCATGGATACAGCGTTTTCGTTAGCGTCATGGAATTGTGAGTGACAAAATAATAGGAGAGACCGAAAGTGTTCTTAAAGGTGCAGTAGACAATTGTTTGCAGGTTGTTTGGCCTCAACTTTGGACAAATTATACCGTTGAAAACATCTTTAATATTGATGAAACTGGTCTATTTTTTAACTTGACTCCAACGAATACGCTTAAATTTAAAGGTGAAAAATGTATTGGAGGCAAAATGGCTAAGGATCGAATAACTATACAGGTAGGTGCAAATATGACTGGTACAATAAAGGAGAAACTTCTTGTTGTGGGTAAATCACGAAACCCAAATGTTTTGAGAATGTAAAACGGTTTCCAATAGATTATGAGAGCAATAAGAAAGCTTGGATGATATCTTCAATTTTTGAGAAATACTTGCGAAACTGGGACCACCGACTTCAAAAGGAGAAGAAAAAGATCTTATTGCTCGTGGACAATTGTCCTGCACATCCAGCAGTGGAAGGCTTGCAAGCAATACGACTTGAGTTCCTTTTAGCAAATACTACCTCGGTGCTCCAACCAATGGACCAAGGAATTATAAGATCTCTTAAAGCAAATTACAGGAAGCTTGAAGCGCTAGAGCTAATTAAAAATATCGAACATCGACACGACATTAATTTACTGGAAGCGATTTTACTCATTTCAAAAGCTTGGGAGAGGGTTACTTGTTCAACCATTGCAAACTGTTTTATACATTCGGGATTGACAAATGCCCAAACGAGATAAGATTTTGAGGAAGAGGATGAATGGCCCTTAAATCAGTGGCTTCAAAATACTGTATCAGTTGAAAATGCACTCCTCTGTTCATTTGATGACTTACTGCTAGTTGACGAGCACCTTTTAACAGCCGCGTCTTTGACTGATGAAGAAATTATTGATTTTTTGGTAACTGAGTTTAATATTTTTTAATCGATCAAAACATAACAAATAAATTTTTTTTTATATCAGAAGTGGGATTTGTTCAGCCAACGATTGAAGATGCTCTGAATTCTGTGCGCACTTTAAGAACATCTTTACTGAAAATCTAATGCAAATGGAAAAATAATTGAAAAACAGTTTGTAACAACAAAAACTATGCAATTGGATATTTTCACTTTTTTAAATAAATAGTATTAATGTTTATTTGTACAAAGATACTCGTATGTGCCGAAAAAATAAATAAGAATTAAGAAAAAAAAAAAAAATAAAAAAATGGGTTTCTACTTGAAAACAAATTAATTAACGTGCATACCTTGATATCGGTTACAGCAGGTTACAGGTTACTTCATTCGTCAGTCCCTTGAAAGTCGTTTTAACCGATTTTGACTGTAGTTAAAATTGGGTAACAAATAAACTTAACAATCCTTGAATTACCTAATTTCCAAATTTCAAATATTCAATTAAGTTCAGACCACCTGCCTGTAATTTGTTGTGTCCTACTGTCCCAAATCCAATCTACAATTTTGCAAATTGGCGGAGATACAAAAATGTAATGCGGTCGAAATTTCAAAACGGTGCAGAGAAATAAGTCAGACTCAGATTGACCAAAGTCTTAGTTTTCTCACCACTGCCATTCTGGAAAGTGTGCAATCTTCGGTACCCAAAAGAAATATAAGACAAGGCAAGACACGCTCCCTCCCTTCCTTTATTGTAGAGCTTATAAAAATGAGAAATAGCTACAGATCTAGGTGGATGAGATACAGGGACCCTTTATACCTAAGAGAAGTTAAAAATCTTAACGCCCTTCACCGAAATACTCTCAACTGCTACAGAAATCAGGTATGGAATCGAAAACTGCAGGATTTAGAAAAAGGCACGAAACCTTTTTGGAATATAGTAAAGGTAGTAAAGAAAAAAAATAACTATATTCCCCCATTTAAGGACGGAAACATCACCTTACTGTCGAACACTGAAAAGGCAAATGCCCTTGCTAGTGTGTTTTGTAGAAACAATTCGGCGAATATTAACATCAGTCCTGCACACAACATTCAGGCTTCTGTAGAGCAATCCATGCATTGACTGACCGCACCAGCTCAAACACAATATCAAGATTTGGTGTCATTGGTGTCAAACCGAAAAGCACCGGATTTCGACGGAATTAAAAATTATTGCTTAAAAAATCTCCCTAGCGAAGGCATAAATTATCTACTGCAGATGTTCAACAACTGTTTAAAGTTGGGTTACTTTCCTTCTCCATGGAAAGAAGCAAAAATTATTCAATTCAAGTTATAGACCAATCAGTTTGTTGGGAGCTATAAGCAAATGCCTTGAGAAAACAATAAAAAATAACTTTCTGCGTTCATTGATGAAAACAACATTTTGCCAAATGAACAATTTGGTTTCAGGGCCCATCATCAAGTACACCGTCTTACTGCTGATATTAAAAACAATCTTTTACTAGGTCTCAGCACCGGGTTGGTACTACTCGATGTCGAGAAAGCGTTCGACACAGTGTGGCACAATGGGTTACTTCATAAAAGGGTCAGCCTTCGTTTTCCACTTTATTTAGTGAAAATTGTGCAATCTTTTCTATATTCTCGTAGCTTCAAGGTATCCCTTAACAATATTCTTTCCGATAACCAACTTGTCAATGTAGGAGCCCCACAGGGAGCTGTGGTTAGCCCCATTCTATATAATATATACACCTCTGACTTCCCTCATCTAGAAAACTGTAGCTTTGCACAGTTTTACTCCTCAGGTGTGATTGGTTCCATTATCGAAACTAATTTACAATCTGCTTTAATTACCGTCCAAGACTATTACAAGAATTGGAAAATTAAAATAAATGCTTCTAAGACTCAAGCCGTGTTTTTCATCCATAAAAGACAAGCTTGTATTCTTCCCAGCAACAACTTATCACTCAACAACGTCCAGATTGAATGGAAGTCAAGAGCAAAGTATCTCGGGGTGCACTTGGATAGACGTTTAACTTTTAGCGACCATAAACAAGAAATAATAAATAAGGTCAACGTAACCATCAGAGTCCTTTACACTTTAATCTATAGAAAATCGAAACTCAGCAAGGAGAACAAAATGCTGATTTTTAAAATAATTTTCCAGGCGATCATCTTTTATGGATCGCCTGTATGGGGAAACTGTGCAAAAATACACCTGCGCAGACTCCAAATTTCACAAAACAAAACCCTAAAATTGATAATGAATTTACCATGGTTCTACTCAACACATGAGCTCCATACCCTAACGGAAATTGAAATGGTATCTGTACGCATTGCAGAACTTTGCACTAAATATAAAAATTCGTGTTTAATACCCGACAATGACTTGATTTCAAACTTATATAATCTGATACGTACCTCCTAACTTAGTTATAAATTAAATCATTATCTTAACATTAATTGAAATAATATTATTATTTATAATACAACTAAAACATTATATACTAACATTATTTTTTTTTTATTTATTTATTATTTATTACTTATTTATTTATATATTTATTATTTACTTATTTATTTATGTATTTATTTTTTGTTTATTTATTTATTATTTATTTATTTATTTATTATATATTAATTTATTATTTATAATTTATTATATTTGTCACATTTTTATTGATTGCCTCTCGACAAGCTAAAATCAAGTTTTGTCCTCCCACTCTTCTCTCTTCCCTCATATCGAATATGGTTATTAATTATTTAATGAAGGTTTTAAGTGGCTTTTCCTTCAAGAGTATGATAAATCTGTGATATTAATTTAATTCAAATAAGTTTGTATTTCAGCAGTAAGGTAATAAGAAACCATATCTCTGTTAATATATAATCATTATTATAATCATTAATGTATATTTATTGCCACAAATAAAAAAAAATAAATTAAAAAAAAATTAAGCCAAATTGTTCATTTCATTTTTGAATAACGGATTTTTCAAAGCAAATCAAACCTAAAGTTAAAGTTAAGCGGTCGACTACTGGTGCCATCACCCTATATATTGATTGAGCTGAAATCAAAAGACCACACTCTAAAAACATGACATTCTTTTGTCTTGAAGTCATTTAATTGCTTCAAATGATTCGTAATGTTTTTTGAAACCCAATGCATTTCAGTCAATTCATAAAACTTCGATTGAATGAAGCAATCAAAAGAGTGCATTCTTTTACAGCACTGACAGACGCGTGGTCGCAGTGCGTACATACGCAAGAGAATGATTGAAGACACGCCGTCTGCCTCAAGTGTACCTCCGCAAGTATGTTTTATTAAAAGAAGAATAAAGCCTGCCATAAGTGGGTAAAAATGCATTTGCCGACGGAAAATCCCCAAAAAAATTTCATCTCAAACGTATTACACACAAGCCGACGGCAATACTGTCATAAGAAAAAAACTCACCTTGTTCCCCATTTGAGTCTTCACCTCGTGTGTTTACTTTCATTTGATTATGTTGAGTTTGGTTGTTTTGCTGATGTTGTGCCGCAACCGCAGCAGCTACAGCTTGGGCCCTAACGTTCACCATTGCCGCACTTAATCCACTTAACCCCGCCAAGGCGGATATTGTCGACTGTCTTCCATTGGCACTTTCACGGGCTGTACTTTCAGCACTGGCACTAACTGATACGTTCTTTCGCGACGCAAATTGTCTTTCAAAAACAGCCGGCACACCAGCGAATTGTAGAAACGGCGACCACGGCGGCGGCGGTAGTTGACCTGCCGCTGTCGCATAAAAACTTAAAGCGGGCTGTAACCCACGGCTCGGCAACATCAAACCAGGGTGTTCTAGACCCATTTTTTTTTTAAGACAAAAAAACTTTTACCGATTTTCTATGGGGGGAAATTAAAAAAATGAAGATATTCATGGTAACATGCATAATAATATTAAAAAATCGTGTTCGACTTTTCCTCTGCCAACATTCGCTGGGAACGCGCGCCGACATCGAATATTTGCAATCAACTAAATATTCTTCGGCTCCATTCACAATTCGTGAACACAATTTTTTTTTTTTAAAAAAAAAAGCAACTCCTGTACTCTAGTAGTGTGTCTGTGGTGGTATTGGGTTGACATTACTGAACTGCTCGCTGTTTCTCTCTTTTCAACAAAAGTCTGTCTCTTTTCATTAAACAAGGGAAAAATAATTATTTCCTTTTATATATTTTTTAAGGAGGGAAGAGCACAGCTTGTGAATTATAAGAATCCAAAGGGGAATGGCTATAAACAATTTTTCGAGAGGGAAATTTGGGCGCGGCATTAAAATACTGGGAAATTCTACTTTGGTCTTAGAATATAAAAAATAGCAATATGCATTGCTATCTCATTCTCTCTATCGGTATACCCCCGCAAATATAAGTTATGTATGCGGTGATAATTTTGATTGGTGAGTTGGCTTTGGATGGGTGCTCATTGCTTGCGCCGTTCGATAATGGGCCATGGAAAAGTGGCTGGCGTTCGGTCTTCTGAATTCATAAGGAGAATGTTTTTTTTTTTTTTTGTGAAAAGACATACCACTTCGGTGACGCAAAATTCAATTAATTAAGTTGTTCTTTCGGCTTGCCCCACTATGTCGTTCAACAAAACCATTCCATTATGTCCTTATGTCCTTATGTCCTCTTTTTGGCAACTCTTGGCAGCATCTTCGTTTTGCTCCTCTATCGAATGAAACTTTTCTAGAATACGAATTTTCGGAATTATTGATTTTAAGTGCTTTGATAAAAACCAAGGTTTGGTTTCTAAAACCGACGAACGATGGAAAAAGACCAGAAAACGTAACGCAAGCACGCATACGCGAGAGCTGGATCAATGGAATTGCTAAAGATACTGTAGTATCACATGTGAACATACGTAGTTGTATGTATTTGTGTATGATGTAGAGGAAAATTCTGCTCAATCAGGAAATTGGAATCAGATTTGAATCAATTGGATTCCTATGTTTTTTTTTTTTGTTTTCTTTGGCCGGGTGTGTAACGATGTTGCCTGCGGGTTCTTAATTCTATTTCTGGCCGGAAGCTGTTAGGAAGACTTTGCAGGTTATAGTTATGGTGATGGAGCAAATGAAATTGAATGGATTCTCTCTTTTTCTTCGTCGTTAATGATTTTCTTTTTTCCTTTATCTTGTCCATAGTCTGCGAGCTTTTCTCTTGGAAAATTTTGTGCTGTATGTAATCGTAAATGATTTAATATTCTCGAATCGCTATTGAATATTTTGGAAAGTTTCATATGTATGTAAAATTATTTCCAGGACGAACTTAAACACTTAACAATTACTGACTTTCTTAACAATTAAAGTCTGAAGTTGTGAAAAATGAATTGGGAGCGGTTCACACTGTGCAATAATCAATATCTGGCGGAACTTAATTTGAAAAAAGAAGTCGGCCTTTCATGAACAAAATGTGTGTTTTTCAACTCTTAATATTACGAACTATGTGGTTACGCCTATTCTTGCTGTAAACAGGAGGCTGTTAAAGTCAAGTTTCCCTATCCAAAAAATATAAGTGGAAATTTTGGTTTTATTGAAACAATAAATAGAAGTTAATGTGAAAAAAATAATAATTAATATTTTGTATCTACAACTGTACGAAAAAGTATTTTTTATATTTTCTTATTTACACATAAAAGTAGGTGTGTATTTTTACACTTTTTATACAAAAAGTAAAATAAATGTTTGCACTTTAGATAGAGTTTTAAAATTTTAGACCCGCGCAAAAAACAAGTCAAACTTTACATTTTCTGCTTCTCTGACTATTTTAAAAACAGGAAAAAAGTTATCTTGTGCCTCTTTTTTGCCACCCTCAAATTAATTTTTTCAATAACTATTTTATGTTAAGGCTGAATTTCTTGGAGATATTGCAATTTATTGCTTCACAAAATAACAAGGTGAGTTCGGAGACGTTTTTAAGTAATCAGGTTGGGAAACTAAAAGTCGACCACATCAAAATTGGTTAGATTCCTGCAACATCCTCAAGATTCCTGCAGCTACATCAATATTCTTACATCTAGCATCCTGTTGGACTTGTTCCTGGTTAATGACAATATTGAAACACTTTAATCTGATCAACTTTCCGCTCCTGCCTTTTCGAAACATGACTTAATATTCGCGGTATTTAAAAAATCAAAGTGTTTAAAAATATAAATTATGACCTTTTGAAAGTAAATTGGCAACCACAAGTCAGTTATCTGCAAAACCAAATACTAACCTTCTTCAACACCCATGTTCCACTTAAAACTAGGCACATGAAAAACTATAAGGTGTCTTGGTTTACAGAGGAGATTTCTGATCCAAGAAATAGATGCGGTGCCGGAGTTGTATGTAATTTTTCGTGGCCTACGTAATGAGGTGATTTCCAAAATAAAACTCGCTAGAAGACGTTACTGTTTGAATCGGTTAGAAAGAAGCCTGCCTACAAAAATGTTATGGAATAATTTGCGCGAAATAGGTGTTGGCCGGAGCAATAAAGAGGACTTGGACAACTTAGATCCCGATCAGATAAACAATGGTTTTCCACAATTTCACTCCGACAACGAATACCTCGCCTCTGTCTCCTGCCTTGGTTAATAGTTGTGTTGAGCAAATTGACTTTGTTATAGCTATTTTGAATGTAAAGTCAAATTCTGTTGGCTTGGATGAATTTCATCCTAGCTTTGTGAAGATTATTCCGCCTCATTTACTTGCAGCTCTCAAAGATGTTTTTAACACAATTATTTTAACTTCCTCTTTTCCATCGCTATGGAAATCTAGTTCTCAGCCTGAATATAGACCTATCTCCATTTTTCCTTTTTTGTCCAAGGTCGTGGAGAAATTGATTTACTCTCAGGTGTCTGCATTTCTGCAGAAAAACAAACTGCTGCATAGGAACCAATCCGGATTCAGAGAGAAACACAGCTGTATCTCTGCTCTTTAAAAAGTTACAGGTGATATTGGTTTTTCATTTGATATTCGCATTTGTTTAGGGTCAACTTATCTTTGGGTAAATTTCCCATAACTTGCTGCAACAACTTGGGTTTATATCGTATACATGATCTTACGACGCATCTTGCCAAATTTCTGCCATTTAAAATCCAGAAACGATCCCTGGTGAAGTTTAATAAGGCTTGAGGTCCAGCGTGGAAATTCCGCAAATTCCGCAAGTATAAGTGCGTGACATTCAATTTTACAAAAGGGTTGTCGCTGGGCAAAAGAAAAGGAAACTTAATATCGCAGTTAAATTGGGAATTTCGAATACGGCCTTCAAAACGCAGCACTTCGAGTCCATAAACTATTTCTGCTTGGAAATTCTCCTGGAAGACAGTCTTCTTTCGAGCATATATCCGCAATTTCGGTTGCAAAGGTTTTTTGCTGTATGCACCAAACCATTGTTATTATAGCTTTATCCAATTCCTCCGATTTCCGCATTCCCTTGAGAGGTCTCTATATACAGAGGCTTTCGTCTAAATGCGACTGGGCCATGCCAGATTCAGCGCTTGCTGCACATGCGAATACATTATTTTTCCTTTTGGATTCAAGTTGCCCAGTATCTATGTTGCTTAGAACAAACTTGTGGTTCTCAGCCCACTCTTGTCTACTCTTTTTTTAGAAAATCTGCACCGTTGAACCAAATTGAAGTACATAGGTCCTCAACTAAACATCCCCTTAATATGAAATCGGCGGGGTTGTCCTTAGATCTCACATGTCTCCACCGAACCACATTTGATAATTATGACTGTGTGTCATTTACTCTGTTGGCAACATAAATTAAGAACAACAAGGGACCAAGGACTGAGCCTTGTGGAACGCCAATATTGATGATCATATTTCTGCCCGCAGTGTCCCCAACTTTTACTTTTTGCATCCAGTTCTTAAGGAAAGATGTTAACCATTCTATGCGAGACAAAATACCCAAAAGAATTTCGTGATCTACCACAACAAAGGCTTTCGTTATATCAACGAAGAGTCCGGCGCAAGTTTTTTTGTCGTCGATTTCTTGATAAATTGACTGACAAAAATCAAAAAGGGCATCTTCGGTTGAGTGGTTAACTCTGAAAGCAAATTGGTTTTCGCTTAAAAATTTAATTTTATTAAGAAACCTCAAAACTCTTCATATAATAGCTTTCCCAAAATTTTTATATATTGAGGAGAGTAGGGAAATCGGTCCATAATTCGCTTTATCTTTTCTATTACCCTTCTTGAAAAAAGAAATCACATTTGCTCGTTTCAATAATTCAGTGGAATTGACCATTGACTGAATTGACGAGGTTACATTTAAGAATGTTGCTAGTTTTTTTTAATGGCTTTCGACATGGTAAACCACTCACAGCTGTTTGAAAATCTAGAGTGTATGTACCGCTTCTCTCCGGTAACTGCAAAACTTATATGTTCTTATCTTGCAGAAAGGAAGAAAGCCGTGTTATTAAAAAACAAAGTAGGTATCCGTAAGTAAGTAAGTCAATCTTAAGTCCTTTTTTGTTTTCCATCTTCATCAATGACCTTCCACTGTCAGTCAAAAATAGCGCAATACATTTATATGCTCATGACGTACAGATATAATTAAGTTGTAAGCTGGGCCATATTGAAGATGGAGCTCATCGATTAAATGAGGACCTCAGACAGGTTTTACTTTGGGCTGTAAGAAATTCCTTAAATTTGAATCCACTGAAATCGAAATGTATAGTCATTCACAAAAATGCAAAAATAGATACGAATTATTTCCCAAAGGTATATCTTGGAACTTCTGAAATCGAGTTCGTTGACAAAGCAAAAAACTTAGGCATATGGTTTAACCGAACCCTCAGTTGGGATGATCATAAAAGTAAAGTGTATGGTTGTTTAAGGAATTTATCACTATCTCAATATTTCACGCCAATCGAGAGAAGGCTGATTCTGGCTAAGACATTAATTCTTCCGCTAATCACTTATGGGTCCGAAATATTCTTTAGTCCGAGCGCCGCAATGAAAAGAAAACTTTTGGTTATCTTTAATAATATTATTCGGTATGTTCATCAAATCAGAATCGATATGGCCACGTTTCCCCTTTTCGCAACAAAATTCTCGGCTGTACTTTGGAAGCGTACTTGGATTACTAAGTCATAGTTTATTTGCATAAAATCATAATCACTGGAC
Source organism: Orthonevra nobilis (assembly GCA_963555765.1). NCBI lineage: Eukaryota > Metazoa > Arthropoda > Insecta > Diptera > Syrphidae > Orthonevra > Orthonevra nobilis. Next base: position 74,970,596 of record OY743224.1, on the reverse strand, counting down.
AGCCACCATATGTACATGAAAAGATTCATTTATTCCGGTCATCTCGGTCACCCTCCATTATTTAACCTGATTTTTCATGTCTTACTTCTGAACGCTAATTTTTCATTCATGCCACCCGTCTCTGGAATGCACTGCCCCTCGACATAAGCACAATACTGATCGATTTAATAAAAATCTATTTCCTTATCTAGCTAGGGGGTAGAATAATAAAAGTAACATGAATTAAGCTTAATTATTAAAATTGCTACATGAATTTGTTCAGCTTTTCAAAACACATCATTGTCTTAGTTACTAATTAATTATGTTTATATGTTAATTACCTCTCTTTTTTTTCAACTTCATTTGTTATAATAATGTATCCTGATTACACTTTTACTTATTTAAAGATTGTTACAGTCTAATGTAAGAGATACAAAGTTTTTAATAAATGTAAAATGTAAATGTAAATAAAGATGAAGAGTGTCTAGAAAGTTATAATTTTGAGGAAGTGCACATTGTAAAATTTTCTCATTGAAGCGGAACTTAATTCAAAATATTACTACTGGTATTCCTTATTTTTAATATGACTTCCTTAAACTTACATAAGAATAAAATTGGGACTTTGCTTTAAGAAATAAACAAAAATTTTGAACTTTATAAGTATTTTTTAAAAATTTTGATTGTTTTAAGTATCAGGTTGGCAACTAAGTAATTGCGGATTTTTTTTACAAAATGAAAGACAATTTTTCCATGGAACGAAATAACTTTATTCTATAATGTATTTGCCATCTTTCAGACAGCATCATAATTCCACGTTAATAAAACCTCTGGTTTTTATCAGCTAAAAACTTAACCAGGTACGATTTGACTTCATCATTATTATTGAAATTTTTACCGTTCAAGGAGTTTTGCAAAGATCGAAATAAAAAGTAATCAGATGGTGCAAGGTCAGGACCAATCATTTTTGCCAAGTGACCAAAGATGTGTGTGGCCTTGCATTGTCATGATGACAACGATTTATCAATTCGGGCCGCTTTTCTTCAACGGTATTGTTCAATTTTGTTAGTTGTTCAATGTAGACAATTGAATTGATCGTTAGGTTGGGTGGTAAAAGTTCAAAGTAGACAATGCCTTTGTAATCCCACCAAACTGATAACATAACTTGCTTTTGACGAATATCAGCTTTTGATTTTGTTTGAGCTGGTTCACATGGCTTGCTCCACGATCTTTTCCAATTGACATTGTTGTAAACAACCCATTTTTCATGACCATTTATCAATCGTTTTAAAAATGGATCATTTTCTTAACGTTTCTTTAGCCAATCGCAGATGTTAAATGATTTTCTTTCAGTTCATGAGGAACCCATATATCGAGTTTTCGTAGATAGCAAAATTGTTTTAAGCGATTTTCAATGCACCTATCTGATACATGAAGCTTCTCTGCAATCTCATGTGTTGTACTGGGACGATCCGAATCGATTATTGCTTTGATTTGGTCGTCATCAACTTCAACTGGACGACCAGAGCGTTTTTCATCATTGAGTGAAAAATCACCAGAACGAAATTTGGCAAACCAATTTTGACACTGCCGTTCATTTCGGCACCATAAACCTCATAACTTTTTGTGAGACTGCGATGTATTTTTTCTTTTCCGGAAATAAAAAAGCAAAATATGACTTTTACGTTCGTTTTGATTTTCCATTTTTCAACAGACGCCAAACAAAAACTACACAACCGATCAAAAAAGTGTCTTTACTGATTGACAGTTGAAGTACCCACTATCATATAACAAAATGTGTTTGACATTTCGATTACGTCAGCAAACCTTAAAATTTAACTAAAGCCATCTATGAGTGAAATCCGCAATTACTTAGTTGCCAACCCAATAGTATCATACTGATGGACTTCCCAATTGCGAAGTTCTTTTTACGCTGTTACTAATTCAATTTGTTCACCCGGAAGAACGTGTTTTTCTTCAACAAATTTTACTAATATTTCTTTTAAAAATTTGTTCGAATTCTTTCCTTTAACTGCTCAGTTAGCTTATTGTCCTATAGCTTTCGGTTTTTTCAGGGGCTTACCTTCTTTCGGAATTGGTTTGACCTTTGCAACTTTCCAAACTTTTGGTAAGTATTGCACTTTAGGCATGCGTTCATGACAAACGTGAGGAATTTTTTGCCACTTTTTCTCATGTTTTTGATCAAAATGTTCCTTATACAATCAAGGCCACTAGCATAAGGAATGAACGGTACGGTACGGTACGGGAAGCTTCTTTCCTTCGTTCATTTAAAGCTCAAGTAATATGTCTTTGATTCTGACTGATATGATTTGATATTTATTTTTGCCTGCTTTAATATAGATAAGTATTTTTTTACGTTAACAATACTTAAATGCAGACTATTCAAATGAAAAAACAGTTAATTTACTAAACACGACTTTACTTTACTTTTAAATGCATTTTTTATTTACTTATCTGAATAACTTATTATCTAGACAAAAACGCTTAAACTAGCTTACGTAATTTAACTTCACTTAATAAACTTACTGGCCCTGTGCAGGCGCTCTAAGCTAAGCCTAGTACTTAAGTTATGTCTTTCGACTTAAACTAACTATTTTTTTTTTATATCTATTACTAACAATTATTTACTAAGAAAAAAGATGTTTATTTTAAAAACTTAGTATCTGGACGTTTTTTTTTTATAATTAAGCTAAAAACTACTTTGAAATTACTTAAAATACTTAAATCTACCTTAAAATGACGAAAATATATATAAAATAAATATATATACTCAAATACATATACTATATACATATTATTATAATATTATAATATATATTTTCAACTAACCCTACCTCTAACTAAGACACATTAAATCTATGCAAGCTGGCCAAGGCGATTTGCGAAATACTAAAGGAACAAAACGAGATAAACCTTATGCCGGAAGGAAACTTTACTTTGAAGGTAGTCGACGAGAGAGTTCCTCATAAGTCTGCTGAATGCCACCAAAATTTTTGTTACTTTTTACTTTTTGAAATTTGGATAGATCGATATCAAAGCTCCCGTCTTTAAGCGTCCATGGAGGGAAACAGCCTTTCCATGGGTGAATCGTCGGCATAGGAATGTCGAACTCTTTTGCAATTTAAGCTGATTTATAGATAAAGTTAGTATTTTCTATCTTAAGCCTTGTTTTTCTCCTTGCCATGAGCTGGAAGTCTTTCTGGATGGGCTGACCTTTTGGGATAATTTTAAATGTTAAATAGTCCAAAAGTTCCTGCAATGAAGTAAATGGTAAGCACCTAACGCTAATCTGAGAGCAGAGCGGTATGTCGTTTTTATTTTGCTAAGCTCCTTCCTTAGAACATTGGCCGTATATTGGGAGGCCGTAATCTATTTTGGCTGTTGTGAAAGCTTGAACCAAATTTAGGATTGAATTGGTGTGTACCTTGCGCGAAATAAGTGATTTGTTAAGCTCGAGGAAGACCAACTGTACTTTTTATTAAAAGTTAAACCAAGAATTTTGAGTGTAAAATTCATGCAACTGGTTTTTCGGCCAACATGTAACTGTTTGCTTTTCGGGAGAGAAATTTCCTCACCGGGCATCTCCGCCCAGGAATTAATTTTTTCGATTATTCTTTTAATAGAATTTTGCACTAGCGCTGCCTCTTTTATTTTGGTAATTATCTAGAGATCGTCGGCATAGATAACGTGATCTAATGCTTTCTCTGTGTTGATGATAGTGCTGATTCTGATAAAAGCTATTATAAAAAGGATAACTGATAGAGGGGATCCTTGAGGAATTCTTTTTCAAATGTTTTAAATTTGAGTAGACTTTTGCACGAAACTAAGGGTTTTTTAGGAATTTTTGTATACAATTTATGATTTAAAGTCCAAGTCGCCATTCTATCAGTTGTTGTATGATCGTGTGAGCTCCGATCCTTTCGAACGCCCTCTCAAAGTCAATGGCTATCACTGAAACATGGTTACGAGTAGACAAAATATTGCTCAGATTGTAGTCATCGTGTAATAGGACGTCTATTGTCCTTTCTTCTGGGATTTGCTAATCAAATTGTTTTGTTCGAGGAACCAAAGTAGCCTTTTAGATATAATTTTTTCTTGGACTTTGCTAAGACATGGAAGCAATGATATAGGTCGATATCCTGGAATTTTATTTTTTGGGCGATTTGGTTTCGGAATATGAACTATAGTCGAAACTTTCCAAAGTTGTGGGTAGGTATCAGAAGATAACATTTTGTTGTTCAGATAGCACAGCCGAATTTTAGCGGATTGAGGGAGTTGGAAGGGGTTGTACCTTTTAGTGTTTTAAGTGTAAGAAGAAGCTCAGAAAGGTTGATTGGTGTTTCAATTTTCATTGCACTTGCACAGGGTGAGTGAGTGTTTCTGGGAAAGGATTCAACTTGTTTTTTTTTTTTTTTAAGAATAAACTCGGTGCCATTATTTGAGTCGTTTGAGTAATTCGACCAGTAATCAGCAAATACTTCAGTTAGTTGATTCGGCGCGGTGATAGTTTTGTCGCTAGCTTCAATTGCTCCTATGGTGAGTGAATTATACGGGTTGGAAAATGATTTTATATTTCGACCGATTCACACACACTGGCGAGTTTTTTTTTTTAAAGTAGTTGATTTGCTTGTTAATGGTTTTTGTAAGTACAAGTAAGTTACCGTCGTTTGTAAATTTCACATTGAGTGGATCGCTGACCAGACCGTTAAGTGCTTTTGACACTAGGAATGTATTAAATTGATTAAGTGCAGCTGCAGGATTTCTATTTTTAATTGTAATGAATTTTAGGCAAATTTTTGTACTGTTTTGTTCGGGGTGCCTTAATACGGGGACTTCTTTAAAATTTTACAAATTAGGTATTAGGGATCGGGATCTAGTAAGTCCCAATAGATTGTGGGATTGTCCCCGCTGGGGATGGAGGAGATTTTTTAGTCTTTCACTTGAAAATATGGAATTGATTCAACTTACTCTTAGTCGTATTTAATTATAACAATGAATCGTGGAAAAAAGAAAAATGTGTAGAATTATCTCAGGACTATCTCCCAGAATAAACTATTTAGCTACAACATTTACTCCATGTCTAATCGACAGTTGTAAAATACATTAAGGGAATAAAAACAAAAAAAAATGTGCAGGGTAATATTTACAAGCTAGTAGCTACCAGGGCCTTAAGTTACACTCAAAATTATTTCTAGATGATATTCAACTTTCACGCACAAAATAAATTTCAAAAGAAAAGCACGTTTGGAGAAGCATTCGTTCTCGAACAGCTTCTAATTGTAAGTAAAAAAAAATATATGTATAACAATTTACTTCTCATTTTAATCAATCAACAGCAAATTGTTTGAGAACGTTAAAAATTAATAAATTAATCTGAACAACACTCATCATCTTGCGTGATTAAATATTTAAATAAATTCAATGAAATTGTCATCAGAGCATTTATTATTATTATCGCTTCGAACTTACTCAATCACTTAAGCCAATCCGCGAAGTAACTAAAACAAGCTTACCTCCATTTTGGTTTCTATCTCAAGCGTTTCTGTCGCTTTAAAGCCCAGCCGTCGTTAAAATCGCATTAAAAGCCATTGTGTGTCAAAGTGGATGTGACCATTCATATCTCGGTATACGCTATACCAACTTCATGCTTAACGGTCTTAAATGTGTGAACAATTTCAGTTGATTTATGATTTTCATTTGTAGGCTTCCCACCTGTATGTTCTTACATATGTTTCTCGCTCCTGGGTGAATTTCGAACTTGCTAATTAATGCTGCAGGTGAAGACGTCGCATTTCAAGCAGTGCATACGAGTGCGTTAAATATTTAGTGCGCGCTTTCACAGAGTCGTTTACTGGCTAGAAAAAAAACAAAGGTTGGTATGGAAATTTCTTTCGAGTTCTAAATGATGAGCCTGGCACAGATCGGCGGTTTTTCTTTAATTGTAATTCGTTCTAAATCAACACCCAAATGTAAACAAAAGAGTTTTACCCTTACGAAGAGTGACAGGCGTGTGAATGGGAAGATAGTCACCATAAACGATCAGATATTTCTATCAAATGTCTCATGAAGTGACACATCGAGTCGTCTCGGTCGGAGCGGCAATGTAAGAGATTTTAATCAATTTTTTCGAAAATAAATTCGTAGGTTTCGAATGGCATAGTTTTGCAATGATTTCCTATAACATCAAACTGGTTGGAGACACATGTGGTTTAAAGTATCTCTATTGGTTCTGTGTGCTTTTGTTCAAATTATTCCTGTGGTGATTAAAGATTTTCGAGATAATGATAACAAAGGAACAATGTGAGTAAGATGCCGCGAATGTTTTCTGGGAAACATCCCTGAGGGATGCTGCTGCGAGAGTTTGTCAAACATTATTAATGGATGTGTACACAAAGAACGCGTGTCCTTTTAGGGTTGCTCTTAATGGGACAATAATTAAGTACCTTAATAGAACACAATTGAGGGGTGAATGGTGTAAAGCCACGTGCGGCAATCGTTGGTCAAAGTACGCATTGTTAGAAGTGCTAATGTGAAAGATGATAGAGGAGATTATTGTCAATATTTATCTTTTGCCTTACTCACCTGTTATTCAAGTTATTTAAACCCATTTTTTTTTACTTAAAAAGCTAAGAATAGAAATTTGATTGCATTTGAGTTGAGCAACAATTAGAGAAAAAAAACATTATTCTGGTTATCAAGAAAATTGATTTGGTTTTAGGCGGTGATAATTTGTTGTATGATTTCAACGATGTCATGAACAATGAAGATGAAATAAAAAATCATAAAAATATGTTCATACGTTATTATATAAATTTAAGTACTTTCGTCGAATGGCATCAATTTAACATTATATTTATTGACTACATGTGTTAAGCCAGTGAATGAAAATGTTGTTATTTTTTAGTAAAACTAAGCGTAATTTTTTTAAAAACTTGAAAAAATAAATGGCGTTTACCTAAAACCGAATGTGGGAAATGCATACATATTGTTATTCAGTTTCTTCATCGAATTATTTATTGATTTTTATTATATTTAATCAACAGTTAAGAAAAAGAATGGATATCATTCTGTAGTTCATATGAAAAACAAGAAGTGAATGATCCTTCAATAAAGATTAGAAATAAAATGGAATGTTTGTGGGGTAAAAAAAAAATTACAAAATTTAAACAATATTTTCACAATTAACGATGAATAGAAATAATTGAAGCAAATCATATCGCAATAATAATAACAAAATTAAATAACAATGAGACAAAAAAATATAAATAAAACTGTACTACAAACACTAACGGACAAAAAATAAATATCGGCTGGTGGCTTAACATTGGGTCCACTTTTTCTGCCACGGACTGTATTTTACCGCTACACTGCATGCTTGTTGATAAGTGTAATAAGTGCAGTTAGTCAGATGGTGAACTTCGCTGCGCTACTTGTAAAATTTATCAAAATGTCGAGACTAGTATGTTTTTGTACAAACAAAAAAATAAATACGGCTTAACACTTATTGTAATATTTATTGAAAATTTCATGTTTTCTTTAATGACATTTATTGCAAAAAATAGGTCACTTAGTATCTGGTTGCATGACCTTGGCATAGAGTCCACCAACTTTTGGCACATGGTCAAGGGAATAGACTCCCACGCTGCCTTCACATCCTGCCAAAGTTCGCTTTTATTTCTTGGTCTTGTTCTGGCTACAACATCCTTCACTTGTTTCCATAAGTTTTCAATCGGATTGAGGTTTGGTGATTGGGATGGCCACGGAAGAACGCTTATTCCTTTTGCAGTAATCCAGGTTATCTGCCTGTAAAGTCAAAATTAAGGGAAGCTTTTCATATGCATATGGAAGGAAACGTTATCCAATATATTTATATGTATATTCTTCCTTCTTCATTATGCCCTCTATTAAATGAATCGAACCGACTCCGTCCAGGAAAACCCTGCCCAAACCATAATGTTCCCACCGCTATGTTTCACAGTCTTTTTTGTGTAGCGAGGATCATATGCAGAGCTCGGAGGACGTCTTTTAAAACGCCTCCCATCAGAGCCAAACAAATTGAACTAACATTTGTCTGTGCAAAATATATTTCGCCATTTTTTCTGGCCCTCAATGTCAGACCAATTTTGGTGCTGATTAGCAAAATCCATTCTATACCCGGACTTATTTCTTTTAAAATGGCTCCTGATGAGGTGAATGGATCCTTCTTAGCTGCAGAGGCAATCCTCCGGTCCATTTTTGCGGTTGTCTTTCGAGGTTAATCCTTTTTCCTCAGTATTTTTAACTTTAAGTGCATTTTGCACTTTACCTAAGGAACAGCCAACAGTTGCAGCAATTTTTCTTTAGCTTACGCCATCATTTTTCATTTTGTTTATAACCTCCCCCTCTTCTTGGGTACAATGCTTCTTGCGACCCATTTTTTGTTCTAAAATACAGGTTTTATTTATAATAAAGCCAAAAAGGTAACGTTTTTGTTCTACTTAATCAAATTTATTTCACTAGGATTTGGAAAAAGGCGCTTTATTTATTTATTTAATTGGAAAGTTAACTGTATTTATTTTATTGTCCACATTTGACGAATTTCACAATAAATGAAGCTTAATTTTTCGTCTGACTAACGGCACATCGTACAATTCCTTACCTACTTGTTAATGGGTATACAGTACAGCGGCTAAATACAGTCAAGTGAAAGAAAAAGTGAACATAATGTTAAGACACCAGCCTGTATTTATTTTTTTGTCCGTAAGTGTATATACCATAATTTTTATGATAAAAGCTTTGACTTCTGAACTCTCCATGCTAAAGATGATTTTTTTTATTTTTTTGAGAAGTATGTTTCTCATACATACTTTCTGTCTGATTTCGGTTGGTAACTAATTAAAAAAACCTTGGTGCTGCTGTTGTGTAAATTTTCGAATAATGAGTTTTTTAGATCTTGGAATGGTAGGCATTGGAAAACTATTTATTCTTAAGCTGTATATGTTAGAACTTCTCAGATTTGTGCTACATCCGCATCGTATGAAAAAACTTTAAGAACCTTTAATATGTAAAGATGTTTTATTGGAAGTATTCTTAGGCCTAGGAATAGTGGCCAACTGTGAGCTTAACGATTTTGCTAACAAATCATTCTTACTTTATGTTTTTGAGCAAAATATAAAGTTTCAGATGTGCTGTTATAAGTACCGCCCAAATTGCAATGCCGTACTGGAGCTTGGAGTGCACCAATCCGTAATAAAACATAAGCAAAACTTTTTTTGGACACTGATCTCTTAAAAGATACATTTAATGAGTCACAGATAACATCTATATCTTTAAGTCCTCTACGTGCACTTTCCAAGTCATGTTTTTATCTATTAATAAGCCTCGATACTTAAAGCTATTAACACCCTCTATTTTGAAGCAGCTTTACTTTTACCACATGTATGAACAGATAACGATAATTTTGTGCAACAGCTCGAATGAAATAAGGCTACATATCATAAGTCGGGTTTTATTACTTATAAGTAATTCATGCTTAGCGAACCATTGTCGTAGTATACTTAAGTCCTTATGTAGCTGGATTGCAGAGCTAAAAATACTTTTCTTGTCGTATGTTTAGGCCATATCATCAGCGAATGCTGTTACATGACTACTAAAATTTTGGTAGAACAATGAATTGACATAAATTAAAAACAAAACAATGGTCCCAAAACGGATCCTTGAGGGACATTAATTTTTATTTCTATCTGATTGCTAAAGAAGAATATCGTGGTTAACCATATCAAATGTTTTAGTCATGTCTATGAAGAGTACTAGATTGGCATTGTTTTTATTAAAACTATCATTAATTTCACGACGCAGCATAAGAATAGCATCATGAGTAGATCGTCCTTCACGAAAGCCAAAAAGTTTTTATTTTAAAACGATTTAATACGTTTTTTCATCAGCCTTTCAAATAATTTACAGAATATAGAAATTGCTCGATATTGGGTTAGCAAATTTCTGTTTCCTTTCTTAAATAGAGTAATTGCTTCGGCATTTTTTCAAAGATGAGGGAAAATTACCACAGTGAACACTCAAGTTAAACAAATAACATATAACATCAAATATATAAAAAGAAATACGTTTTAAGAGACAGTTAATAATACCATCGGAGGTGCAAGAGTTCTTATTGTCAAGTGACATTATTCACTTATGGATTTCAGCTAGTGTAAATGGTTAAAAGACAAAACGATTATATAATGAAATATCTTCAACTACATCTGGAAACATGTTACAATTGCAGCTGTATTTGCAGGAGGGCGAAGATTTCGATTCTGTTGCAATAGAAGTAAAGAACAAATTGAATTAATTGGCTATGTCTACTGAGTCGGTTATCATTACACCTCCAACTTCAATTTTAGATTTGTTATTTTGGACATTAACTTCATTAAGGATTTAGTTAGCCACTTTCCATTAATTTTTATATTGCCCTAACAATTTTGAAATTTAGTTGTGAAGTATGTATCCCGACATAATTTGATTTCCTTCTTCAATTCTTCATACATTTTAAGATACAATTTTTTCAATGTGTAGTTATCAGGATGTCTTTTACACTTCTTACGTAAAGCATTTTTTTGCTTATTTTTATAAGTAACCTTAAGTCAATCCATGGCCTTATACCTTTTAAATGCGCACTTCTTTTATTAAGACTAGTAGTGCAACTTTCTATATGATTTTTGAGCGTTGACAAAAATAGATCATATGCTTTACTGGGATTATTTTCTACATAGACAGAGTCGCAAAATTCATACTCTAAGTGCTCTATTAGCTGCTCGTAATTTATTTTATTTTGGGTCTTAAAAGGGATATACTTATCTGAATACTCTGTTTTAATTGTCTTAATATTAAGATTAGTCGCATGATCCGAGATTTTGTGATCAAGTAATTCAGCAGATAGGTTATGTCCAAAGTGCGAAGATAACCTTACAAAAATATGATCAATGCATGTTTGTGAATTTTCTGTAATTCTTGTTGGTTCCGTTATTAGGGATTTTAAGCCAAAAGAGAACATTAATGTCAAGCAGTTATATTTGTCATTGCTTTTTTTTTCGCAAAATATCTATATTTATGTCGCCTACTACCAACTGCACAGCAGTTGCTTTCACTGGGGCACATTGACAGTACCGACAGTTAATCTTCAGTTTTTTCTCCTTACCAGCGAACGAAATTCGAATAGAAAGCGCCAGAGGGTGGCATACGAGACTTGTTGGAAAGCCATCGTTCATAATCCGAATAACTCCGACAAGACCGATAGCTTCAGCTGCAGTGGCGGACTAAGCTCGACAGAGGCCCGGGGCGGCAAAGCTGAATGAGGCGCCCCTTAAAAAAAAAATAAGTTTCTTATGTTTATTTCGTAAAAAACTGGCAAGTGAAATTTAAATTCAAATTAAATTATTTCGGCTAAATTAACATTTATATCTGGATTAGGTGCTAATTTTGAATTTGATTTAAAACAAATTATTGCTTTATCTACGTTAAGACAACTAAGTTTAATAATAATAATTTTATCTATAGGATATTATAAAATAGCAACAAACAAAAAATTAGATAAAAATCCAAGATGGTTTTTTTTATTTTATGTGCCTCCAATTTACTTCAATAACTTCTGTGAAATCGATTAACCAGTCGCTTTAGACCCATTGTAGATCGAAGATAATTTTTAATTAGTTTAAGTTTCGAAAAACTCCTCTCGCATGAGGCAACCGAGATGCAAATGGTCAAGAAGTATTGAAGTATAAGCGATGTACAGGGTAACGATTCACTGAAGTCCCATTTTATTATAAATTGAAGGATTTCTTGGGCTCTCCATTTGGCAGCAACGTCCATACTCGTTCTTGGGAAACTTGCTCCTTGTCAAATTCACCATAACCTTGTATAAGATTGTCAACTGCTACAGCCAGGGCGTCATCTGAAGCACATAGCATAAAATTTGTTTCAATAATTTGGAAAATATTATTGATTTCTTTCTTCTCCTCGTTTCTCGATGTTGATGTCCATGTCATTGCATTTTTTTATACCAAAAGTTACAGCATTGTCTACAATCGTGGTTCGATCGGTCACTAAATACTCATTCAATTTAGTTTGGTGATTCCTGTATCCAGAGTATATAAGTAGGTTAGAAAGATAAAATCACAAACAGCCGGCAGGAGCAGGCTTGCTCCTGATCTTGTATCTAGATTTGCTTTTGTGGGATCTTGAAAATGTTCCAAACTACTCACAATTGTCTCAATGTTTTCTTTTCCGTAATACTTGGCCTTTTTAATATCTGCAATAATTTTTTGCCTAACATGATCACCCAAACATTGAATAAATTCATTTTGTATTCCTTTTGACAAATAAGATGAAACTGTCTTTAGCCCACCACCAGCCTCTTCTAGTTTTAAGCAATGTTCTTATAACAGCGGATCATATTTCGCTAATAGTTGTACTAGTTCAAGAAAATTCCCTCTGTTTTTCGAAGAAATATCTTTGGAAGGCAAGGTTTTGTTGGGCTAAGAATAGCGTTACATCTAAAAGGCGATAATCTTCAGGTTGTCTTAACCAATAGTTTTATAAAGTTTCAAGCCCATTGTCAACGTTTTCCATTTCTCTAAGTTTGATAAATGTTCGTGGAACGATTCATGCTATGATATTCTTGTATTTAAGTTCCACCACTGACAAAAACCAGAGACAAATTTATTGGTTTGATCGTCACCCTCAACTGCAAATAACCCGCAGCAGTCACAATATAATTTCTTTGTTGACGGTGAGCATCCATTTCCTTAAATATTTAGTCTCGTTTAAATGTGAGTAAAACCAGGGCAAAGTTAAACAACGATGTGTTCCCTTAGTGCTTTCATCTGGTCTTTCTACATATTCAAAAAATCCTTGTTTTGAAATATTTCACTCCCCTTTTCGATAATCGAAATTCTGATATGTTCTGGCACAGGTATTGGCAGCAACATTGGATGATAGGAGTTCTAACTTAGGAGTTACGTATTCTTCGGATTCCTCAGTATTTTTCTTGAATTTATTAGTTTTATAGTCCTGTATTTCAGTGTCAGTCACGTCGAAGTTATAATTAATATCACATTTAGTAGACTTTTTATCTATGTTTGCTTTCTTTATTTCTTCAGCAACACCACTTGTCTTCTCTTAAGAATTCGAAAGGTAGTTGGATAACGATCCAGCAAGCGATTTTGCACCTTCAGTCTTCGTTTTTTTTAGCTTCCTTTTCTGAGAGCCAGATGGTTGAATCCTTTTTACTAAAAAAATGAGTGAAACAAGAAACTTTTATAAAAGAAAGCTAAATAAAGCGTCATTATTGATTTGACTATTTAAAATATATAAACGTACAGAGACTTTGCCATGTTGAGTCTCACGATGAGAACAAGAACATACTTACGTCCCTAATAAACGTGCACAACAAATAAAATAAAGATCACTCGCGAAATGCAAGAAACTAGACTTGACTAGAAACTTCAGATTATATTTCTGGGCTAAATTAAACCAAGAATTACTTACTTTTTCCAAATATTCGAAAATGCACTAACTCAACTCTGAATTCATTTACTTTTATACAGGAACAAAAATCAAAAACACTTTTACACTTTTCAATGAAATTACTTTGAACCGATAAGAACGCGTTTATTACTTTACAATTTGAAAAAAAACACTTATCCGTTTGCGAAAATATCGGAACACGCTAATAAAGTAATAAATATCAGCGTTATGAAATTGAATGCCTATGAGGCCAAAGTTTATTTATTTATTTTATTTATTTTTCGACGTAAAAAGAGTGACTTATTTGAAGGATAAATTTTATTTTTGAAGTATATTTGAAGTACCCGCTACAAAGACGGGAATTCCCCCAGCGTATTGAACGCGTTCAGCAAAGTGAAAAGAATATTAGTACCGCGTTAAAAGTCTAGATGGCCTTAGTTTTTTGATCTTGCTGAAATTATGTAGATACTAAGCACATAAAGAGGCCTCCTTCCGCCCCTGTTAGTCCACCAATGTTCAGCTGCCTGAAGAAAAGAACGGAATATGCAACAACCTTTAGTAGAAGGGCAGCTCAACAACGGTGCAGTATTTTAACGAAAGTAATGTAAAAAATGAAAAATGATTCCGAACTTTAAGCAGCCAATTTTTCGTTGTTTCATTGACAGGAGCTCAAAAGAACTAGATATTCTCTGCAGAAAGATTACTGATTGTACAAATAAGAGAATCGAAAATCTGAACAGAAAAATGTACAATAACAAGAGGAACGCTTCTTCATCCGCTTAAAATCAAAATCGTCAGTGCATCCTTCTGATTAGCATGAAATGGAAATGTCTTACAACCGACTTCTACATATGCATAGGTTTTGGTCACTAAACTTATCTTCAGGCTTTGAAAAATTATCTTAATGGCCCAGAAAAGCCTCAGATTCTACAAAATCAATCTATGTTCACGAAATGGTTTCGTGTCTAGGACATACCTTTTGAAACTCCGGATTGTGTGTTCCAATCAATTGATGAAGCTTAAAGGCAGATGTTCTCTGAAGCACTATAACCCAATGAAACCCATCAGAAGAGGCATCAAGATTTGGAAACTATGTGATTCCACAACAGGATACAATTACGATTTCGATATTTCTGTTGGAAAGCAAATAGTCTAGTCTGAAGGTACGCTGGTACGCTTGAAGAATGAGTTCCACATCCTCAATTCCTTGTTGTGATCGATTTTTCGCTACAGTTAACCTGGCGAAACTTCGGAGTTTGGTTAAGTGGGTACAATCATGAGATGTTGGAAATTGTTACCAAATCTTGATGGCCAAAAGTTACAAAGAGGTGAGTACGTTTTCAAATTTAACCAGAATGGATGTTTGTAAATGGCAAGACACCAAAGAAGTCGTACTGATCAGTAAGTCCTAACACTGACAACGTAGCATATGTAGAAAGAACGAGTAAAAAGGAGCTGCGTGGAAGATCCATGTTCTGATGCCATTGAATTTTATAAAAAATTTATGATCTTTATGAACCTGACAGGAGATCGTGGAAATGATCAAAGAGAGTTTTTCAATAGCTTCTCACGGATTGAATACCTAATTCTTGGAATCTTGCGGTTAAAAACATTGTCAGCGGTTGGGAAACATCTTCCGGTTGAGGGAACTACACGCCGTCGTTGCACGAAGCTGTGCAGATAATAAAATTGAACAACGTTCCAAAGCAACCGCTTCTTGCAAGGTATGTTCTGCAGAGTATTATTTCAAATTATATTAAAAAAGTGAAAATTCATAATCATAAAGTTACCTTAATTACTTGATTATAATTCTAAACACTTGTAATTTTATTTTATTTTATTATGGCACTATTATGTGTCTTAGCTGTCCAAAGACATTTTCCCCGTCCTAAGAAATATTTTCTTACAATGTGCAATACATTATTCGGCCATAAACGAGGAAGAATTTGTATCTTTGAAAAAAAATCCGTATTGAAAGGGTTAAGCTGGTTTATTAATTTTTTTCTGCATATAAAAACATTTCTAAATGAGAGAAAATAACAATGCATTAAATAAGTTATTTGAGTTATCGGCTTTATTTTCTTATATCTTTAAAAATAGAGCTCGTTCTATATTGCCTGAGCTCATTCCATTGCGCATTCCATTTAACGCTGGCCAAATTGGAAACCATGTTTTAACAGGTGACTCTGGATACTCCAAAACACTCCATTTATATATCGAATGCAATTGTAACAAGCAAGGATTACTCGCAGTCGAACTGGAACTCCGATTTCCAAATTTGGCTAATGGTATCCGAGTAAAGATTAGAAGAGCGCAAAAAAATACTGCATGTGTGGTACTACTTAACATATGCATCTATACTAAAGAATCCAGCCACCAGAGAAGATTATATCGTTTGCGCCGAAGTATAGCCAAAGAACAAATCAGCTGTGATATACCTGACACACCCCTTGTAATTAGTTTGGGTCCGAATAGGACTACCAATACCATGAACTTAACACTTTAAGATGTCAGCGTTAGTATTATTATCTGTGTTTGCAGCGAAGCCTAGGCAGACAGAGTCCCTCACTATCTCAAAGTAATAGCTGTCTATGTTAACATTCTGATATAAACGCACTGTTGACATCAAGCTACGTTACCTAATTATATCAATATGTTTGGATTATGTGAGTCTTGTGTTTACACGGGACTTTTGCATTATTGTTTCAAGTACAATGTGCATCACCTTGCCTAAAAGATTGTTTGACATCAAATGGGTCGATGACGTCTTTGCCGACCTTAATGCAGCAGCTTGAGTTCTCCATCGTCATCCTGCAAGAACGAGCTTGGATGGGATGGTAAACCTAGACATGACTTCATAAATCTCGTTTCTTTGGACGAAATAGAAACCAAAACCAACCTTGAAATTGATGAAAAGATGGTGCGTGCGTTTTTTCCAAGATTTGCCGAAATTTTTATATTGAGTCTATGGTGGACTTTTCTGGTCTATAGCCACAATTGATATGAACCTATCAGGTTGTTGAGGAATGTTTATGTTTTTGCTATCTTTACTTCGTCTAGGTCAGGTAGACGCTGTTGACTGGAATTCTAATATGATGTTTCCATTTTGAACTTTGCAGGCTTTGGTTTGGGGTCTGTAACCTTGAGATAATTATTTTCCCTGGTGGTAGAATTTTCGGACCTTATTCCTGTTTCTTAATCTGTAAACATCCTCGATCGCGCGAGTTACATACAACCCGATATTGAAAATAAAAAAAACAGCAAGATGGCACATTTGCCATGCTCTATGAATAAATGCTTTAATTACAAAAAGTTCTATAACATCCGGTTCTTGATTTTTTTCAATGCTATCACAACAAATAAAAATAAATGTACATACACGTTGAAGTATTTAGGTATAAAGTCGGCTGAAAATGAGAAAAGCCGGTCGTTCAATTTTTGATATTATTAATTAATCAACATCTTCGATAGAGTGTGCAGCCCGGCTAAAGACAGCGAGTCTTCTGTAGGCACATAGTAGCACACACATAGCCTACTTTCAAAAGTATTACATTTTGTGAGAACTCTGTTGATAGGGATTCATATTTTAAGAGTTTGAGGACCAGTTGCATGCTGACACAAACTAAATTTGTCCCCAATTTCTCTGCAATTTCTTTGCAACCTTTCCCTGCCTCAGAAATGTTTTTATTAAAACCTGTGCTGAGTTATCACTTAAACATCACTAACAAATTATTACTATTGCTAATTTTAGGATAAAGAATTTTAAAAGTTGTTTTGGAATGAGCAAAGGGAAATTTGTGACCAGGCTTTGCTATTTTTTTTTTTTTGCAGAATTCAAATTGTTTCGATATAAACATTGTGAAAGGAATTATTTCTAATCAATCAGATTGCTTTTTTTACATAATTTCAGTCCCGAGATTTCGAGCGCCTCTTCCTTCCGTGCTGGGAACTGTGCAGTATAGGATCATTTTTGTCTGGTTTATATATGGCTCTAAGAGGATCACATTCAGTCCCGTTTTCTATGCAGATTGTGATAGTTGTTTCAAAGGCCGATTTCGAGAGATTTTTATCCATGTGCCATTTACTGGAAAGACCTCAGGATTGGGTTCATGATAAGAAAAACAAACGAAATCGGATTTTATGATCTTCCTTGCAATGTACGAGTAATGCAGTTTTAGCCATGTGCCTTGTCATTTAGCTTTCTCCCGATGCATTTTCTTTGAATTCAATCGCCTCGTGTAAGTTGGGCCATGAGCTCCTTTTTGCTTATATATTATACCGATAAAAAAAAAAGCGTCAAGCTGCAGCCGAGCAGGTTTTGAACAAAAAAACTGGTGGCTCCATAATTTTCTAAAGATGTTTTCATGTGTTAGTGTTGCAGTCGTCATTCTGAGTCATGAAAATGGGAAAGACTTACAGGATTCACATTTCTGAAACAATTTTCCACGAACTTCCGTGGAAATTTGGATCAGGAAATAGAAAAAGGGACACATCAATTTATGAAATGGCCTCAACTTAATACAGTTTAAGTCAGTTTGGTAGTCTCTACAGTTGGTAACTTACTTAGTTTAGTCAATTGGCTTAATAAACATAATACTAATGAAACTTTTGGCATTCAAATCGAACAAAAAAAAATGTTATATGAATTTGTCCGGAAACTTATGAACGGCAGTGTATATATTTATGCATATTTTTTTTTCTGTAAACTATAAATTAAATAAACCATCATGTGCAATTTAGCCAAAAGATTTTCAGGTGATCTTTATGCACACAGACATCTTTCTAAAAAGAATGGAATCCGACTACTGGGACCTTGAAACGTGGAAATTTTAATTTCGAAAATCGGACCGATTACAAGAACTTCCTGATGGGAAGTTAATAAAATATATTTGATCTTATTGTTTTATGTAAACATGACATGTACATGTACATAGAATAATAGAATTATTATTTTTCGCAAATGACAGGTGTCGAACCAAGAGTTTATTACATATAACATATTACAGTCACTGGCGCCAGGGTGGGGCCGTGAAAAAATGGCAATGGTTCTTACTCGGATTAAGAATCTTAAGAGCAGACGCACCAACAAACGGAAACAAACCCATACAAAATCTAAAAGCTAAAAATTTATCTGACGAACAAACAAATAAAAAATCAAACAATACCTGCTTATACAATATTTGAAACCATAGCCCCGACGAAGTACCACATATATACTAAAACTTTTTGTTATCAAAATGATTGGGTGCACTCGGCTATAATCTAGAAACTTGCGTTCTTTTTGCATATACTGAATAAAAGCCGCATCATAGTAGACAATTTAGTCAGAAATATGGGCGAACCTTTGAGGAAACATATTGAATTTAGCTATTCCATTTTGGGAAATAAACGGACACAGTTGGATTTTTTTATAAAATTATGATAATTCCACATAAAACGTTTACAAGTGTCAAAAAACAAAACACTTAAAACGATGCTTAACCTACCATGCCACCACTCTACGATGGATCCGCACGACAGAGCGAATGTTGAATTGATTTCTGAAAGAATTGAAAAACTCAATAGGACATTTTTTCGAGCTGCATTATGGTTAGTAATACCATCGTAAACCAATTAAATAGTAAATTGCAAAGGAAACAAAATATCGTTGTATTGTATCATACTTAAATATTTTTGTAGTTTTTTTTCACTATGCATTATACTTATTTATTTTTATTAATTTATTTATATGTTTATATATTTATTTATTTATTTATTTTATATTTCTTTATTTATTTATTTATTTACGTATTTATTTATTCATTTTTATTTTGTTTGTAAAATCGTTGATTCGTTGTTGATATATTCAATTATTTATTTATTTTCTAGCTTGTTGTTTTTTTTTCCATACACGAACGTATATAAATGTATTCTTATTCGTTTCTACAGATGATAAACTCTAATCTAGTCACTTTTTATATTTTTTTTTCGTATTTGCGAAGGTTTTTCACGAATTTTCCTT
The DNA here is from genome assembly GCA_963555765.1 of Orthonevra nobilis. NCBI lineage: Eukaryota > Metazoa > Arthropoda > Insecta > Diptera > Syrphidae > Orthonevra > Orthonevra nobilis. The sequence continues at coordinate 74,951,098 of OY743224.1, read as the reverse complement.
CCTAAAATGCTTTTTATAGTTTCAATTATTTTTGTTCGATAACATTAAAACAAATACAGTAGTATTGTATTGTAAGATGTGCGGTAGCACCTAGTTAGGTTGGTAGGTAGGTTGGTAGGTAGGTTGGTAGGTTGGTTGGTAGGTAGGTTGGTAGGTAGGTGTGATTATCACATCTGAAACAGTTGTGACCCACGTAGATCCTGTTTGGATCCATTGTGTTATCACTTACCGGTGATTTATACACTGATTCCTCATTGGCCGGGGGACTAATTGATACCTTAAAAATACCTGATTGGTATCCAAGTGGTCGCTGTAGAGATAGTCCACTTTATTACCGGTTATAACAAGTTTGTTTTCTTAATGAATTTTGCTGTTTTGAATCTTTATATTTGACATATCTTCTAAGTTGCCGATTGAGTAGCCTCCTCGCGTGCTTTTCCTCGTTTTTGCGAGGGCGGGACAGGTGCCTAGATAGTGTAGTACGCTTTCTATCTGTTCCTCGTCCCTGCAGCTCCTTCAAAAGTCGTTATGGGGGCTCTCATTCTTAATGCGTGTGAGTCCATCATAGTGACCTATGATAATTCGTGCGACCTTACTCATTAAAGTTCTGTTAAGGCTAAGGAGTGGCCAAATTTGCCTCGAAGTCCTACAGGAGTCTAGTTCCACCCATCTCCGATTGGCGATATTGGCATCTGTATTTAGCATAGTGTTTATTGCCTGAATTGAGGGATAAGGGGTCTCCTGATTTATAACCAGTGACAAGCTCACCCCTGTTCTAGCTAGTTCGTCGGCTCTTTCATTGCCTGGAATACCACTATGCCCGGGCACCCAGCATAGGGTAAGGTAACATCTGACCGCTTTCTCCCTGAGAGATAGGCAGCAAAGTTGCGGATGCGATAACACCTACTTTTGTAACATTTATTTCGAATATAATAAATATATTATTATTATTATTATGTTAATTCGCATGGCGAAATTTTCAACGTATACTACTGTGTCCAAAAAATAAGGTGACATATGAATTTAAACTGCGCGCGTCGAAGGATTTTTTAGGTTGGTAGTACTGTCAGTGACATCTATAGTATATGAAATTTCATGTCAAAATATATTCATAGTGTTTGAGACACGCGTCGTTTTGTGAGCTGCTTAAAGTGAGTTTTTCGTTTTTTGCGATGTCGAAATTTATTGAGCAAAGAATTTGCATTAAATTTTGTTTGCGGAATCAATTTTCTGCTGCGGATACGTTGAGGATGGTGCAGAAAGCCGTTGATGATGAGGCTATGTCTAAAAAAAATGTTTACAAGTGGTGTAGTGATTTCCAAGCCGGCCATGAACGTGTCGAAGACGAAGAGCGTTCTGGGCGACCATCAACCTCAACCGATGAAGCTCACGTCCAACAAATCAAAGATTTGGTGTTGAAAAACCATCAATTAACGATTAGAGACCTTGCTGATGAAGTTGACTTATCGAAAGGCTCAGTCAATACCATTTTGAAGAATGCTTTGGGCCTCAAGCGCGTCAAATCTCGACTGGTACCGAAAACATTGAATTTTTTGGAAAAAAAGGCGTCGCGTTGAAGTGTGTGAAACAATGCTTTCCGACTACCAGGATGTCATGAAACGCATTATAACTGGCGATGAGACTTGGATCTATGCTTACGACCCCGAAACAACCGATCAATCGAGCGAATATCGTGCCAAAGGAGAGCCGAGACCAAAAAAACCGTGCCAAAGTCGCTCAAAAATCAAGGTGATGTTGACTGTTTTCTTCGATTATCGTGGTGTTGTGCCTTATGAATTCCTTCCAACCGGCCAAACAGTCAACAAGAAATAAAGGCTGGAATAGTCGAACGACAATTCTTGGTTTTTACATCACGATAATGCACCATCCCATACCGCACTCGTAATTCGTGATCATTTCGCCAAAAACTCAACCCATATCGTTCCGCAACCACCGTATTCACATGATCTGGCGCCGTGCGACTTCTGACTGTTCAACAAGCTCAAAATACCGCTCCGGGGACACCGTTTTGATACGATAGAGGAGATTCAAGCCGCAGCGAAGACGGAACTGAAGGCCATCCCGGAAAGTGACTTCAACCAGTGTTTCAAAGATTGGAAAATCCGTTGGCATAAGTGCATTGCATCGGGAGGGGTCTACTTTGAAGGGGATGAAATTGATTTGGAAGAATGAATAAAGAATTTTCAAAATAAATAAAATGTCACCTTATTTTTTGGACACAGTAGTATGTGCTTCATATAACGTTTACACGGAAGCGTTCAGGTCCAAGGAGCATTTTTAAATTCTGATCAGCGTTACTTCTTTTTCAAAAGTAGATTGGTGGTCCGATTGCATTCTAATGTGTTCATGCGTGTAGATATTAATTTCACTGGGTGATTCTTATCTTGTCGTCACTCGTTCAAGATTCTCTTGTTGGAAATTGTTCCAAAGTCTTTATCAAATTGATGTATTTTGTTTTCAAGATGGTTGTTGCTATCAAAAATTGATGTCGTTGATATATGCGCGTCTGTGATTCCTAAGACTGCCATTATTTGCCCTTTTGCCAGCTTGTCAAATATAAAAATTCTCTAACAACTGAATCTTTTTTTATTAAAAACGTGGACACTAAACTATGACTTCAAGGCTTCCGTTAAGATTCGGGTCTGTGACTTATCTATCTTTCAATCTAATTGAAAGGCCGGTGCCTCACCGACTGCGCCGCAGAGCCGCTAATTTAAGTACCAATTAAGTTCTATTATTTGAATCCTTGTTTGCAAAACATATAACATTTATTTTCTGCCTAAATATTTCTGGTGACATTCAAGTTGTCCTGAAAGAATTATTAATGAATTTACAAAGTAGATGGCAGAACTTATTACACCTCTTTTTCACCGAATTTTTTGTTTTTTTAATAGTGCTCAAGTGCTCAAGGGATTGGAAGTGGTTTTTTACACAGCACGAGTAGAAGTGTTTTAAATTGTTGTAGGTTGCAATGCAAAGGAAAAATGAAGCGAGGTAACGCATTCCACATGCACATTGTGCGGCCTATAAAAGAATTTCTAAATTTCACTTCAGGCTTTAGGGTAAACTGATGAGCATTCGACGATGTGCGGGTGTTGCGAGTGAATTTCTGGAGGGGCGGAATGCAATCAGCTATTTCGACGGAGCATTGGTGGTAGAAATAGCGATATAACAAAGTCAAGCAAGACACATTTCGACGGTGTTCTAGCTAGTGAATTGCTTCTTCTATCTTCTATGACATAGGCCGAATAAAAGGCTTTTAAATTATGGCTAAATCAGAAGGGGTAAAATACTTCTTGCACCAGTTTAGAAAACCTTAGCTTTTCGCTGCATTCTTGGCAATATCGAATATGTGGTCATTTCAGCGTAGGTAAGATATGACGTACATACCAAGCATTGAAAGCTTTTAGGTTTCATCAACGCAAATGCCATTCAAGGACAATGGCTGGGTTTAAGGGTTTCGCTTTAATAACATAAGAAAGCATTGGGTTTTGGAAGCATTAAATTCTACTCGATTGGCTTGTCCCCATTTGATAATGCTGTCAATATCAGATTTTAATGAGTATGTTTACGTTGTCGCTCGATGTCCACGTCCGAAGAGTAGGGGCGTGAATCATTAATCGCACATGAGAAACTTGAAACCGTCCAATCCAACTTGTATTGCACGACTCGAAAGGTAGTTTTTAATCCATCGAAGAAGAGACTCACCGATCCCATATGCACGCATTTTTGACAAAAGAGCTGGATGCCAAACTCTTTCAAATGCCTTTGAAATATCAAATGCAATTATTTTTGACTTGCCGAAATTATTTAAAAATTGGTTCCACTTTTCGGTGACACAGGTCATCAAATCACCAGTGGTCATTAAGGAGTTTTCGTGATTCGAGATAATTCATAAGCTGACGGTTTATCAGCGTTTCCATGACCTTGGAAAGAAGGGTCGTAAGTACTATGGGTCTGTAATTGGAAGGAGATGAAGAAACGCCTTTTTTAGGGACAGGCTGGACAAATGCAATTTTCCATGTGCTCGGAAAGAGACCTGAGAGACCAGCGTGGAAGAACACCTCTTCAGAACTATAGGGGAAATACCATCTGGACCAGCGGATTTGTGTATGTCTAGATCTTTCAGTACTCTTGCGACTGTGCGAGTGCGAAAATATATGTGTCCCATAGAATATTCAACGCTCTCGAGCACATGTGGTGGTAAAGTGCAATCTGGAAGTGTAGAACTGGCCGCGAGTCGTGCGGCAAGCAGATTGGCTTTGTCAAGATTATTCACGACAGGAGTATCATTCGAAATGAGCGTAGGAATCGATGACGAAGTAGAGTTCTTAATAATTTTGAAGAAGGACCAAAATTGTTTACTACCACTGGGACAACGTAGTACTTTTTGCCTTAATTTTAGTCCATGGGAGAACTTTGTATGTCGTAGAAGAGCATTTCAGTCATTGCGGACTCGTCGAAACTTTTTCCAGTTTTCCTCTGAAGGGTTGGCTTTATAAGTCCGAAAACTCAGCTCGCTCAACCTGACATCCTCTTTACAGATCAAGTCGAACCATGAATTCTCTGTTGGCCAAGTTGGCTGAAATGACACAATGGTCCGACGCACCTAGGGATGCCAATACATCAATGGAGTATTTATAGTCCAAAGTGTTCCCACAAATTCAAACACATTACATGATCTGGATGAGTTAAATAAAATCAAATGGGAGGATACCAGTGTACTGCATTCTTTTATGTTGGCCTGTGGGAATTGGCCTCTTAAAGTATCATCTCGTCGTTGGATCACTACATCACCAATGCGGGCATCGTGATACCTTTATAATTTATTTTGGCTGGCACTCATAGGTTTTCTTTTTTGCACACGACAGTACACAGTGAGATGCTCCTGAGCCTGTTTTCACTGGGATGGATTCTATGCTTCAAGAGTTTCATCGGACCTTCGAAAGCAACAAACTAAAAAATCTATTAAATCTCGATTTAATAGACATATTAATAAATCCATAAATAAATCTTTCATCTTCTTGCAATTGATTTAATTTAATCAATTTGCTTCGATATTCGTCTACATTTTGAAATTCAGTAACGGGCGTTTCCATCTTGCGCGAGTAAGAATTAAACTCTTTGGGAATTCATGTTCTAGTCATCCACAGGAAGCTTGTATGTACATTGCAAATTTATTTCTGTGAATCCATTTTAAATAGCATTAAGGCATTCATGGGGAAAGTGTTTTGTCCTTCTTACCAAAAAAAGGATCGAAATAGTTAAATGAACGTGTCTTAAGAGACACCTCTTAAACTTCAACCCAATCGTCGCCCATTTTATTCGCACAATTGTCGACACCACAAAAAAAAAAGGAGGAAACCCTTCAATCCTTCAAGTTACCGTAAAAAATAAACCCAACAAATGGCATCAATTTGCAAATTTGCAGAGTGAGAGGAAGAAATGGAAATAAAACGAGCTCCCGGTGGGTTAAACCTTTCATGTAATGGTGCATTATTCCCAAGTAAATAAAATCCCAAAATGAGTTTACCCTTTCGTGCAACCTTTTCATTTTGCTCCTTATGTTATCTTTTTACTTTCAACCCCTAGCCAATGAAAACACAAAACACAAAAATCACACCTTTCACAAAGAAATCGTCCGCAATCCCTGAATCAGCAGGAAAATTTACATTTCAATAAACCATAATCGTATTGTACTTGATCGGGTATAAAAAAGGCAACACATTCCAATAAACCTTTAATACTTAAAGTGGTGTCACATCAAAAGGGTATCTTGTATAAAACTCAAAAAAACTCATTGAAGAGTGGAAAAACTGTTCGGGGGATACTTAATAACCCAGGAGGAACATAAAACCAAAAGAATTCGATTTGGATGCAAATACGAGTATTAGACCAGTTTGCCCAGAAATGGTTGAAATGAAGATTTCTCGCAATGAACGGATCCCCGTCGTTAACATAGGCTGTTGAGAGTAATTGGTCTATGTCAGTCTTTATTCTAGTCAAATAAATATTTAAAAGGGGTCAGCAGAAATTAACTTGTTTACATGGAAAAGATTTAACTTTCATGATTGCTAACGCGAATTGTATAAAATTAGGCTAAGACGAAATGTTACACAAAAGCAATGATTTGTTTTAAATTATATTGAAAGAATTACAGTCATGATGGCGAAATGTTTTTGGTTCCAGTTAAGTTTGGGTGATGCCTTCAGTATTCAACTAGCTTTGCTAGATTTCTGTGATTTATAAAGCTGCGCGTTTGAAAGCTTAATGACATCCACCGGGCCGAGCTAAACTCGTTAAAGAATGTTCAAATGCATTCATTTCAGCATGAATGGATGTCTTAGAATGGTGTTAGCTTGAAGGACTTTCTGTGAATCCTAGCAAAACTGTTCTGGTTCCCTTCACAACGACGAGACAACTGACACTGTCTCCAATTGTTATTGAGGGAACCTCTCCAGTATACTCCAGTGAAGTCAAGTATCTCGGTGTTATCTTGGAATAAAAACTGAACTGGACTTCACATATCAAGTCCATCACAGACCAGGCAACCAAGGCCATGTGGGCCTCTATGCGGTTCTACGGTAGGACTTGGAATCTCAAACCTAAGATGATGGTTAGACCTAATAATACCTACGCAGCAATAATTTGGTGGCCCAAAACTTAAGAAGTAATAACTGCTAAAAAGCTGGAAAAAGTCCAACGTTTAGTTTGTTTGGGCATCACCGGAGCTATGAGCATCTGCCCTACAGCAGGAAGCTGTCATTGGGTTGTCTGCTTTTCACATTGTCATAAAGAAAATAGCCGCCAGAAATGCCCTTAAGATGCAACTGGCAATGAAATACAAACCAGGTGACTAAACGGGACACTTCATACGGATAAAGACGTGTTGTGCTCCTAACTGTGATCAATAATCGAGCAACAAACCTGCCCCCGACCACAGAAACTTAATCTGGTATACTGATGGCTCAAAAATGGCAAATGGAGTAGGTGCCGGTGTCTATGAACCCAACACTAATCTCTATACCCATGGGAAAACATCCAAGTGTTTTCGACGCTGAACTACAAGCTAGTGAATCCTGTGCCATAGAAAACCTTGCATAAGGCCATAAATGGGCCAGAATTCTAATATATTCAGACAGCCAAGCATCGCTCAAGGCACTGTCATCCATTCTAGTGGAATCTAAAACGTTTCAAAAGCTGCAACGACGCCTTACAATCCCTCGCGCAACGTAACAAAGTTAGGTTAGGATGTGTTCCAGGTCATCATGAAATCGAAATCGAATGAAATTGCGGACGAACTAACCAGCTCTGGTTCTAAAACCGCGTTCAGTGGTCCGGAACCTTTCTGAGGCATAAGCTGGACTACGGCTACAGCTCTGACCAATAAGTGAGAAAACACGCTACGCATTGCCCACTGGAGAAATCTACGGGGACTCAGACAATCTATATTACTAATCAATCCCTTCTCTTACAGAGAAATTCATAATCTCAACAAGGCGAACATTAGAAGGCTAGTGAGCTTCCTCTCAGGCCATTGCCGCTTGAAATCACATCTAAACGACGAAACGGTTGTACACATTCTTTGTGAATTTCCAGCTCTAATTTGGTTAAGAAGGCGTATCTTCCTCAAAGAGATATGCTCCCCATTAGACATTAGACAATCCAATGCTAAAGACATTCTGACTTTCATCAGAAGGATGGAATGTCTGTTAGCTTAAACAAACTCCCCAAGATACAAAAGGTCTTTTCCTTCAGACTGCAGTGTCCGCCACTTGGGCAGGGGCTGATATTATAAAAAAAAAAAAAAAAAAAAATGTTCAAATGCACCCTTACAATTACAGTATGACACGTTGGACACGTTTCTCTCGAACCGCCCTCTCCTTGAATTCGCTCAACTTACCATTTCATTTTTTTTTTTTTCATTTCAAGGCATTTTTATTCAGTAAATTCATTTTCCTTACATGCTAGACAAAAACGCTTAAAGCTAGCTTAATTAACTTAACTATATTTATACTAACTTACTGGCCCTGTGCGGGCGCTCTAAGCTAAACTTAACTTAAAATATGTCTTTCGACTTAATACTATTTATTATAATTAAAATTAATCTAACTTATTAAAAAAAAAAAAACTAAGAAAAAATTTTACATGTGGAAAAAACTTAGTATATGGACTTTTATTTTTGTAACTTTACCTAAAACTAAACTTAAAACTAATCTAAAATATAAAATCTTAACCTAACTTAATAATATTAAAACTAACTTTTATAATACAATTATCCTAAAAACTAACACTACCTTAAATATACATATATAAGCCGGCCACGGCTGACAGTACATGCTATCTTATTTGCCTTAAGGGCACTCAGAGTCAGAAGTATAAAACGACAGAGATCATTCTCCATCCAGCCACCAAAAGTTCTTGTATTGCCTTTCGACATCCGCTCTATCGCGGTCAGATACCGCCCTACTGAACCTGAGGGTCTCCGGTGAGCTACTTGCGACGTCTTGTTCGTAAGTGACTCGCCCGTCCACAGCTTTTCGACCAACGTGGAAGATTAACGGCACCGCTAATCTATTCTGGACCAGACCTTTTCTATCTAAATAGAGGAAAGCTTCAGGGGGAATAAGGCCGTTAAGGCGCACTGTCTCATGGTGCATGTCATTGGAGTAAAAAGCCCCTGAGATCAAGTTGTTGGTCGAAGTCATTGCTCTTGCAATGTGACTTCGAATAAGTTTTATCAGAAAGTTGTCCACTCTGATCAGGTTGGCCCCGTTGTACAGGACCTCATTACTATAGAATTTTTTGTACTCAGACTCTGGAGTTCTATATAAATGGAGACAAGCCCTAAGACATCGTCTCTCGAAAACCCGTATCTTTTCCATTAAGCTTGTTCCCACGTTAAACCAAACGGGACAGCCATAAGCAAGGACAGGCCGAATAAGGGCCGTGTAGCAGATCACCTTTACCTTGGCCTCGAGTTGGCTGCTGTGAAACAGCCTCTTTGTCAAGGCAAAGGCCGCTTTGGCTCTGGCCAGAGCAGCATCTATATGTTTATTAAAATATAGATATTGATCTAGCCAGATCCCAAGGTATCTGACAACACTTCGATTCGCTAATGGCTGTCCGTTTTGTCCAACAATAGAGAACATTCGCCACTTCTTTCTAGTATTTCTAGAAGCCCCAGACAACGGAGTCCTGAACAGAATGGTCTCGCACTTTTGAAAATTGATTTTCAACTTCCAATCATCGCAATAACTCTGAACTTTTTCGAAGTCACGCTGCAAAAGACTTATAATGACCTCGATCTTCGGACTTGACCTGTACGCGATTAAGTCATCTGCGTACGCTATGGATTGGCGGAGAGATCCTACAAGATCACTTGTGAAGATCGTGAATAAAATCGGCGAAATAACTACACCCTGTTGTAGACCGTTTTTAATTTCAAAAGTCCCAGCAGACACCACACTGCCATTTTTCACAATAAACTGTCTGCTGGTGAGCATATCTAAAATTATGTACAGCAGCGGTTTGCTTATGCCGAGCTGGTCAAGCTTGAAAAAGAGCCCCTGCAACCATACGGTGTCAAAGGCCTTTTCCAAGTCAATCAACAAGGCACCCGTGTATTGTTTCTTACCTTTGTTCCATTGGATATCCGATACCAGTTTAGACGCGGCATGTATACAATCATGCCCCGCTCTGAAACCGAATTGGTTATCCGGGATAATATTTTTGTCCTCAACCCACTCGGTCAGGGCACCTATTGATTACTTTTTCAAACACTTTGCTGATGTTGGGAAGGAGACTTATCGACCGGAGATTTGCCGGATTGGATGTGTCTTTGTTCCGTTTAGGAATTGGTTGCACCACCGCTGTCTTCCAATGAGCTGGATAATGTGCATTATTCAGCAAATTGTTAAACAGGGTGGTGTAAATGTTTACCGCTTCTAGAGGAAGGTGTTTGAGAACAATGTTTGGTATTTCGTCGATTCCCACAGATTTCTTACTTCTCAGTGAACCGAAAATGACCAGGAGATCTTCCTTTGATATGAATGGAGGGTGAATCCCTTCATTGGCGATGACATCATTTGCCAAATTCTCGTCATTGAACCTGGTGAAACCAGTGTTCTCCGATCGCCAGTGCTCGATGTCATATCGCAAGTAGAAGTTGTGCAATAGGACACGATTTTCCAAGATATGGTTCGGGCGAGTGCTAACATTCACCTTATACACATCCTGAAACGCCGCACCTATTACTTCAACTTTCTCCTGAGGATCTTCGATCACAAAAAAGTTGTCATCTTCGATCGCTTCTATTGGATCTATTCCTGCTGTCACAAGTACTTGATCGTTGTCTGTAGTTCGGGGGAGCTTAAGACACGGAAGCTCATTCTGATTTTTTCTTCGAAAGATTTTATTAATTTCCGGGAACATACTAGGATTGCTAGCTTTAACAGCCCGGATTTTGTTATTCCAATGCGAATTAATTGCAGCACGGTAATTTTGCTGAATTAATTGCTGTAGGTTTTTTAACTGTGATTTCAGTGTCCTAACCTCCGAGTTTTGTGGGTCGGTGAAACGTCTGTACAGGAGTTTAAGTCTCGTTAGTAGCCTACTCTTTTGTCGGTGTAGAGCGTCGATCGTAGCATTGCGGTATATATTGACATTGTCAGTCAGTTGGTACTTAGGGATTGTTCGGTCCATTGTTTGTTTTATTGTGTCGTCCATCCGTTTGAGGTAAGTGTCGATCTCTTCGTTCGACAAATTCCTATTGGATGGTGGGTTGAGCGAGTTCGAAGAGAGTGATCTTGTCATCGTTCGGGAGAAGCGTGTCCACCGCGTCCTACTGTAATTGTAAGAATGCGTTTGAACATATTCCTCCAGTTCCGCAATTTCGTTGGGAATCGTAAGTACGGCACTAAATCCGCAATGGTCGCTGTCATACACGAATGTGTGAAGACAGTTTATTGTTCGTCGGTCCATGTTAGTTAGCTGTATCCGTTCGTCAAACAGCATAAGATCTATATAGGAGCCTGATCTGGGATAAGACGGACTATCCGTCGCTTTTAAATCGAGTCGATACTCGACACTATTCTGACCCCACCAATTGAATAGTAGGTTCCCTCTAGTGTTTGGTGATTGATTTCTCCAATTACTATGTTTGGCGTTTAGATCTCCGGCCATGAGGTAATAATTCTCCTCCGAACCCAGACGTAAGTATTGAAAAAGTGTCTCGAGCTCTGAGATAAAACAGGTTTGTTGAGTAGCTTCAGTTGCATAGGCTGCGATCATATACATCCTCTTCCCACTACGGAGGGGGATGCATATGATGCAAGCCTCTAGCACCTGGAATCTACGCACTTCACCGCTGTACATAACCTTAAAACGCAGATTTTTTCTAACAAAGATAGCGACGCCACCAGCCCCATTGGAGTTGGGTCTGTCTCTTCTTATAATATGATACTGACTGTGCCTCAACTTGTGCCTCTGAGAGAGCTTGGTTTCGCTAACCAGAAGAACATCGGGACTTCGGTCTTCTAACAACTTGAAGAGTACAGCTCTTCGCTCGATATTTATTAGCGAATTTACATTCACTGAAAGGATCTTTAAGGGTTTCTCCACCAGCGAACACATTACGACTGGAGGCGCGTTAGACTCGGCAATAAAGTGTAGATTCGATCTACGCGTGTCGCCTGTTCCTGAATTTGCTGTTGCAGCTGACTAATTTGCCCCTGAATAGAAAGCAAAATAGCCAGCAGATCAGCATCACCACTAGGTGCTCCAGGTCGTGAGGCCTGAGGAGCAACCTTTGGTGCTTGTTGTACCGTACTCCTCTGACCGGCCGCCATTTGGGCGTAGGTCACATTGGGAGTTACGGCTGGAGTTTTAGGAACAGGTGGGCGCTTGACCTCCACCTTCTGTTGACGAGCCAGGTTTATTTTCCTAGTATACTGGTACTTAGGACAACCCCGATAGTTAGCGGTGTGTCCCGAGTTACCACATAGAATGCACTTGAGAGTCGTGCTATCAGCAACCCTATCCTTACCTAGCGGACATTCCTCTGCCTTGTGGTTCAATGCACACTTAACGCACCGAAACTGCATTTGACAGTTCGCAGCGGCGTGCCCGAACCTCTGACAGCGAACACATTGTAAAATGTTATCGCTGCGATTTAATTTTTCCCAACTAATGCATTGATAGTCTAGGACTTTAATCTTCCTCAGACTATCTATTTTGCTGTTGGGGGTCAGCTGGACCAGGAAGAACGGTAATTTCCGTTTCTCCCTTCGGGCCTTTGCTGTAGTGAAAGGCTTAACACTGACGAACTTAAGATCGTCACATTCCTTCGCTTGAAGCTCCTGAAGGAGCTCCTCGGGATCGGTGGACGAATCTAAACCACGAAGGAGCATTGTCTGCAAACGCTCACTTTTGGGAGTGAATGAGAAGAACTCCGTCGTCGTTTTCTCTAATAATTGTTTAATTAACTTATGGTGCTCCACTGTGAAGCAGTGGATAGCATGCCTGTCATTACTCAATCGTTTAATAATAAAATTTTCGCCAATGGCCGACTTACATATCTTTATCGTGTCCTTCAGCTCCATCTTATATGTGTTGATCGGAGGCACCTTCGGCCTCGATGTCTTCTGCTGCTGCTGTTGTTTCTGCTGTTGCTGTTGTTTCTGCTGCTGCTGTTGTTTCTGCTGCTGTTGTTTTTGCTGCTGCTGTTTTTGCTGCTGCTGTTTTTGCTGCTGCTGGTTTTGCTGGTTCGGCAGCTCCGATTGTTGCTGCTGCTTTGGCAACACTTGTTGTGTCTGCTGCTTTGGCAGCTTTGGTTGTTGTTGTTGCTGCTTAGGCAGCTGTACTTGTTGTTGTTGAGCTGGTCCGGTATTTTGACCGATATTTGCCGCCAGCTGCTGTTGTTGTTGGCGTTCTTTGGCGCGCCGTGCCAACTGTTTTGCCTTCACGGCCTTTAACAATGCCTCTAGTTGGCATATTTCGTCGTCTTCGTCGTCGGTCTCTGAGGCCGCCAACGACATGAAGGAGTTGCTGTCTCCAGTATAGCGGCCTTCGCCGCCGTCGGAGACGTACGGGAACTCGTCACGTTCGCCAGATGTTGTTGCTGCCGTTGAAGCTGCTGCTGTGATAGCTGCTGCTGCTATTGTTGCTGCCGTTATTGTTGCTGTTGGCGCCCGTTCCCCTGCTTCAGTTGGCAGCTTTTCTACCGAAGCCGATAAGGACGGGCGCTTTACGAGGTTTGGAGTCGGTCTGACCCTCCTCCTCCTCTTCGCAGTCATCAATGATGAAGAAGACAATGGTGGTGGCGGCGGCTGTGGGTCCGGCAATGCCTTCCCCGCTCCTCCCCCAGGTTGGTGAGGCGACGACTGTCGCTCACTCATTTTGATATGAGATTTTTGGTGTTATTAATTTCAGTTGTAGAAATTGATAACGAAAGAAATTAAATTTATTGCCCCGGCTGGGATTCGATCACCTAACGTGCGGATCAAGAGCCCGACACACAACCACTGCACCGGCTGGTTTGTTATCAGCGCAGTAGCAAAATGACCACTTGAAAATATACTCTGTACTTGTTTTCACTATTATAAAATAAAAAAAACACTTGTGCTTCCTATGGAGGTTCGTGAACGAATGACTCAACTTACCATACAATAGGAATATGTCAAACGACAATTTCAATTCAATTTAAATGCATTTTTATTATTCAATTTTTTTAACCTTACATGCTAGACAAAAAATGCTTAAAACTAGCTTAATAAACTTAACTATTTTATATACTAACTTACTGGCCCTCTGCGGGCGCTCTAAGCTAAAATTAACAATTAAACCTATGTCTTTCGACTTACTAATATTTACTATATTTAAATTAAAATTACTTATAATGAAACTAAGAAAAAAAAGATTTATTTTAAGAAAACTTAGTATCTGGATATTTATGTTTTATACTAAAATTAGACTTAAATACTAAACTACAAACTAATCTAAGGCTAAAACGCTACTAAAATTAGACTTAAATACTAAGTTAAGAACTAATCTAAGGCTAAAAATCTAAACCTAACTTAACAATTACATTTAAAACTACTTACACTATATAAAAACATAAATAAGCCGGCCAAGGCTGACAGGACATGCTATTTTTGCCATATGGGCACACAAGATACATAACGACGACGAAGTTCATTCTCCGTCCAGCCACCAAAAGTGTCGGTATTGCCTTACGACATCAGCCCTGTCGCGGTTAGATACCGCCCTACTAAACCTGAGGGTCTCCGGTGAGCTACTTGCGACGTCTTGTTCGTAAGTGACTCGCCCGTCCACAGCTTTTCGACCAACGTGGAAGATTAACGGTACCGCTAATCTATTCTGGACCAGACCTTTTCTATCTAAATAGAGAAAAGCTTCAGGGGGAATAAGGCCGTTGAGGCGCACTGTCTCATGATGCAAATCATTGGGGTAAAAAGCCCCGGAGATCAAGTTGTTGGTCGAAGTCATTGCTCTTGCAATGTGACTTCGAATAAGTTTTATCAGAAAGTTGTCCACTCTGATCAGGTTGGCCCCGTTGTACAGGACCTCATTACTATAGAATTTTTTGTACTCAGACTCTGGAGTTCTATATAAATGGAGACAAGCCCTAAGGCATCGTCTCTCGAAAACCCGTATCTTTTCCATTAAGCTTGTTCCCACGTTAAACCAAACGGGACAGCCATAGGCAAGGACAGGCCGGATAAGGGCCGTGTAGCAGATCACCTTCACCTTGGCATCGAGTTGACTGCTGTGAAACAGTCTCTTTGTCAAGGCAAAGGCCGCTTTGGCTCTGGCCAGAGCAGCATCTATATGTTTGTTAAAATATAGATATTGATCTAGCCAGATCCCAAGGTATCTGACAACACTTCGATTCGCTAATGGCTGTCCGTTTTGTCCAACAATAGAGAACATTCGCCACTTCTTTCTAGTATTTCTAGAAGCCCCAGACAACGGAGTCCTGAACAGAATGGTCTCGCACTTTTGAAAATTGATTTTCAACTTCCAATCATCGCAATATCCCTGAACTTTTTCGAAGTCACGCTGCAAAAGACTTACAATGACCTCGATCTTCGGACTTGACCTGTACGCGATCAAGTCATCTGCGTACGCTATGGATTGGCGGAGAGATCCTACAAGATCACTTGTGAAGATCGTAAATAATATCGGCGAAATAACTACACCCTGTTGTAGACCGTTTTTAATTTCAAAAGACCCAGCAGACACCACACTGCCATTTTTCACAATAAACTGTCTGCTGGTGAGCATATCTAAAATTATGTACAGCAGCGGTTTGCTTATGCCGAGCTGGTCAAGCTTGAAAAAGAGCCCCTGCAACCATACGGTGTCAAAGGCCTTTTCCAAGTCAATCAACAAGGCACCCGTGCATTGTTTCTTACCTTTGTTCCATTGGATATCCGATACCAGTTTAGACGCGGCATGTATACAATCATGCCCCGCTCTGAAACCGAATTGGTTATCCGGAATAATATTTTTGTCCTCAACCCACTCGATCAGGGCTCTATTGATTACCTTTTCAAACACTTTGCTGATATTGGGAAGTAGACTTATCGATCGGAGATTTGACGGATTGGATGTGTCTTTATTCCGTTTAGGAATTGGTTGCACCACCGCTGTCTTCCAATGAGCTGGATAATGTGCATTATTCAGCAAATTGTTAAACAGGGTAGTGTAAATGTTTACCGCTTCTAGAGGAAGGTGTTTCAGAACAATGTTTGGTATTTCGTCGATTCCCACAGATTTCTTACTTCTCAGTGAACCGAAAATGACCAGGAGATCTTCCTTTGATATGAATGGAGGGTGAATCCCTTCATTGGCGATGACATCATTTGCCAAATTCTCGTCATTGAACCTGGTGAAACCAGTGTTCTCCGATCGCCAGTGCTCAATGTCATATCGCAAGTAGAAGTTGTGCAATAGGACACGATTTTCCAAGATATGGTTCGGGCGAGTGCTAACATTCACCTTATACACATCTTGGAACGCCGCGCCTATTACTTCAACTTTCTCCTGAGGATCTTCGATCACAAAAAAGTTGTCATCTTCGATCGCTTCTATTGGATTTATGCCTGCTGTCACAAGTACTTGTTCGTTGTCTGTCGTTCGGGGGAGCTTAAGACACGGAAGCTCATTTTGATTTTTTCTTCGAAAGATTTTATTAATTTCCGGGAACATACTAGGATTGCTAGCTTTAACAGCCCGGATTTTGTTATTCCAATGCGAATTAATTACAGCACGGTAATTTTGCTGAATTAATTGCTGTAGGTTTTTCAGCTCTGATTTCAGTGTCCTAACCTCCGAGTTTTGTGGGTCGGTGAAACGTCTGTACAAGAGTTTAAGTCTCGTCAGTAGCCTACTCTTTTGTCGGTGTAGAGCGTCGATCGTAGCGTTGCGGTATATATTGACATTGTCAGTCAGTTGGTATTTGGGAATTGTTCTGTCCATTGTTTGTTTTATTGTGTCGTCCATCCGTTTGAGGTAAGTGTCGATCTCTTCGTTCGACAAATTCCTGTTGGATGGTGGGTTGAGCGAGTCCGAAGAGAGTGCTCTTGTCATTGTTCGGGAGAAGCGTGTCCACCGCGTTCTACTGTAATTGTAAGAATGCGTTTGAACATACTCCTCCATTTCCGCAATTTCGTTGGGAATTGTTACTACGGCACTAAATCCGCAATGGTCACTGTCGTACACGAATGTGTGAAGACAGTTTATTGTTTGTCGGTCCATGTCAGTCAGCTGTATCCGTTCGTCAAACAGCATAAGATCTATATAGGAGCCTGATCTGGGATAAGACGGGCTATCCGTCGCTTTTAAATCGAGTCGATACTCGACACTATTCTGACCCCACCAATTGAATAGTAGGTTCCCTCTAGTGTTTGGTGATTGATTTCTCCAATTACTATGTTTGGCGTTCAGATCTCCGGCCATGAGATAATAATTCTCCTCCGAACCCAGACGTAAGTATTGAAAAAGTGTCTCGAGCTCTGATATAAAATAGGTTTGTTGAGTAGCTTCAGTTGCATAGGCTGCGATCATATACATCCTCTTCCCACTACGGAGGGGGATGCATATGATGCAAGCCTCTAGCACCTGGAATCTACGCACTTCACCGCTGTACATAATCTTAAAACGCAGATTTTTTCTAACAAAGATAGCGACGCCACCAGCCCCATTGGAGTTGGGTCTGTCTCTTCTTACAATATGGTACTGACTGTGCCTCAACTTGTGCCTCTGAGAGAGCTTGGTTTCGCTAACCAGAAGAACATCGGGACTTTGGTCTTCTAACAACTTGAAGAGTACAGCTCTTCGTTCGATATTTATTAGCGAATTTACATTCACTGAAAGGATCTTTAAGGGTTTCTCCACCAGCGAACACATTACGACTGGAGGCGCGTTAGACTCGGCAACAAAGTGTAGATACGATCTACGCGTGTCGCCTGTTCCTGAATTTGCTGTTGCAGCTGACTAATTTGCCCCTGAATAGAAAGCAAAATAGCCAGCAGATCAGCATCACCACTAGGTGCTCCAGGTCGTGAGGCCTGAGGAGCAACCTTTGGTGCTTGTTGTACCGTACTCCTCTGACCGGCCGCCATTTGGGCATAGGTCACATTGGGAGTTACGGCTGGAGTTTTAGGAACAGGTGGGCGCTTCACCTCTACCTTCTGTTGACGAGCCAGGTTTATTTTCCTAGCATACTGGTACTTAGGACAACCCCGATAGTTAGCGGTGTGTCCCGAGTTACCACATAGAATGCACTTGAGAGTCGTGCTATCAGCAACCCTATCTTTCCCTAGCGGACATTCCTCTGCTTTGTGGTTCAATGCACACTTAACGCACCGAAACTGCATTTGACAGTTCGCAGCGGCGTGCCCGAACCTCTGACAGCGAACACATTGTAAAATGTTATCGCTGCGATTTAATTTTTCCCAACTAATGCATTGGTAGTCTAGGACTTTAATTTTCCTCAGACTATCTATTTTGCTGTTGGGAGTCAGCTGGACCAGGAAGAACGGTAATTTCCGGTTCTCCCTTCGGGCCTTTGCTGTAGTGAAAGGCTTAACACTGACGAACTTAAGATCGTCACATTCCTTCGCTTGAAGCTCCTGAAGGAGCTCCTCGGGATCGGCGGACGAATCTAAACCTCGAAGGAGCATTGTCTGCAAACGCTCTCCTTTGGGGGTGAATGAGAAGAACTCAGTCGTCGTTTTCTCTAATAAGTTTTTAATAAGTTTATGTTGCTCCACTGTGAAGCAGTGGATAGCATGCCTGTCATTGCTCAATCGTTTAATAATAAAATTTTCGCCAATGGCCGACTTACATATTTTGATTGTCTCCTTTAGCTCCATCTTGTAGGTGTTTATTGGAGGCACCTTTGGCCTCACTGTCGTCTGCTGCTGCTGTTGTTTCTGCTGCTGTTGTTTCTGTTGTTGTTGTTTCTGCTGCTGCTGCTGTTTTTGCTGCTGCTGATTTAGCTGCTGCTGTTTTTGCTGCTGCTGTTTTTGCTGCTTTGGCAGCTCTGATAATTGCTGCTGCTTCGGTAACTCTTTTTGGTGCTGCTGCTGCGTTGGCAGCTTTGGTTGTTGTTGTTGCTGCTTAGGCAGCTGTGTTTGTTGTTGCTGCTGTGGTGCCGTATTTTGGCTGCTGTTTGCCAGCTGCTGTTGTTCTTGGCGTTCTTTGGCGCGCCGTGCCAACTGTTTTGCCTTCACGGCCTTTAACAATGCCTCAAGTTGGCAAATTTCGTCATCCTCGTCGTCGGTCTCCGAGGCCGCCAGAGACATGAAACTGTTACTGTCTCCAGTGTAGCGGCCTTCGCCACCGTCGGAGACATACGGGAATTCGTCTGTTGTTGTCGTTGCCTTCTGTTCCGCAGCGACTTTGGTAATTGCTGCTGATATTGTTGCTGCTGTTGTTGTTGTTGTTGCTGCTGCTGCCGTTGTTGTTGTTGTTGGCGCCCGTTCCCCAGCTCCAGTCGGCAGCTTTTCAACTGAAGCCGATAAGGACGGGCGCTTTACGAGGTTTGGAGTCGGTCTTACCCTCCTCCTCCTCTTCCCAGTCATCGATGATGATGACGACAACGGTGGTGGTGGCGGCTTTGGGTCAGGCAATGCCTTCCCCGCTCCTCCCCCAGATTGGTGAGGCGACGACTGTCGCTCACTCATTTTAAATTAATTATATTTGTACGTTTGGTTTAAATTAGTGATATAAATATCGAAGTGAAAATTTATTGATCCCGTCTGGGATTCGAACTTGAAACGTGCGGATCAAGAGTCCGACACACAGCTACTGCACCGGCTGGCTAATTAACAGCACAGTAGCAAAATACACACTTGAAAATAAACTCACTGGTTTCGCTAACAAAGTCGAAACACTTGTTGCTCCGGTAAAGGTCTGTGAACGACTATATGTCAAACGACGAGAGAATAGACCGACGACATATTCGTTCACGAACCTTCAAAGGAACAACAAGTGTTTATTCCAACAGTGAAAGCAAGTCAGTGGTTTATTTTCAAGTGTTCTTTTTGCTACTGCGCTGATAACAAACCAGCCGGTGCAGTAGCTGTGTGTCGCACTCGTGATCCACACGTACAGGTTCAAATCCCAGCCGGGTCAAATATAAAATACAAATTTTTTTCGAATTATTAAATAATTAATTCAACAAACAAACAAAACAAACATTAAGAGAAGATGAGTGGGCGACAACAGTCCCCACTCGGGCAACGAGGTGTAACGGGGAAGGCACCGCCTGACCCAAAACCGGTACCGCTGTCTTCGTCAACATCGTCGACTGGCAAACGAAGGAGGAGGGTTAAACCAACTCCTAATCTAGTCAAGCGTCCGTCCCTTTCGGTTTCATCAGAGAAGCTGCCGGAAGGAACCGGGGATCGGGCGCTTGCGGGAACATCGGCTACGGCAATTGCGGCAGCAGTCATGTCAGCAGCAAAAACAGCTGCAGCAGCAACAACGGGCGATCGAGATGATTTCCCGTATATCTCCGACGGCGGTGAAGGCCGCTACACGGGAGATAGCAACAATTTCGTCTCTCTGGCGTCATCAGAAACAGATGACGAAGACGATGAAATTTCCCAATTGGAGACTTTGCTTAAGGCCGTGAAAGCAAAGCAAATAGCTCGGCGGGAAAAAGAGCGCCAGGCGGCACAACAACAGCTGGCAACTATCAGCCGTAATACGGCACCAGCGCAGCAACAAGCACAGCTGCCTAAGCAGCAACAACAACAACCAAAGCTGCCTAAGCAGCAGCAACTTCCAGGGCTGCCAAAGCAGCAGCAACAATTAGAGCTGCCGAAGCAGCAAAATCAGCAGCAGCAAAAACAACAGCAGCAAAAACAGCAGCAGCAAAAACAACAACAGCAGCAGAAACAACTGCAGCAAAAACAACAGCAGCAGCAAAAACAGCAGCAGCAGCAGAAACAACAGCAGCAGACGACAGCGAGGCCAAAGGTGCCTCCAATAAATACATATAAGATGGAACTGAAGGAGACGATTAAAATATGTAAGTCGGCCATTGGCGATAATTTTATCATTAAAAGATTAAGCAAAGATAGGCATGCTATCCACTGCTTCACAGTGGAGCATCATAAACTCATTAAAAATTTATTAGAGAAAACGACGACGGAGTTCTTCTCATTCACTCCCAAAAGTGAGCGTTTGCAGACAATGCTCCTTCGTGGTTTAGATTCGTCCACCGATCCCGAGGAGCTCCTTCAGGAGCTTCAAGCGAAGGAATGTGACGATCTTAAGTTCGTTAGTGTTAAGCCTTTCACTACAGCAAAGGCCCGAAGGGAGAATCGGAAACTACCGTTCTACCTGGTCCAGCTGACTCCCAACAGCAAAATAGAGAGTCTGAGGAAAATAAAAGTCCTAGACTATCAATGCATAAGTTGGGAAAAATTAAATCGCAGCGACAACATTTTACAATGTGTTCGCTGTCAAAGGTTCGGGCACGCCGCTGCGAACTGCCAAATGCAGTTTCGGTGCGTTAAGTGTGCATTGAACCACAGTGCAGAGGAATGTCCTCTAGGTAAGGATAGGGTTGATGATACCACGTCTCTAAAGTGCATTCTATGTGGTAACTCGGGACACACCGCTAACTATCGGGGTTGTTCCAGTTACCAATATGTTAGGAAATTAAACCTGGCTCGTCAACAGAAGGTGGAGGTGAAGCGCCCACCTGTTCCTAAAACTCCAGCCGTAACTCCCAATGTGACCTATGCCCAAATGGCGGCCGGTCAGAGGAGTACGGTACAACAAGCACCAAAGGTTGCTCCTCAGGCCTCACGACCTGGAGCACCTAGTGGTGATGCTGATCTGCTGGCTATTTTGCTTTCTATTCAGGGGCAAATTAGTCAGCTGCAACAGCAAATTCAGGAACAGGCGACACGCGTAGATCGTATCTACACTTTGTTGCCGAGTCTAACGCGCCTCCAGTCGTAATGTGTTCGCTGGTGGAGAAACCCTTAAAGATCCTTTCAGTGAATGTAAATTCGCTAATAAATATCGAACGAAGAGCTGTACTCTTCAAGTTGTTAGAAGACCAAAGTCCCGATGTTCTTCTGGTTAGCGAAACCAAGCTCTCTCAGAGGCACAAGTTGAGGCACAGTCAGTACCATATTGTAAGAAGAGACAGACCCAACTCCAATGGGGCTGGTGGCGTCGCTATCTTTGTTAGAAAAAATCTGCGTTTTAAGATTATGTACAGCGGTGAAGTGCGTAGATTCCAGGTGCTAGAGGCTTGCATCATATGCATCCCCCTCCGTAGTGGGAAGAGGATGTATATGATCGCAGCCTATGCAACTGAAGCTACTCAACAAACCTATTTTATATCAGAGCTCGAGACACTTTTTCAATACTTACGTCTGGGTTCGGAGGAGAATTATTATCTCATGGCCGGAGATCTGAACGCCAAACATAGTAATTGGAGAAATCAATCACCAAACACTAGAGGGAACCTACTATTCAATTGGTGGGGTCAGAATAGTGTCGAGTATCGACTCGATTTAAAAGCGACGGATAGCCCGTCTTATCCCAGATCAGGCTCCTATATAGATCTTATGCTGTTTGACGAACGGATACAGCTGACTGACATGGACCGACAGACAATAAACTGTCTTCACACATTCGTGTACGACAGTGACCATTGCGGATTTAGTGCCGAAATAACGATTCCCAACGAAATTGCGGAACTGGAGGAGTATGTTCAAACGCATTCTTACAATTACAGTAGGACGCGGTGGACACGCTTCTCCCGAACAATGACAAGAGCACTCTCTTCGGACTCGCTCAACCCACCATCCAACAGGAATTTGTCGAACGAAGAGATCGACACTTACCTCAAACGGATGGACGACACAATAAAACAAACAATGGACAGAACAATTCCCAAGTACCAACTGACTGACAATGTCAATATATATCGCAATGCTACGATCGACGCTCTACACCGACAAAAGAGTAGGCTACTGACGAGACTTAAACGCCTGTACAGACGTTTCACCGACCCACAAAACTCGGAGGTTAGGACACTGAAATCAGAGCTTAAAAACCTACAGCAATTAATTCAGCAAAATTACCGTGCTGCAATTAATTCGCATTGGAATAACAAAATCCGGGCTGTTAAAGCTAGCAATCCTAGTATGTTCCCGGAAATTAATAAAATCTTTCGAAGAAAAAATCAGAATGAGCTTCCGTGTCTTAAGCTCCCCCGAAATACAGACAACGAACAAGTACTTGTGACAGCAGGCATTGATCCAATAGAAGCGATCGAAGATGACAACTTTTTTGTGATCGAAGATCCTCAGGAGAAAGTTGAAGTGATAGGGGCGACGTTTCAGGATGTGTATAAGGTGAATGTTAGCACTCGCCCGAACCATATCTTGGAAAATCGTGTCCTATTGCACAACTTCTACTTGCGATATGACATTGAGCACTGGCGATCGGAGAACACTGGTTTTACCATGTTCAATGACGATAATTTGGCAAATGATGTCATCGCCAATGAAGGGATTCACCCTCCATTCATATCAAAGGAAGATCTCCTGGTCATTTTCGGTTCACTGAGAAGTAAGAAATCTGTGGGAATCGACGAAATACCAAACATTGTTCTTAAACACCTTCCTCTAGAAGCGGTAAACATTTACACTACCCTGTTTAACAATTTGCTGAATAATGCACATTATCCAGCTCATTGGAAGACAGCGGTGGTGCAACCAATTCCTAAACGGAACAAAGACACATCCAATCCGGCAAATCTCCGGTCGATAAGTCTCCTTCCCAACATCAGCAAAGTGTTTGAAAAAGTGATAAATAGAGCCCTGACCGAGTGGGTTGAGGACAAAAATATTATTCCGGATAACCAATTCGGTTTCAGAGCGGGGCATGATTGTATACATGCCGCGTCTAAACTGGTATCGGATATCCAATGGAACAAAGGTAAGAAACAATGCACGGGTGCCTTGTTGATTGACTTGGAAAAGGCCTTTGACACTGTATGGTTGCAGGGGCTCTTTTACAAGCTTGACCAGCTCGGCATAAGCAAACCGCTGCTGTACATAATCTTAGATATGCTCACCAGCAGACAGTTTATTGTGAAAAATGGCAGTGTGGTGTCTGCTGGGACGTTTGAAATTAAAAACGGTCTACAACAGGGTGTAGTTAATTCGCCGATATTATTTACGATCTTCACAAGTGATCTTGTAGGATCTCTCCGCCAATCCATAGCGTACGCAGATGACTTGATCGCGTACAGGTCAAGTCCGAAGATCGAGGTCATTGTAAGTCTTTTGCAACGTGACTTCGAAAAAGTTCAGGGATATTGCGATGATTGGAAGTTGAAAATCAATTTTCAAAAGTGCGAGACCATTCTGTTTAGGACTCCGTTGTCTGGGGCTTCTAGAAATACTAGAAAGAAGTGGCGAATGTTCTCCATTGTTGGACAAAACGGACAGCCATTAGCAAATCGAAGTGTTGTCAGATACCTTGGGATCTGGCTAGATCAATATCTATATTTTAACAAACATATAGATGCTGCTCTAGCCAGAGCCAAAGCGGCCTTTGCCTTGACAAAGAGACTGTTTCACAGCAGTCAACTCGATGCCAAGGTAAAGGTGATCTGCTACACGGCCCTTATTCGGCCTGTTCTTGCTTATGGCTGTCCCGTTTGGTTTAACGTGGGTACAAGCTTAATGGAAAAGATACGGGTTTTCGAGAGACGGTGTCTTAGGGCCTGTCTCCATTTATATAGAACTCCAGAGTCTGAGTACAAAAAATTCTATAGTAATGAGGTACTGTACAACGGGGCCAACCTGATCAGAGTGGACAACTTTCTGATAAAACTTGTTCGAGGTCACATTGCAAGAGCAATGACTTCGACCAACAACTTGATCTCCGGGGCTTTTTACCCCAATGACATGCACCATGAGACAGTGCGCCTTAACGGCTTTATTCCCCCTGAAGCATTTCTCTATCTCGATAGAAAGGGTCTGGTTCAGGATAGATTAGCGGTACCGATAATCTTCCACGTATGCCGAAAAGCTGTGGACGGGCGAGTCACTTACGACCAAGACGTCGCAAGTAGCTCACCGGGAACTCTTCGGTTCAGTAGGGCGGTATCAGACCGCGACAGAGCGGATGTCGAAAGGCAACACCGACACTATTGGTGGTTGGGCGGAGAATGAACTTCGTCGTCGTTATTTGTCTTGGGTGCCCTTATGGCAAATAAAGCATGTGCTGTCAGCCTTGGCCGGCTTACATATATATAAGGTAGTGTAAGTAGTATAAGTAGTTTGTAACTAGTAAGTAAGTAGTTTTAATTTTAATTTTAATATTATTCTAAGTTTAATTAAGACGTTAGGGTTAAGATTAGTTGTAGTTTAGTATTTAGGTCTAATTTAAGCCAAAATAAATAAGTCCTTACACTAAGTTTTTTTTCGTCTTAATCAATATTTTTCTTAGTTTTAATTTACATTTATTATTAAAATTTAAATAAAAATACAGACGTCGAAAGACATAATTTCAATTGTTAAGTTTAGCTTAGAGCGCCCGCATAGGGTCAGTAAGTTAGTTATAAATAGTTAAGTTAATTAAGCTAGATTTAAGCATTTTTGTTTAGCAAGTAAGGTTATGAATTGAATTGAATTGAATAATAAAATGCATTAAAATTGAAATTGAAAAATTAGACCGACGACATTATAAAACAAACACATAAACACAAAACTACGAACTTACTGTCAATGTTTATATTTTCCGAAATGACGATCGTATGTTGCTGACAAGGCTTAAACTCCTGTACAGACGCTTTACTAACCCACACAAATCGGAGGTAAGGAGACACAGCTTAAGAACCTTCCAGTCTAATTACAAGGGGAGCGCACGGGTTTGGGGAACGGATTAAGCTGAATTTTTGCATAGTGGTAGAATACCATGCAGGTGTACTAACTGTAAAATAATAAAATGCAATACTCAAAAATAGCCGAGAAAAACGGGGTTAAAGTTTTTCCTAATACCTTATATTCAAGTTAGGCAACCATTATTTTCAATAATTCCGTGGTCTGGTGGTAGCTTTCTTCGCTAGTAGTCTCATGCACGTGGGTTCAAGTCCTACTGCGTGCACTATTGCAATTTTTCATTTGCTTTTATTTTTTTATGCTTTTTTTTTTAGCAATTATTTTATCCATTGAAAAAATTTATAAATAAATAATTTATTAGTATGTGAACCATGTTACTGTTCCAGGTCTGCTTTGTAGTAAAACCTCCAATGCGAATAGACGTTCCTTATTTGTAAAGTGAATTTCGGTTCATTGTTAGAAAAAAATACAAAAATGTCTTCGAACCCAGCAACTTCTTCGCGTTGTGATGAGGAAACTATTGATAGTTGGATATACAGCGATGTATCGAAGCAATTGTTAAAGGATGGATTAATGTTTTGCGAGAGCTTGCTCATCCAAAACAATTTAATCACAACAACTTCTTCTGATGCACTATCTGAAGACGCTATGCTGATTGGCACAGAGTTGTATAATTGTATATTGGATGTGCTAAACGATAAGAAGTTCGTGATCGATGAAGAATTGATTCATGACAAAGAAGAATGCGTAGAAGGAAATTTCGAAGCGGTCAAAAGTGAAATTTCTGATGATTACGTACCCGATGAAAAAAAATGCAGATTCAAGGAATTTATTTCACTAGAATACAAGATCAAAGTATTACAATTAGCAAGAGTTCACCCAACATGGAAACTGGAAACTTTGAATAACAACGGATGTAGTCATTTAAAACGACTGGACCATTTAAAATTATGGCAAAAAGATGTTGAACATGGCGGTACTATTTATGACAAATACTCCTCAATAGTTTCTTGGACGTATGACCGATTTGTTGAGGCTAGACAAAATTATAAACAAGTAACCACAAGAAATTTACAACAATGGGCCTTAGCTGCGGCGAGTCAGTTCCCTGACTTACAATTTAAAGCATCAGTTCGGTGGGTGGTGTCATTCAAAAGAAAACATAATATTCGACAAAGAAAAATCACTAAATTTGTATCAAAAAAAGAAGCATGTACTATGGAAGAAATTTTGGCCTCTGCAGAAACGTTTCGTATTCAAACCAAACGATTGATATCCAACTTTGATGGCGACTTTGTCATCAACACAGATCAAACTGGTATATAAAATTTGTGATAATTTATCTGTTTTCACTTAAAGACTTACCATAACATTTTCAGGATGTCAATATCAATCAAATTATAACCGAACTTTGGCGCAAAAGTTGTGTAAGACAGTGTTTGTGAGAATACAAGACATGAACAAAATTTCGCATACATATACTGCACAATACAGTGTAACATTATCCGGGAAATTATTACCTTATGTTTTTATATGTTTACAAGAACCTACAGGAGATTTTGGACCAAGAGTCAAAACAAAAGTCGCGGAATACATAAAAAAATATAATCATATTATAGTTGTATCTTCAAAATCAGGGAAACTGACAACTGGGCTGTATACAAATTTGCCATAGTGTTTGATGCCATATGTTCAGAAGAACAAATTTCTGTTACTAATAAATTCTTGGACAGGACAGACAAAGGCAGAATTATACGACGAAACATTCCAAGATGATGAAAGAATGCCTACATGCACTATAAAAATTATACCTCCGAAATGCACGTCATTAGTTCAACCATGCGACGTGTATTTCTATAGGCAAGTCAAAAATTTCATAAAGCGAATCCAAAATTGCGCTGAACTTCTGGACCAAAACTTTGAAATTCACTCAAGAGAGGATTGCTTTAAAATTCACGCAATTGTCCACCATCAGTTATCAGCGCCAATATTTTGTGACATGCTTAAATATGCCTGGTATGCCAGTGGACTCTGTGAAACAAGAAACTTTTTTTCAAATGTAAATGAAGTGTGTTTTTCACCACATCAATTGAAAACACCTTGCAGTTGCAAAAAAGGGGCATTTGTTTCTTGTTCTTGGTGTAGACTCAATTTTTGTTTCCAATGCTTTTACCATAGCTATCATTCAGGATCTTGTGCATCCGATTACAGTATATAATTATATGGTAAAGCAAATAAATTGGAATTATTTTTGCAAAACCGTAAGCCTCCCCTTTTTCTTGTCTACTATCTTCGATTATCGAACATTGTTCTGTAAAAAAGTTTTTTTTTCAATGGATAAAATAATTGCTAAAAAAAAAAAAGCATAAAAAAATAAAAGCAAATGAAAAATTGCAAAAGTGCACGCAGTAGGACTTGAACCCACGTGCATGAGACTACTAGCGAAGAAATCAATTCAATTTCAATTTTTTTTTTTCAATTTTAATGCATTTTTATTCATTCATTATATAATCTTACATGCTAGACAAAAAAATGCTTAAAACTAGCTTAATTAACTTAACTATGTATAAACTAACTTACTGGCCCTATACGGGCGCTCTAAGCTAAAATTAACAATTAAATCTATGTCTTTCGACTTATAAATATCTACTATATTTAAATTTAAATAACTAATAATAAAACTAAGAAAAAAGATTAATTTTAAGAAAAACTTAGTATATGGATTTTATTTTTATGTTTTTTACTAAAATTAGACTTAAATACTAAACTAAAAACTAATCTAAAGCTAAAAATCTAAACCTAACTTAACAATAATATTAAAAACTACTTACACTACATAAAACATATATAAGCCGGCCACGGCTGACAGTACATGCTATTTTTGCCATAAGGGCACCCAAGATATAAAACAACGACGAAGTTCATCCTCCGTCCAGCCACCAAAAGTGTCGATGTTGTCTTACGACATCAGCTCTGTCGCGGTCTGATACCGCCCTACTGAACCTGAGGGTCTCCGGTGAGCTACTTGCGACGTCTTGTTCGTAAGTGACTCGCCCGTCCACAGCTTTTCGACCAACGTGGAAGATTAACGGTACCGCTAATCTATCCTGGACCAGACCTTTTCTATCTAAATAGAGAAAAGCTTCAGGGGGAATAAGGCCGTTGAGGCGCACTGTCTCATGATGCAAATCATTGGGGTAAAAAGCCCCGGAGATCAAGTTGTTGGTCGAAGTCATTGCTCTTGCAATGTGACTTCGAATAAGTTTTATCAGAAAGTTGTCCACTCTGATCAGGTTGGCCCCGTTGTACAGAACCTCATTACTATAGAATTTTTTGTACTCAGACTCTGGAGTTCTATATAAATGGAGACAAGCCCTAAGGCATCGTCTCTCGAAAACCCGTATCTTTTCCATTAAGCTTGTTCCCACGTTAAACCAAACGGGACAGCCATAGGCAAGGACAGGCCGAATAAGGGCCGTGTAACAGATCACCTTTACCTTGGCATCGAGTTGACTGCTGTGAAACAGCCTCTTTGTCAAGGCAAAGGCCGCTTTGGCTCTGGCTAGAGCAGCATCTATATGTTTGTTAAAATATAGATATTGATCTAGCCAGATCCCAAGGTATCTGACAACACTTCGATTCGCTAATGGCTGTCCGTTTTGTCCAACAATAGAGAACATTCGCCACTTCTTTCTAGTATTTCTAGAAGCCCCAGACAACGGAGTCCTAAACAGAATGGTCTCGCACTTTTGAAAATTGATTTTCAACTTCCAATCATCGCAATATCCCTGAACTTTTTCGAAGTCACGCTGCAAAAGACTTACAATGACCTCGATCTTCGGACTCGACCTGTACGCGATCAAGTCATCTGCGTACGCTATGGAGTGGCGGAGAGATCCTACAAGATCACTTGTGAAGATCGTAAATAAAATCGGCGAAATAACTACACCCTGTTGTAGACCATTTTTAATTTCAAAAGTCCCAGCAGACACCACACTGCCATTTTTCACAATAAACTGTCTGCTGGTGAGCATATCTAAAATTATGTACAGCAGCGGTTTGCTTATGCCGAGCTGGTCAAGCTTGAAAAAGAGCCCCTGCAACCATACGGTGTCAAAGGCCTTTTCCAAGTCAATCAACAAGGCACCCGTGCATTGTTTCTTACCTTTGTTCCATTGGATATCCGATACCAGTTTAGACGCGGCATGGATACAATCATGCCCCGCTCTGAAACCGAATTGGTTATCCGGAATAATATTTTTGTCCTCAACCCACTCGGTCAGGGCTCTATTGATTACTTTTTCAAACACTTTGCTGATGTTGGGAAGGAGACTTATCGACCGGAGATTTGCCGGATTGGACGTGTCTTTGTTCCGTTTAGGAATTGGTTGCACCACCGCTGTCTTCCAATGAGCTGGATAATGTGCATTATTCAGCAAATTGTTGAACAGGGTAGTGTAAATGTTTACCGCTTCTAGAGGAAGGTGCTTAAGAACAATGTTTGGTATTTCGTCGATTCCCACAGATTTCTTACTTCTCAGTGAACCGAAAATGACCAGGAGATCTTCCTTTGATATGAATGGAGGGTGAATCCCTTCATTGGCGATGACATCATTTGCCAAATTCTCGTCATTGAACATGGTGAAACCAGTGTTCTCCGATCGCCAGTGTTCAATGTCATATCGCAAGTAGAAGTTGTGCAATAGGACACGATTTTCCAAGATATGGTTCGGGCGAGTGCTAACATTCACCTTATACACATCCTGAAACGCCGCACCCATTACTTCAACTTTCTCCTGGGGATCTTCGATCACAAAAAAGTTGTCATCTTCGATCGCTTCTGTTGGATCTATGCCTGCTGTCACAAGTACTTGTTCGTTGTCTGTAGTTCGGGGGAGCTTAAGACACGGAAGCTCATTCTGATTTTTTCTTCGAAAGATTTTATTAATTTCCGGGAACATACTAGGATTGCTAGCTTTAACAGCCCGGATTTTGTTATTCCAATGCGAATTAATTACAGCACGGTAATTTTGCTGAATTAATTGCTGTAGGTTTTTAAGCTCTGATTTCAGTGTCCTAACCTCCGAGTTTTGTGGGTCGGTGAAACGTCTGTACAGGAGTTTAAGTCTCGTCAGTAGCCTACTCTTTTGTCGGTGTAGAGCGTCGATCGTAGCATTGCGATATATATTGACATTGTCAGTCAGTTGGTACTTGGGAATTGTTCTGTCCATTGTTTGTTTTATTGTGTCGTCCATCCTTTTAAGGTAAATGTCGATCTCTTCGTTCGACAAATTCCTATTGGATGGTGGGTTGAGCGAGTTCGAAGAGAGTGCTCTTGTTATTGTTCGGGAGAAGCGTGTCCACCGCGTCCTACTGTAATTGTAAGAATGCGTTTGGACATACTCCTCCAGTTCCGCAATTTCGTTGGGAATCGTTATTACGGCACTAAATCCGCAATGGTCACTGTCGTACACGAATGTGTGAAGACAGTTTATTGTCTGTCGGTCCATGTCAGTCAGCTGTATCCGTTCGTCAAACAGCATAAGATCTATATAGGAGCCTGATCTGGGATAAGACGGACTATCCGTCGCTTTTAAATCGAGTCGATACTCGACACTATTCTGACCCCACCAATTGAATAGTAGGTTCCCTCTAGTGTTTGGTGAATGATTTCTCCAATTACTATGTTTGGCGTTTAGATCTCCGGCCATGAGGTAATAATTCTCCTCCGAACCCAGACGTAAGTATTGAAAAAGTGTCTCGAGCTCTGAGATAAAAGAGGTTTGTTGAGTAGCTTCAGTTGCATAGGCTGCGATCATATGCAGCCTCTTCCCACTACGGAGGGGGATGCATATGATGCAAGCCTCTAGCACCTGGAATCTACGCACTTCACCGCTGTACATAACCTTAAAACGCAGATTTTTCCTAATAAAGATAGCGACGCCACCAGCTCCATTGGAGTTGGGTCTGTCTCTTCTTATGATATGATACTGACTGTGCCTCAAATTGTGCCTCTGAGAGAGCTTGGTTTCGCTAACCAGAAGAACATCGGGACTTTGGTCTTCTAACAACTTGAAGAGTACAGCTCTTCGTTCGATATTTATTAGCGAATTTACATTCACTGAAAGGATCTTTAAGGGTTTCTCCACCAGCGAACACATTACGACTGGAGGCGCGTTAGACTCGGCAACAGAGTGTAGATACGATCTACGCGTGTCGCCTGTTCCTGTATTTGCTGTTGCAGCTGACTAATTTGCCCCTGAATAGAAAGCAAAATAGCCAGCAGATCAGCATCACCACTAGGTGCTCCAGGTCGTGAGGCCTGAGGAGCAACCTTTGGTGCTTGTTGTACCGTACTCCTCTGACCGGCCGCCATTTGGGCATAGGTCACATTGGGAGTTACGGCTGGAGTTTTGGGAACAGGTGGGCGCTTGACCTCCACCTTCTGTTGGCGAGCCAGATTTATCTTCCTAACAAATTGGTACCTGGAACAACCCCGATAGTTAGCGGTGTGTCCCGAGTTACCACATAGAATGCACTTGAGAGTCGTGCTATCAGCAACCCTATCTTTCCCTAGCGGACATTCCTCTGCTTTGTGGTTCAATGCACACTTAACGCACCGAAACTGCATTTGACAGTTCGCAGCGGCGTGCCCGAACCTCTGACAGCGAACACATTGTAAAATGTTATCGCTGCGATTTAATTTTTCCCAACTAATGCATTGATAGTCTAGGACTTTAATTTTCCTCAGACTATCTATTTTGCTGTTGGGGGTCAGCTGGACCAGGAAGAACGGTAATTTCCGATTCTCCCTTCGGGCCTTTGCTGTAGTGAAAGGCTTAACACTGACGAACTTAAGATCGTCACATTCCTTCGCTTGAAGCTCTTGAAGGAGCTCCTCGGGATCGGTGGACGAATCTAAACCACGAAGGAGCATTGTCTGCAAACGCTCACTTTTGGGAGTGAATGAGAAGAACTCCGTCGTCGTTTTCTCTAATAATTGTTTAATTAACTTATGGTGCTCCACTGTGAAGCAGTGGATAGCATGCTTGTCATTACTCAATCTTTTTATTATAAAATTTTCGCCAATGGCCGACTTACATATCTTTATCGTGTCCTTCAGCTCCATCTTATATGTGTTGATCGGAGGCACCTTCGGCCTCGCTGTCTTCTGCTGCTGCTGTTGTTTCTGCTGCTGCTGTTGTTTTTGCTGCTGCTGTTTTTGCTGCTGCTGTTGTTTTTGCTGCTGCTGGTTTTGCTGCTGCTGATTTTGCTGCTTCGGCAGCTCTAATTGTTGCTGCTGCTTTGGCAACTCTTGTTTGTTTTGCTGCTTTGGCAGTTTTGGTTGTTGTTGTTGCTGCTTAGGCAGCTGTGTTTGTTGTTGTTGCTGAGCTGGTGCCGTATTTCGGCTGGTATTTGCCAGCTGCTGTTGTATTTGGCGTTCTTTGGCGCGCCGTGCCAACTGTTTTGCCTTCACGGCCTTAAGCAATGCTTCAAGTTGGCCAATTTCGTCATCCTCGTCGTCGGTCTCCGAGGCCGCCAGAGACATGAAACTGTTACTGTCTCCAGTGTAGCGGCCTTCGCCACCGTCGGAGACATACGGGAATTCGTCAGTTGTTGTCGTCGCTTGCTGTTCCGCTGCGACTTTAAGTATTGCTGCTGATATTGTTGCTGCTGTTGTTGTTGTTGTTGCTGCTGCTGCCGTTGTTGTTGTTGTTGGCGCCCGTTCCCCAGCTCCAGTCGGCAGCTTTTCAGCTGAAGCCGATAGGGACGGGCGCTTTACGAGGTTTGGAGTCGGTCTTACCCTCCTCCTCCTCTTCCCAGTCATCGATGATGATGACGACAACGGTGGTGGTGGCGGCTTTGGGTCAGGCAATGCCTTCCCCGCTCCTCCCCCAGATTGGTGAGGCGACGACTGTCGCTCACTCATTTCGATCTGACTGAGATTGTGTTATTAATTTCAGTTATGAAAATTAACAACGAATGAAATTTAATTTTATTGCCCCGGCTGGGATTCGAACGCCTAACGTGCGGATCAAGAGTCCGACACACAACCACTGCACCGGCTGGTTAATTATCAGTGCAGCAGCAAAGTTAACACTTGAAAAAAACACTTTCACTGGTTTCACTCTAAAAGTCGAAACACGTCTTTCTCCACTGAAGGTCTGTGAACGACTGTAGCGAAGAAAGCTACCACCAGACCACGGAATTATTGCAAATAATGGTTGCCTAACTTGAATATAAGGTATTAGGAAAAACTTTAACCCTGTTTTTCTCGGCTATTTTTGAGTATTGCATTTTATTATTTTACAGTTAGTACACCTGCATGGTATTCTACCACTATGCAAAAATTCAGCTAAATCCGTTTCCCCAAACCCGTGCGCTCCCCTTGTTAGCTGCAATTAATTCGAATTGAAATACGAAAATCCGGTGTTAGAGCTAGCAATCCTAGTATGCTCTCGAAAATTAATAAATTATTTCGACGCAAAAATTAGAATGAGCTTCGGTGTCTTAAGCTCCCCCTTACTACAGACAACGAACAAGTACTTGTAACAACAGGCATCGATCCGGAAGAAGCGATCGTATATGACAACTTTTCCGTGGTCGAAGATCCTCAAGAGGAAGTTAAAAAAATAGCTTCGACGTTTCAAGATGGTATAATGTAAATGTAAGCACTAGCCCAACCCCTATCTTGGAAAATCGCTTCTTTGAACACAACTCCGACTTTCAAAATGATACTGAGCACTGGCGATCGGAGAACACCGGTTTTACCATGTTCAATGATGATATTTTGGCAAAGATGTCACCAAGGGTATCTTGGTAAACCTTGGTTCGCTAGAAGAAAGAAATCTGTGAAAACCGACGATTTACGAAACATTGTTCCTAAAAACGCACACCTCCAGAAGCCGCAAACATTTAATCGACCCTGTTTAACAATTTGCTGAATAAGGCACATTATTCAGCTCATTGGAAGACAGCGGTGGTGCAACCCCTACCTGAACGGAACAAAGACACATCCAATCGGGCAAATCTCTGGTCGATAGATCACCTTCCGAACATCAGTAAGGTATTCGAATAGGTTTCAATTCGGTTTCAGAGCAGGTCTCAACTAATATCGGATATCCAAAGGAACGAAGCGAAGAAACAGTGCCCGGGTGCCTTGCTGATTGACTTGGAAAAGGCCTTTCACACCGTATGGTTGCATGTGCTCATTTTCTAGTTAGACCGATGCTGTATATAATTTAAGAAATGCTCACTAGCAGACAGTTTATTGTGAAAAATGGCAGTGAGACGTCTGCTGGGACTTTTGAAATTAACAACGGTCTACAACAGGGTGTAGTTATTTCGCCGATTTTATTTATGATCTTCACGAGCGATGTAGTAGGATTGCTCTGCCATTCGATAGCGTACGCAGATGTCTTGATCGGGTACAGATCAATTCCGAAGATCGAGGTCATCGTAAGTCTCTCGCAACGTCACTTCGAAAAGATTCAGGGATATTGAGACGATTGGAAGCTGAAGATCAATTTCCAAAAATGTGAGACCATTCAGTTCGGGACTCCGTTGTTGCGGTCCTCAAGAAATATTAGAAAGAAGTGGCGAGTATTTTCTATCGTTGGACGAAATGGGCTGCCTCTGTCGAGTCGAAGTCTTGGTAGATACCTTGGGATCTGGCTAGATCAATATTTATATTTTAACAAACATGCTGAGATGCTGCTCTGGGCAGAGCCAATGCGGACTTGATCTCCGGGGCTTACTACCCAAACGACATGCACCTGGAGACAGTACGTCTTAACGGCCGGGTAGCATAGATTGGCGTTACCGATGATTTTCCACGTTTGCCGAAAAGATGTGAACTGCCGAGACAACTACGGCCAAGACGTCCCATGTACATAGCTCACCGGAGACTCTTCGTTACAGTATGATGCTATACTAGCACTTTTGTTGGCTGTACGGAGAATGAACTCTCCTATATGAGCCTATATTTATCTTGAGCGCTCTAAAGAGAAACCATATCATGTCCTGTCAACCTTGGCTTGTTTGTGCATTGTACTAATTAGTCTTAATGTTATTGTATGAAAGGGTCTTATAGAGTCACACTTAGGTTCATCGAGAGAGGGCTTTATTCAATTGTTTTCTTAGCCCAACGAAACAGCGATTAGGAAGAGGTATTCTCCGTTTGATCTCAGCGCTAGTGTTTTTGTCTGTGCTTATTGCGAAGCGTAGGTAGACAAAGTGACCAAAACGTCAGATTTGGGTGTACTTTTATGGTTCTTTTTGCCCTTGTTTACCACTTAACCCATTTTTGCCATTTCTGTCTGAACACTCATATTTGCACTGTTGACATCAAGCTACTTTCTCCGATTATGTAAATATCTTCGGCGCATACGAGTTATTGAACAGACCTTTAAAAGATAATGCTTCGAGTGTTGACGCGGAACTTTGAAGAAATCGCATGGCACTTTGTCTTAAACGTTGTCTGACATTAAGAGGGTCGTTGACGTTTTTGCTTAATGGAGCAGCTTGAGTTTACTATCGTCATCCTGCACAAAAGGACGAATTTGACAGGAATGCCAAGCCTAGACATGGCTTCATACATATTGTCTCTTTGACCGAAGCTGAAACCAAAAACAAACCTTGAAATTAATGCAAAGGTGGTGCGTGCCGATTGGGAGCTTCTGAGTTTTTTCCAAGATCTGACGTGTTGTTAATATTTGGTCTATGGTGGATATTGTTGGTCGAAACCCGAATTGATAAGGACGTGTAAGGTTGTAGATGGCGTTCACATCATACGGCCGAGCAGATGTTTTAGCCAATGTTGCTACCTCTGGAATTGGAGTAACTTAGATTTTTTCCTTTCTTTAAGATTGGGCAAACAATTCTGAGATTCCATTCTACTTTCATGCTTTCTTGTGTCATCTCCACCGCCTTGAAAATTTCGACAGCTAAATTTGCTTTATAAGACTTAAGCATAGATATTTGATTCGTCATCCCCGTTTATAGAAAAAAAGAGAGTCCATTTTAAACTTATTTTCGTAGTGACAACAGTGCTTTGAGCATGGTGCGGGAGTTTTGTTTGTCAAAAGAATGGAAGGTGTGCACTCAGTTTATAACTGAAATATTTTTGTCTGAGGCCAAAATGTCCAACATTACCAACCAGGTTAGAAAAAATATAAGACCAATGACCCAAATTCATAGCTGGTCTTCTGTAGGCACAAAGTAGCACACGGGCGTCCCTCTAAGAGTATCCAACTCTATTTGAAAATAAGACGTGTCAAATTAAGAGTTGCGAAAATCGACCCTGTTGCAAGAGTTTTAACATTAGAATTTGAATTGTATCTGCTTTTGGCAATTGTGTTTCACCTTCATGAATTAAGTATTATAACTCGTCACGAGCAGGCAGCCAGAATAGTGATATAATATGTACTAAAAACTCACTTTTAGCAGCTCACAAAACGAAGCGTATCTCAAACACTATGAATATATATTGACATGAAATTTCACATAGATGTCACTGACAGTACTACCAACCTAAAAAGAAAGAAAAATTTCCAAATCCTTCGACGCGCGCAGTTTAAATTCATATGTCACCTTATTTTTTGGACACAGTAGCAGATAAGTTTGAAGAGCATTACATTAACGAGGAACTTGCTTTGTTTATAGGGATTCATGTTTTAAAAGTTAAAAGACCAGTTGCATGGTGGCATAAGTTAAATTACGAGCGCTGTCAAAAGCCCGGTCGCCAAAAACTAGAACTGGATTGTTTTTAGAATTATAATTTGTCTGATTCGGTTAAACACTGCAATTTCTTTGCAAACTTTATTACTATTAACTAGTGATATTCTAATAAAAATGTTTTGAACTGAGCAAAAGGGAAATTCGTGGCCGGGATTCTGTTTTTTTTTTGCAAAATATGAATTTCGATATATGCATTGTGCAAGACCGCTTTTGTCAACTCCTTGTTCAATATATTTTCATAATTATTACTACGTCCTTGTGTGATGCACTTTCTTCAAATTTGTTAGAAAAGCTGAAAGTTATCTGTGCTCGGCAAATATCTGTAGGTCCTTTCAGAAAGCATTAAAAATTATATTGTTTCAAAGAAAGATTTCCATCACTTCTGAGCTGTGGAATTGTTCAGCATAGGATCTTTTTCGTTCTGGTAAAAAAATGGTTTCAGGAAGATCACACACAGTTCAGTTTTTTTTTTTTGGATATTTTGATAGTTGTTTCCAGGCCGATTTCGGGAAATCTCTATATCATTTTCTGCAAAGACCTTAAAGATTTATTTCGTGAAAAAAAAGCACAACAGTGGTAAACAAACTAAATTTTCGGAAGCTATGTTCTTTACAACGCTTTTTGATATACGGGCAGTTTTATACACGTGTTTTAACTTTGTCACTTTTTTGATGTTTTTCCTACGAAATCAATTGACTTATGAAAGTTGCGCCATGAGTTTATTTTTCCTAATATAATTTAACGATAAAAAAACGTTAAGCAAAGCTGGTTTTTTGAACAAACACACTGGAGGCTCCATCATTTTTTAAGGCCGTTTTCAAGTGTCATTGAAAAAGAATTACAGGGTTCACATGAAAAAAAGGGAAAGGAAAGGAAAGATAAATGAATGACATGGTCTCAACTTTATACTGTTTAAGTCTTTTTGTTAGTCTTTGTGTCTTAAAACTAACTAACTAACTGTAGCTTGAGTCAGTTTTCCAGCAACAGTTAGACCCATTTTTAAAGGTGGAACGAAAAATTGCCTTGGAAGCTATAGACCAAAATTTATTTTACATGTTGTCAACAAATGTATGGAAGAAGTGGTAGTAGGACGATTGTGGAAACTTATTGAAAAATGCAATATTCTATATAAGAACTTTCAGACAGAAAAAATACAAATAAGCTTCTATGAGAATTTGCGAACGCATTAACCCTTTTCTTCATTTAATTAATTATTTATTTATTTTGATATTTAATTATTTATTTATTTATTTATTTTTATTTATTATTTATTTATTTATTCATTTATTTACCAACTCTGTGATTGGAATCAAGTTCTACTTATCTCAGCAACTGATCCGAATCCTGTTCTCTCTTGCCCTGGGCAACTTAAATGTGATGGAGGTTTTTCTAGTGGATTTTCCTTTAAAACTTGTATTCTTTGATATATATTTAAGCTTTATACAAATATTTTAGTTGTAAGGTATGTAAACCAAATCCTCATACATACTATATTTTGTAACGAAAAATCAAATTGTACATATTTTGACCACATTAAAAAATATCTATCTATCTATTAACCCTTTACTGATGACACGTTTTAAAGTTAATCAATCTTCAATACGTAAATTTAATTAAACCTAAAAATTACAAACTGTTATATCAACTTAATGGTAAAATATTCGGTCGTACCATTTCTCCGACCTGATTTTTATTTTGTACCTTCCAAAAAAGGAAT
The DNA here is from genome assembly GCA_963555765.1 of Orthonevra nobilis. NCBI lineage: Eukaryota > Metazoa > Arthropoda > Insecta > Diptera > Syrphidae > Orthonevra > Orthonevra nobilis. Next base: position 74,912,206 of record OY743224.1, on the reverse strand, counting down.
CTGCCAAGTCTTCACCTCCCATAAACTTACTGTTGTCCTTGATAATTGATGGACAATCTTCTTCTTTGATGCCTTGGTGTTTTTCATGCCTCTGTGATTTTGTAATTGGCTTCTCTCCAATGAAATTAGAAGTGATTGTTCCCACTTTTGTGTCCTTCCAAGCAACAACAGCTGCTGCTTATTACTAAGTGCCACATTCTTTTCTTTTTCAGTACTGTAAAGAACAGTGCAGTGTAGAGCTCAAAAATGTGAGCGTACCCAAATGCACCACACAAAACAAAATCTTGTAGCCCCATTTGTGAGGTTTCGCTGGAAGATATTGCTTCATATAGTTTCTCGCTTTTGTTGAGCATATTTGCTCATCCACACAAAAAAGCTCTTCAAAGAGAAATATTTGAAAGTTTTGCGTCAATTTATTTAGTAGAGCCCGAATTTTGTGGACGCGCCATGAGTAATATCCGTCTTCGGAACCATTTTGGCGTTGTCATTAAAATGCAGACATTGACAAGCATACGAATTAGATTCAATTACGATTGATGCAGTTATGTCACAATCAAAAAGAAAATTGAAAAAATATTGTCAGGTAATTCCCAACTATCTCGGAGCTCGATATTTTCGCCACGAAATTCGGCTTTCTTCCATTTATTTTTTGAATATTGGGCTTTAATGGCCTTCAGTTCTTGAAGTGGTGACGGTCGCTGAGAAAAGACCATTATCCGCATTAATAACTGGCAAAGACACAATATTAACAAGCTCATTATCAATAGGAATATCCTCCTGGACCTCATCGTCTTCATACGAATTTTCTTCTGACATTACTTAAACTCTTCGACTCTACATCGAAATGAGCATCATGCATATCATTTAAACCTTCACATTCATCCTCACTCTCATCTCAATTGCTAATGACTTTTAAAATTTCTTTTTCTGAGATGATTTTTTATCCCATTGTAACCGAAAAATATGTACGTTATGAATTACCTTCACTGCATGGACTATCATGTATAGTATGATGAGTGCACTTTGAACTTCGTTGTTGTTCGTGCACGAAATATCATATACGATATCTTTGACTGTATTTTTGTGTTTTTTTGTGAATTTATAGTATTTAAACACAAAACTTTGTAAAAATCAAATTATAATAAAATTTTTATATAAAAACACATAAAAAAAACAAGTACTTACTTCGTTTGTTATTAATTATTGGCACAAAACAAAGTTGTTCGCAAGAGAATAAAAACACAAACCAACTCTTCGCACGTTTTGGTCTTAAAGTAAATGCTGCGAAAAAAAAGCACAGTCTACTTGATGTTTGAAAAAAGTAACGTTGTGATTGGGATAATATTCACTTAATGATTTGAATTTTATCGCTAAAAATTAAAAAAAAATGTGAAATGAAAGAAGGATATCATAGATGATATGTTATGCAGTAAAGGGTAAAACAAATCACCAAGTAGTTGTTCTTTTTCCCAACTTCAGTATGGCTTTTGATACTTTCGGCCACAAAAAACTACCGAAAGTTCTTAATCAGGCAGGAATACGAGGATAACTGGCCGTTTGGAAAGAAAACTACTTTTTGGATAGAAAATCTATTAATAAAATCGAAAACAATCAGGGCTCTCATCACGTAAGACGATGGTCGTCTGACGATCTCGTCTCGGCAATGGTCTTGCATCACGTAACTCACAAACTGTAGTATCGTGTGCACGACATCATTGTGACGATACTTTCTTTGCTTCATGTAACGCGAAAATCTTCATCTATTGTCGTCTTGTCGATCTCGTTTGCACAGTAGCTATTTCATTATCCTTTTTCGGCAAAAAGCCCACATGGAGTAATTTAAGAAATAATAAATTATATTATAGTATAAATATTGGACAAACATGTTTCCTCGGACTGTGTTGTATTTTTTTTAAATGAAAGTGAAAAAGAAGATTTATTGAAGATGTTGCGATGTGTTGTAAATATTTATATGACGACATATGTTATAAAGCAAATTATAAATAATTTTAGTCTCTGAATATATGAATTTTCGTATGGGTGTTTACATATGTTCCCCCGAATTTGAGACTTGCCGCTACTCCTTCAGTCTTAAGGGATGGTTACAGGCAGCGTTGCCAATTTAGTGCATTCAGCGTTAATTTCAGTGCTCAAAATGTCATTTTAGTGCTCGGGCGTTATTTTCGTGCATTCATTTTATTTTTAGTGCTTCATTCAATCTGATTTTTAACGCTGAAACCTACCATTGCAAAGATTTGTGGATAGAAATCAGTAATTATCGGGATTGAGAAATTGAAAACTCTTATGCAAATATTTGCGAACCAGCCTTAAAACTGCTTTGTTTGCCACATTCCAATGGCGATGTTGAAAGGGTTTTTAGTCAAGTAAACCAAGTCAAAAGCAAACTTTGAAACAAAATGAGTCTAGAGATGTTAAATGCAATTTTGCAAATTCGCTTTAGTTTGGAATATTTTTAAATTATCCTGAATGCGTGATTTGCAAAATTGGAAACTTAAAGTCGTATATCTCTGAACTTATTTAATAGCACATCTTTTTAGCTGATCCTAAATACAACAATAAATTTATAATTTATTTTATATTCGTGCAATCGTAAGAGTGGATTGCCAATAAATGTTTTTATTGATAATTAAAAATATGCAATAATTTATAAATTAACAAGCACTTATTTATTTTTGGAAAACTTATTTGTTAGCACTTAAAATACTTATATTACAATACTTATAGACTAATGTTATGTACAAAGTTAATGACCGATGAATGACGGTGCTCATACCTTAATTTAAATTAAAAATATTTTTTTAATTGGTCTTTATACAATATTATAACTTGAATGTTTGTGTAAATGTTTGATAAGTGGGAACAATTTATTATTTATAATTTTTAAACATTAAACTTCAACTACTTACAACTATCTACAAATAATTAACACATACTGGTGACTCGATTGAGTAGAAAATTATTCGCTCATATTACGCTCATACAGTAATTTCACCCAGTCTATTGTTTTTTGCTGATGCCAAAATTCGGAATGAGCGCTTCTGTAAATCGCGTGCAACCTCGCAAGCACTTTCTTTCGGAAACTCTATGTTCCAGTATGTTCCATCCTACTGGGCTCGCATAGGTCAGAATTGGAGGCACAAAGGTTTGGTAACACTTATTTATGACTGGAACTAAATAAATGTTTTTTTTTGTTTTTTTTTTTTTTTGTGAAAACTGGAAAAATAATTTTGTTGGTGCACAAGGTATCGAAATAAACACTGAAAATGTTAGGAACGGTGCTTTGGCTCAGAAAAAAAACTTGGCAACACAAGAGAATAACATCAAAACATCAAAATTGTTGTTGCAAACATCAGGGACGGAGTGCTCAGCAGCTGTCAAATCGTCGTTATGAGTAAACGTTTGACGACACGAATCAAACGACCGACGATAGCGTTAAATGCTATCGTTCTGAAGACGATCGTCTCAAAAGTTATGTGATAAGAGCCCAAGGCAAAAATGAATCAATTCAATATGGCGTTTCATAAGGTTCTAGGCTAGGACCGATTCTTTTCATTATCTTCAATGAACTGCTTCGAATTCTTAAAAAATGTGTTTCGTTCGCACAGTATGCCGATCATACAGCTCTTATTTTATCAGACAAATCATTCCATATTGCAAATACCCTATTATAGGATGAGTGCAATAAGGTAACCCGATGGTGCCCCATGACATGGCACCAAGTGGTCATAAATGCTGAAAAAAAAACTAAAGCTATGCACATTCCTCGACCGTGCAATATGTTTAGTATCAGAACAAAAAATTACCAAGTATTTTTACAGCAGACATCGAAGAAGTAAGTACGAATACAAATACTTATGGCAAATAGAAAAAATAAGAAGTGACTTGAAAAGGGCTCTATTCGCTTAAATGTACCTGAGAAGATGCTCCAACTCAAATATAATGCAACATTTTTACTACGCTTTGGTTGAATCGAGATTAAGATATGGAACTCTGGCTTGGGACAACTCAGCATAGACTCAACTAGATAAGCTACAAAGACTACAGAATAGAATTGTCCGAATAGTTGACAAAAATAAGAGACCCGATGAAGAAAAAAAAAATATTAAACAACATTCTCTAATATAAATTGTTCTAAAGTAAAATCATGAGTATGTAAGACTTTAAATTTATCTTTAATTTTTGCCTTTTCAATATTTTATTTGTAAATTGAATTTGTCATTATAAAAATCAATCATTGTAAGAATTAAGATTGAATCGACTGCCTGCAGTCAAACCATAGGTTTTGCGAATAAAATAACACATTTATGTTAAAATCTTATAATTTAGAAAATAAAATAAATAAAATCGATTTTACTTTTTGTGTAACTTATGTGCCATTCAAATCCTCAAGCTCGTTATAGTTACAGTACGAAATTCTGTAAGGACCATCATGTGTGCGAATTTTATTGCCCAACATTACATCTGCTAACATTCCAATCTGTCTAAGGATCCATTTGCTGCCATTTTGATTCTTCGCAAAAATGTGTAAAAGATAGAAGATGCACGGAAAATGGTAAATGGATGCACTTTGATGCATTCAGAATGGAGGGAGTTTCTGAATGTGGAGCTATTCATTTTTCAGTCACGTTCAGTGCTTAATAGCTTCAATCAAAATTCTTCGATTGGTGGTAGTATTTCATAAAATACTCGGTAATAAATACGGAGCTGCTGGGCGTTTTCTACCAAATGCAGGACACATACTCGTAGCTCCATCTCCATACTTTGCACACCTTCCATCAGATGAAAATTTATATGAAACGGTCAAGGTATTGGCATTGGAGCAGGTGGCATAAAGTTGAAATCTCATACTTTGCAGTTGGAAGTGTGAATGGTCAACATATATTCATTTGAGGCACCATTGTGGATCTGGAATCGCATTTATGTGCATTGAATGATTGAGTGTGGCATTGTTCGCAGCAATAATGTTCAAGAATGATTTATTCGTTATAGTCACTGATGCAGCTTTGATGCATCTTGGACACATCTGACGGCGAATGAACGAGTATGTATTATAAACCGTTTTTCTTTATATTTTATTGAACGCACATTTCACATTTTGATATTGACACTATTGACTGCCTGCTTGTTTGACGAAAGTCGATTTTGAAACAAAAACTTGAGTCAATTGGTTGTCAGTTTAATTCATAAATTTTTGGTTACGCTTAAACTCTTTCTACATCTCGTTTTGTGTTTCATTACATTTACTTCATTTTCAAACTGAAAAATTTAAAAAATATTTGCTCGGATTTGATTTTTATGTATTTATTTGTTTTTTATTCATGTTTATAGATTAAATGGCAACGGTTAAATTACTTATCATTATAAAAAAGACCAATTTTCTATTTTACATGCAACATGCTATATTAACAAGAAAAATGGAACACGTTGATTGATTGATTTGGCAATTGAATCATTTGAAATTGAGTTAAAAATATTCCGCATATCGTAACTTTTAATTAAAATGAACTTTAAGAAATCTGTATGGATGGGTCCTGCCTGTTTATCCATTTCCTGTACTCTGCCGCAGCCATTCAGTGTTAAACGCTATCAGGCATTACTCACATACTTATGCGGCTAACGATCCTGGCAGGATCAGGGCCTGAGACAGTTCTTACGGTCCTGAGAACGCTGCTTTCAGTTGGTTGGACCATGCTTTCTAGCATCCGCGATTTCTTGATCCTTGAACCGGAATTCAATTTTCCCGCTCTTTTTGACTCTGGTTGCTTGAACTCGAAGCCTCTCTTGGCTGGAGAATTATTGTCCATTCTCTCGATGTGGCCGAGCCAGTGTATTCGACGGATTTTGCCTTCCGGACTTAAAATGATATATCCACATCCTTATGCCGCCCTTTATCCTTTCCGAACTAGGACAACACAGTATTACCAGGAGAGCATTCAGAGGAACCCCGCAAGGAGGTGTACTCTCCCCACTCTTCTGGATGCTGGTATAAGACGAAATTCTTAAGATACTTTTTCATGTCGGCTGTTTTCTTTATACCATTAGGAAATTAATAAATTTAATAATATAATAATAATAATTTACTATTAAAGATATTATCGTAACCTCGATAAATAAACTATTAAATTGGATAGGAGTGTAGGTCTAGATATAAATCCGTCTAAAACAAAGCTCGAACTGTACCGTTTTTGGCACCAGGTTTTTTGCATTCGACTTAAAATTAATAAAAGCATTGAATATTGGAAAAAAGGTTTCACTTAATAATGGCGAATTTTGCAACAAAAATTAAAATTTTGAATTTGAATTTCATTTTTCAAACACCATTTACCAAAACAATTTGAGTCAAATATTCAATTAAACGAAAGGATATTGGCTTTAGAAAATGCTATCTTACATCAAATTTTTAACAATTTTTTTATTTCTTTCTGATATTTTTTCAAACTTTGAGGGAAAAGCTACAAGAAAAAAGGATAATCAATTAATTTAAAGGGATAAATATTTTACTTATTGTTAGTAAAAATAACAAAAAAAAAAATTAATCATTTGTCAACACAAATAAGCAGGTCCCAGCGGTTCGCGTCAATTGCAAAAGAAACCACCCAGCGAGTTATCGAGGATGTGAAATCGCAGTCAAAAGTGTCCGACTTATAAAGGAATCGACGACACAAAACAGAGTCGAAAAAACAAATTCACCTGACGAGCCGGCACTTGTTGGCTAGAGAGCGTACGCTCAAGTCGTGGCTCTCGAAAACAAATCAAAGTCGACTACAGCAGACCCGCTACCTCAAATCCTCAGATACTCGCAAAAAAAACTTTAGGGTCAGATCAAGATCCACCAACTCATATTTGACAAGTTGAGCAAGCTAGAGTTCAAACCTCAAAAACGAAATAACAGATCACGGATATGAGACAGTTGTTGAAAATCTTAACATGGAATGCAAAAGGCATTCTGCATAATCGACGAACTAAAAGTGTTTCTACGAAAAAACATTTGAATTTGAATGATTTCGGAAGCCCACTTAAAAAAGGGATCTGGACCCAAAATGAAAGGTTACATCGACAATCATGCGCATCACCCTTCGGAAAATCCAAGAAGCAGATCCTCTATTCATATCAAGGAGTGCGTCAAGCATTTCGAGAGCATGTCTATCGAACATGTCTCTATGCAAGCCTGTTCAGTCGCAGTTAAATTGAACCAGGTGGATTTCGCCTCATGTTATTTCCCTCCCCAAGGCCGAGCTGGTAGACGACGAACTCGTACCCATATTTGATTAAATTGGTTCGAATTTTATCATCGGCGAGGACTTTAACGCCAACCACTCTTTCTGGAGCTCAATTTGTAATTCCACGAGACGCAGATGGCAAGGATCCCGAGCACCACTAGAAAATACATACCATTGAACCATCTTTCTAACAAGTTCTTCAGGAGCGTTTTTAAGAGTCGCGAGATTTCCGCTTTGCTACTCTACAACTCAACTCAATATGGAAAGCCGTTAAGTGCATTTAAAAACCCGGAATGCACTTGGCGCCAAACATGGTCAAACCGTTTGACGAGCAAAAATTGGCCTAGTTCGGGACCGAAATTTAAAATGATAACGGCATCACTGCTCGACAGACTACAAGGAAAATAAAAAAATAACAAAGCTCCGGGATACGGCCTTATTGCTGGAAAAATTTTGAGCTGCCTAAAAGAGCGTTGCTTGAGAGTTTTATACGTCCCAAGGTAACGGAAAGTCGCCGAAGTCATAATGGTTCCGAAACCCGGAAAAAGTACAAACGACAAAAAGTCATATAGACCTATTTCACTCCTACCGATTATATCCAAGGTTTTTGAGAAACTTTTGCTAAAACGATTGAAATCGATCACCAGTTTTGTTTTAAAATCAAGCACTCCACAATCGATCAAGGTCTATCGAATAACAAACGTGATTGAAAAAGCCATGGAAGGGAAAAGATTTCCTCAAGTGCATTTCTCGGCGTATCACAAGTCATCGACAAGGTATGGCACGATGGGCTTAAGTGTAAACTAAGGCTTATTTTACCGGAGTAATTGTGTAAAATACTGGAAAGCTATCTCGCAAACAGACTTTTCCGTGTAAGATACGGGACTGAATACTCAGAATTCAAAGAAATTCCCAAACGAAGTGTTCTGTGTTCGATTCTATTCTTGCTCTATACAAGAGATATGCCACAAGATGTAGAAATAGCCGTAGCCACGTTCGCAAAAACTCCAGCGAGCTTTAGACACATTATGTGAGTGGAGGAAGGCTTGGCGAATCGTTTTAAATTAGATCAAATCAACACATGTTACATTTAGAAAAGTATACAATATACCTCTGTTTCTAAACTCGGTTAAAATTCCGTATGCAAAAGAAGTGAAGTATTTAGGAATGACTTTAGACGCGAAACTTAAGTGAAAATCACACGTGAAAAAAGCGCGACGAGCTCCAAATCAGGCTTAGAGAAATGCATTCGCTCCAGATTCGGAGATATTCGAAACGAAGCTCACACATATTACAAACTGCTAGGGCTAAAACCTAATTCCACGTACGGAGGTGCTACCAAAGCAAGAGGTCGATAATAGAAAAATTTCAAAACAAAACATTAAGAGCAATCGTGAATGTTCAAAAGCTTCGTTCTCGTCTCCACGATCACATGGATGAGACTAACTTTGTGTGCCGACTACATAGAACAAGACCGTAAGATCCAACGCCTTAAGTAAAAACCGCACTGGAAAGCTACCTACCAAACGCGATGACCTACAGCAAATCAGCAAATAAAACCACTTGTTAAGGAAATTTAGTCGTATTCTGGAAGACGTGGAAGATTTTTTTGTGAGTAAGAATCTCACACAATTATGAGCACGCACGGCCGGTGCTCATAGTGCCTTTAGAGGCTTTAACATACCCACGGAAAAAAATTTAAAAACAAATGAAAATATCCATGAAAAAAATGAGTCATGAAACCCAAATATAGGGATAGTCAAATAAATATCATACAAAAGTATATAGATTTTAGTTGCTATCTCATATTGATAGACTTAATATTACTTGTCTCCTTTTTTTCAGTTTTAACCTCTATTGAGAAGACACCTTGTTAGTACTGGCTCCGAGGTCCAGCTGATAGTTTTCTTCCTAGTATTATAAAAATACTTTTGATTAGGGAAAAATAGATAGATAGATTCTATTACAATTGTTTTTTTGTAATACAAAAAAAACTAAATCAAGCTTTCCGAAGACAATATCTGGAGTTCATTGTGAATTCGCAAGGATTGGATTACTTTCGAAGTCAATGCCATTATTTGAACTTCAGTTATGTGAGGCAAAATAAAAATTGCACGTAGTCATATGTGATAAAAAAAAGGCAATTAATATTTTCACTTTACATTTTTTATTAGTTATTTATTAACATAACAAGAATACAGAAAAAAATCAAAAAAATAAAATAAGTTAAAAATTTTGAAAAATTAGCAGTTGATGAAGTGGGGGTCTCAAACAAAAAAGAAGATTATTAATCTAGAATAATGTCGCAATGTCAGGAACTACGGAAAATTTGGAAAGATTTTTTTCACAAAATGGCGACTGCCTGAATAAAAAACAATTTTTGTACCACTTTTTTTGACTGTTTCGAATTTTAAAAAAAAAAGTAATAGAAATTTGGGGATGGGGATAGTTCAAGACATAGAGACAAGTCTATAAAAAAGACACTGTACAAATTTTAGGTAAATCGGTCCAGTAGAACCTGAGAAATCGTGGATATTGTTTTGAAAAAGACAGTTTCGAGAAAAACGCGTTTAAAGTTTCGAGTTAAGTTTTTCGCAGTCTAAGTCATGAGATGATATTGTAGACTTACAATTATTCAATCTGCCATTCCTGCTTCATACATCGGACCTTCCTCGACTTCGAAAGAACTATTTTCCTAGTTTCTATATCGAGCAGTTCTGGCCTCCTTTGATGTGTTGGATGCTCGTTTCTCGGAGCGGTCAATCCGGGCGTTGTCACCGGGCCAATTTGCATTCCCATAAGCTCCATCATATTTAAAATAGGAATGAAGCCTTCATTAAAAATACAAACAGCAATATTGTCGCTATCTCAATCATCTTAGGTCCGGAATGAATTTGTTTTTGATCTAAAGTCCAAATCAAAGAGTTTAGAGACTCATTATTATTTTGAGTTTCTGAATCGATAAAATAAAGACATTTTATTAATTAATTTAATTAAAGTTAATTTGCCTTCACCTTTTCCACCAATCCCTCTATTATCTCTTTTCATTTTTCGTAGCCTTACATTCATTCTTTTTTTTGGACAAACGGATCACCATCGTAAGGATCCATATCGAGTTTACCCTTGAATGTCTTGGTGTCACCATCTCCAATATATTTTACATATTTCACTCCGTGCTTTTCACCCGTTTTACTATTTTGAAATCGGGTCTCTTTTGCCTGCACTTCCTTTCTGGTTTAGTGTGAACACTAAATATAAAAGATACAAGTCACCTTGGGTTCTTGTATTACAATATGTACAAAGGACAAAAGTTCAGGTAGACGGAGAATCCCTAATGTCTTTTGTTCGATAAGTTCCGGCCGAACCAGTTTGGATGCCGGGTCAGCAAAATACCGATATATCCGAAAATAATTTGAATTTTGAAAAATTCCCTTGAAGATATATTCTTGAATAGTCAAACTTTGAGAATATAAAACAAAAATCGAATTTTTGAAATTCCTAGTCTAGAATACCCCCTTAAATAAAATTATAAATTGCACAAATTCGACGTACTACAAGAACAACCTCGAACAGTGAGAATTTCAATTTAATAGCATAAAGTCGATCCGACATTCGCATTAAAACAGCATTATTTTCAGAACCGCATCATATCCGACTAGCTCTGTGTGAAATGTACGATCAATTTCAGTTCATTTCTTTGCGGAAGTTCAAAATATGGCAAGAAATTTTCTTCTTTTATGGAAAATTTTCAAATACTCAAATTAGAGTTGCGGGAGTAAAACGAAAATTCAAATATATCCTTATTTTTCCAGAGAATCCGAACAATCAGTATGAGTTATATACATTTGTGTTTAAAAAAAATGTATTCAGCATGAGTTATGTAAGTATATCCAATAAATAAAAAAAAAATAGAAATTCCTCTGTACCTACTATCACTATGTCACTGCAAGCGATAATCCCTTTCAACTATATTGACAAATTGCCTAATTGCTCCGCGACTGCTATTTATAATAACGTAACAAGCAATCTTATCACTTGAAACTCAGAAGAATCAAATTCTGGAACTCATCTCAAACCAACTGTGTGTGAAATTCGAGATAAGAGCTACAGAAATCAACGACATAACAAGGCGGGGGGAATGTATCCTGAATCAAAATCATTGTTACAGATTTACGACAGCCACAACGCTAGCAACCTCGCCGATGAACGCAGCGCAAAGAAAACACATAGCTTTGGTTGTCCGATAACTCCCAACGGACCAAAAGGAGTGAGGCCAACTTGAACCTCGCGATTGGCATAATGAATTAGTTGAAAGGGGTTAAGACAACTTGGAAATAATTCCGATCGCTGGCCGACTAATTGGAAGGGACTGGTGAGTTACGGCTACTTGTAGTCGGCAAAGCGAATAAATTATTTTTCTTTCTGTTAATTATCAATTCCAATAAATTAATCCGGGTCGCCGGAAATAAAACTGATAAAACAACAGTTGCGCGTTCTACGTCTTAGCCGCCTTCTGTTTTGTGAATGATGGAAGAAATCGTTTGTGTCCCACGGAGGAATGGAATTCGAATCTTTTACACAAAAAGAGGCCAATTAGTCGATATGTTTTTTGTCACGGCTATTGTAAATATTTATTTACGAATATCATGTCAAAAAATTAAAATGCTCTAAATCATAAAATCAGACTGATTGATATAACATCCTCTAAATGATGTGCATTAACAAAGATATGAAGGTCTCATCTCGCATATTTTGACATATCAGGTGTCATGCCATTAGGCCATATTCTGAAATATGGCCTTAAGACAATTTTACAAAGAGACATAAGGCCATATGGCATAATGACACTTTGCGAAGCGTCATAAGGTCATATTTTTTACCGACATTAGACCATATAGGATGTATATATCTACATGTACGGGAGCTGTTTATGTGGTCAATAACAGACATTTTTACCGTTCAAATACTGGTAAGGAATGACCATTGGTAGGTAGTTTGAAAAAAATGCATCCACTTCGCATTCTTAAGCTCGGTTTCAAGTGGATCTTGTTGTTCAGTTGTCATTATGGAAAGTTTAAGTGATTCAATTTTTACTTTTGTGTTTATTGAAGGTTTTAGGAAAGAGAGTAATCTCCTATGTATTCCTGCGGCACGAGAACGATAACTTGGGCTTCTTTTTCTCTTTCTTTCTTTTTTTTCTCTTTGTAATATTTGTTTTTTTGTTTTTTGCTTTTTTCACTTACAAACATATATTTCTGTGAAAAATATGTCGCGCTGCAACGCTGAGTCGTGTAACGAGCGTAAGGCCACAGCACCTTTATTATCATGTTTCGGAGCATGCAAGAAAACATTCCATTCTAAATGTGTAGGACTAACTGACTTTATACTTGACAAAGTAAATTCAACAAATGGGTTGCATTTTTACTGCTCAGACTGTCGATTTCTTGCACTTTCGAGTTTATCATTCAAATTAGTTACGATGGAACGTGACTTTCTGAATATCTCGGCAAGTTTTTATTCGTTGCTTAAAGGTTTCGACAATCTCAAAAGCCAATTCTCTTCGTTGTCAAAGTTCCCAGTTATGATCGATGCATCAACCTCCACTGATTTTTCAACCCCGGTTCCCCCCGTAAATACAGAGGAAATCGTTGCTAATTCTCTAGATCCTCAACTTGCGGACGTTTCTGTACCAAAAAGGAAAAGGTCGACTTCGTCTAGTCCTCAAAAAAAGAGACGCCCTCAGAAAAACAAATCTTCGGACCAGTTCTGTTCATCCAATCCCGATAAAAGTTTGAATACTATAACGAGCTTATTTATTCCAGCAGCGGAACCAAGCTGTACCGAACTTACTAAGAGTGTAATTCCGCCAAAAAAATGTGAATTATTAAATATTAAATTAAAAGAAGCATTTGTCTCCCGTCTTCTTCCTAATACAACTTGTGAAGATGTCATTGGGAATCTTAAAAGTTATTGTTTTGACGTGGCCTCTGTAAGATGCCAAAAAATAAACAAATTTAATAGTCCTTTTGCTTCATTCACACTCACATCTGAAGCAAACATATTCCCAAAAACTATTAATAATGAGATCTAGCCTGCTGATGCTACAATCCGCGAATTTGTTCCTAAAGCGGGAAAGATAATCATCCCTTCCAATAAGTTTTCAAAAAACTAGAGCTTTTATCCCTTTACTATCAAAATGTAAGTGGATTACGTACAAAGTCTCGAAGTATATTTCTATCGTCCCATAACTGCGATCATGACGTCAACGCATTAACTGAAACGTGGCTCAATCCAAGCTTTTTTAATAATGAACTATTTTCATCGGAGTTTGAAGTATATCGAAAAGACAGGCTTTCAAACAATGCAGACCCCGTCGGGGGTGGTGTTATCATCAGAGAGGTTCGAAATATTCTGGAAAGCTCTAACTTTCCGATTCCTTTTGTTGAAAGCTTGTATGTAATATGTGTTAAAATTAAACTCAAATCTAAAATGCTTTTTCATATAAATGTCTATGTTCCACCCACAAGAAGAAGTCTCAGCTGCTATCAATTATTTATCTGATAATTGCGATCCTCTTGAAGAAATTTTATTATTAGGTGATTTTAACTTACCTCATTTAAAATGGATACCTTCTGACGACGAACTTTATTTTGTTACAGCTGGTAGTGTATCTCGCCATTCGTCAATTTTTCTTGAGTCTCTAATCTCGGGTGGATTACAGCAAATGAGCTGTAAAAAAAACTGCACGGTCAGATTACTTGACCTTGTCTTTTTCAGTAATTCAAGTAACTGCATTGTAGAACGCAGTACCCTGCCTATGACAAAAATTGATACATATCATCCTCCTCATCAAATCATTCTATCTTTTAACAATGGGCTTGAGAATGACGTGGAATACAAAGATCTAGAGTTTGATTTAAAAAATACTAATTTTAATCTTCTTGACTATTTAGTTTCTAAGATAAACTTTAACAGTATCTTTAAAGGAACTGTTGACCAAATGGTTGGTAAATTTTATGTGAACATGTTCGAATGCTTCGTTTCATCTGTTCCCGTTAAACAAACACGAATGGGCTCGGTAGTAACTGTCCCATAGTACAATCATGAATTACGAAGTCTACGTAATAGACGGAATAGGGCATGGAAAAAGTACCTTTCGAGTAATAATTCTAAAGACCATGATCGCTACTTTTCCATTCATATGGAATTTCAGTCACTTTTAAGTCGCCTTTATGACAACTTTATTGAAAGAATGCGATTATCTCTTCTTAACGACCCAAAATTGTTTTGGAAATTTATCAACTGCAAGAGAAAATCTGATGGTTATCCTTCCACTCTTTCATACTTAAATAACTCAAGTAAAAAACCAGATGACATATTTAATTTTTTTTCCTCTTTTATCAGTTCGTTACTAATTACAGACCCATAGCTAATTTTCGACAGCGTTTATTTTAGTTGTAAACCTTTCCTAACTGATAAACAGCATGGCTTTGTCCACAGTAACAAATTTGTTAGAGTATACTTCATTTACAAATAAAACCCTAGAAGTAGGAAATCAAGTCGACTGCGTGTACACTGATTTCAGTAAGGCCTTTGATAAGCTTTCCCATAAGCTATTTGCTTTAAAAATGAAATCCCTTGGTTTCCCTGTATCTATTGTGGAGTGGAAATGCTCGTATCTTTATATGCTCGTTTAGGGGATCGACCTCTAATACAATAAACGCTACCTCAGGTGTGCCTCAAGATAGCCATCTTGGTCCTCTGTTATTCATTATATCTATTAACGATGTTGTAAGTGTGCTCAAGAACGGCCAAGATCGGCCTTGATTCATTGCAAAAACGTCGCGAAGTCTGTGATATTGTGTTTTTGCATCAGCTCATTGCTGGTAATATTGACTCATCAGCACTTCTTACCAAAGTTAATTTTAGTGTTAAGTCATTTAATTCCCGATCAACTAACATTTTTGACATTAAATACCACCGTACGAACTACGGCTGCAATGAACCCCTAACACGGATGTCAATACAAGCTAATACTAACTGTCACATGTTCGATGTTGTTTCTAGTAAACTGACACTCAAGCGTAAACTTTTTGGACGTATCTTTTCTTAACGTGCATGTCATTTGAAGTTACTAACCAATTATATTTTTGCATTTCTTTTTTATGTGTATTTGTGTATGGTGTTAGGCTATATGATGACTGTGACAAGATGGGTATTACTCGATGAGAAACACTGTCACTTACAAAGCATGTTTTATAAGCAGTGCTGATAGCGTTTGTTATATGGAATGCACTTAAGGGGGGAAATCACAGTAAAATTTTAAATTTTTCGAAAAAAAAATTTTTCGCTTAAACGGTGCTTTAGGGTCTTTAAAATAATATAACAAATGATGGAATACGGCAAAAGTGTCCGAGTGACCAAATTTTTCACTCTGCGTTAACGCCTCTCCGGTATGCTCATATATTTTCATATGGTTTCTCAGTACTTAATACTTTAAACGCGTTTTTCTCGAAACCACTTTTTTTGAGCTCCCCGAAGACATAACTCGAGCAAATCTTTACCGATCGACTTGACATTTTGACAATAGCTTCGAAATAACTTTCTCCAAGGAGCAACGTAGGATTTTTTATTTTATATGGCTTAATTTTTTTTTATCGACGATTTTATGGCGTTTTTTTTTGTTAAAAATTTAACTTTATTTTCAAACATGCACCATTTTGTAAAAAATCAATATATCGAAAAAATCCTACGTAGCTCGCTTGCTGTTAATATATGAAAACTAAAAAATTTTGGTGTCTTCTTCCAGGTCAAGAATTAAGGAGTCTACGTCTTCGGCCGTCGACATGCTTTCAAAAATAGGCGCCTTGAGGCATATGCAGCCGCCGTTTTTATATATTTTTTATTGAAAAAATTACATTTTCTCCTTTTTTAGTATTGCTATAAAACCTTCTTTACGGATTTTCGATTGATACTTTTATTCAGCCAAAATTTAATCCCGAAAATATGCCTATTTTTTTGTGTGCCGTTGGTTTTTTCATACACATGTGGTAAAGCTCATTCTGTGTTCAACCTTAGTGCATCCTCTAATCCATCCTAAACTAAATAACTTTTCGGCATTTTGTTCGTTCAGGGATTTGGTATCGACCAACGAAAAGAGCATCGCTTTTTTAGAAGAAATTGGTCTGATTCCCACTAAAACGTCAACTCACCCATTGTGTTGCAACTTATCGATGAAGGTGGAAAAATGTAAAATGGAAAGTTCGGTTGGCGGTGCTCAAAAACTAGCTCTAAAAAAAAGGTGACAAAAAATGTCGAAAGACAATCAACCCATCTATTGGCACATTTTTCCATGGGCCTCATTGTCGGCTAGAGATTCGAGAGGTGCTTGCAATTATTATCTCTTTTGTGATCAAAATGCCAGTTAGCACGATGTTTCAGGTAAATTAATTAAATCTCAAGCTAAAACTTAAGAATTTTTTTTAAATATAAGTCTATTTTAAAATTAGCATTTAATCGCCTGGCGCCATCACGACAATAAAAGTGAACTAAGTAAATCTACTTTAATAGATAACTTTAACTATTGTCGTGAAATAGCCGTAATTATAACGTATCACGTAGATGTTGAAATTGGCGGCGAGAACAAAACTGTTCAAATCGACGAGACTTTCCTAATGAAAAGGAAATACCACAGTGGCCGTAGAACTGAACAGATGACAATCGTGGTTTGGGTGCGGGCGCTTCTTTAAAGCCAAATGTAAAGAAGATTTGTGGCCTTATATCCATAAGTAAGTTAAGCCCAACACCAGTCGTATTTGTACCGACAGCGCAAGACAGAACATAGGTGTTGAAAAAATGTTCACTAGTTCTACGACTCATAAAGTTACGAACCACAGCAAAGGCGTATATGTGAACAGGACCGAAGCAATCAACACCATAAATGATTTGGAGAATCGGAATAAGATTCTGAAAAAAACTTTTATGCCGCAAAACAACACAGCACCTTCACCAATATATGGCACTCTTCTTTTATCGGAAATATTGCCTGGAAAAGATTATAAGGATGACTTGGGCTCCCAAATCATGGAATTTTTACTGGACATTAAAAAAGTGTACCCATGTTTAATCGATGGTAAAGAAAGTGTAGGTTTAGAACTAAAAGACTTCGACCCTCCCACCGTTCACAGTGAGCACTTCAAGGGTGTTTTACCGCCAAAACAACCTCGGCTCCTCACCATCAACGACAAACTCCACGAACTCGATGTTGACACTAGTACGAACGATGAATTCATTGACGAGACTTACGTACATTAATTAACATGACTAGTTTAATTAACTTCACTTACTCACAAAGTGACTGACTGGGACGCGGAATGCAATGCAAGTCTATCTCCTCGTGGTGCATTCTGGATAATGCTAAATGATTTGCTAAACTTGACTAACAAAGATGAACCTATCATTAACATTAATACTAAAAGGATCACCGTAAATATCAAAAAACAAAAAAATAGTTTTAGTAGATCTCAATTTTCTCAAAAACTAAAAGACATAAAACCATTCGGTTTTTTGTGTTCTATTCAGAATTAATACAAGCATTGACTACGAAAAGCAAATTTAGCACTTCATTTCACAATTTTGAAAAAAATTGGTCTAAACTTGTTTTTTTAAATTTTTTTTTATCAACATTTTGAGTTTGTATGTAACTATTAAAGTTAACTAGTTAATTTTAGCCCAGGATTAAAGAACATGTTTCTGGCTTTCAAAGCCGGTATAGTAATTTATTGTAAGTGCTGCCGTTGTTGTTTTTTCATTTTGAGTAATTTTTTTTAAATTGCTCCTACCTCCTAAACGGTGCGATATAGACCCCCTCCCTTAGTAAAAAATTCTTGTTTTTGACCCCTCTACAAAAAACCGCTATCAATTTTTGGCGCCCAAGTTACCGTACTCGTGCCAAACTTAAAACTAAATCATTATTTAATTAAAAGTTAAATGGAATTTAAAATTTTAATCAACACTGAAACATGCTTTATCTATTCAAACATTTTTACGTACTGTAAAAGATAAGATCTTAATGTACAAACGGCTTGTTTTAAATAGATTGAAATTGAAATTGAATTGATGTCGGACGCTGTTTTCGAACCTTTCTGTGACAAAGTGGATTTCAAAGTCTTTTTTCTAGTTCCTTTCACCGATCAGTTGATATCCAATCCTCCAAGTCGAAAAAGCATTTGTTCGAAGAGACCTCTTTTCGGGCTTGAATCCAGCTGCCTGTTCCATGATTGGCTTGGAAATTGCTCGTTTCGCAGCACTGTGCGAGAGTCCCATGATGCATAGACAATTCCATCTTAACGCCCATGTAAGTCAATCTCACTCTATTGCATTATACAAGAAGAGATTGAAAAGGTCTAGTGGGGCATTTTCTTCACAACAAGAGCATAGCAGTTGATCGTTTTTGTTTATATAATTTTTATGCATATAACATTCATATTAATATTTATGTCATATTGCAAAGGGGCCCTAGCCGATGCATTGGTTGACAGTTTGACAGAAGTATTGGCTGTCAAACATTACTAATGAGTCGTAATGTGTAGATAATGCGATTTGGTGAGGGCTGCGGTTAACCGTCAACACCCTTCTTGAGTTGACATCCCAATAAATGACCAACATAACTATTAATAACAATAAAAATGAAGAAAAAAAGATTATCTCCGTGGTGAAACTCGTGCGGTGAAACAACGATTGTTTGTTTAAGGTATACAATGCGCGGAAGGCCAAATAAATCTAATCGTCATTGTAAATGTCTGTTTTATAATGCACGTTGCGCGCATCATCGTCACTATCATCCCCTATGATGCACCAGGACTCATCCGTAGTAAATTAAAAGTCACTCACCCTCTGTGATTATTACTTGGCACAGTAGCAACTTGCCGCTGTAGAGAAACTTTGGGGGAAAACTCAATTATAACAATCTGTTCAGATTTTCGTACACATCATCAACCGCCAAGTGAATTTCAGTGCTCACCCCCAACCTCTGCTCATTGTTAACTTGTGTGTAACATCACCACAAATTTCCAGGGACAGGAATCCTGTTTGTGTTGTGCTTTTTGTGAGCCCAATGAACAGACCCAAAACCTGGGTTGCAACTTTGCCAGGAACAGCGGCAAGCTATTGGTGTTGTGACCGAATTTGAAGTACCATGAGGAAGGGTTCGCAAACTTTAAACCTGCCGGGAAACAGTCCTCTTTGTCATTGCTATAGCATCGTTTTTGAGTGTTCGTATATATGTTTACTCAAATAGAAAGGGTAGCATTCTTCATGTCATAATATGTGTGTACCATAGACACTTTGGTATTATCATAATTATTCTCATCAGTGCTTTCGAATTACTTCGGCAAGACGTCTGCCCATCAGAAACGCAAATTTAATTAGGTTTTGATAGATCTTTTTTTAAAAGAATTACTTTTACGGAATATAGCTTTCGCGAATCAAGAACATAATGCATTTAACCGCATTGCCAGTTTAAATGAAGACGTCCGTAAGCTAAGGCAATGGTTTTCTTTGCATGAATTAGTTGTCAGCGACAAGACCAAGCTTATGGCTTTTAATATGATGGGTAGTGATGGTTTTGATTTCAACGTTGTATTCCATTCACATGATTGTAAGAGATTTTCTTCACCAGTTCATAGATGTGGTTTTGCTAACAAAAACAATAGTCTTGGATGTTCAGATAGGTGATTTAAAATTGAATCTGTTAGCGAATACAAGTATTTGGGTGTTTTAGTTGAGCATTTATAAGCTATGAAATCGTATATGATGCAGATTATTCGAAAAATGTATCTTTTACAACCATATTGTTCTAAGCAAGTTTTAACTAGGATTTATTATGCACTTGCAAACTCTAAATTACAATATGGTATTACGAGTTGGAGAAGTGCTTATGACAACACTTTTGATGCATTCTGGAGTTTCAAAAATGTTTAATTAGAATAATTTGTGGTAAAAATCGTTCTACTCATTGTTGGCCGCTATTTAAGGAGCTACATATTCTTCCTTTAAGGCACCTTTACGTATTCAAAGTCCTTAGTGAATTCTTTAAACGTAGTGGTAACAATTTGAACAGACCATCGAATAATTACAGTTTACGCATTAATTAATACTCAAACCTTGGTAATCGTCCCTGCAGCACATAAAACTAAATTTTCTCACTTTTTTACAGTTAAAAAAAGTTAAAAATTGTTTATTCGCTATCGATTATGTTAATACGTAGGCTGCTAGATATATTTCTGGCCTAGGCAGCACTAAGGGTTTCCAGGTGCAATCTGAGATTTCCATTGGAAAGTTTGACATTTCTTAGCATAACATCACTCAGAACGTGTTTTCATTTAATCGTGAATTGTTTTATTAACAGAGACTTGAAAAATTCATCTCGGCAAAAAAATGGAATTAACTCGTGAACACTGTCGTGCGATCATTTGCACGTGCATTATCACGACAAGAGTGCATCTTTGTATGGCGATGAAGCACCATCCTATAGCACTGTGAAAAACTGGACTGGAGAGAACATTGATGCCGTGCGTAAACTGATAATGCAAGATCGTCATGTGGCATACCGTGAGATAGAGGCATCCCTGGGCATATCTCCCACCAGCATACATTCGATATTGCATTAACACCTTGCCGTAAAAAAGGATTCGTTGGATTCGTCACAATTTGACATTCGCTCAAATAAGGCTCGTGTCGATTGGTGCAAAGAAATGTTAAAAAAAACTCTCGCGGTGCTTCAAAACACGTTTATAAGATTGTCACAGGTGACGAATCATGGATCTATGCGTATGAGCCCGAAACAAAACAACAATCGACGGTGTGGGTCTTCGAAGACGAGCCAAATCCAACAAAAGTTGTTCGTGGAAGAAGCACTTCGAAGCAAATGGTCGCCTGTTTCTTCGACGAAACTGATCATATGGCCACTGTTCCGCTTGAGCAACGTAGGACGGTCAATTCTGACCACAATTTGTTTGCCTGAAGTCTTCGGAGAAATTCGAAAAACGAACAAGAGAAGACGAATCTTTGTTCACTATGCCAATGCGAGCTCTCACACATCGGCTCAAACCAGCGCCTTTTTAACCGCCCAAACCTTAAATTGAAGAGTCATCCGCCGTACATCCCTGACTTGGCACCCAATGACTTCTTTTTATTCCCGCACATCAAAAAAAAAATGCGTGGTCAACGATTTTCGTCGCCAGAACATCCTGTTGAAGCGTTCAAAAGTCATGTTTTGGAGGTGTCTTAGTCGGAGTGGAAAAAGTTTTTCGACAATTGGTTTGAGCGCATGCAAAAGTGTATAAATCATGCTGGAGAATAATTTGAAAAACAATAAAACCACTTTTGATGATAAATGTTCGTATTTTCATTATTAGGCCAGAAATATATCTAGCAGCCTACGTATTGAATCTGTTTTCCGATGTGTATATTAACATATCTATTGTCATTTTGTTAGCTTTCAATCTAGAAAGTCATCATACTTTGTGATTTATTATTCTCTGTACGCTTGCGCTTCTGTTTTGTAGTATTTACTCCACATTCAGTCTCCATTTGAAATATAAATCTTTCAACACAAAACTTTCTTCTAAGTTTTATATGAATCATTTGTAAAATAATTTTAAGTTGAATTGAAAGAATAATAAATGAAATAAAATGAAATAAGAAATTAACACAAAAGAAAACTTTATTATGATTGATTCTGTAAGCATATGTTTTCCTTTTTAAACGAGAATGATTGAGTCCTTAGCTTTCCGAAGCAGTTTCCGGACAACATCTGCTATCGCATGTAGGGATCATTTGCCAATTATAACAGCCACTTCTTAACAGCTAACGGAATAGATTTGCCTCGTCTGACTGGTTGTCACTTTGAGTTTATATATGACAGAGTGTTCCCAACTCGCACGACTGAAGAAGCTTACAAAGCATTTCTGAACGGAATGGAATACATAAGAGAAACTCTATATTTTCATTTTTGAATGATAAAGAGCCGATCAACTAATTTCAAAACATACAGACTTTACAGACTACTTAAGGGGGTATTCAAGTCTAGAGGCATGAATTTCATGTAATAAAAAACAGGCAATTAATATTTTAACATCCATTTTTTTATTAGTTATTTATAAACATATCAAGAATACAGAAAAAAAATAAAAAAATAAAAAAAGTTGAAAATTTCAAAAATTAGCAGTTGATGAAGTTGGGGTCTCAAAATATTGGCGCGTAACCATACCCACGATTTCAAGCCTCCTAGCAATCTGAAACAAAAAAAAAATAGATTATTAATCTAGAAAAATGTCGCATTGTTTGCAAGTTTGAAAGATTTTTTTTTTCACAAAATGGCGACTGTCTGAAAAAAAACTATTTTTGTACCACTTTTTTTGACTGTTTCGAATTAAAAAAAAAAAACAAGAAAATAAATAATAGTAATAGAAATTTGGAGATGGGGATAGTTCCAGACAAAAACAAGTCTATAAAGAAGACTGTAAAAATTTCAGGTAAATCGGTCCGGTAGAACCTGAGGAATCGTGGGTATTGTTTTGAAAAAGACGGTTTCGAGAAAAAGGCTTTTGAAGTTTCGCGTAAAGTTTTTCTCACAAGGGAGCACGGGTTTGGGGAAACGGATTTAGCTGAATTTTTGCATAGTGGTAGAATACCATGTAGGTGTACTAACTGTAAAATATTAAAATGCAAAACTCAAAAATAGCCGAGAAAAACGAGGTTAAAGTTTTTGTTAATACCTTAAATTCAAGTAAGGCAATCATTAATTTCACGAACCTCCATAGGAAGAACAAGTGTTCATTCGTTCACGAGCCTCCAAAGGAACAAGTGTTTTTGATGTTTATATTCAAGTCTCAAGTTTATATTCAAGTGGTCTATTTGCTACTGCACTGATAATCAACCAGCCGGTGCAGTATTTGTGTGTCGGACTCTTTGATCTGCACATTAAAGTTCAAATCCCAGCCGGGCCAAATAAAATTTATTTTCGAATTTTTTAATAATTCTACAAACAAAAACTAATCAAACGGTTAGGAGAAGATGAGTGGCGACAACAGTCCCCACTTGGTCAACGAGGTGTAACGGGGAGGGCATCGCCTGACCCAAAGCCGGTACCGCTGTCTTCGTCAGCATCGACGACTGGCAAACGAAGGAGGAGGGTTAAGCCAACTCCTAATCTATTCAAGCGTCCGTCCCTTTCGGTTTCATCAGAGAAGCTGCCGGAAGGAACCGGGGATCGGGCGCTTGCGCGAACATCGGCTACGGCAATTGCGGCAGCAGTCATGTCAGTAGCAAAAACAGCTGCAGCAGCAACAACGGGCGATCGAGATGATTTCCTGTATATCTCCGACGGCGGGGAGGGCCGCTACACGGGAGATAGCAACAACTTCGTTTCTCTGGCGTCATCAGAAACAGATGATGAAGATGATGAAATCTCCCAAATGGAGAATTTGCTTAAGGCCGTGAAAGCAAAGCAAATAGCTCGGCGGGAAAAGGAGCTGGCAACTATCAGCCGTAATACGGCACCAGCGCAGGAACAAGCACAGCTGCCTAAGCAGCAACAACAACAACTCAAGCTGCCTAAACAGCAGCAACTTCCATGGCCGGAGATCTAAACGCCAAACATAGCAATTGGAGAAGTCATTCACCAAACTCTAGAGGGAACCTACTATTCAATTGGTGGGGTCAAAATAGTGTCGAGTATCGACTCGATTTAAAAGCGACGGATAGTCCGTCTTATCCCAGATCTGGCTATTATATAGATCTTATGCTGTTTGACGAACGGATACAGCGGACTGACATGGACCGACAGACAATAAACTGTCTTCACACATTCGTGTACTACCGTGAACATTGCGGATTTAGTGCCGTAGTTACGATTCCCAACGAAATTGCGGAACTGGAGGAGTATGTTCAAACGCACTCCTACAACTATAGTAGGACGCGGTGGACACGCTTCTCCCTAACAATGACAAGAGCACTCTCCTCTTACTTGTTCAACCCACCATCCAATAGGAATATGTCGAACGAGGAGATCGAAACGCACCTTAAAAGGATGGACGACATCATAAAACAAACAATGGACAGGACAATTCCTAAGTACGAACTAACTGACAATGTTAACATTTACCGCAACGCTACGATCGACGCTCTGCACCGACAAAAGAGTAGGCTTCTGACAAGACTTAAACTACTGTACAGACGTATCACTGACCCACAAAACTCGGAGGTTAGGACACTGAAATCACAGTTTAAAAAACCTACAGCAATTAATTCAGCAAAATTGCCGTGCTGCAATTAATTCGCATTGGAATAACAAAATTCGGGCTGTTAAATCTAGCAACCCTAGTATGTTCCCGAAAATTAACAAATTTTTTCGTAGAAAAAATCAGAATGAGCTTCCGTGTCTTAAGCTCCCCCGAACTACAGACAACGAACAAGTTCTTGTTACAGCAGGCATAGATCCATTTGAAGTGATCGCAGATGACAACTTTTTTGTGATCGAAGATCCTGAGGAGAAAGTTGAAGTAATAGGCGCGACCTTTCAAGATGTGTATAAGGTGAATGTTAGCATTCGCCCGAACCATATCTTGGAAGATCGCGTCCTCGTACACAACTCCGACCTTCAAAGTGATATTGGGCACTGGCGATCGTAGAACATTGGTTTTATCATGTTCAATGACGATAATTTGGCAAATGATGTCATCGCCGACGAAGGGACACATCCCCCATACATATCTAAGTAAGATCTCCTGGTTATCTTCAGTTCACTAAGAAGTAAGAAATCTGTGGGAATCGACGAAATACCAAACATTGTTCTCAAACACCTTCCTCTAGAAGCGGTAAACATTTACACCATTCTGTTTAACAATTTGCTGAATAATGCACATTATCCAGCTCATTGGAAGACAGCGGTGGTGCAACCCATTCCTAAACGGAATAAAGACACTTCCAATCCGGCAAATCTCCGGTCGATAAGTCTCCTTCCCAACATCAGCAAAGTGTTTGAAAAAGTAATCAATAGAGCCCTGACCGAGTGGGTTGAGGACAAAAATATTATTCCGGATAACCAATTCGGTTTCAGAGCGGGGCATGATTGCATACATGCCGCGTCTAAACTGGTATCGGATATCCAATGGAACAAAGGTAAGAAACAATGCACGGGTGCCTTGTTGATTGACTTGGAGAAGGCCTTTGACACTGTATGGTTGCAGGGGCTCTGTTTTAGGCTTGACCAGCTCGGCATAAGCAAACCGCTGCTGTACATAATCTTAGATATGCTCACCAGCAGACAGTTTATTGTGAAAAATGGCAGTGTGACGTCTGCTGGGACTTTTGAAATTAAAAACGGTCTACCACAGGGTGTAGTAATTTCGCCGATTTTATTTACGATCTTCACAAGTGATCTTGTAGGATCTCTCCGCCAATCCAGAACGTACGCAGATGACTTGATCGCGAACAGGTCAAGTCCGAAGATCGAGGTCATTGTAAGTCTTTTGCCACGTGACTTCGAAAAGGTTCAGGGATATTGCGATGATTGGAAGTTGAAAATCAATTTTCAACAGTGCGAGACCTTTCTGTTCAGGACTCAATTGTCTTGGGCTTCTAGAAATACTAGAAAGAAGTGGCGAATGTTCTCTATTGTTGGACAAAACGGACAGCCATTAGCAAATCGAAGTGTTGTCAGATACCTTTGGATCTGGCTAGATCAATATCTATATTTTGATGAACATATAGATGCTGCTCTGGCCAGAGCCAAAGCGGCCTTTGCCTTGACAAAGAGGCTGTTTCACAGCAGTCAATTCGATGCAAAGGTGAAGGTGATCTGCTACACGGCCCTTATTCGGCCTGTCCTTGCCTATGGCTGTCCCGTTTGGTTTAACGTGGGAACAAGCCTAATGGAAAAGTTACGGGTTTTCGAGAGACGATGCCTTAGGGCTTGTCTCCATTTATATAGAACTCCAGAGTCTGAGTACAAAAAATTCTATCGTAATGAGGTCCTGTACAATGGGGCCAACCTGATCAGAGTAACAACTTTCTGATCAAACTTATTCGAGGTCACATTGCAAGAGCAATGACTTCGACCAACAACTTGATCTCTGGGGCTTTTTACCCCAATGACATGCACCATGAGACAGTGCGCCTCAACGGCTTTATTCCCCCTGAAGCTTTTCTCTATCTCGATAGAAAGGGCCTGGCCCAGGATAGATTAGCGGTGACGTTAATCTTCCACGTTGGTCGAAAAGCTGTGGACGGGCGAGTCAACTACGACCAAGACGTCGCAAGTAGCTCACCGGGAACTCTTCGGTTCAGTAGGGCGGTGTCAGACCGCGACAGCGTGGATGTCGAAAGGCAATACCGACACTATTGGTCGCTGGACGGAGATTGAACTCTGACGTATGTAAAATTGTAGTCTTGAGTGCCCTTAAGGCAAATGTGATAGCATGTCCTGTTAGCCTTGGCCGGCTTACGAATGTGGTGTAAGTTAAAATTATTCTATAATGGTGGTTAGTTTTAGTGTTATTTTAAGTTAGGTTAAGATTTTATGTTAGTTCTAAGTTTAGTTATAGGTTTAGTCTAAGTAAAATACAAAGGCCCTTCACTAAGTCTTTATCGGAATGTAAAAATTTTTCTTAGTTTTCGTATAAGTTAGTATAAATTTAAGAATAATAAGTAGTATTAAGTCGAAAGACATATTTTAAGCTGTTAGGCTTAGCTTAGAGCGCCCGCAGAGGTCCAGTAAGTTAGTATATACATAGTTAAGTTAATTAAGCTAGCTTTAAGCGTTTTTGTCTAGCACGTAAGGAAAATGAATTAATTGAATAAAAATGCCTTGAAATGATAAAAAAGGAGGCCAGAACTGTTCGATATGAAGAGAAAAACGCGGAAGTTGTTTTTTTGGAAGTCGAGGAAGGTTCGATGTATGAAGCAGGAAGGGCAGATTGAATAAATGTAAGTTTACAATTTCATTTCATGACTTAGACTGCGAAAAACTTTATGCGAAACTTTAAACGCGTTTTTCTCGAAACTGTCTTTTTCAAAACAACACTCACGATTTCCTAGGTTCTACTGGACCGATTTGCCTGAAACTTTTAGAGAGTCTTCTTTAAATATAAAGAAAACTGGACTGAATGTAATCATCTTGAAGTCATCTTTTTATTAGCAAGAAAGAGATTCGATGCTGAACATTTCCCCAGATCGGATGGAAGAGATGGTGGAAATTTCCCGATTGAAACTATGTGTTTTTTTAGCTTAAACTGCATAAAGATGATCACGCCTTAATTTTCCGAGCACAACAATAATGAATTTCGAAAATCGGTTCTGATCTCTCATTTCGAAGAGAACTCAAGACGATATCCAAAGGCTGCTTGATTCTACACAAAGAGTCAGATTTGTAAATGTTGGTCTCAATGACTTGTATAATACCATAGATCGTTTTAAATGAGTAGCAGTAAGTTCGCGCATGTTTTCTCTTTTCCAGTCATTCCACACAAAACAAAAGAAAAAAATCGCATATAGCCTAGCTTTTATGTTTACTGCGTGAATTCTCAACGCTGACTGATCATTACTTGCATACGATTGTTGAACAGGAAATAAGAAGCTGCTGTTTCCAAATGTGAAAAATATGAAAAATGAGTGTAGAGAGAATGTACGGAGTATGCATTCATTATTCTTTTAGTGAAGTGGGTAATGACAATATCAGCGAAGAATGGTTAAACATCTACAGTTCTCAGTTATTGTGTTAAGAGGAAGAATGAATGTTTTGCCAATATGAATTTCGCTTGAAAATTTGTAAAAATTAAAGCATTTTTTTGTTCATAGTATAATATTTATTTATTAGATGTTCTTTTTTAATGTCATAGCACTTAATCATCGCTGGTATCAACATCATCATCCTCGCCGTAGTTTTCTATTTCACTTGGTGAGTATTCGTCGGGTCTTATGACAATTCTTTCGGTGAAGGTATCCCAACTCTGTTCATATGCCAAATAATTGTCTTCTGTCCTTATGGCTTTATCGCAGGTACTTTTCCACTCCTCGTCTTTTCTTGACGGCATCCAGATTAAACGTAGTATTTCTATCCGCCACTCTAGATATTACAATACTCCATATATTCTCAATTGGGTTTAAGTCCGGATGGTATGGTGGTAGCCTGAGTATTTCATGCCCTGCTGATCTTATCAAGTCATGTATTTACGCTGCGGATCCGTCTTGTTTCATATAGTTCAAATTTAAGCATTGAAGAGCTGTGTGCTATATTATTTTCTGCCAGGCAATTAGTTAACACAAATTTTGTTGCTGATGAAGTGGGCACGGTTTTTAATTTGTTTTGATATGAAGCGTTGTCCATTTAAACAACCGACGGTTCATCCAGCTGCTGCAGAACTATTCTCTTAACCATTTGGAGAAAGTTTCAAAGTTCATCTCATTATAGTAGCCACCAGACTTCGATCCAGATTTGAATATGAGAAGAGCGACATCGACAAATCCATTTGATCAACCAGCATGTGCAATAATAAGCCGTGATTCTTGTCCAATAGGCTTTTTTAATCCTTCCGTACTTCCATCAGCCCAAGACATTCCTCTTGTGTTGGAGCTATGTGTTTATGACGGAAATTCCTGATTTGCCGGATATATCTTATCCTTTCAATTTTTATGTCCTTCCTTTCAGAGGGAGTCTCCTATTGTCTTCCGTCTTGCGAAAGCTGAATCCTTTGCTTTTGAGAGCTCTCCAAAGTGATGTCTTGCTTATGCTTATTTCAAGTTCATCATAGATTTGTTGATTGAGGCTCCTCAATGTTAAGAATTCTTTGTCAAATTGGTAGAAGGAGTAGATTATCCTTCTTATGGCCTCCAAATCGAAATTGTCCAAATCAGTGGTCCAGTGCCCATGAGGAATTTTCTTCTTGGTTTGATTGTAGTGTTCCAGTTTGATGTTCTTTGATTATTTTGTAGATAACCCTTTGCGAAAGTCCGACGAATTCTGATGTTTTCTTCACAGCTGCTCCTACAGGTGCGGTATTTTGTTGATTGATGGCGAAATCCAAATTTTGGTTGTAAATTTTCAGCATAAGCACTTTGATAATGGAGAAAGTTCAGCCGAATTGTAAACATCATTTTCCAGGCAGCAAAGGCGTGGCAAATATTTCCATGCTCTCTCTGCGCAGTTTTCCAATTGCATAGTGATTTGAAACGATCGACACTATGAGTTGTATGCCAACGCGAATGCAAAATATAGTCAGATACAATTCCATCGATGTCCGGAATTGTTATCATAATATTCTCATGCGTGTCATTTTAAGTTCGTTTTCTTGTCAGTCTTAAGTGTTTTCCTTTTATTTTGGGACCTTGTCCCTATCTGATGATTTCAATACATGTTAGTAGCTCTAAGTATTTTCTCCAATGACGGAAACTGTTAGGCTTTTATAATACTACTTAATTCATATTTGGGCTTAAAGCCAAATCTATTGCCTTGCATTCGTAATACTCTAAATATTCCCAAGAATGTCAAAACCTTTTTACCCATTTCAAAGTTGTTTTTTTTTTTAATATTTCTGTGTTAAATCAATATTTTCATCGAAGAAATTGATAGCAACATCACGTAAATCGTCTCCATTCACATTCAAAATATCCAATTTGCATTCCGTCAAATTATAAGAATTTTTTTTTTTTATTTCTTAATCCGCTCAATTCAATTAAGAGCGCCTTGAACCGGTAAAGTAGCCCTGTCGGCCCCCTTAAGCAACACATTCCCCAGTGCAACTCCCAGCAAGCAATATGATTTATGGACTGTACTGCCCCAGAATCGCTGGAATGGGTTTTGTTAATAAAATTTAATGAAAAATATCTCCATTTTCTTGTTAATTATTTTTTATTTGATCGGAAGGTAGACGCGGCTACTCTTGCTTAGTCAGTCTATAATCTGTTTATTTATGGATCTCTTAACCGAAACTTGCCTTAATCGAGCTCGTTTCTCGCTCTTTGTGTGTGCGCGAGAAAGGCAGACGACAACGACACTACCATAAAGTAGTTCAGAAATTTTATCGGTGTGATTATTGTGAGTGTCTGTCCATCCGTTTAGAATGGCTAATATTACTGTTGTTGTGTTTCTGGACCGGGAGATCATCGCTGTACGGTGATGTGATGAGGCAAAGCAGCGCACTGCACAGCAGGGTGCTCTTCGAACTATTCGAATATTAATTTCATGGCAATTTTATTACTTATTAATAATTTCTCGTGCTTGGAAAAGGTCGCAATGACGCGTTCTTTTGTTTGAAGTTTTTTTTTTTTTGAGGTGGTTAGTTTTTTTTTTTTTATTATTTACATTCTTTGGGAACTCGAAATCTGGCGTAATTAAGAGCCTATGTGTAAAAGAACGAAAGTGGTGTTAAAATTTTAATTAAAACAATTTTGTAGGTGCGGCCGTAATGATTGTGATTATATCATTGGTCTGCGCGGACATGCGTATTTACTGTATACACATGCCGAGTTGTTTAGAAGTGAATCAAGCTTTTGGGTAACAACACATGTATATATATTCCTATTCCAAGTCGCAAAAATAGAGAAATTGGCGTCAAAAAACAGCCGCTAACTTTGAACGCATTTGGGATCCCTGATTGAAACTGTTTTGATGGTCAAATGTGATTTAAATATTGGACGAAATATCCGGTACCGCGACGAGTGCATTTATTTTTAACTTCATATCATTTTTGTTGTTGTAGGGGCAATAGCAGTACATCTTCTGTGAAAATTGCAAGTGTCTCCCTTAAACGAACAGACAACGGAGGCTTTGTAATAAGTTTCCTCTGGACCCTTTGAGAACACCACCCTAAAGATCTCAACCTCTATAGTGGGTGCTGTAATAATATTTCAACTCATCAACTGTCCGAAGTCCTGCTCGGAACTTTTTTTAATTTTTGTTCTTCATTTGTAATTATCTTTCTACTCCAGTTATTTGAGAGTCCAAGTCATCTCGCGTAAAATCACACCACTCGCAATTGAACTATATACTATGATATAGCAAAGTGACGCAGTCGGTATCTTAAAAAAGTATTCTGTCTAAATGAAGCCGGTCTGCATTGATTATTCCTTGGTAGTGTCTGACCGTAACATGATTTTCAGCCGAAACCGAACCATTCTTAGACAAGTTGGAATTGAGTATGTATTTTAATTGTTATTTTATATATTTTTACATATACAGAAAGTCATCTCGTCAAAAACTCACGCGAAGTTAACCGCGCTGGTCAAACAACAAAATTTGTGTTTGTAAGACTCAATGCAATCTCGCCATGCACCAGAGTTGATTTTGATCTGTCCTCAATCTTTGGAGTAGATTTCCCTTTCAACAGTTATAGACTATATACTCTCAAAAACAAATTTTCCGATATCGGCCGGCTCCATCACGTAACAACCGATAGGTCAAAACTCGAACGAAAAGTGGAAGTTTATTTTTTTGATAAATCTTATTCTAGAATTCTCCTTCCAAGTTTAACCACGACCGCGAAATCGCTGTTGTATAGTAACATTTTTGGAAATATTCACTTCGGCCGACAGCCAGGCTGCCATAAAATCTACATCTAAGCTTGTCGGGGAACGCCGCTATCTCCCATTATTTTAGGATTTTAGGTTTCACCTTTACGGGGTTCCAGGACATAACCGGAAACTGCAGAGCAGATGAGCTTGATGAGGTACAATGCACCCTCACAGATGCACCTCACAATATATTTACATACCATTAGCTGCGATCAAACTAAGCATAAAAAATTAATACATCAACCATCTTGCAACATCACCAGGCAAACCTAAAACCTCTTTCACATACAGAAAACCAGAAAGCTACATAGCAATGTCAAGACATGGAAAGCTATGTTCGCATTTCTTCTCAGCTTTGCCCGAACTTGCTAAAGCAAACCCAAAAGACGTCGCTGAGTTCATTTGAGAAGCAAACTAGTTCTCTCCACCTTCTCCTTCTTCACCGTCCGGGAAGAAAACCTCACAATACTCACTTACACCTCAGTATAGGTAGATGCGTTAATCCACATAACCAAAGCGGTATCACAGTGGCCCAAATTACTGCGTGCCTTGTGGAAGACTGAGCTTCGGCCAATTTTTGCCGAAATCAATTTTTTGGCCGAATCTGGCCGAAACCAAAAGTCTGTCACTACTCCTTGGACATCATATGCCCTTCCAATTTCACAATTTGTGAAAAGCGAATAAAATACTACGAATTTGGAGCCCATGCATACAAGTCGACATATAATTAAGTAGTCATTTGAAATTCTCTTTCAACGAATGAGCGTCGAGTTGGGTGTATCAGCCATTGACCCGTTTTTTTAAGCATTAAAAGTTTTAAGTTAAAATACATATTTGCTTACATACAAGATCTTCTTGCACACTAGACAAAAACACCTAAACTATCATATTTATCTTGAATTTACTTATGTAGCTTCCTGGCGGATGAACATATCAAGTATTATGAAGAGGATCACCCTCTGAAGTAATAAATGCTGCATCAGGAATACTTCAGGAAAATCACTTGGGTCCCTTTCTGTTCAAAACGGCAATGAAGTGGTAAGTGTGCTGCAGTATACTGCTCTGTATTCAACCCCTAGTATCAAAATTAACAAAGAACAGAGGCGTTAAAATGCACGCTCTAGTAGTATTAACAGTTGGTGTAATAAGACCCGGAGATCAGGCTATTGATCGTAGTCAACAACTTACGTACTAAGTCTCATAGCCTTTTCATTTCTTCCCATAATTCCACTTATGATGTAATTGCTTTGACTGTAATCAATGCAAGTTTTTTAAATAGTGAACTACTATATTTCCCTCCGAGCTCGAAATCTATCGAAAAGATAGATCCTCAAACATTACATCCTGTAGAAGGTGGTGTTATTATTGGTATTCGAAACACTTTTGCAAGTTCCATCTTTCCAATCCCGAATACTGAAAGTCTGGACATAATTTGTGTCAAGCTTAAGCTCAAATCTAAACTGATTTTTATTATTAATGTCTATATTCCCCCCACGAGCTCTAACATTGTTTATGAAAGCGTCTCAGCTGCTATCAACTATGTTTTCGATAACTGCAAGCCTCCCGACGAAATTTTATAATAAGGTGATTTTAATTTACCCCTTTTAAAATGGATACCCTCTGACGAACTTAGTTGTGTTGCAGCTGGTAGATTATCTTTTTCATGATTCTTTAATTTCTTGAGTTTACATGGATTTGATTCCTGATTCGCTGTAGAGTCGCCTATTGCTGACGTGTTTCTTCGTGATCCTGTTGTAGTGGAGGCCAGTGCATATACGTAAGATCCTCCTCTCGAACATGGCAAGTTTCTTGATATAAGTCTTCGAGGCTGTGAACCATATGGGGAATCCATATGTTACCACCGGCCTGATGAGCTGTTTATATAAAAGCAGCTTTGTCTCCTGGCTAAGGCCGTTCTGCTTTCGCATTAAAGGGTAAACCCGATGGAAGGCGAAGCAAGCCTTACGAAGAATGCATCCACATGAGGGTTGAACTTCAACTTCTCAGTGAAGTTAACTCCAAGGTACTTAATCTTTGTCGAGGCCTTGACTATTGTTCCGTCCTGGAATCCAATCGTGGTGTTGCGGCAGTTCTTAGCGCACCTTGTTCTATGGGAGTTGGCCGACCTACGGAAGCACATCAGCTCCGGTTTCCTTGAATTGATGCGGATTCTCCAACCCTGGTAGTATTTCGAGCCGCTATCAGTGGTGAGATTGAACTTGCGTACGTGAGTGAGTCGTCTGCTTACAGGCGGCTCTTCGTTGAATTTTCCAGTCCGGGTTGGTCCGATGTCAGAATGTTGAAGAGGAGAGGACCAACCTTCGATCCCTGTGCGACACTGGCTCTCATTGCACGAGTTGAAGATTTCTTGTTGCCTGCCTGCACGAAGAAAGCCCTGGAATTAAGGAAAGAATGAATTTAATGTCTTGTGGTGTGCAGCAATTAAGCTGCATAAACATCTGCATGGACCGTCAACTTGACCTGTGTTCTTTACAAATGCAAGTAACTGCATTGTTGGACGTAGTCACTCCCCTATAACAAAAATTGACATAAACCATCCTTCTCTGCATTGAACTATTTCTCATAACGACGAGATTGATAGTTATGTGGCTTACAATGACCTGGTATTCGACTTCAAAAATACTGACTTTAATCATCTGAATGAATTAATTTCTAAGATTGACTTTGATTTTTTCGTCTCATCTGTTCCACTAAGGCGGAAGCGTAAGGGATCACCCTCAACTGCTCCATGGTATAATCACCAACTACGTAGTCTTCGGAATAGATAGAATAAAGCATGGAAGAAGTATCTTTCAAGCAATAGGGAATTTCAGTTACTTTCATTTCATCTTTATGATAAATATACTGAAAAAATTAGTTTATCCCTTCTAACTGGCCCTAAATTATTTTGGAATTTCATTAACAGGAAGAAAAATCTGATGGCTATCCTTCAACACTTTCATACTTGAATTGTTCTAGCATTGTTGACATGAATTACCATCTCGCTTGACTTGCTAATGACACCACTTGGGGACCTTATGGAATACCTCCAACTACAATTTTTTAAAGAAGCGGCAGTGCTTTGGCAGGGCCCCTTGCTTTCATATTCTAGGCAACCATTCACCAAAGAGTTTTCCTAAAGTTATGGAAAAATGGTTTCATAATTCCGGTACACAAAAAAGGTTGCCGGGATGATGTTAGTAATTATAGATCTATAGCTAAGCTTTCTTGCCTAAACTCTTTGAGGCTATCATTTTTGACAGTTTTTACATTAGTTGCAAGTTGCAAGCCTTTACTCACTGACAAACATCATGGTTTTGTAAAAAATAAATCCACTGTGACTAACTTACTGGAGTTTACTTCTTTTACCAATAAAGCATAAGAAGACGGGGGTCAAGTCGACTGCATTTACACCGACTTCAGTAAGGCATTTAATAAGCTTTCCTATAAGCTTATAGCTTTTAAAATGATAGCCCTTGGTTTCCCTGAATCCTTTGTGGAATGGATATGCTCGTAAGGGGATCAACCTCTTAATCAATTTACGCTACCTCAGGTGTGCCTCAAGGTAGCCACCTAGGTCCTCTGTTATTCATTATATCTATTAACGATGTTGTAAGTGTGCTCAAGAACTCTAGCGTTCTGATTTATGCCAACGACATTAAATTAACAATCTTTAGACTGCTGCGCTTTGCAGGATGACCTTAATTCTTTCGGAAAATGGTGCTCCAACATGACCCTATCATTTAACATTTCGAAATGTTTTAGCATGTCCTTTTCTAGAAAACTTAATCCTCTGACCTATGCGTACACCTTAAATGGTTCTGCGCTGGTCAAAGATAGCCTGACACGGGACTTAGGTGTACAATTTGGTCAAAATCTTAACTTCTCAATTCATATCAAACAAATAGTCAACAAAAGAAACACCCTTCTCGGCTTCATCAAACGGTGGAGTAAAGAATTTAAATATCCATTAATAACAAGTACCCTGTACACAACATTCGTCAGGCCACAGCTTGAGTACGCATCCAATGTGTGGTTACCGTGTTACTTAACACATATTGACTTCATCTGCCACCTCATAAGAACCATCTTCTACTTATAGGCCTTGATTCTTTGCACAAGCTTCGGGAAGTCTCTGATATTGTGTTTTTACATCAGCTTATTGCTGGTAATATTGACTCATCATTGTTAATTTTAGTGTTAAGTCATTTTATTCCCGAATAACTAACATTTTTGACAATAAATACCACCGTACGAATTACAGCTGCAATGAGCCCCTAACGCGGATTTCACATGTTCGATTTGTTTGTAGTAAGCCACGCTAAATGATGACTGTGACAAG
This sequence comes from Orthonevra nobilis, assembly GCA_963555765.1. Taxonomy (NCBI): domain Eukaryota; kingdom Metazoa; phylum Arthropoda; class Insecta; order Diptera; family Syrphidae; genus Orthonevra; species Orthonevra nobilis. The sequence continues at coordinate 74,876,053 of OY743224.1, read as the reverse complement.
ATGGGTATTACTCTATGAGTAGCACTGTCACTTAAAAAGCTTGTTTTATAAGCAGTACTGACAGCGTCGTACAAATTGCAAGGGTCCTGAATAAGCCTTTTGAAAAGTTACCCAACCTGCTCTGGATATAAACCGGAATATTTTCAATCGAATGTCCTATCACAACACGTTATAAATGAACATACGCCAGATGAGCGTTTGTTTAAATATAGATAGTCACAATTTAATTGAATATTATGACATTGCATTTTGCAAGTGTAATCTATTGACCTACAGTGCTACTTATAGAGTAATCTGTACGCGTTCTTGTTGTCTGCGTACGCTTTTGCATGATGAAGAAATGCTTTAAGATTATTAGTGAAAACGCTGATAAGTTTCGGAGATTAATACTCACCCTGTAGTCTTGTTATGTACATATTTATTTCCACGCGAAATAACATTGCCAAATTTCACAATTAACTGCCTATTTGTGGACATGTTATCGTGCAAAAGGTCGTTGTTATGTAATGGTTATGTAATGTTATTTTGTAATGGTACAGTTAATTAAAAAGAACAGACTTCCTTTAATGGAGCCAAAATAAGAAACAAATTAAGTTTGTGGTATATTTCCTTAAGAGTATCCATGCAAGAAGAAAATGTTTGAGCGGTTGCTCGACAAGATTGTTAGTACGTGATCCTGCTTGGTAAGCTGGCCACCAAATCCACGCCTCCTTCCACATTCCTTTATTATTTTTGGTCCAAAGGACTTTTAACGTCTCCCCATAAGTTTTCAATCGGATTGAGATTCGGACTTTAAGCGGGCCAATTGAAAACTTGAATGTTATCCTCCTCAAACTAACTGCTTCAGAAGAGTGCTTAGGAAAATATAAAAAAACTGGCAAATTCTCAAATGCAAATGGCTCCATTATATTTTCCAGAAATTTTTGTATAAACATTCGTCCATTCGTCTTTCAATTCGCGATAAGGCCAACAACAAGCCAGGAAAACGCCTCCAAACCATGACATCTTCGCTACCTTTTTTAATGGTCTTGATGATTTTCAATCAAGCTTTTCGTTTATTTGACATCGAACCTAACGATTGCCATCGTTGCTCCTAAAAATCTCTTGATGTGAGAGTTTTTTTGAATTGCCCTCTCGCAAGAAACAATCGACCTTTTTTAACCTTGTACTAAGGAACCTTTTTCTTATTGAACGAGCATTTTTTCCGAACTTAATGTGAATAAAACATCTGCATGTATTACCTTACTGGTTGATGGTAAGAGGGTGAGCCTTACACTGCCAGCGGAGTGATTCTTTTTTTTAATCTTTGATTTCTTTCGGGATTTTTAAAGCAGCCAGTATCAATGTAGACTTTAGTTGCTCCTTGTATCATCTTTTTTGAGCACATACGGTCCTTCGCAATGCCTCCCTTAGGATAATTTTTGCGAGCAGTTCCTCTTCACAATAAGTTGGCACATTTCATTTGCGCAGCTTTTGTTCTGTTCCCCTTTTTTTTGCAGTTTTAAATAAAACTATCGAAAATATAAAACAAGCCTTTTCTCGCAGACCATTAATCACAAAATTTTGTTTTCTTTAAAAAATGTAAAGTTGTTTCTAATTAAATTTTTAAACAAATTCACGTCCCATCTCAAAGCTACTGTTTGCTACTCAAAGCATTAGTACCCTGCTCCTGTTTAAATATACAGATGTGTTTTTAATATTTTAAGTGAAAAATACGAGCGCAAATTTAAAAAAAAAAACTAAGCACTCATTTCAGCAACATCTATTTGTGCTTGACTTTTATTTTGAATTTTCAAGTGAATCAGCTGAATAGTTTGTTAGGGAGCCACCAGAGTTAGGCAAAATGTAATTGAGTACAATTACTAGATTACAGAAGTAATCATAATTGTAATCTGATTGGATTACAATTACAAAAGGAATCCATCAGCCGATGATGACGATGACGATTATATAGTAATTTGTAATCATGGGCGATTACAATTACAGTAGTTGTAATCGTAGTCTGAGGTGATAATAGTGGTAATTCCTTTTTTTTTGGGGTTGGATTGTTCTACTTTGCCTACATACATTATGCGTATATGAATACTTATAACTGAGTGTATGTGTATGTGTGGGCGTTTTTTAAATCTCACTGTAGTTCAGCTTACCGTAAAATTTGATACTTTGTATAAACTGTAAAAATTGTTGATTTGGTAAGTTTAGCAAAATATAATAAAAAACCTTTGATTACTTCATCCTTTATTAAAAGCAAGAAAAAAATAATTTATATACGGTTTCTCATCGTATGAAAAATGCATGTTACGACGATTGACGTTCTTCGTAATTTAAATTGGCTTTCAAGACAACCCGTTGTTCGAACATTTGATCTATGAAAGTCTACTCTTCCTTTTTTTACTAACTATTGTAGCATGAGAAAAAAGTCTTTAAACAGATGTCGACGATGGTAAGGGAGTATTGTATTGTGAATTGAACTATGAACTCGTTTTGGTATTGTTTTATAATAAGTCCGTTGTCATGGCACCATCTAGAAAGTCTGTCAAACTCCTCCTGCATTAGTTTTGTGGCGGTAGCAAGACACCTGTATTTGACAAGGATGGCAATGTCATCTGCATATGCAAAAGCTGTACCTCGCTCGAATATGCAAAGAAGCTCATTGGTAAAAAGAATAAACAGCAATGGGCCCAGTTTTGAGCCTTGCGGTACCCCAAAGTACCTGTTTTTTTCATCGCTGGTAGTGTTGAGGAACTTTACCTTAGCTTTTCTTCCATTCAAATAACTTTCCAACCACTTTCCAAGAGCTCCTCTCAGTCCAATTCTATGAAGCGACTGAATTAGTTTTGTGGGACATATGGTGTCAAAGGCCTTGCGGAAATCCACGAACATTATAAGAACATGATGGTTTTTGTTCAAACTCTTGGTCACCAAGTTACATAGTTCTCCCAGTAGTCTTCCCGTACTTTTACCTTTTTGGAACCCATACTGGTTTTCATTCATAATATTATGCTTTCCTATGAATTTACTAATGCGACGCACTACCACTTCCTCCATACATTTTTCTACCACGGGTAGAATGGCGATAGGTCTATAATTTTCATGCTTGTTCCTTGCGTTGCCTTATAGATAGGTCGTATTATAGATGTCTTCATTAAGGTCGGCACTGAACCTTGCCTCAAGCTGGTGTTGATTATCGATTGAATGACTGGCGCAAGCACCGCTGCAGTTATTTTATCATTTTGTTGGAATTACAAAGGAATTGTCTTCTTTGATCTTTTACCACCCAATCGAACGATCAATTCAGATGTCTACATTGAACAACTAACAAAATTGAACAATGCAGTTGAAGAAAGGCGGCCCGAATTGACAAATCGAAAAGGTGTTGTATTCCATCATTACAATGCAAGGCCACACACATCTTTGGTCACTCGGCAAAAATTATTGGTCCTGACCTTGCGTCATCTGATTACTTTTTATTTCGATCTTTGCAAAACTACTTGAATGGTAAGTATTTCAATAATAATGATGATGATGTCCTATCGAACCTGGTTCAGTTTTCTGCTGATAAAAACCAGAAGTTTTAAGAATGCGGAATTATGATGCTGCCTGAAAGATGGCAAATGGCCATTGATCAAAATGGGCAACACATTACAGAATAAAGTTGTTTCGTTCCATTAAAAAATTGTCTTTTATTTTCTAAAAAAATCCGCAATTACTTAGATGCCAACCTGAAGAACCAACGCTGAGCGATTTCACAAAAATACTAAGTGAGATATTTGTGCAGAAAATTTTACTTTAAATCATTATTAAAACGATGGCTGTGTAAAAATCTTGCAAAAAACACGCACTATTTACAAAATTTCTAAAAAAGAAAGCTTACCATAAAATTGCTGTGACAAGATGACCTCTGGGTCAATATTTTTCTCCTTATATCCCTTCGAGCTGTTAGCAAGGATCGTCTGCGAATTCGATTGACAATCATCTGAAACCTGTCTATTAAAAAAAGCCAAACGAAAAGGTGTGGCAATTCCCGATTAGTGAAGCGAAGCCCTTACCTTTTGACTATTCGAAATAATTTGAAATAAACTTTCCAACGTAGGAAAATTGGGTGACGGCTGCTAAAAGTGTTTTTTTTAATGATATTTTATTTTATTGCATAAGGAAAACAAACGTGCTTCAATTTCGTTTCATATTATTCTACAATTATTGCATTTTCATTTTATTTTCTTAATAAATAATACTTTCTAAGGGTGTTTACATTCTATTACTATTTGTTTCATATGCATATTAATAACTTAGAGACTACTATTAAATAATATATCGTGCCGCTGGCGGTACGGTCTGCACCTTCTCGTCCCATCAATTAAGTAATATTGCGATATATGAAGAGATAAATCTATCCAATGAACTCTCACGATGAGTTACTGCTGAAAAGAAGCGACTCTATGCTAAACGGATTGCTTCTTCTAATACTAATCGGATGGTGGGTTGGTGACTTTTCTGCTTTTAAAAACTGCGTCTGGGTATTGTTAAAGAGAAATGATGGTTTATCATTCAAATCCTCATGCTGCGCGGAATTTTGATGGGACGTTGGACTTCCTACACTGTTTGGACTCGCAGTTGATGGAATGCTGCTGGCCAGGTCGTTGTTGGAGCTTCGGAATGAAAAGTCTTCTGGTTCGTCATCACTGTCGGTTCCTCCGACAACGTCTATCTGAATGCCGTCGTCTTCGAGATCAGAATCTGAGAAGGCACCACTTCCTCGATGCTGGGATATGTATTCAGCCTTGAGAGCTTCTAAATCGACGGTAATGCCTTTTGCTTGTAGTTTACGGGCCTGACGATCAATGGCTTTGGCAAGCTTCTTCCGACGACGAGCTCTGTTTAAAAATAAATTTTAAATATGTTCTTCAATCGGAAATCTGCTGGCTGTACAAACCTTTCCTTGGCTTTAAGCTCATTTGGCGGGATTGGTTCACCAGAACAAGTTTGCGGTTGGGCATTGTGAGCAGGTCGACCAGGTCCCTTTTTTGTATGCTCCCGTTTTCGAACTTTTGCTCGTCGATTCTGGAACCATACCTATCTGAAACAAAGTGTATAATTTAGCAAATCGTGCATTATTTAACAAACCGTTAAAGGGTAGTAATAAATTCAATGAAGCCCTAATCTCATGTCGTCGAAAAACATTGCACTGCGATCGCGTAGTTGACACGCAGACGCTTAGTTAAAAAACCAAGCAACACTCACATTAAGGCCTGCCTTAACTACAGGGCTCAGTCGCGTACCTTGATTGCTGAAAAAAGTTAATATGCATTTTAGAGGTTTGGCAGAAACGAATACCTTGTCCGCTTTCGAAGTTCAAGGATGCAAATCGGAAGCAATTTAATCTGAGGTAGATTGCTGAAAGAAGACTACTGGAGCGACTTCCACCTGATTTAAGGGTACATACAGGATACTTATCTGGGGAAAAAAACGAAATCGTTAGCGTTGACAAACTTTAAACTTAATGAAGGGAACTCTGAGGCCCCCTAACACTGCTGTGTCAACTGCTAATATCTTCGTCAGATCAAGCTATGAGTGAGTTAGATTAACATTCATGTCTTCAGTGTCTGGAGGTTTGTTTTAGTATCTTTTATGGGCTGCTTAGCTTCTTAAGTCTCAGATCGGATCAGTTAGTTACAGCATATCTCTAACTAGATTTGAGTTCAAGAGCATAAATTTTACTTTCGGCGTGATTAAGCGCAGTACGGTCATGCTTTATGACCAAATCTTAGCCCCTGGCTTCTCCAGGCATGAAATGATCTTTTTAACCTTAGATTTTAAAAATAAAATAAGGGAGATCAGGTATCAGTTCCGAGATTTTAAAAACCTGAACTATCAAGATTTGATGCATGACTTGCGTAAAAGAACGAAATAAAGCTTACAGTCTTTGGAGGCGATACAAACTTGAAACATTGCATCCTGAGTACTGCCTTTTGCGTAACATAGTGGTAATGGAGATTAGAGCTGCGAAAACGATTTGCTACGAAAATAAATTAAGTCAAAGTAAATCGACGCGAGATCCGTGGAGAACTTTTAAAGAGCTCAAAATTGGGAAGGAAAAGCCTAAAGTATCTGACGACCTATAAGCCATTAGAAATAAATGCCAACAATGAATCTTTTGGATTTACATGCGTAAGTGATGCAGATGTTGTCGAGGCTTTTCTCGCAATTAAGTCAAATGCAACATTCATCGATGAAATTGATCCAAGGGTCATAAAGCTCCTGCTCCCTTACATTCTACCGTCGGTGATTTATATTTTCAATTGTATCATTACATTTTCCGAATATCCGCAGGAATGAAAAAAGGCAAAAATCATTCCAATACCTAAAAAACGAGGTAGTCACTATAGACCCATTGCAATTCTGCCGTTTCTGAGTAAGGTATTTGAAATAGTAATTTTGAAACAGATTCAAACATATTTGACAGCGAATAAACTTCTCAGCAGTTGTCAGTCTGGATTTCGTCCCAAGTGAGTCGCTGGACAAGAAGTTTGTAGCCTTCCTGATTCTTTTAGACTTTTCCAAAGCTATCGATACCGTAAATCACGTTCTGCTATGTCGAATGCTTCAGACCATGTACAAATTTTCAAAAGAATCCGCGAAGCTTATATACAGTTATTTACGAGAGCGATTGCAATGTGTTGCGGTTAACGCTCGGTCTTCAAGTTTCGAGCGGCCTACCACAAGGATCAATGCTTGGACCTATATTATTTTCCATGTACTATATATAAACGATTTGTCACTTATTCCCCGGCGCTCCCTGATTCATATGTATGCCGATGAAGTGCAATTGTGTTTGAGTGGACCTGTAAACAATCTACACGAAATTATTGCAGATATTAACGATGAATTGAATGATATTCTTCTCTGGGCCCGATGTAACCTTCTGGCCTTGAATCCGGCAAAATCAAAAGCGCTCGCCATATATAGGAATGCACTAGACACGTTTATATTGCGAAAAGTTAAACTTGGTTATGAAATCATACCATATGTCAGAACTGATAAGAACCTCGGTTTAATTTTCAATGATACCCCCACATGGAACGACCATATTAATGCTGCCGTCGGAAAGGTTTGGGAAGGTCTTCGATTGCTTTAGCCAACGAAAATGTATACACCACTAACAATGAGGACAATGCTTGCGAAAACGCTCTTACTGCCAATCTTATTATAGGGATGTGAGGTTTCACGGCAAGTTTGATTGTGAGAGTAAAAGAAAGCTAAATGTTATATACAATAATGTTGATAACGAGCATGGTCTCCGAAGACTTGATCACGTCAGATCAGATTTTTCAAAACGTCTTGTAGGCTGCTTGTTTAACAACTTCTTAGTTTTTCGTTCGTAATGTTGTTTGCATGATATCGTTCTGACACATCAACCAAACAAAGGTAAGGTTTGGATGATAAGGGGTATTAAGCGAAGATTTTTCGCATTATTCGAATAGAAGATGTTGTATGACTGAAGGTCTTCGGCTGCAATTTGATAAATTAACTCAAAGAAAACTACGTAAGAAAGTGTAATTAAAACTAAACCTACCGCAACGCGACTTTCTTTCAAATCCAATCTCATTGCCAGGGCTTCTCTCATAAAGATGTCCGGATAATGGCTCGCAGAAAATGCTCGTTCAAGTTCTTCCAACTGCCAAGAGTTAAAATTCGTTCGTGAACGTCTTCGTTTAGATGAACTGCTGTCGTCCTCACCATCTGCTGTGAAACCTTAAAAAATTAAAAAAAAAATTAATATTAAAATTGAGAAAGTTTTTTAAATGATTTAATCCAAGAAATTAACTTGAATGTCTTCATAGTTCGAAAATGAAACAAAAGAAAAGTGTCCGAGCTCGTGAATCAAAAAAAAAATCTTAAATGACTTCGACGTTTTTTTGAAATGATGATATCGGTTAATAAACCACAATGAAAATTGAATGAGTTTGTTTATTGATATAAGGATATACGGGGATATTGTCCAAATTCTTTTAAGAGGTCATTATGTGATTTGGTTGTGATATTTATCAAAATTAAAAGGAATGAGGCTCTGTTCTCAGCTTATTGAAGATGCAAAATTTTACATTTAGTTGAAAAAAAAAATATCGGTTGCCCGCAAAAATCTGGCTCTAAAAGGACTTGCAAAACTTGTTTACAACAATACTCAAGATCCAAGCTATTGGGTCAGCAAACAACTCGTTGTAGCGCTCACCATTTTCGGATACGATTTGGCCGCTGAAGTCCTCAAAGAAATAAAGGCCGATCACTTCTTCGCTGTTAATGCCGCAAAAAACAAGCACTTTGAGGGATGCAATGGTTTATTCACATAACAAAATTGGCAATCAGGTTCGTCTCTCATTATAAAATTATCTTCTTTTTCCAACAGGTCTTACAGAGCACAGAGTAAGTTAACCTCACTTGAAGATGAGCACGTTATAACTATTTACCGGTTTTCGGGAACAAGGTAAGGTCTTTCATGAAAGGTGGAAGCTAAACCTACTGCTAAATCTATGTCTTTCGACTTCAACAGACAGTTGTTTGATTTTTACTTAAAGATAACTTAACTAAGGAAATCAAGCCGGAGTAGATGCAGTGACAAGCAATTATGTGTAGTTAAGCTACACGTGGGTCTTGTCTTGTTAGAAGATTTCTCGAAATACAAGATTTTTCCCTCGAAAGGGCACAGACAAATTTCATATATAAACTCTTTTAATTCCATAAAACCTGTGGAATAGAATCTATCAATTATTTTTACATTACCTTGTCCTCATTTGATTTTTATTTCCTTTTAAATTAAATGCCATGAGCGCTTCATCAAAAACATGGTTGGAACATGCAATTGTGTCGAAATTGTCCGGTTAGAAAAAGTATCTTTCCGAAATACTACGAGTATCTACTCCACATTAACAATGAAGGATTCCCATGACTGGCCAAAATTTGCTTTACTTTTTACATCGTTTTTCTTTCGGGAGCTGAGGGACATTTTTTGGATTGAACTATTTCGTCCCATACAGTTGCATGAAATTCAGTTTTATTTTCCTTAATTTGAAGCAGTATTGTCGATACCAACCGTTTTGCATGTAATAAGAAGATATTTACATGCTATACTAAAAAGGAATTTTGCGACTGATATTTTGAAGGGATGTGTTACAAGACATTTCATAAATAGTCTTCTCTTATTCTTAAATCTTGTGTAAATTGTTAATCAGGATACATTTTCATAGTAAATAACATCTTTTTACGAATGACATTGATGTAAATCGAAGCCTTGATTAAAAGTTTAAAGCCTTTCGTGCGGATTGCAACACAATAAAACAACCGTGGCCGCCGATTGACACCGAAATACAGGTGATGTTAGTTCAATTTCGAAGGCATATTGCTGTAAAATGACCTGCAAAAGTTGGTCAGGAACCCCAAAGCTTTTTTTACTCAATAACTGAATATCTGAATATCTTCACCTCTTCGTTATTAAAACATCAAAAAAAGACCGAGTGACTGAAGAGAACTTACCGATTTTTCTCATGAAAATTTGAAGAAAACTTATATGCCTTTCTTACAATTGAACGTTATTATCGAAGATTGTTTAAAATGTGAAGAATATTCGTCTAATATCAGTTATAGAAAACCTTCCATCATTGTTCTTTAAACTATAGAATAAATTGTTATATTGTCCAAAGGGTATCATTTCTGCAGAGTATCCTTGACTCATTTAAGAAAGAAATGAACACATGTCTTGTTTCAACTTAACAATCAAGTCTAGCAGATTTTTCCGCTCTGGCGATAAATTGTGATGAATAAACCTCATATTCAGGTTCTTCGAGAACTGGAGGCACAACAATCTATGCAAAAGGTCAATGGACTATTTCAGACATTAAGAAAAAAACTATCGATTCAAAGGCATGGCTCTTATCATGCAAGTGTAAATGCAATAAAACCGAACTGGTTATAGTAGCTGTATACAGATCTCCAAGCAGTTCGGAAAGAGAATTTTGTGATTTTTTTGAAGAAAGTATTGATCGCCTAACCGATGCTAAGAACAATATACTGATAGCAGGGGACTTCAACATTGATTGGCGCAAAGACTATCTATATAAACGGGAAATAGAAAGAACACTGAATGATAACTGCTTGCTACAAAAAATGAATGAATATTCGAGGATAACTGCAACAACAAAAACTCTCGTCGATTATGTAATTACAAATATACAAGATGTGGTAGTTAGAACAAAACCAAATGAAAAAATTTCAGACCACGAAAGCATAGAAATTATAATAAACGAGGGAATTAATAGAGAAATAGAAGAAGTTAATATTGATGTTTTCAAATATAGGAGAGAACAGTTTACAAAAAAGTTAAGGCAAACGAATACTTACTATAAAAAGGCGGATAACATACACGAAAATGCTATGAGAATTGATAAGAATTTAAAGAAATCGGTAGAGTATTTCATTAGTAAAAAATGTGTTAAAACAGATAATAAAACGAACCGTTGGTTCACGAATGACCTAAAAGCCTTAAGGGACAAGAAAGTGGAAAAATACCAAGTAGCCAAATTTCACAACAGTTACGAAAGATGGCGAGAATACAAAATAATTAGAAATAAATATAAGATGGAAATAGTCAAGGCAAAAAACCAGTATATAAGTAACAAGATTAAACAAGCAAACAGTCAGAAGGAGATGTGGCATGAAATAAAGAAATTGATCCTGAGACAACGAAAAAACAAAATCAATAATGTATGCTTTGATGGAAAAGAGTACGCAGATGCAAGTAAAATAGCTAACAACTTCAATTACTTCTTCGTACAAAGTGTAAAGGACATTAGGCAATCAATTCAAAATGTGCAATATATGAATTTCATAGACCAACCGGAAAGCATATTTCAGTTTCATCAAATAACTATGGAAGAACTCGAAACAGTATGCAAATCATTAAAAAATAAAGCTGATTTCGATAAAATAAGCCCCAGGATGGTTTTAGATAACTGGAATACATTAGGAGACACATTGTTACAGTTGGTAAATGAATCGCTAAGGAAAGGAGAGTTTCCCAGTTCATGGAAGGAATCAATAGTTACACCAGTGGAGAAAGTTATAAACACGAAAAACAGTGAAGAGTTTCGACCTGTAAACACTTTAAAGACACTCGAGAAGATTATTGAAGTAGTTGTTAAAAAACAGCTGATGGAATATATAGAAGGAAATAATATATTATCGGTGTTTCAATCTGGTTTTCGAAAAAATTATTCATGCGAGTCAGCAGTAAACCATATAGTCAATGAGTGGAAGGATGGTGGAAGCGGAAAAAAAACGATGGCAATTTTCCTTGATTTTAAAAGAGCCTTTGAAACCATTGATAGAGAAATATTACTAGAAAAAATGTATAGATATGGTATTCAGGGAAAGGAACTCGATTGGTTTAGATCGTTTTTAACAAACAGAACACAAAGAACAATGGTAAATAAAACTGTGTCGGGAGTTATCGAAGTGAAGCAAGGTGTACCGCAAGGATCAATATTAGGGGCACTTCTGTTTATAATTTATATCAATGACATGCCCGCAGTGATAAAACAATGCAATATTATGCTTTATGCAGATGACACACTAATATATGCCCAAGGAAAGGATGCACAGGAATGTCATGAAAAATTAATGAGCGATATTGATCGACTTGTTGTTTGGCTAAATATGAACAAGTTGAAGCTTAATGAACAAAAAACAAAGTTAATGGAGGTAAACCTAAATAGCACAGTGAGAGTAGAAATAAATGGTAAGAACATTGAAAAAGTAAACAAAATCAAATATCTAGGAATGATTATTGATCATGATTTGAAAATGGTTTTCAAAATAAAGCACGGATTTGCACCAGGATACTTAACAAAAGGAGTCAAACAAGTGGGGGAAGCGCAACCATACATGCTACGAAATGTCAATAATCTAAGACTACGTAAACAAAATTCCACAAGATCACAGAATACGATTATATATAAAGGTTTTCAGTTATTTAATACGCTGTCAAATGATGTTAAGAAAGAAAGGAATTTTAAATTATATAAAAGAGAATGTATAAAATTTGTAAAAAGAAATATTTAAATAGCAATAATAACAATATGTGAATTTAATATTATTAATGTTATAATGTAAAGTATTAAAAATACTAATAAAGAATTTACTTACTTACTTAAAAAAAAATCTGCTTGCATAAACTATCAGTCAGCACAAAAAAAATAACACTTAAGCCCGTGGTAAACGACATGGAAATTGTTGCAGGTACATGCGAGCCTGACGTCAAAATCTGTCACAATACTTGCATGGAGTTTACATGTCGTGTACTACCCATATTTGTGACAGTCGCATAGAGTCACGCATGTACATGTGAGTCCATGCTACGCCTTTATCGCATGCAAACATGTGACTTATTCGCATGCCGTGTACTAGCGAGCAGCATGTGATTTCGGACAACATGCGACACTTCATGGCTCAATGCCATGGAAACATCACATGCGAGTAAACGAATTCCTACCGTCGCATGTTTCAAGTATTAGGACGTGGGCACAATGGATTTATTTTTTTTATAAAAAAATGGTTTAACAATAAAAATGTGTTTTTTAGATTTAATGCGAATAACGATGCTTTGAATGGTATGTAGATAAGCAACATTTTGTATTCATATCATACTAATGCTAAGGAGTTTCAGTTAAAATCTGTATCTGACAGTTTTCTAATGTGAGTCATAAATACTTTCTAGAGTTTTTTGTTCGCTCCACACGTGGGGTCTAAGACGTACGAATTCTGGGCTTACGTAGCAAACTCTACCTTTTATTCCGAGTGAATTTTTCATAGAACAACGAACAATTTTGGGCCATGATCCACACAACATTTATTTTAAAAAAACATATTAAAATATGCTTTCGGTAACAAAATTTATTATTACAAGGGATCTCAAATCGTCCGAGGGACCCTCATCCGCAATGGAAGCAATTTGACACATGGAAAAAAGATAGACTTTGTTTGACAAATTTTTGCGCTCATGCTATCGACATATAAAAAAACTTTCTTAACAATAAATTTCGTTTTCACTGAAGCCCTCAAAAAATAACCAACAGAAATCTAAATAAATCTATTGTGTCTCCATCCTAATGTACAAAGCCCACCAAATCGCATTTGTCAGCATAAGACGGTCGGAAGCACAATGGCACCAGATTTTTGGATTACCTAGCAAGTTATTGAATTGGTTCGCTTAGCCCTTTCACCCAAACACACCTCCTTTTAAGTTTGGGGTTGAAAATGCTCACTGAACTCAGCTTTTTTGGCATTTTTAATTTGATTTGTTCGCAAAATAGCAATCATTTCCAGTTTGTTTTCGACATTTTAAAACTTTATAAATAACAAACTGAACCACACTTCAAGTGTCGTCATGACAGCGAAAGAGTATATTCGCATGGATACATGTCGTGTTTTAGGAAACCAATGTTTATGCTGTGTTTTTGTTCCTAGAACGCTACGCATGCGAACCGTCTTGCATGTCGTGTACTAGTGCCACATGTGCGCACGACGCATGCAAAAATACATGCGAACAGTTTCCATGCGAGGGACACATGCGATGTTTTGGGATAAGTTCTATATATATTTTGCATGCAACGACATTAGATCGCGGGATGGCTGTAACGAATTTTTAACCTGAATGCGTGATTTTTCGGTGACGTCAGGCCCGCATGTATCTATCTTACATGCAACGATTTCCATGTCGTTTACTACGGGCTTTATTGATACATCATTATCTCAAGTCAAGACCAATCATTCAACTTTCCAAATAACAAAATTTCACCATTCAAGATAAAATAGCTGATTTCTCTTAACTGCACTACATTCCCCTTAACAGATACACAAGGCAAGAACACAATTTTATTGCCATTATTTTATCTTTACGCATCTTTTATTATTTATGAACTCCAGTAGGAATCCAATAAATAGCAGATTTATTTTCGTGCCCATAAATAGTCGAACATTTTAAGGGGTTCCCCTAGTGAATACAAAGAGCGAAGGAGTCAAATTGGCACAATAACCACCACCAAGAATAACTCGTAACTTGACGGTACTATTCAGAGTTCAAAGGCAAGCGACCTAAGTCCTGACCGCAATGTAAATTATAAGCTCATACATATTTCCATAACATACATATGTATGTATATGGTTTGGAAACTCCAGGACGAAATTTATTCGCTTCATTCCGTTTGATTAACATGAACCGTGTGTTTAAATCATGCATCTCCACCTCCATCAAAAGGTGTCAAAAGCGCAGCGACTAGACAGCGGCTTAATGCACAAATGACTTATTGTTATAGTAAAATATTGGAGTTTAGATTTCAGCTCGAACGGGGACAGGAGAAATCAATTTTCCGGGGAAAAATGTCGTAATGGGGTTCAAAGAAGCGCTCAGTTTGTTTGTTCAATGGAGTTACGTTGTTCATTAGCGATGAGTATTTGTATGAACGCAATTCCGTGTACCATTAATAGAGTTGTGGATTCGACTTGAAGCACGTTTATTGCCTTAAGGAAGGTGGCAACGCCAATTCGTACAGTAATCTTTCTCGCACCCGCTTAGCAGTTACCTTTAACTCAGATGCAAGGGACAAAATTATAGGGTTGCAGTGCGGTGCAGTCGATTATACCTCGTGTGCTGCTGCTGCAGTCCACTCCGGGTCATAATTCTTTCAAAAGGGGGTAATTGAAATTTATTATGATTATTGCGGTGTGCAGTTAGTACATTACGCTTATGGTGGCGGTGCCTTTTTATTGGGCTGTTATATTGTTTGAGCCAGCCAATTTGCATTGTTGATATTTATATGACACAGGCACAGAAAAACACTTTGCCGGGTGCTTAAGGGGCATGAGTTGAAGCAGAAGTGAGGCGATTGAGTTGTTAAGCATCATGGAATGTTGGATAACTTGAATTTTGATGCAGATAATTTAATAATACTTCCAGGAAGCATACAACTCTTGAGAAAATATAAAACAAATTTTTGGACAAAACATAAAATAACATTTTGGAGTCATGCAATTAACAACTGATGCAAATGAACTGTGTTTCAAATTCATTACGCAAACTAGCAGGATGCTGACAGTAAAGTATTGAACATACATGAAACAGACTAAAATGTCTTGTTAAAATTACTTGTTAAAATTTTTTACAAAACCATACGGCAACCGACTTCAAAACTTTCCCAATACTGTACGTGTGCTGATAAGTCCCGGGATAAGATAGTTGCCTTCTGCAATTAACGTGATACACCTAGTTTCAAAAATTTCGATGAGCCTTCGATGGATTCCTCGACAAGAATCTCTTACTCTAGAGCCACCGCTTGAAAATTGGGAACATATGATAGTCGCTGGGAAACAAGACTGGAGAATACGGTTGCTGAGCAACCAATTCTAAACGTAATTGGTCCCATTTGGCCATCGTGTTCAAAGACTTGTGTGCCGGTGCGTTATCATGGTGGTTGAGAACTTTATTCTTCGCTACATGAGGCCTTATTTCTTCGTTCAGATCATCCAATTATCATTAACTATGCATAACACTCTCCTGTAACCGTTCTTCCCTTGTAGAGATAATCGATGCAGATTATACCATGTGCGTCCCAAAAAACGGAGGCCAAAGCCAGCCACTCTGCAGACTGCTTATTGGACACTGACGTATGGTAATGGACCCACGTTGTATCCGCCGTCATTAAAACAGCGCTGTTGTTTCACCTCCAAGATGTATCCCGCCCGTTCTTTTAACTCAGCAACTCGCGCAACTTTGCTTATTGATAGCTCAAAACGATTCGACGCACTCGCTGGGCAATTTCCACAATCCTAGCCTCATTTGGCCTTCCTGAGCGAGGTGCTTGTACGACCCATTCTAAATTCACTACACCACTGAAAAACTGTTGTTCTCGAAGGAGCAGATGTTGGACAACATTTCTGCAAAAAACGCAATGATTGTTCGAAAGTTTTTCTCCATTCCATCAAGAAACAATGATTGTTTAAGTTGCGATACTCCTTTTTTTCCTCTTAGTTTTCTACTGCAAAAGTAGCGTCACCAAAAAGATTGTGGGGTGCATACAAATGGGCGGAATTTTATGAATCTTTACACATAAATTAGTGACAGAAGAGCATCTCTTAATGAAACATGATCATTTACTAGAAGCGCCATTTATTTGAAAATCCTGGGACTTTTCAGCCCTTTAGCAAGTGCACATATTTTAACCAAGTCAAGGATAAAAATTGACCGAGTTCGAAAATGTTTTTTGCGTGGTTGAAACCTATTAAGACCTAAATATACTCTACTAGTTGTATTCGCATCTTCGAATACATAAATTTCATTCAGTATCGTATTGTATATTGTTAATATTTAAATGTCAATAGTTTTTACATTTAACATTTTTTAACTCAATGAAAAATATTATTTTTTAAAATTTTACTTTACTTTAAACTTATTAGTGGTACGTGAAAGTTAATGTTAGAATTCAACAACTACCGACAGTTTGCTGAATTCTCTGGAAAAATAATCAAATACGAGCTCGCATTTTTTAAACGAGTTTCCGAACTCTGCTGCCGCTGCCGGTTTGAGTCAAGTTTCTGGTCTAAATTAATATATTAAAAAAACGTAATCGATTTTATCAGAACGATTTTATTAAAGGTAACAATAGACATCCAAGGTAAAGTTCCTTAGAAGAATTGTACATGTTTGTTTGTATTTTTATTGAGATGACTCGAGTTACTCCATTGTTGCTGATCACTGTAACGGAAAAAGGGTCCTTTCAAGGGTGTACGAAAAAGAAAAAGGCGAGTCATCCCTTCAAAAATGTTGTTAACGCATCTTTATTATTTTTTGGCCAAAGAAGAAAACGTTTTCAAGCTAGTTGATGCGTGAAGAAAATAAAGAGCTCCAGTTTTTATTCTTCATTACTTGCATTCCATTAAAAGCCTTGCTCGGGACAAAAAGTATGATTTTTATGACTACGATTGTCCTTTTGTTTTGGTTGAAATGAATTCGGGGCCGACCAAAGTCAAAATTAATTCTTTAAGAAATTCGTTTATCGTGTGGCAGGAATGATCAGAATCAGAATGAGCTTCCGTGTCTTAAGCTCCCCCGAACTACAGACAACGAACAAGTACTAGTAACAACAGGCATAGATCCGTCAGAAGCGATTGAAGATGACAACTTTTTTGTGATTGAAGAACCCCAGGAGAAAGTTAAAGTATTAGGTGCGACCTGATGTATATATGGTGAATGTTAGCACTCGCTCAAACCATATCTTGGAAGATCGCGTCCTCGTACACAACTCCGACCTTCAAAATGATATTGAGCGCTCGCGATCGGAGAACATTGGTTTTACCATTATCAATGACGTTAATTTGGTAAATGATTTCATCGCCAATGAAGGTATTTATCCTCCGTACATTTCAAAGGAAAATCTCCTGGTTATCTTCGGTTCACTGAGAAGTAAGAAACCTGTGGGAATCGACGAAATACCAAACTGTTCTTAAACACCTTCCTTTAGAAGTGGTAAACATTAACGCTATCCAGTTTAATAATTTGCTCATTGGAAGACAGTGAAAGTGCAACCAATTCCTAAACGGAACAAAGACAAATCCAATCCGGCAAATCTCCGGTCAATAAGTGTCCTTCCGACAAAAATATTATTCCGGGTAACCAATTCGGTTTCAGAGCGGAGCATGATTGCATACACGCCGCGTCTAAACTGGTATTGGATATCCAATGGAACAAAGGTAAGAAACAATGCACGGGTGCTTTGCTGATTGACTTGGAAAAGGCCTTTGTTTGGTTGCAGGGGATCTTTTTCAAGCTTGACTAGCTCGGCATAAGCAAACCGCTGCAGACAGTTTATTGTGAAAAATAGCAGTGTGACGTCTGCTGTGACTTTTAAATTAAAAACGGTCTAAACTGACTTCAATCAATCAATTCAAAGATCAATTTCCAAAAGTGTAAGGCCATTCTGTTCGGGACTTTGTTGTCGTGTGCATAGATTGGCGGTACCGATAATTTTCCACGTGGGCCGAAAAGCTGTGGACGGGCGAGTCAACTACGAACAAGACGTCGCAAGTAGCTCACTGGAGACCCTCAGGTTTAGTTGGGCGGTTTCAGACCGCGACAGAGCGGATGTCGAAAGGCAACATAAACAGTTTTGGTGGTTGGACGAAGACTAGAACTCTGTCGACTTTTAGTAATTTTGAGTGCACTAAAGGCAATTTTTTAGCATGTCCTGTCAGCCTTGGCCGGCTTATATATGTTTAAGGTAGTTTAAGTAGTTATTATAGTATTGTAAGGTATTTAAAATGTTAATTTAAGATAGGTTAAGATTGTAGTTTAGATTTCATTTAAGTTATTAGATATTAATGTAAGTAATATTTAAAAAAACATAAAAAAGTCATGAGATTAAGTTTTTTGGTTCAAAAATCTATATTTTTCTTAATTTTAAAATAGTTACTTAAATTGAAATATATAAAAGAAGTATTAAGTCGATAGACATTATTTTTAATTCGTTAGGATTAGGTTAGAATGCCCGAAGAGGGCCAGTAAGTTAGTGTATGCATAGTTAAGTTAATTTAGCTAGCCTTAAGCGTTTTTGTCTAGCATATAAGGAACAAATTAATTTAAATAATAAAAATGCGTATGAAAAAAAAAATATTTAAATATAGAAGCCAGAAGGAATTTTCTTTCTCTAAAAGTAGTTAATGCTTGGGCCGAAAGAAGTGCCGAACTAGAGAAGGATTTTCATACAAAAAATATTTTTTGGCATAAAATTCATTTTTAAGACCATTTCTCCGCGCTAGTTCCTCATCGCATTTATTTTGTTATCAGTTGGAAATAAAATGTATTCATATTTTTTTTTTTAAAGAATGTCATCTTGTTTTTTAAACTTAAAGATTCAGTGCATTTTTTATGTTTATAATTCAAACGTGTTGTCGCTTTTGTCAGGTTAATTTAGTATTATATATTCTGATTATTTCAGTTAAGCTTTATATAATTTCCGTCAATAATCTAATAAAATAAATTTAAAAAACTTAAGCTGATTGGAGTTTAAAAATAAAAAAAACTAAACAGACTCGTTGATTTAAGTTCGATCTTTCTTCAATATACATACATACATGAGTTTCTATTATTTGAGAATGTATACATTCAAAACTAAATAACAAATGAGAATAAAAAAGCGCCCAGTCGGCGCCTAAACCAATCTGAATTCGATACGCCCCTCAACACGTTTGACTTAACTATTTGAGTTTAAATAACAAATTTCGACAGGAACTCCTAACAAGATCAATAAAATTCCAAATTGAAGAATGAATTAGTAAACGCCAAAGAGAAATATTTGAAGTTGGAAAGGCTTATGCCATAGATACACACAATGTTAATCAATTACATTATTTTGCATATTTCGAACAAAATACATTTAAAGAATAGATTTCATAATCAGCTAACGTATTGTAATGCAAAACATGTTCCAATCAATTATGGAATTATGATTATTTGATTTAATTTTTGTTTCGTTTTTTTTTTTGTTCATATTTAATATTTTAAAAGTTGTACGAACTAGATCGTAAATTTCTGAATATAAGATTCCCAATCCAAAGAGTTGGACTTAATAAGCCGGATTAGTGTCAGTTTTCTTTTTTTTTGTTGTTTTTTTTTAAGTCAGTCAGCCTATTTGGAGTTTTATGGTTCTCACTCACAAAATATCTTCCTTTTACACACGTCGTCTTTAAACATACAGCTCATCAATCATCATGGCTCAAGGTAGTCACTTAAGTGGAAATCCAATCTCCTATAGCCGTTTGTGCACTGATTATCGATCGATGGTATTTTAAATCAAAATTCACTTGTTAACTTGTTTATAGTTGTGTTTTTGGGCATACATTAATATCCCGGCAACGAAATCTATAACAGGAAATGAAAGACTGTCACCCAACCCGAATCATCAATCACGCAGGTCATCAACGAACTGTGAAGGAGTTTGTTCTAGCAGCTTCGTGTTTGCAAAATAATAATTAGCATTTTGACATTTTACTACAAAGAAGAAAATGGAAAATTGATTTTTTTTTTTCGCTCGAATATGTGAATAAGATTCAATTTAGATATGACTTCCAGTTTACTGGGCTGAAGCGTGCTACAAATAATGATGTACAACCCCCCTTTACGTATGTATGTTCATGTATAATTAGTTGCAACTTAGCCTTAGTGAGACATTCAATTTTTAAGTAAACTTGCCAGGCCAGAAGAGGGTTAATTGTTTACTTTGAAGTAAACTTTCCCCGACAAAGTTTGTGCGTCTTCTGCAGTCGATGTTTCAAGCATTGTGTCGGAAAGTAGCTTTTATATTCGGCGGATAAGATCACAGCTTTCATGAAGTTCGAAATATTTTTTATAAGAAAATTAGAGTTGATATTTGATTATTTTATTGCCCGTTTTTCACAGTCGGGAACTTGCAGCCTGTTTATCCGCCTACCTATATTTATGTGTATCTTTTATACCATATTAAGTCGCTGTTGGTGCCGAGAGAATCGTGTCGCCTGTGGCGTTACCGAATATTTTTTGATTATTGAAATGGCCGTTCAAGAGATGAGTATTGGAAATCAGTATCAAATGAGTGTTAATGTGAAATATTCTTGGATTGGTGTTAAATGCGTCACATTAAATCTGAAGCATAATAATTTTTGACCAAAACTGGTCGGTGATCATAGTTCTCATGTTTAGTATGCAATATTTATGTACTTACATCTACTAGGCAATTTAAAGACTATTCTCTTGAAATTAATTAATTCAAATTCATTTATGATTAAACTGAGCCGAACTCTGGATATTTTATGAGAATGAATAACTTAATTAGAAATATACATATATATGTATAAAAGGAAGAATACAGCGTCAAATTATCTCTATCTGTATGTAGACCAAACAAACCAATCATCATGTTATTTTTTTGCAATTTTCGCAATGACTGAATAAAAATTATAGACCAACCAGCGGATAAACAACCGACGGAGGCGCTATTGTACGCTTCGATTCAGAAATTTATGTTTCATCGGTTTCTTTAAAGAGACTGCAGATAGAACAGTACAAGAACTTGCATAAGTTGCGAGAAAAGAGTGTTTTTGTAGGAAAATAGTACCTTTCATTGATTTTTAATTCCTCAAAAACTAAGTTTTTTTTTCGGGTAGGTAAAAACCTTCATAATCACATTGAGAATTTTACTCGCTAAAAAACCTCCCATGTTTTCAAGACTAAGACTATGTTTAGTAGAAGTAGTGTCATTTTCTGTAGGTCATCGTAGGTCATTTGTAGGTAGCTTTCCAGTGAAGACACCTACTTGCTCGGCCGTAACATGTGGTTTTTACTAAAGCCCTAGATCTGACGGTCTTGTACGTAGAAGTCGGCGCACAAGGTTCGTCTCATCCAGAGTTTGTATTTGCAGTGCTCGTGGAGACGAGAACGAATCTATCGAGCGAAGCTAGTTGCTTCCTCATACACGGAAGCCACTCCCAAATCTCTGTGAATGTCGCTATTACTTATACCATGGAGCATTCACGATTCATCTTAATGTTTGTTTTGAAATTTTTGCTATTATCGATCTATTGCTTGCTTTGGTAGAACCTCAAAGTTGTATAACGTACGTGCAATTGGGTTTTATCACTTGCTTATATAGGAGCAGTTTTTTGTATGAATAAGCTTAGTTTTCAATTTCTCCCGAGGAGCCAATTTACTTCTCTAAGCCTGATTTCGAGCTCGTCACTTAAGTTTCGCATTTAAAGTCATTCGAAAATATTTCACCTCGTTTGCAAACGGGATTTGAATCGGGTTTAGAAAAACAGTTTTCGCGTTGACGTACGACTGTATCGTCTATTGCCGTGTTATCCGCGAACGTGGCTACGACTACGATAATTTCTACATCTTGTGGCATATCTCTTGTAAAGAGCAAGAAAAGAATCGGACCAAGTTCAGGTCTCTGGGGAACACCGGCGCGAATTTCTTTGAATTCTTAGTATTCAGTCCCGCATCTAACACGGAAAAGTCTGTTTAGCTTGCTAGTATTTTAAACTATTTCTCCTGTTAAAATAAGCCTTAGTTTATGCTTAAGCCCATCATGCCATACTTTGTCGAAGGCTTGTGATACGTCGAGAAATTTAATAGAGCAAATCTTTTTCCCTTCAACGGCTTTTTCAATTATGTTTGTTATTCGTAGACATTGTCGTTTGATACGTGAAACAAAATATAAATACATGCAAAAGCACGGGAATGGTAATGATTGTCGTTGAAAAAGCATTTGACACTGTCTGGCACAATGGGTTACTACATAAGATGCTCAATCTTTAATTTCTAATGTACCATGTAAGAATCATCCAATCCTTTTGATGTTCTCGCAGCTTCAAAGTTTCTTTAAACAATGTCCTTTCAAACATTTTCCATATTCCAGATGGAGCTCCTTAAGGATCAGTGCTTAGTCCTGTTCTCTACAATGTGTACACCTCTGATTTCCCTCACCTGAGTAGCTGTGATACCAGTACATTTTCGTCAGATGTAATTAGTCTTAGTTTTGAAATCAATCTACAATCTGCCTTAAATACAGTCCAAGCGTACTATAACAATTGGAAAATAAAATTCAATGCTTCTTTTTTACTTGTAAAAGAAAAGCTTGTCTGCTTCCAAGCAACAGACTTTTAATAGATGGTATGTTGGAATTCACTTGGACAAACGCTTGGCCTATAATCTCCACTATCCTATCCTATCTAAGAAGTCGTTAACAATGTTAACATCACTATTAAAACTCTATCCTTTTCTTAACAGAAAATCAAAGCTCTGCAACGAGAACAAATTATTGATTTTCAAAGCAAGCAATTATGTTTTATGGATCCCCTGTATGGAGCAAATGTGCTAAGACAGATTTACGTAAAATACAAGTCGCGCAGAACAAGACACTCAAATTGATATTGAACCTTCCTTGGCATTTCTCAACAAATGAATAACACTATCTGGCGCAAATTGAAATTGTGCAAGCGAGAATTGCAAAACTCGCCGCTAAGTATAATATTTCTTGTTTATCAGCTGGCAACGACTTGATTTCAAATCTAGCTTTGTAAAACTATTATCATCTAATCTATAAATATATTCTTAATCAATTTTTGTTATATTGTCTATTTATTAATTTATTTATTTATTCACTCTTCAATTTATTTATTTATTAAAATGTTTATTAATTTATTTATTTACTTGTTTAGTAATAAATTTATATATCTATTTATTTATTTTATTCATTTAATTATTTATTTAATTACTTATCTATTTATTTATTTATTAATTTATTTATCTATTTATATTAGTTATTTATTAATTTATTTATTTATCTATTTATTAAAATGTTTATTTATGTATTTATCTATTTATTTATTTATTTACTTGTTTATTTATAAATTGGTATATTTATTTATTTATGTTATTCATTTATTTATTAATTTATCTATTTATTTATTTATTAACTTATTTACTTATTTATTTATTTATTTATTTACCAATTCTGTGATTGGAATCAAGTTCTACTTATCTCAACAACTGATCTTAATCCTCTTCTCTATTGCCCTGGGCAACTTAAATCTGATGGAGGTTTTTCTAGTGGCTTTTCCTTCAAAACTATTTTTCTGTGATATATATTTTTTGTCGTTCGGACTCGGTTTCGAAACCATTATGACTTCTGACCATCCGCTTAGTCCAATTTTGGCATACTCTTTCCAACATTTCGGCCGGTATCTCAAGAATAAATGCTTCAATGTTGTCTTCCAATGCGTCAATTGAAGCAGGCTTGTCTGTATAGACATTAGCTTTAACATAGCCCCACAAAAGATAGTCTAAAGGCGTTAAATCGCACGATCTAGGCGGCCAATTGACCGGTCCCGAACGTGAAATAAAATGTTCACCGAACTCGCCTCTCAATAAGTCCATTGTTGGGCGTGCTGTGTGGCATATGGCACCGTCTTGTTGGAACCACATGTCATGCAAGTCAAGCTCCTGCATTTTGGGCAAAAATAAAGTTGGATATCATCTCACGGCAGCGCCCACCATTCACAGTTACGTTACGATTCGCATCATCTTTGAAGAAGTACGGTCCAATGGATGCATTGGTAGCACTTGCAATGCTTCTGGCTGATATTCACTCCAAAATCGACAATTCTGCTTATTTATGTACCCATTGAGCCAAAAATGAGCTTCGTCGCTGAACACAATTTTTCGGTAAAAAAGTTGATCTTCGGCCAACTTTCCAAGAGCCGCATTTTGATAATAAAATTCAATAATTTGCAAGCTTTGTTCGTTTGTAAGACGATTCATGGTTAAATTAAAGACCAAACTGAAGATGTTTGACAGTGAAACAAAACACGAAACGTGTGTCAGCTGTTTAAACCAGTGTTGCCAAAAAGATAATAGCTAAAAAATCACCCTTTGCATCGAATGAGCCTTTAATAATGTGAAAGTACATTCAGCGACATTATGGAATAGGCTCTAAGGGAGTTATCCCACTTTGGTAGGGACAAGCGGTGATGACATCAAACCGTACAAAACTAAGTTAGTTCTATTTTTGAGACCACCGAAGCTAAAAGTTAAAGCTTCAAAGTTAATTTTTGTGACTGCAATGAAAGTAAAATTCGGAGGAGCGAATTTTTATCTGGCATTATGCGTTTGCAACACCTCAAGATAATCTGGAAACAAAGCATAATTTACAAAATATCATTGGATACGTACTTAAAAATCAACAAATAACTCGATCTGGAGGAATGAGACAATGAGACGCGGAAGAAAGAGACAATGAGACACAATGGGAATGGAAATGAATTCTGATTGCCTGTTTTTCTTGCACCGAACTTACACAAGTGACAACAAATTTGTCAAATCGTTTGCCACTGATGTAGATCGTAGTATTTGAGAATGTTTGTGCCCGTGCCTGTGTTTGCATTGATGCTTGCGTTGACCATTCCCTACCGATTTTCTTTCACACAACAAAGGGATGGCCGGACAAAAGATCCCATTCACACCAGTTATTTATGAGTTTCTTCAAACTCGAAATTGAAATTATAAATGATTTATTAATTTTTATCATTTGGTTGTTGTTTGGATTTATTTTTGTTTATTTTTCTTTCTGTGTTTTTTAAAAAAATTGTCAATCGATTTTTAAAAATAAGCTTACTGCCAATTTCTTTACATGAGTCGGTTTAGTGCCAAGTCTAGCTGGTCCAGGTAAGGTATCAATGATAAGTTAGTTCTTTTGCATTTCTTTAAATTCTTAAAACCGGGTCTCAATTCGCCACGCAGTAAATGCAGATTCCCTCTGATGTCATAAAAGAAAAGCGCGGATGCAAAATTAGTTTAGTCCTTGTAGATGCACAAAACTTAAGTTTGTTAAAAAAATAGGGGGTTGACGCGTATGTATTATTTTGTGCAGCGTTATAATTGATCGTTATTTAAGAAGGTTATCAAGAGTGAGGTTGCAGATCTGTTTGGAGAAGTGAGAAACGCGGTCATATCTTCGCAAGCCAAACACGTATCGAGCAGCATTGTTATAGGCAACATTGAGTTTACGGCTACTAACCGAATCACACTAACCGAAGACTTCGCACCCGTATGTGAGTATAGGTGGGGGTCTTGGCTAAAAGGATTCGAATTTTTTTGGGAGTGGAGTATTGGATCGCCCACAAGGAGCGCAGAGCACCATGATCTTTTCCCGCTGATATGTTTATATGATCATTCCAGGTTAAAGTTAATTTGAATGTCATACCCAAGTTTTTTGCCATGTTCACATATTCAATCACACCGTTGTTGAGACGGATCTTTGGAAAGTGCGAAGTACTTACGGCTTTCTTTGAGATAACAATGCACTTACCCTTTTTGGGGTTAATAAGAAGGAAATTCTTTTGTGACCAGTTAGATCGTAGTTCATGCAGCTAAAACAATGATTAGTTGAATCGAACGAACATTAGTTATGACGTTGGGTGTCATCTGCATACATTTCAACGTAGGAGTAAGTGACTATTGATGGTAATTCGTTTATGTAGAGTGATAATAGGAGTGAACCCAATATGGATCCCTGGGGAACTCCACACGTATTTGGAAGAAACTCCGACATTTAACTATTAACACACACTGCCTGCTGTCGTCTTCCTAGATACGAACACATGAGACTAACCGCGCTTTTAGAAAAATTATATTTTCTCGAAAGCTTATTGCCTAAGATTGTGTGATTGACAGTGTCAAATGCCTTAGAAAATTCAAGGAGCACTAGGAACGTGACCTGGTTTTTATCCAAATTCTGTCTTATGTCATCGAAGATAGTCAGCAGTGCGGTGGAGCAGCTATGATTCGTGCGAAAGATATCTTGGTAATCAGGAGATTATACTGATGGAGGTACATATCAATTTGTTTCTGCATGATTCTCTCAAAAACTTTGGACAAGAAAGAGAGTATTGTAACTGGGCGGTAATCTTTACCTGATGTGTTCTTTGACTTCTTCCACAGCGAGGGAAACACTCCTGTCGTAATAATAGTTTGATTTTAAAGAGAGAAGGCTTTCAACCTCATACGCCTGGCTTACGCCAGAAAAAGCGAATACAACCGAAGGTGACGCTGTGGCGTTTCCATTAAGATTGAGAGCTTGCGAAGGAGAACAGGCTATCGAAGGGGAATGCGACGCGAAACTTTCGTTTAATACATTACCATAGATGTTATCGAGATGTTTACTTTTAAGCTTGCCGACACCAATCTCCTTCAAATTTTTCCATTTTTGTTTGCCTGGTAGCAACGAATTAGAGTGCTTCGAGTAAAACCACATTTTTGCAGATATTGCGAAACGCTTCCACTGGGTGTATGCCTGATCGCGTTTTTTCATAGGCTCACGGATGACCCGAATAGGGTTGTGTCAGGTATTTTATGGCTGATTTGTCCATTGACGATAATTCAGCAAAAAAGATTTTCATCTTCTGCGTTGTCTCATGTCTGCTAACCTTTAGTTAAGTATGGGCTTATCTTAACATGCATACTGTTCGACTGCGAATAATCCTTGTTTGATACAATTACATGCGCCGATTTTATAGAATCGCAGGATTATTCGCTGTAAATGGAGTCGCTCGCCAAATAACGTTTTCTTGAGTATCCAGAGTCACCTGTTAAAACGTGGTTTCCAAATTCATTAGCTTTTAATCGAGTGTGCACGCTGGTCGCGGAGTGATAAGCAATTGCTGCTCAGGCATTGCAGAACGAGCTCTGATTAAAGATTAAAAACAATACAGCATATAGCTTGAATTACATCGAATTCCTATTGTTACTGTGGCCGTGGGTAATATATTTCATCCATTACCGTAAAAAATGTTGTTCTCGACAGTCGAAAAAAATCGATTATGTCCCAAGCGTTCACAGTATTCCGCTATTCCGCGTCGATTTTTCTGTTTTTAATTCATAGTTATTTTATCTTTTTTAACAAGAAAGGAAAAAATGATAGAAATTTCTTAAGGCTACTTAACTGCGATAACATAACTTACTGACCCGTGCAGGTGCTCTAAGCATAACATAATGAGTCTATGCTATTCGAAAAAAGTTCTTAAATTAATTTATTAAAAACATGACTTATTTAAAAACAATGAAAATTATTGTTTAAAAAAATTTTTGTAAATGAACGTACTTTTTACGATTTTCCATTCCTTTTTCATCGTCCACAACTTCATTGAATTTATGGAACAAATTATCTTCGCTAAAAATCAAATCCATTTTCAATTTCGAACAGAAATTAGAAAATAATTCCATAACAATAAAAATCGAGTACTAGCTTCTAGGTCTTGTGATGAAGAAATGAAATTGGTATATTCCAAGTACTAACGCCTGTAAAGTGCCGACTCAGAGGGTCCAGATGATACCGAGTACAGGCTTGTACCCGGTACCAAATTCAGTAGATTAGTACATTGGTAATTGGTGCAAAAATAACGAAGTAATAATTTTAGTACCTATATTTATTCCAATATCGGTAAAAGCCATAGTACTCTGTGAAGAAATCGGGCGTAATTGTTTTATTTCAACACCCGAGAGTTGAAGTTCACGAAGTATTGTTCAATAAAATTGAAAAATTCATTTGGGTGCGATTCGACCTGTCCACACTATGAACTTCCCATTTGATGATAAAAAAAATATTAACATTAATTGATATTTATTTTCGGTTGCGTTTGAATACTTATTTCTACTCAGGGAACCTAAGACTTAATTACGCTTTACTTTTAACCATTTTTTTGTGAAACAGTTGTTGGTCTGCTTTAAATAATTCTAGTGCGAAAGCGGCGTTCCTTGTGGAGCGGGCGTAGTCTGATTACTTCAGTGACAATACGGATGCGGTTATCGAAGTGAATCAAATACTCCAAAAAAAAATCAGTAATCAGATATTCCTCCTTTAAGTAGTAATTAATAAATATTGAAACAGTCCATTGCCATAATAGTTTGGAGTCAAGATGGTGGTGCAAAGGCATATAGTTTCAGTCGAGATGTGGAAAGCTTTGCTTCCGAGCTAAGGAAGAATGCAACATGGGATTAAGACCACATATTTTCAAAAAAAATTGGCTTGCGTAAAATAGGCAACTCACTATTAGTTTTAAAATGACATTTCTAGACTGTTATTTCATATCATTTCATTCAAGGCTATGAATTAAACATCATCATTCATGGAATGACATTTCTTCGAATATTTTCTCAATGTTTTTGCTCAGTATTGGAATTATCTTGTTCGTGTGCGGACTTTTTTTTTTGAATGACAGACCAAAATTTATTGTGTTTGTCTTATTGTTTCTCTGACGAAAAAAACAATAGTCTAATGAAAAAGTGGATTAATTAAAAATATCTCTGCCAGCCTATTCGATAGATCCGGAATACAGAAGCACAAGACTATCGAAATTATTTTGAAATGAGTTCTGATAATAACATTTATTAATTAAGCTTACTTAGTACACGTAAGTGTATTGAATTTTCTTTTTTCTTCAGCTCGTCAGGCATCTTTTCTTGATTTTCGCAAAACTTTTATGAACTGCATAAAAGCCACACCTTATTTTGGAAATTGTCTTTACTTGATGTACCCCAAGGATTATTCTCCGTCTTTGAAGCAAAATCAACGAACAACTTCAACTCTCATCATTAGCGTCGTGAAATGTGGTTCTGCTTTCTCATTATATTTCGACTTGAACCTCGAGTAAAATGAGAATGCAGCTATATCTTGTGAGAGATTGCTATAAACACCTCACTTTAAAGGTTTTTGTGCTTAAGGTTTCCTCATTTAGCCGGAGTATCTACAAATCGTAATAAATCAAGCTTAGAAAATTTGTTTAGGGCCAATATCAATGCTTTTTATATGATGCATTTCGGCTATACTCTTAATGCCGACGGCGCTCTAAACCATTTCAATCAATTGTAATTTTCAGTTTCTGAAATAATATACTACTGTGTCCAAAAAATAAGGTGACATATGAATTTAAACTGCGCGAGTCGAAGGATTTGGAAATTTTTCTTTCTTTTTAGGTTGGTAGTACTGTCAGTGACATCTATGTGAAATTTCATGTCAAAATATTACATAGTATTTGAGATACGCGTCGTTTTGTGAACTGCTAAAAGTGAGTTTTTCGTTTTTTGCGATGTCGAAATTTATTGAGCAAAGAATTTGCATTAAATTTTGTTTGCGGAATCAATTTTCTGCTGCGGATACGTTGAGGATGGTGCAGAAAGCCTTTGATGATGAGGCTATGTCTAAAAAAAATGTTAACAAGTGGTATAGTGATTTCCAAGCCGGCTGTGAACGTGTCGAAGGCGAAGAGCGTTCTGGGCGACCATCAACCTCAACCGATGAAGCTCACGTCCAACAAATCAAAGATTTGGTGTTGAAAAACCATCGATAAACGATTAGAGACCTTGCTGATGAAGTTGGCTTATCGAAAGGCTCAGTCAATACCATTTTGAAGGATGCTTTGGGCCTCAAGCGCGTCAAATCTCGACTGGTACCGAAAACATTGAATATTTTGGAAAAAAGGCGTCGCGTTGAAGTGTGTGAAACAATGCTTTCCGACTACCAGGATGTCATAAAATGCATTATAACTGGCGACGAGACTTGGATCTATGCTTACGACCCCGAAACAGCCGATCAATCGAGTGAATATCGTGCCAAAGGAGAGCCGAGACCAAAAAAACCGCGCCAAAGTCGCTCAAAAATCAAGATCATGTTGACTGTTTTCTTCGATTATCGTGGTATTGTGCTTTATGAATTCCTTCCAACCGGCCAAACAGTCAACAAGGAATATTATTTGAACGTTATGCGTCGTTTGCGTAACTCTATCCGCCTAAAAAGGCCGGAATTGTGGAAAGACAATTCTTGGTTCTTACACGACGATAAGGCACCATCCCATACCGCACTCGTAATTCGTGATCATTTCGCCAAAAACGCAACCCATATCGTTCCGCAACCACCGTATTCACCTTATCTGGCGCCGTGCGACTTCTGGCTGTTCAACAAGCTCAAAAGACCGCTCCGGGGACACCGTTTTGATACGATAGAGGAGATTCAAGCCGCAGCGAAGACGGAACTGAAGGCCATCCCGGAAAGTGACTACAACCAGTGTTTCAAAGATTGGAAAATCCGTTGGCATAAGTGCATTGCATCGGGAGGGGATGAAATTGATTTGGAAGAATTAATAAAGAATTTTCAAAATAAATACAATGTCACCTTATTTTTTGGACACAGTAGTATATGCATGTACTTTTAAACCAACTCTAACACAAGTTTTACTCGTTTTTACACATGCTTATTCTAGCAAGTCACTTCAGATTCTATTAAAGAATGTACAGTACCAATCGGAAAATCATTTTCATATGGAATACAAGCTTGGGTCAGTTGAAGCTGATGCTGATTCTACATCTGAATTAGCAAATCCAAAAAAAAATGCGGCTAACAGAAGGTGAAGCCAATAGTACAAAAGATAGTGAAAAGATTGGCCAACGGCGACCTGAGTTGACTGTTCCACCCAAATACATCTATTATGCAAGAAATATACTTTTACGGCCTTGCTTCACTTTTTCTAGTTGCAAGATTTAATGTGTTACCAAAAGAAATATGGATGAAAACCAAAGATGTCTGGGTCGCTTAATTTACAAATTATTATTATTTTTTTTTTCAAAAACAAGTTTTTTTTCGTTTCGTTTCAATTAAAAAAATGTGTTTGAGTCAATGGCTCAGTGGTTAGTGCTTCGGCTGTTAGTGCTTCGGCTGTTGGATCATATATTCAAATCCGGGAAGGAACATCCTTCAAGGTCTATCTCTCCCAATTGATTTCGAAGAATACAACTGTCATGATAAAGCTTCTAGAGCCACTCCGGAATTGAGGTGTCGCACAAAGGATTTATTTATTTGGTTCAATCAAACAAGAAAGTAATTTGTTGATTTGATAAGAGTCTCGAGAGAGTTGACATGAGTCTCGTATATTTCGGACTTGGTTACGTCTGAAGAACATAAAACTTAATATTCCAATCCCGTAAGTAAGTCTATCAAGATGCAATCATTTTTTTCTTTTCCCAATATTTGCAGTTTCAATTCTGCTTTCAAAGCAGTTAAGAAGCACATGTTCCGTGCAATACTCGCGAAAGAAACGAACATATGCCTACCCAAAAGACAATGGGTCCAGAAAATTTGTTTCATCTTTTCAATTTTCAGACGATGATTTGACTTACAAACTAGAAAAAGGGTTTTTTAATAAAAGTGTTGTTTTCTAAGCATTATTGGAAGAAGTATTTTTAGAAATTGAACAATTAAAACTTGTTTCGCGGATCAAGATTCCGGGCCGAGAATTTCCCCTCTTGGCATAAATATATTTTGTGAAAAAAAACTTGTTAAGGATAAATAAATAAATTTTTGAAAGGAATTAGTCACTTATACTTCGAAAACATTTTTTTTTCAACGTCGTCAATATTCGTCGCTTAATATTCTAGCAATGCTCCTCCTTGAACATCAACATTGTTTTAGTTATTTTTGTTGTATAATTTTTTGCGGGTTATGACAAAATTTTTTGATGAACGAAAAACTTTGTGAACGAAAAAACATGTTACAGAAAAAGTCAAACAGCATTTATTTTCTTCATAGGTTGAATACTTGAGCCCTGCTCCTTCTTACACATGTGCTTCATTGCATTCAAAAGCAGTAAAAAAATACAAGGCTGTATGAAAATAAAAATAATAAATTCACCGGTTTTCAGCGTTTTCATAGTATTTTTTAAATAATGTTGACACATCATCATCATGTCAAATGCTAGAGAAATGATTTGCTGATTAAAAATTCTTTTTGTAATTAATAGCTTAATAGGGTTCAGTTTTAGCGATTTTGTCGCTGGATCTAGTGAATTTTTAGGACTCTCGACGATTTTTGATAAAATTTTGTCACTAAAACAAAATCTAGCGAATTTTCACTATCACATCTGGTACTACAAATTCTGTCCAAAAAAGTGGCAGCTCCGTCCTTTTTGAAAATATTCACCACTACGGTTGGTTGGTTGCAAACGTCAATGACTCATTGTTTAACTTTTCGTTGAGGAATTTTCTTGTACCTTTATCTATCCTCAACTGGGCAACTAGTCATTCTAGCAAGAATTGTAATTCGTGCTTCGTAGTTGGATTGTTGTTTCTTTCATTCTTTTTAAATATTAATTTTTGTGTTACTTTTTTTAACTGTTTGTATGCCAGCTATGAAAAAAACATAAACTCAAAAATACAGAAATGAATGGGAAAGGCATGAAGAATTTCAAGAGTGGTTGAAACCAGTCGTGAATGACATTAAAAAGGCTTTTTGTTCTTGCGAGAGTGAATGATTTAAAGAAGCATAGTGTGTCCAATGAACATAAAATTAAGTGCGATTTAATTTCCAAAAATAAGAAAAATAATTTTTCCCCTGCACACAAGGAATTAATCAAATCTCGAAGAGCTGATTGAAGGCTTGCCTCGTTTGTGACTGAGCATAGCCCAATATACTATAGACCATTTGAGTGATCTTTGGAAGAAATGTTTTAATGATTCAAAGTTTGCTAATGACATTGAATTGCATAGAACCAAACGTACTGACAACATTAATAAGGTTTTGGCACCAAAATTCAAGGAAATATTTTTAAATGATATTGAAGATAAAAAATTTAGTATTATTATAGATGAATCAACAGATATTAATGTTACCAAATTCATCGGCATTATTATAAGATATTTTAGCTTGACTTATAATAGAGTGGTATCCTCGTTTTTGGCATTGGAGTGCTATTGCAACTGGAATTGTAAGTTATTTGGTCAAGTGCATAAAGTCTCGTGGGCTTAACATTAAAACCATGGTTGGGATCGGCACTGAAAACGCCTCAGTGATGACTGGGCGCAACAACAGCGTACATAGAATATTATAAACTCAATTCGATTTACCCAATCTGATACTTGTAAGATGTGTATGCCACTCACTTCATTTAGCTGTTAGTCATGCATCAAAAGAAACTCTTCCACATAATATTGAGTTACTCATTACATATTTCTTATAAGAGAGACATTAAAATGGTTTTTCAAATCTCCAAAGCGGCTTTACGAAAACAAAAAAATATACGAACTAATAAATTGCGGTGCGGCGCCCTTAAAAATTTGAAAATCACGTGAAACTCGTTGGTTATCTTTTGAACCTGCCTGAGAATTTTGTCACAATGGAATAAAATAAAGTTGCATTTCACCTTAAATAAAGAAAAATCTTACACAGCGGATTTACTTCGTGGAATGTACAACGATCACTGTAATCGATTATATCTGCTCTTTCTAAAAAGTATTTTGGGTGACGTGCAAATTGGACTTAAAATTTTAAAAAGGCGATAATTCTAATCCTCTAAAGTTGTTAAACTCTTTGATGTCGTTGATTCATTCTATTTGTAACAGAATATTGCTACCATCTGCTGTAAATTCCAGTAAAGACTATTGAACTGTGAAAATTGAAGACCACCTTATTCCAAATCCTTATTTAGAATATCTTTTCGAATCTCAAGTGGAAAAAAGTCAATTAGCCCCGGATGTAATCAACTCTCTAAGAACCCGATGTATTAATTTCACTGTAAAGCTAGCAATAGACTACCATGCGAACAGGGCAAAGACAATTCTTTAATTGAACTGGCCAAAAAGCTTGGATTTAACAATGACAAGATAGACAAGATTTTACAGCAATGGCACAACATGAGTTTTATTAAAAGGGACACCACAGGAGATACTGTTAAATTTTAGACCCAAGTTGTGAAATATAAAAATGCTGCAGGTATAAATAATTTTGAAGAATTAGCTGAATTTTCAATCACTGTGCTATGCCTTCCCCACTCTAATGCTGAAGGCGAACCAATTTTAAGTGCAATGGATATAGTTAGAAACAAATTGCGAAACCGACTTTCAACGCAGACTTTATATTTGAAAATAACTAATATATAAAAAATCAATTAAGAGTGTTGTACAGAAGCTGCTGTGACTATGATCTGCCAAACGACGTCTTAAATGAAATCGGAAAGACGAAAAAATCGCACACTGATCCAAAACCTTTAGTCGAAGGCGAGGTATCTACACCAAATTTGAGAGAAACAGCGAGCCAAGAAATAGATGAATCCATCTTTGAGTTGGAAATTAATTTGTAACATCTTTTGTTGGTCGAAAATGTTTTTTTTTATACTTGAATTTGTTTTTTTTTATATTGAATTTGTTCATTGTTTTGTTTTTTTTAGGTCGTGATCTAGCGGATTTTCTTTTATCTCAGCGGCAACAATGGCTCTTAAACATTTCAAAAACTTCACTGGATTCACTGCATACACATTAAATTTGATGACCTTCTTCAATGGCATTATTTGTAAATGAAGTGAGTAACTTAAGTAAAATTTGGCAGGTACGAAAACTTTATTCATGAACATGCCTACCTTTTCTCATGCACATGTTCTTAGTAAATAGTTTTAAAAGTGAGATCTTTACAAATCTTTCTTCCTTAGGTGCGGACCTATCGGATTTTACTTTGGAGATTTACTTTTTTTTATAATTAATGCTTACTAAAGTGTTTCTCATAGAAGGCATCTTGACAGTTTAATACTTATTAATTCTTTTAAAAAATCAACACACGAGTTTGGAGTTGTGAGATTGGACTTTTCAATTTATATCCAATAATCAATCAATCAATGCGTTCAATTCAAACTTTACCATCTGACCAACTTTTACCATCTTACATGCTACATATGGACTATCTAACGAGAATGACAGCAGCAGTAAGTATTGGAGAGATGAAGTCATGCCCATCGACTTTCGTCGACGAATATGCTTTAAAATAAAGAAATAATGTGAAGTTCGGAAGCTGGTGTGCTGTCATAGAGAATTTTACGACATTTGAATAACCAGGCATCCACATGTGACATTGCAACATCAGTGGCAACCTCAAAGTGGCTTACATAAAACATGGAGAAAACATCAACAACGAAAAACAAAGCCAGGTTGGGATTCGGTTTGGCACAAGGAATGGGCTAAAAATTCGTTACTTGAAAACTTAATTAACGCTGTTTGAAACATTGATCTTGGCGAATCTGTTATGAGGAGAAATAAAGTGTTTAATAAGCAGGAATGCAGAGAAAAATCTGAAGATATAAATTCTTCTCTGAATATGTGGTTATGAAAGGACCGCTGTGCCCTGTTGAAAGATTAAATGTAGTCCAAGATGCCAAAACAATTTTCGAACGATCGAGACTACAAGAAATCCCGAACCTCCTTTTTAAGGACAGAGCTATCGGAGATGCCAGAAAGTTCGGCAGAGATGATTTTATTTCTTTTTGATTTTGATCACTTGTTTGTTGGTACTTTTGTATTGACCTAATTTAACTTTAAAACGTTTCGAATAGGAAAATTGTTTGTTACAAAAACTATTTTTCACCCTTTCAAAAAGGTCAATTTTCCTTCACCCGTATTACCTCGTGGCTTACATGAAAGCGCTAGCTTTTTCAATTGCTGCGTGCATAAGATAATAGAAAACAAATATTTCGGGAAGCAGGCTTTGAAGTGGCGGCACACTGATCCAATTCAAGAAAGAGCCATTTTCTATGTTTTTATAAATGATTGGTACGGTACGTAAACTTAAATTTGTTAAAAAGATGGTCTGTCTTACTGAGTCGTAAAAAACAATCGCATGTTTCATTGCATAATGAACGTCACAAGCTAAAAGACTTGCTGATTCTATAGATCTTGGGTTATATGCAAAAAGCCATTTGAATCTTTTTCCAGACATAGCCTAAGAGTTTAGCTAACTGAGCCTATGGTTTGCCGAGCTCAAGCTTTGCATGTTGAATTGCAAAAAGAAAATTGAAATAATTCAAGAGACGTCTCAAGATGTCACTTACGTTTTATTTTTTAAATAATTGTAATATATTAAAAATTAAGTGTCATTAAAAATAGTACATAAATAAAATTGCACAAATGGCAGCGACTAGATCTTCAAATTATTGCCGACGTCGAACGGCCTCAATAGTGATTGTACACGATATGTGGTGTCACTTAGAAACTACGGTGCAAGCCAAACCTGACGTGAGTAAACCTTTCTGACACAAAAATAACTTTTACACTATTCTTTTATTAAATTCCATTACTTATTGACAAATTTTGTTACAGCTCATTTTGAGATAGAAGAATAGTGTGTGGGAACTTACTATAAAATTTTAAATTTTAAATGCAACCAAAATTAATCAATTTTTAGTGAACAAATAAATAAAAGTTAAACGCAAATATTAAATGAAAAAGGATGAATTTTAATGACAATATGAGACAATATTTTAATGAAAAGAAACAATGTTATAAAAATATAACAAAATTATGAAGCGAGCGTGTAGTTTTATGATTTTGGTTTGATTTAAACTTCTTCAAATATCTTCGGGGAACTCATGGAATCCTCTGTAATATACGATGATGAAAGTGTTTCTTAACAACACAATTTGTTTATTTAACATTTTTAAGGACTTTATCTCAGCGAAATGGTACCAACGGCTTCCATAATAAAATACAAAAAATACTGAGGAATATATTTTTTGATGAAAAATGAAAGCATTTTTCGCATTCAAAATTAACTGAGTTTCGTAGTTCTGTTTCATTTCACATTGTTATCCATTATTCTGTCTGCATTGCATTGATTTAAGGTATTATGACATTTTCATTTAGCCGCTCTAAATTTCCGTGAGGAAGCTTTTTATGTACCAGGTTAGACGAGTTAATCTTAAGCGTTTTAATTACAGCCTATCCGACTTTAGATGATGAGTAAAAAATGGATAAAGGAATTCCGCATATTTTATTTTGATTGTCTTTTTGTAGCTCTTTTAAGATATAAAGAAAGTAGTAAAGTAAATTCAAAAAGTAACTCAACCTGAAATTTTCATTACATTCGTTTGTTCGGCCTTTGTCAGCTGTTTAAGAAAAAACCAAAAACTCCTAAAATTTTGAAGCTTATATTTATCGGCTATAGAAAAACAATTTTAATTATAGCGTATCTTGTCACCTTTTTTTGCAAAATACCTGAATACCTCATCTGGTGAGATGATTTCAGGGTACATTTTTTTTGTGACTTTTAATGCTGCAAAAAAATTAAAGAATTAATTTAAGTGGGCTTAACGCAGCTTTTGGCCATTTTTGTCACAACTAAGATTTATTTTCGCCTTCATTTCAGACTACAGCCTGTTATTTTCATACTTTGCCTGATGTTTTATAATGGTGGTCTATCATTTTGTTTGTTTTAAGATTTCCAGCAACCATTATTTTAAGGCACTTGCATTGTTTATTGGAGTCTCGTGAAAGCGTTTTTAGCTAGACAAGAAGTGTGGTTAACGAAACTATCCAAATTATGTAAATTGTTTCCACTGTTACTTTAACAAAATTTTAGCTAAGTAGGTTGAGATCTACGATGACAAGGCCCAGTTAATGTTGCACAAAATGTGGCTGAAATTTCAAGATGCAAGAAGACTTATTAATTTAAAATTATGTTTTGATAAAAGTTAACAAGCAAGACATATGCAATTGAATGAATACCTGTAACGATTTTTACTTTTCTCATTTTATATGAAAAATTGACAGTCATATGAATTCGATGTTTTGGAATAAAACTTTGAGTATTTATTTTTTTTTGATTATTTCACAGAAAAAAACTGCAATGTCAACGTTTATATTAAGGTTCTTTATTTAAAAATGAAACAAATTAAAATGGTATAAGTGTTCGAGAAATTTGCCTTAAATTCAATCTGTTTCGATTGAAATAAGGCTTGAATTCCGGATGATTGGGTTGTGAAGAAGAGTAAATCAATTTCTCTGCATACGACATAATGCATAACACTTGCAATGATATGATAAAGCGATGCTCCAAAAAAACAGAAATACACTTGCTACTTAAAAGAATGAAAATAAGTCGGAAGTAAAAAGTTACATTCCTTTCGGACTCCGTTCTTGCTTGTACTTAAACAAAACATATTTTTTAAATGTAATTTTCATCAACACACTGCTTGTCAGATTGTTAACTCACAAAAAAAAGTTAAATAGTTTTAAATCGACGGTTTATACGAATGAAAAAAAAAAATTAAATAATCCTTAAAATCTAAACAGCAGGAAATAATGGAGAAAAAGAGGCCGAAGGTTTTCTGATGACAATTGTACTAAATAATTCTTATTCACGCGTGGTAGCAATCCTTCTAATTTAAAACTAAAGAGTAACTTTTTGGTAAGACTTTAATATACAATTTTGCGCTGCATTTAAACCAATCACAAATATTGGCCACGTTCACATTTTGTGAATGAATGGACTGGATTTGAAGTTAAAAATATTTGACTGTTTTTTGCAGTTGATTGATAAAACTTCAAAAGTCACATGGTTGATCATAAAATTATTTGAGAAAGGATTGGACTGTACGATTTCTTGTTCAAATGCGATAATTGACAACGGAGAAGAAAATGGAATTGTGAGTGCATAACATTTCTGGTTGGCGTTTTTGCAATTCGAACATTGCCGAATTTAGAAATATTCATAACTGGTTCTGTAAATTGTTTAAGAAATTATTAGGAGTTCACATTCTTAGCACATATGCACTTACAATTTCATCCTCTGTGTCGCCCATTAAAGTTGTTTTATCTTGAATGAATTGACTCGAATGAAATAAATAATTGGCCGCGTTCAGAATTACAGGCACTAGCTAGTCAATCGGCTCTGATTGGTCGAGAGCCCGTGAATTTGACGGCAAAGCTAGTTGACATATGGTGAGGAAGTTGGCTGGAATTGCAGTTAACAAGATTTGCTGCTTTTTGCAGTTGATTGATTAAACTTCAAAAGTCAGCTGTTAATTTTGAAAACGTTTATTACTCGGTTGAAGTTTATGAATGTTTTATTTAAAAATTAATTAATAATCTAGAATAAGGATTTCTGAATCTAGTTCAAAATAGGATCACAAGGCAATACTTTTGTTCTAACCGAAAAGCAACCCCGACTCATCCTGAAGTGGACAGGAAATTCTTCCAGCGGTTGCGGAGGAATTACTTCCTCAAAGTAGCTGGGACTTCTAGTTGGCCGTTCAAGCAACTCGTTTACAACGAATAACGAAACTTAACCTACTGCTGTTAAAATAAGTTCACTTTCTTGGCACATGTGCACACAATTTAACTCACTTAAATGTTCTTCTTCGGTGTCGCTCATTTTAATCGTTTTATTCAAAACACACAATTAAAACTCATTAATAACTTGTACAAATTGAAAGTAACACACAATTCAAAAAACACAAAACAAACTTATTCCAAGTACAAAATGAAAGTAAATTTCCAAAAATAATATTTTTGACACATGAAACTGTCAACTGCATTTGCAGTCAGTTTCCCGTTCAATGTTTTAAGTTTTGACTGAAATCTTAGTCCCTAGAATTCTGAATAAGGCCATCGTTTTTTTTTTGTAACAAAACCAAAGGTGTGTTTGACGTATTTTGCGACTCTGACAGCTCAAAGAGTTGTTATGCATTTGAAGATGTAGCGAGAAACGCACGCGGTATTCAACGT
Organism: Orthonevra nobilis; assembly: GCA_963555765.1. Taxonomy (NCBI): domain Eukaryota; kingdom Metazoa; phylum Arthropoda; class Insecta; order Diptera; family Syrphidae; genus Orthonevra; species Orthonevra nobilis. The sequence continues at coordinate 74,835,891 of OY743224.1, read as the reverse complement.
TGGTTTTGATATTCGATTCAAGAGATTTTATTTCAAAACCACATGAAAAACCGTAAAAAGTAAGAATATGTTTTATGAGCAACGAACGATTCAGGTCCAATTAAATTAGTATTGAATATCTCCTATGATAATATAGCAAGGCGACAAGTGGGTGCCTGACGAACCGAACCAATCGTTAAAACTAGGCCATTTAACAAATCTGTAAATCGCTTTGCTAAGGGCAACGAAATGAGCATGCTACTAGCCAAATAATCACGTATGATAACAACTAGGTTTTATTCGACAACCGTAAAAGACTTGGACACTTTTGAGGTGCAGTGAACATTTTGGTTCGTTCTCAAAAATGGTTATGATAAGAATTTGGTACACGGGAAAGCCACACCACATAGGTCCGTCGGTAAAAAAAACGGTAGTTGATAATTAAAAATCTTCCCCCCTTCATCTTGCTTTCCAACGAACTGTCACCATGCATAAAGTTCTTCTTCCGGTTACAGTATTTCAGTCCAGGTCACAGGTATACAGATCTGAATTGAATATTTCATGCGATATTATTTTATTTGGATGACACTTCCAATACAAATATAAGTGTATACAAAAACTTCATGTACATTTGTATGTAACATAAGTATTTGGACCTAGAAAATCATCGCAAGCAAATTACATTTGCTAAGCGTCCTCGTAAAATAAAAAAACATATGAAGCTAAACTTCAGGTGATACCATAAAGGACTCTGATCGAAACCTATGTTTTTGAGGGTTTTTTGATACTTATAGCATCCGATAATTTTTGAAAAGTGTCCTTTTCCGACCACTTGTTTTCGCTTTGGTGTTTTCATTCTAACCTTTCGCCAATTTTTTCCAACTTGACCCGTTCCTAACTCCAATAAATATCCCTCCTAGCTTCTAATAAATTTTCGTCAACTTTCCCATAGATTCTGTCCTGCACAGGTTATATTTAAAAGCTTCTTTTCTATGGCGTAAATTGTTTACCCAGACATGGGTAATCGTTTGGTCGAAGTTTTGCGTTCGCGGAGGGTCTTTTGCTTCTTACTGTCCAGTTTTTTACTCGCAGTTTATTATCTATAAAATACAAAGTAGGTATGCTTTTACATTTGTACAATTAATTTTGCGGCCAAATATTGGCGCTAGGAAACCGGCCATAGTAATCTATTGACCGAAAATAGTGGGCTGTTTCTGAAACCTTATACTCGTACGATTCTTTGTTTCTTAAGTAGGAATAGATCAAATAAGAATTTAGTCAAATTTTAATTGCCAATAACATGCCCGATCTAAGCCTTTTCGACATTCATTTCACTTAAAGCACTCAATAAATTGCGTACACGTGTCAATCTCTTCAGACCGCAAATCAACAATGACGATAATGACTATGTACCTTTTCAGTTGACACAAAAAAAAATGCATTTTAAAGTATGGAATGGTTTGCAAAAACAATGGTTTGTTTTTTTTAATAATTCTCACTCATTTTTTTTCCCAACAACAATAATAAATTGTTACATAAACCGACATCGAAGTAATGAATTAAATACTTTTGAAAAAATTTGTACCTCTTCAGTTGAAGCGGAGTGTTTATTTCAATCAATTTTGTTGATTGGACTGGTAGACAAAAGTATTTTGTTTACCTTAAGCGTTAAAGTAATTGATTTCAAGTAAAAATCTAGTATCTGGCCATCGCGGCGATTTACTAGAAACTCTTTTAAAAATTGAGTTCAAAAAGCTGGTCACCATCTTTTAATTAATTTTAAATAATAAATTGTTACTTTATTTATTTCTACTGGTCAATAAAGGAATTATGTGTACTCAGTGAGCACTCCCGAACTCCAAAATAAACTTCTTGCTTTCATAACTAACTTCAAAAGCATAGCACTGTTTTTTTTTGACAAGAATGCGTGACACGCCGATGTTTAATGTTTAATAATGTTTTACTATCTTATTTTTTAACATTAAACAGGCAGTAATACATGTACTTGTTCACCTAACCAGAGTCAGAAAGTTAAGCCTTCTATACAACAAAACAAAAGGAAAGCTTGAACCGAAAAGGAAGGAAGTAATATACGCCAGTTGGTCACATTTATTGTAGATAGAAAAATCAAAGTAATTGACTCCTGTTTGTCTTCCGCTTCTTTGCTTTAAAGAGCCGAGCAAAGTTGAAAACTATTTAAATATGGAAATGCCGAACGCTGTCAGACAATATTTGAAAGGTTGGGTTATTTACCTTTTTCGCAATAAAGTAACGTTTCAGAAAAAGAACACAATTTAAAAAATCTCCGAGGGATTCCGTTTTTTTCATTAATTGAATATTAATTTGATGCCTTCCGATCCAAGTCTTAAAAGTCCTTGAGTAATACCAAAATTGATGGAAAAAAATTCCAGTTATAAATTATTAAGTAATACATAAATACAATGAACTAGCTTCGAAACACTTTTTCAATATTAAGTATTAATCGGAATATTAGAATTTATTGCTCACCATTATCTTCATTGGAGCCCTCACTTGGAGGTCCCTGCGGCATAGGTCTGTTCCCCGTCGTTATCAGCAGGCGATGATGTATCGCCACGGAGGCGACTGCTGCCGCTGCTGCCGATTGTTGTGCTGAGACATTTCTCATCGCTGCATTTAATCCACTTAAGTTAGCAAAAGCATTTGCATTAGAACTAGCCGCAAGGGCAGCTGCACTATGCGCGGGGTTTCCATCAAATCTATGTCTAATCAAAAACGGTCCCCCGGCACCACCGACTCCACCTGTGACTGCGGCAGCGGCCGCAGCCGCTCCCCCAAACACTCCGGGCACACCAAACTGTAGGAACGGTCCCCACGGCGGAACCCGAACTCCCGGTGCACTCAATTGTGCCGCCGCCGCTGCATATAATTGCAATGCAGCGGTCGGATGCAACCCTTCCGACGGAACACTTGATGCCACTTCTGTTGGTTGTTCCAGTACCATCATTCCACGCACAATAAACTACCTACAACACACTCGACAATGACAATGACGCTTATCCTAAACAAATGCACATCGATAAACAGTTCTAATCGAAAATCTCGTTTTAAAAAAAACTTTACAACCCCCGCCGCGTCAAATCAATTTACTGATGTACTGTCAATTCAATTACAGTCAATTAGAGTCAATTATAATAAACTAACACACAAACACCGCACCCACTGACGCTCAGATTGACGGCTGATAGAATATGGTAACGACACAACCGACACTCCAAAACTTCCGACTTCGACTAAACTTGAAAAACTGAGCACAAAGCCAACAAGCCCAGAGTCATCCAAACACAGGAGGCGGGCTTCCTTCCAATGGGGATTTCTGCCATTGCTCTCAAATAGACAGAGAAAGATGCCACCATTTGGCTACATGAAAACAAGGGAGAACAACAACCAAAGACCGGTCGGTCCTATCTACTGTATTATAAGAAAGAAAAAAAAATACATAAGTGGGAATGTGCCATCAGGAGCACCCTTCCCCTGAACCATACCCAATGAACAAAGGAATGAAAACATCTGAAAGACAAAAGGAACGAAAGAGAGATGAGAATACAGGGAAATTTCGCCTGTTGGGATTTAAGGGCGGAGTTCTGCATTATTCAATTTGTCATGGAACATCGTTTTATTCACTTGGCGCTGGTTTGTTGTCCTATGTTCAAGCAATGTATGGTGGTGTTCCGGTTAAGGTGTGAGTTTGTGAGTTGCCACCACCACCACCAGATTCTAAGGCGACCAATTTGCTTTTAATTTGTTAACATAAACGCCTCGCTTTAAAGAAAATGCGCATGAATCATTTTCTGTTTTCTGTTCACTTGTTTTTTTTTTTTTTTGGTTTTTGGAGGTCTTGCTATTTTGGTAGTGAATTCCCGTCCTCTCCCAACGGTATCACAACGAGAAAGATTCTCGTCTCGTTCATCAATTTAAGGATTTACGTTTGGAGTGTGTGGGGTATTTGGTTCCCATACCACAAGCGCGGTGTGACTCTGACTGTCACCTTGATACCCAACTTTGTGTACACTGGGGGGGCTTGGGCAGGACTCATTCCCCCTTGCCTGGTTTGGCTACCATTAAAGCCGTATCTCTTTCTCGCTCTTTTTCACATTTATTGGACTGGAACTGTAGTGGAGAGAAGAAGATACACTGGTTGTGGACTCTATATGGTGGGCTTCAGAATGCTTGATATGTTGGCAGGTTGCTTAATTGGTGTGTGCCGTAGTGATAATTTTATAAATGACGTCAAAGTTTTGTCACAAATTTCTTTTGGCCTGTGTCGATGGGGAAATATATACAAACATATATATACATAGATACACTTTTTCCTAAGGATCCGCTTCAATTAGATGATGTTTTTTTTTTTGTTTTTTGTGGTAGTCGACTCCGACTCTGATGTGATAAAACTTAATTAATTCTGTTTTCACTTGGCTTGTCTTTGGTTGGGAGTTAGAGAAGAAGATGAAAAAGAATCGAACCTTATTTGGGGATTTATTTTTTCTTTAATTTCTGCTGTGTCTGTATTCTTTTGTTCCATTCTAATTGAGTTGGAGTTCTGTGCCGTGCTAACTGACGGTTGCGGAGTTGAAAGTAAACGTAAAAATTATGACACCCGTTGAAGTTATCAATTTTTTATTTCATTGCTTTTTTTTTTTTTTGGTTTCGTTTGGAAAGAGGGTAAATTCTCAAGAGAGGGGCTTAATAAACCCTCAAGAGAGGGGCTTAATAATACATTTTATTCATGAACAACACATTTTTTTGCAAGTTTAAAAATTAGTCAAATTATACGCAGACGTGAAAAACTAATAAGAAACGATTGTACCGAAAAAATATTTTTAAATTTGTTAATTATTAAAAGTTGAAAGAAGGCAACAACAAAATAAAAATATGAGTTATATAACCAGAAGAAATTATTCAAATTCAATTAGGATCATGTTTCGAAATGGTTGGCGATCAAATTTGGAACGTTATGAAAATGTTTGCTTAAGTACGGAATTGTTATGCGCTGCCTCAATATAACTTAGAAAACCCTTTGCTGGTGATCACCGTCTTAAACCTCTGTGCAAGGTAGATAGAGTATTATGGAATGACATTACGCATGCCCATTTGCATCTCTTTAGCACGATGTGACGTCATCGGTATCGTATTTTTTTGGGTACTTGAGAACATATTTGGCACGAAAATTTTTCGAATTCAATTGATTGATTGTTTTGCTAAGTAAACATAAATTAATATTGTGATCCGTGCTATTTTTGGCTGTAATAGCAGCAATGAGAAAAATTTTAAGAGAAACAAAATTCTTCCGATTTGTGAAATAAGAAAACATGCAGAAAATGTGAGTGATAAAGTGCGGTAGAAAGGATAAATTCAATTCCACTGACCAATATGCGAGGAACTTGTTGGATGAACTGCTTAAGTACTCTCAAAAAAATATCAGAAAATTAAAGTTAGATGCTATCCCGACCGAGAACTTGCCTCTGCATGCTGAAAGTAAGCGCCAAGAGAGGAAAGATAAGCGGAATGCAAAAGAAAACCTCTCATGAAATCTTGTAAGATTAATCAAAATCAGACGCTTTTCTTGTCTATAATAAGTCTATATTATTGTTACCGAAGACTTGCTGCCGAACAAGGAGAATCATCTGACGGCATGTACGGTCCAGGAGTATTAGATGAAGAAATATGCATAAAAAAAATGGATAAATGTACCTACAAGCTCTGATGAGTTACAGGAGACAGTCACGAATAATATCAGGTAAGGTCGTATGAGATAGGTGCACAATTTACTTTACATAAAGTTTAATGAACATGCATGTACCACGCAGTAAGAAAATGAACGAACTTATTGAGCAGAATAAAAACTTGATGAAAGAAGTTCATTCCTTAAGGCAGGAAACTCATTGTATGGAAAAAATTTTCACGCCTGATAAGGAAACTGCAAGCCAATAACAAAAGACTTCAGTGGAATGTCAATGATATTTCCAAAGCCGTTGCCTTGTATTCCAGTCCAGGTCTATAAGAATATAGGCATTTGTTAAAAAACGGATATCGTTTCCCCGCTGTTTGAACCTTGAGAACATGGGCTTTTAGTGTTTGCATCGAGCCTGCCTTTATCTTATCTATATTTGCTTTTATGAGAAACGTAGGTCTTACAACCTAGAAGAAAGTTTGTGTTCTTATGGCAGATAAAATGAAAATTTAAAAGTCATATGAGTACGATAAAAAGAGCGATACTTTGATGGCACCCGCTAATTACGTTCAAATAATAATGACCCGCGGAATTTTTGAAAACTGAAAACAACCTGTTTACTACAATTATGACTCCAGTTTAACTAAAGTTATGTTTCAAATCATTATGAAAAAAACTGTATTCAATTGAATAAAACGTTGTTGCTATAGTTTCAGATCCAGGAAGTGGCAACCGAGTACTATAGAGAAAAATGGGTATAGCCCAAAACCAGCAGAAACGGATTTATGTTTTTAGCGATACTCTGCATTTATTTAATTTATTACGTTATCATTTTTTAGATTCAGGTGTAGTGCTCGACGGAAAACATTTGACCAAGGAACCGCTTGAAGAGCTTTTGGCAAAACAATCAAACTCCGATTTAAAAATATCGAGTCGTATAACCGAAACTCATCTGGTCATGAAAATGGCAAAGAGGCAGAAAGTCAAGTACGCAACGACTTGGAACCTTGGGCTTATGCAGATCTAAATATTGGCTCGATTTGTCAATATTTTTAAAAGACGTAAGTGATAATAACTTTGAGATTTCCTTCGACATCTTAATACCTTTTTATTTGAGACAGGTCAACGACTGGTTTGACGTTTTTAACTCTCCGAACTCTAGAACAACAAGAGCAAATTTTTGACCAAACTAGAGTCAACCATCAAAAGTATGCGAATCGGGACAATATAACTATTTCAGCAAGAATACGTACAAACACCAACGTGCTCTGAATGATGGTTAAGGATTTCCAACAGCAATTTGACATAACATAAGATACGTACTGACATACAGACTAAATCAAGATCCTCTTGAAATGTTCTTCGGTGTAATGCGAATTTGGGGGAGGAAGATTTTGAAATCGAAGAATCCTTAGAAGTCATGAGCGAGCTGGAATACGATGCCTTGAAGTACCTGGTAGGTTACATTCTCTACCGTCTGAAAGCCAAAATTCCAGATTTGGTACAGAATTATGGCGTGGAAAATATGTTTGTTAGCTTGACCTGAACCGATCAAGTTACAAAAGGAGGATTGCAAAAACCCAACGATAAATTTATGCAAATCCTTCAATTCGCATAATAAAAAGACACAACTAGTGGGTCGTGAATATATAAATACGCTGCTTAAAAAGATCGAACATGTTTCAATAGAGCGGGTTATCAAAAAAATATTTGTCAGGTGAAACTCGAATGTTTTTTTTGACAACTCGAAGGATTCTTCGATACTCAGCTCCATAATTCTCACACGGTCTTCTGCGTCTTGCTAACCTTTTCCGTAGTTTCCGCCTTTTCCAGCGTTTTGAAACGATAACTTATCGATATTTCTCAACTTTACAATGGCGTCCAGCATCTGCTGCATCAGCTCCAAACTATTTGTTTATATCAAGAATTTTTTCACAAAATAACTACTATTTCTTGCGTCGGTCTTCATAAGGTCGCTTAACAAACTTTACACTGTAATATTTCAGCTGCAAATACATTTATATTTATTAGAGGAAATGCAATATTATTTTGAAGAAATTTTTCAAAACAGAACAAACAAGACCAACTTAATAAAAGATCCTTTTGTATGAGTTGCCATCTTTATTTTTTGTACTTGCGAGTTTTCAATTTTTCTGTCGTTCCTAATTAGTTCGCGACAACTGTATTTAGTTTTGCTTGCATGTATAGAACGACGGGATTCTATGACTCTAATACTATCTAGCAATTATTTTTTTATCTTGCGTCAAAACACTAGAAATAAAAACTGGTTCGGAGGCGAGTTGACTTGCCCAAACCATGAACCACCCAATTCAAGACAAATAAAAAATGTTAAGGTGCTATGTAAATTGCCCCGACCAACTTCAACTTGGGTTATGAAAATATCATTCATTCCCCAAACATATGCATACCTATTCCCGGTAAAAATATATTTGTTTTCGCATTTTTTAACATTTAAAATACAATTTAACATTAATAGATTGTTCAACATTTTGGTAGTTTTATGTCAAGTTTTATGTCAAATGACAATATGAAATTACTATTTTTTTATACATTAACATTTCTACGAAAAAAAAAAAGATTTATTGCAGATATTATTTAATATAATTTAAAATTATTATGTTTTGCGTTTTTTTTAACATCGATAGCTAGTTGAATTTTTTTTGTCATTAATAATTTAAGTACTTACTTGAGGTAGTTCTACATAGCATTGGAAGTTTATCCTTTTGGCTACTCGTACCGTACAGTTCGATTTTGAATCTTCTCCTCCACTCACCGTCAATGCAGATGGGACGAGGATGGTACGGGTGTTTTATAGCGACACTTATGTAAGTTCATTGAGAGAGAGCTTAGCTTTCTTATCCAGATCCGTGATTACAGCCCCAACTACCTCAAAGTTGAAGGCTGTCACTGGTCCGACCTAGTCAGAACAGATCTAGACGTCGGATTTAGGTTTTCTTTCTTGATAACATCATATGCTTTTATTTGCCCTCTGGTGTTGATGTGGTACTTTTGCACTATTTTCCCAAGTATGATGTTGAAGAAATCGCATGACTGTGCATCACCTTTTCTAAAATGTTGTTTGACATCAAGTGGGTCGGTGAGTGAGTCTTTGCCAACCTTATGGAGCAGCTTGAGTTCTTGAGAAATGAATGATAGGTGGTGCATGCCGATCTGGAGCTCCTGTTTTTAATACTTGGTCCATAGTGGCCTTTTCTGGTCGAAGACGACATTGATATGGACCTCTCAGGTTTTTGATGAACGACTCTAGACTTTCGAATAATATGACGGAAAAAATGAAATACGCAATGTTGAGCATTGATACCTTTGAACTGTCACAGCTTAGATGTTATCCTTTCTGAGATTCCATTCATCTCGCATGCTTTCTTCTGCTTATGTGTTGCAGATAAATTAGTGCATACTTCTAACCAAGTCATCGCCACCGCATTAAAAAGTTAGGCAGCTAAGCCGTCCGCTCAAGTGGCTTTTTTAGACTTTAACTTTAACTTTGCTATCTTTACTTCGTGTAGTTCTTCCATATCCTCAGCATTGACTGCGATTCTACTGTGATGTTTCCATTTCGAACTTTGCAGGCTTCGATTTGAGGTCTGTCACCCTTAGATAATTGTTTTATCTGTTGGTAGAATTTTCGAACCTTGTCATGCTCCTCGATAGACGCTGCGTCCGTTGCCATAGCTAGAAAATGTTGTGCACGAGATAGGAACGTTTGTGACCTCGTTTTATGAAGTTGCGTATGGTTGTAAAGAACTTCTATGGCTTGCAAAAGCAATTTAGAGAAAGCACGAGCTCTTTCTCTTGCTTGCATTACACGACTCCAAGAAAACATCTCTTGCTTTAAAAAAAAAAAATATAGGTCCAACGACCCAAAATCTTAGCCAGTTTTCTGAATGCATATAGTAACACACGGTCATCACTCTCAGAGTGTCCAACTCCCCGTGAAGATAAGATATTTCAAAGTAAGAGTTGCGAAAATTGATTCAATTACAACTTTAACATTTTAAGTTGAATTTGTATCCGCTCTTCATCTTCACCAATAAAGTCGCTACGAACAGACAGCCAGAATTATAAAATATTGGTTGGCAACTAAGTAATTGCGGATTTTACTCACAGATGGCTTTAGTTGAATTTGTAGGTTGCTGACGTAATCGAAATGTCAAAAACATTTTGTTATTTGATAGTTGGTACTTCAACTGTCAATCAGTAAAAAAAATTGTTGATCGGTTATGTAGTTTTGGTTTGGCGTTTGTTGAAAAATGTCGAATCAAAACGAACATTTACGTCATATTTTGCTTTTTTATTTCCGGAACGGAAAAAACGCATCGCAAGCTCACAAAAAGTTATGTGCTGTTTATGGTGACGAAGCTTTTAAAGAAAGGCAGGTGTCAAAATTGGTTTGCCAAATTTCGTTGTGGTGATTTTTCACTCAATGATGAAAAACGCTCTGGTCGTCCAGTTGAAGTTGATGACGACCAAATCAAAGCAATAATCGATTCGGATCGTCACAATACAAAACGTGAGATTGCAGAGAAGCTTCATGAATCACATACATTCATTGAAAATCGCTTAACACAACTTTGCTTTTTATGAAAACTCGATATATGGGTTCCTCATGATCTGAAAGAAAATCATTTAACACAACGAATTAACATCTGCAATTTCTTAAAGTAACGCACTGAATATGATCCATTTTTAAAACAAAGGAATTGTCCACTTTGAACTTTTACCACCCAACCCAACGATCAATTCAGATCAGATGTCTACATTGAACAACTAACTAAATTTAACAATGGAGGGTAAGAAAAGCGGCCCGAATTGACAAACCGAAAAGGTGTTGTATTGCGTCATGACAATGCAAGGCCACACACATCTTTGGTCACTCGGCAAAAATTATTGGAGCTTGGTTGGGATGTTTTGCCACATCCACCATCTAGTCCTGACCTTGCACCATCTGATTACTTTTTATTTCGATCTTTGCAAAAATTTCTATAATAATGATGATGTCATTATTGTACCTGGTTCAGTTTTTTGCTTTACAAAAATCAGAAGTTTCATGAACGTGGAATTATGATGCTACCTGAAAGACGGCAAAAGGTCATTGCCCAAAATGGGCAATACATTACAGATGAAAGTTATTTCGTTCCATGAAAAAAATTTCTTTTACTTTATAAGAAAATCCGCAATTACTTAGTTGCCAACTTGATATTATTAAAGCTATTCGAGTAGCCAATGTTTTGAAATGAGCAAAAGGGGAATTTGAGGCCGGGTTTTGTTTTTTTGTTTGTTTGTAGAATTTGGACTGTTGTTTAAATATATAGTATACATTGTGAAGGACCGCTTATGTCAACTCCTTGTCCAATGTATTGTCAGAATAATTTCTACGACCATGAACAATGCACTTTTTCAAATTTTTTTTTTTCGGATGAAATTTAATTGTCCTCGGAATATTAAAGCGTGATTTTTTTTATGTCCATTTAGAAAGGGTTCAAAAGTATATAGTTTCCTCTTCGTTTAACGTTTTTTTTCTAGTTAATATTGTAGATGGCTTCAGATTCAGTCCAGTTTTCCTTGCAATGCTTTTTAATAAACAAGTAATGCAATTTTATCCATGTGTTTAAACTTTATCATTTAGCTTTCTCTTGTTGCTTTTTCTACGAAATCAAGTGTCTCATATAAGTTGCTCCATGAGCTTCATTTTGCTGATATATGTAGTTTTACGAAAAAAAGCAGAGCGGGCTTTTATTTTTTTTGTGGTTGTTTTCATATGTCGGTGCTGTAGACGTCGTTTGTTTTTCGTCACGAAAAATAAAAAATTTAACCGGATTCACATTTCTGAAACAGTTTTCCAAGCACTGTCATGCAAATGTACACCATGGAATAGAGAAAGGGATACATCAAAATGTGAAATGGCCTCAATTTAATATGTACTGTTTTAGTGTTTAAGTTAGTCTTTATAGTTCATAACTTGTTTAGTCAATTGGGTAAATAAAAATAATGTTGATAAATCCTTTTGAATTAAAATTGAACAAAAAAAAATGGTATATGAATTAGTCCGAAAACTCATGAACAGCAGTGTATATATTTATACATATTTTTTAACTGATAAGGTAGCTGCTAACGCTAAATTTAATTGATTTCGAACTTTTTTAATTGATGAAATGAAATCGTTCCATTTTTGACAGTTTTTTTGTCATTAAATTTAAACCACCCTGTCAAATTTAACCAAAAGCTTTTTGGGTGAGCTTTATGCACGCACGCTTTCAACGAACCCAATTCGATAGAGAGATAAAGAATTTGTACAAAAAAATATATGAAGCTGCGACAAATCTTACTGAAAGTAGTAGTTTTGAACTGAGCTATCGTTGTCATTAGACATTGCACAGTGTCGTTATTTGACTTAGAACAACTTAAAAAAATCGACTTACAACACTTTCACGATCTAGGAAACATTATTAAGGCACACTTGGTATAGAGCAAGGTGTATTAACATTGACTGGCACCGAAGTCGAAGGAGAATGTGAAGAAATAAGACCCACAACACCAAATAAGAAATAGTATGAATCCAAAGAAAGCCCCCGGCTATGATCTAATAACCGGCGAAATACTAAAACTAAAAACTTAACTATCGTTAAGCTTATGAACTTAATTAATGCCGCATTCAGAATAAAATACAATTCTGGCTTATGGAAAGTAGCAGAAGTCATAATGATAGCTTAACCGGGGAAATCATTAAATGAAGTGTCGTCCTACAGGTTAATTTCATTACTTATGGTTACATCAAAGCTTTTCGAACAACAACACGTCAAACGATACGATGCAATCATTGAAGGAAAAACCTTCTTCCGAATCATCATCTCGGCTTTCGAAAAAAACACTCAACTTTTGATAAACCGAACGGGGCAGTAAATAAAATCGAATAAGCATAAGAAGAGAAAAAGATTCTTTCTACAGTGTTTCTAGATTTGGCACAAGCTTTTGATAAAGTATAGCAAGAAAGACTCAAGAATGTTTCTCTCAAAACAACATGCAGAAATCTTACAATCGTATCTTAAAGAAAGATTCTTCAGAATAGATCATGAATGTTCATATTCAGAGCTTAAGAGAATTGAAGCAGGAGTACCACAGGGTAGTGTGCTGGGTCTAATCATGTATCTCCTACATACCAGTGATCTTCAGGAACTGGAAAAAATACATTCGCTGATGATACAGCAATCTTAGCAGTTGGAAAAAGTAATAAGAAATTAACGCAACAGTTACAGTCAGATATAAACAAAAGATATGAATGGACGAGAAAAGGCGAATAGAGCTCAACAAAAGCAAATATACATGTAAACTTCATCAGCTGGAAAATAGCATGCATACATATATAACTATTAACTAAAAAATAGTGCAGTATGCAAACACATCAAGGTATCTTGGTATAGGAATACAAACAGTCATCTCTATCAACTGACAATAAACTGTTGGTATAAAAGCAAATATTGAAACCAACATGGACAAATGGTGTGCAACTATGTAGATGTACTAAAAAATCATTGCCATCGCATGAGTTTTCTCTCAATATTGAAAGAAATCTAAATAATGCGATTAGAACACTATTACAATATTACAAAAAATGGAAAATAAAAGTTAATTCGGAAAAAATTCAAGCCATTTTTTCACACGAAAAAAGAATCTTGTTATCTTCCGAGTTACAAACTCAAGATTAACGGTGCTGTATATAAAATGCTTGGGCGTACATGTAGATAAGTAACTGACTTTCAGCGAACATATTCCGAAAGCATTAAATTAAGTTAACATTGCCACAAGAATGCTATACCCTTTCATAAACCATCAACCATAAGGTTAAATTCCAGTCGACTTTACTTAATGGTTGTCCAGTATGGGGGATCTGTGCAAAAACACATATCCAAAGATTGCAAGTAGCACAAAACGAATTGCTTAAAATGATGCTCATTCTACCATGGCATTACTCTAGATCCGATCTTCATGTGTGAAATTGATCTTCAAAAGCATACAAAAGCTTAAACATACATTTACGGTACGCTGTACATTTGCAGATAATACTAAGTTTAACCAATTATCTAGTTAAAGAAAAACAAGTTTTTTTTTTCCTGTTTACCCTTTAAATTGAAGGTAGTTTCCTTCAAATTCAAAATGTTATATACTTAATTGTTTATTTAAATAAAAAAAATCATATTTCAGTAAAAAGATATTATGTACAGTGAGAGACAAAAGTATTCGCAAAACCAACGTTGCTTAGGACATACAAAAAAAAAACCTTGAAATTGAAAATGCTTTTGTATTCAAAGCTTTACTCTTCACTTTTAAATGTAAACCTAAAATTCTTACACGATATTTACAAAAAAAAACACAAGATCCATGTTTTAGTTGGACAAAAGTATTCGCAATCACTCGTATGAACAACAAAACAAACAGACCTTTGATATAACGCAATTTCAAAGAGCTGGCAGCACTGAAAATGATCATTTTGTAATAAATGATCCCACTGTCATTCAGATTTTTATTGTTTACTTGCGTTCTATCAAAATGGGTCGGAAACAAAAAGAAACCACTCCGGAAGAAAGAAAAATTTTAATTTCTATGTACGAAAGTAACATCTCAATTAAAGAAATTGCGCAAACTATAAACATTTCACGCATTATTAAACGGTTTAAAATTTCAAGCACCTGCGAAAATGCACCTAGAAGTGGACGTCCCAAGAAGCTGACAGAAAGAGAAAAGCGACAAATTGTGCTTTAAGTAAAGAAGGGTCCAAAGATGTCATCATCTTAGATTAGTGCGCAAATAAAAGGAGGCACTGGAAAGAAAATTCACCCACGCACCGTACGCAGAGAACTCCAAAGCGAAGAGTACAATGCCAGAACTACAAGAAGTAAACCCTTTTTTAACAGGGTAATTAAACAGAAAAGGCTACAATTCGCAAAAGAATACCGAAACAAAACCAACGAGTTTTGGGACAAAGTATTGTTTTCAGACGAAAGCAAATTTAACATTTCCCAATCTGATGGGCGCCTTAAAGTATCGAAAAAATTAGGAACAGCTTTGGAGGAGACGAACTTGCAAACAACAGTGAAGCATGGTGGTGGTGGAGTAATGATGTGAGGGTGCATGGCTGCTGCAGGCGTGGGGGAGTTAGTCTTTATAGATGGTATAATGCGCAAGGAAGACTACTTTAACATTTTGAAGACAAATCTTTCGAAGAGCGCTGATAAACTGAGCAACAAGACCACGACCCTAAGCATACGGCCGAAATAGTACGTTTGTTGTTGCTCTATAATGCCCTCATAATCTCAAAACTCCACCCCAATCTCCAGATTTAAATCCTATTGAGCATCTCTGGGATGTTTTAGATCGAAAGGTTAGGCTACACTATGTTAGCTCTAATAAGCATCACAAAGAAATTCTTCAGCACGAGTGGAATCAAATTTCACCGCAAGTTACTGAAAAACTTATACATTCAATGCCGAAAAGATTACATGCAGTAATTTAGCAAAAGGGAAGGCAAAAAAGTATTGAACTACAAAACTATCACATTTTTTCACTTTTTATGCGCATTGCTGAAATATGGACTCTACGCTACTTTCTTGTTTTTTTTATACAAATTCAATATTGCAAATTATGTTTATTTTTATTTATAAGTTAAAAATTAAACTTTAATTAAAAATTAATTAAAAAATTATAAACTTATGTAATTTTTAATTATGAACAGTTAAAATGGTCAACGTTAGCGAATACTTTTGTCCCTCACTGTATCTACTAATAACCATATCTCTGTGTAAAATGTACGATAGCCAATCAGTTCACAAAATTTCAATACCAAATAAAATATATAGTATCTATCTATCTATCTATCTATCTAAGAAAACCATGTAGATATTCAAAAATTCCAAAACTGGAACTTGAACGCAACTTGAATATGGACTGTGTGTCAACCGAGCCTTACTCATGGTTAACCGGTGAAGGCAACCGCCGATCATCTGGCGTGCGTGATTCGGAAAAAAAAAGAAAGAAAAAAACGAAAAATATTTTCTGAGTTTCCTTCACTACACGAATGATTGGACGAGATTTATCCTAGGAAACCTAGGAAACGTAATGCATGTTATACAAAAATTTATTCTTCGAATCCTGCTAAATAGAGCCGAATGTTGAACGAACGAGAAAAATTATACAACCGCTAAGCTCTTGGAACTGCGAAGAGATATGGATGTCAGAAAACGCACAAGACACTAGTACCTACTAAAGCAAGGACGGTCAGCGAATCACAGCACATACAGTCATGGACGCATAAATAGCACAAACCTACCTACCAAAATGAAAGAGTCATTTAAAAAAATAGTACTTCAAAATAATCATAAACTTAATTTTATTAACGAGAAAATTTTGAGTTACTATGAAACTAAGCTGAAATGAAATAAGCTGAAAAGAAAGAAAACAATGAACACGAAAATCGGCTGGATAGAAAAATAGCACAAAATTGGATATCTGAAAGAAAAATTCAAAATATTATTTCAAATGTTTCTGTTTTTACCGTTTACCTTTTCAGTACTCTGTACTATAGACAGACCATACCTACTTTCAATAAGTCTTTGATACATTTCTCTTGAAATAGAATACCAAAGCTTCCATGCCATCCCAAAGTTTGCCATTATTTTTAAAATTTTGCTGGCCAATTTTTACCTTAACATCATTCCACAAATTTTCAAGTGGGGTAAGATCGGGACTCTGCGGTGGCCAATCTAAAACATGGATGTTTTCTTGCGAAAACCAATCTTTCACTATTTTGGCGGTGTGCTTAGGGTCATTGTCCTGCATGAATATCCAATTAACTGGCATAAACTCGAAAGTATAGGGTTCCATTGTATTTTTCAATATATCCAAATATTGAAATTTGTCCATTTTTGTTTCTATTTTAACACTAGGCCCTCCTCCATGCCAGGAAAAAGCACCCTATACCTCTGTCATCTGGTCCAATTCTATTCACTATGGTTTCATCACTCCACAACACCCGTTTCCAGAACTGTAGGTCCTTATTCTGGTAGTCTCTTGCGAAACGCAGGCGTTTTTGATTTATTTATTTTTTTTTTTTTTGACAGGAGTGGCTTTTTCCTTTTCACACGTCCAAATATCTGGGCCTCATTTATTCTTCTTCGGACTAATCGGCTCGATGCTTCAACACTAAGTTCTTTTTTTATTTCATTTCCAATTTGCCGAGATGACTTAAAAGGATCCTTCTTGCATTTTCGGACAATGGCTCTATCAACTGAAGCGGTCGTTAATGGAACCTTTGTGTACTAGATAAGTGCAGCAGGATAAATGTTAGCTGCATCATCAATAAAAAAAGGATGCATATCCATTACAAGATAAGTTCACTTTTTATCTTTGTTAGTGCTAAAGGGTGATTTTTAAAAGCTATAGGAAAGTTTTTCAAAAAAAAAAAATACATAAAATTCAGAAAAGTACATGAAATCTTTATTTGAATCGATAGAACGGTCCATATAATTATTTATAAGATTATTTCATGCAAATGTTGACCTTGACTGCGCCTCAAATGTTCCATCCGCTTAGTCCAATTTTGGCATACTCTTTCCAACATTTCGGCTGGTATCTCACGAATAAATGCTTCAATGTTGTCTTCCAATGCGTCAATTGGGCTTGTCTGTATAGACATGAGCCTCACAAAAAATAGTCTAAAGGCGTTAAATCGCACGATCTAGGCGGCCAATTGACCGGTCCCGAACGTGAAATAAAATGTTCACGTTCACGTTGCAAAATCATAAACCTTTAATGACTTAAAATTTGCACAAAGTTCTCTTCTTTAAAGACGATAACAAATATTTCTTCATTATTTCATAGTATTCATGATGTGTCTTGTTGAAACCACATGTCATGCAAGACAAGCTCTTGCATTTTGGGCAAAAAAAAGTTGGATATCATCTCACGGTAGCGCTCACCATTCACAGTTACGTTACGATTCGCATCATCTTTGAAGAAGTACGGTCCAATGATGCCACCAGCCCATAAGCCGCACCAAACTGTGACTTTTTCTGGATGCATTGGTAGCTCTTGCAATGCTTCTAGCTGATATTTACTCCAAAATCGTCTATTCTGCTTATTTACGTGCCCGTTTAGCCAAAAATGAGCTTCGTCGCTGACCACATTTTTTTTGTAAAAAAGTGGATCTTCGGCCAATTTTCCAGGAGCCCATCGACCAAAAATTTTACGTTGCGGTAGGCCGTTCGGCTTCAATTCTTGCACCAGCTGTATCTTGAAAGGCATCACACCTAAATTCTTCCGCAAAATTTTCCACGTTGTTGAGTAACAGAGGCCCAATTGCTGCGAATCGATAATTGATAGTCATAATTAACTCTGTCCGATACAGCTGCGATATTTTCTTCAGTTCGCACTCTACGTAAGCGTGTTGGTGGTTTAATGTCCAACAATGTAAATTTGGCGCGAAATGTTGTCACAATAGCCGAATAGCAGCTTCAGTGGGTCGATTAAACTGACCATAAAATGGAAGAAGCGCGCGATGAACTTTCTTAACAGAGCACGCATTTTGATAATAAAATTCAATAATTTGCAAGCGTTGTTCGTTTGTAAGACATGGTTAAATTATAGACCAAACTGAAGATGTTTGACAGTGAAACAAAACACGAAACGTGCGTCAGCTGTTTAAACCAGTGTTGCCAAAAAGATTATAGCCAAAAAATCTCCATCAGCATCAATTTATCGCGAATCCAAGACAGCTTGGCCTAGACAATTAGAATGTGAAGAGAGAGAGGCCAACCAACGTGTCACAGAAATAAGTTTTTTTTTTTTCCTTCAAATGTCAAAAGTTTCAAGAACTCTTAGAGCATATGTTTTTTTTTACACTTGCTTTTTGAATGCATTTCACCAACGTCGTAGCAACAGCCAAGATTTTTTTTTATATTTCCTTATGTAAGTATAAATAAATACTTAAATAGATTGACACAAACTTATAGAGATCAATGAAATAAGACGTTTATCAGAGGATTATCCGAATATATACATTTGCTCAAGAAGTTTTGTCAAAGCTTCAAAATACGGTCCGAGGTCAATCGCAACATTCGCTTGTGAATGTAGATCATGAGTAGATTAATATCTTGGCAAATTGAGCATCATTTTTAAAAGTTTATTCTGCTCAGTTTACCGTCTTGAAACATGACAACTTGTACAACTTCCCCATGCTTGGCATCCATTGGAGAGAATGGATTGGAATATGGCTTTTATGTTCTGACATATTACCGATTTGTTTTTTTTTTTTTTTTTTGAGAGGATAGAGCATTTTGGTGGCAATGTTACTTTTTTGAATAACCTCGGCCACATGGTGTTTAAAAGTAAGCCTCTTCTTCATTCCACGGTTTTTGACGTAGTTAGCCCAGTGTATGTCGACACCATTCAAATATAAGGGACCGCTTGGAATAAAAAAATGCTTTCTTTTTCTATTAAAAAAGATACCTTGCATTTTTCCAGCGTTAAGTTTTATTATCCACATATTAAAATAGTTTTTCAACACTCTGAAAGCATTCTGCAAATTCGTCTCAATAGTGAGACTGAATTGGTGCGATGAATATACTGCTATCACAGTTGTGAAGATGCGAAAAGTCAGACATGAAGACACAAAGTACATGAAGTACAAAACAGGACTTACGACTGAACCTTGGGGAAGACCAGCATGATATTGCAATAACACTGAAACAACACTTTTGACAAATACTTTGAAGGTTCTGCTTGACAATAAACTTTGTATTACATGTACCAAATAAAGTGGAAATCCCAGGTTAAACTTTTTGTATAAAAGACCGAGTCAAATGCCTTTTCAATGTCTTAGAGCACCATACCAGTGGGATTTCCTAATACACGGTTTTTCCTTCCTATACAGAAAATACCTTCACTCTTTATGCGCTAAAATATAAATTAATCGAATTAAATTTTAATTTCCATCTTCAAAGGACACGGGAAAAATACCCAGTTAGTCAGTCGTGTTGGCCAAAAAAAAAAAAACAACAACAGAAAAAATAAACTAATCGCTTAATCTGTTCACATTTTTCACACCCCGTCTTACACCAAATAAATACCATAAAAACTCCCTCTTCACGTCTAATTCCGAGTAACCGCAGTTGAAATAACCTAATAGACATGCAATAACATCCCCGTAAACAGTACAACCTCATAAGAAACAAATCAATACCTCTTAGTCCTTCGATTGCACATTCAAGTCAAGCCAAGTGAGGTTCTTCCAACATACATAGATGGCTACGTATGTATGTTTATAGCCCATTTGTCATGTTCCTTGATTGCCTTCAACTTCTTGAATTTTTTTTTTTTTTCGGCTTTGTGCAATTTCTTTTGGTGTTACGAATCTGTTGTGCCGCCCTTAATGACACCACACGACAACGTGGTCTTGTCTGCATTAGCTTTTTGTGTATTATTGTCGTCGTGTCGTCAAGATTGCCGTTGTGGTTACAATGTGATTCTCTTTGACGTCTGTGCAAACCCATGGAGGGTGGCAGCCAAGTGAATTCTAGTGTCGTCGTCCTTAGGGATGATTGTTGGTTTTTAATTCATGATGCCTTCGCAGTTAGAGGAGCGGCAATCTGCAGTGTAATCCTTGTGCGATGATGCAGACTGTATTAACCCCCTGAGACAAAACGACACTCAACCACTTGAAGAAGGGGGATGTCTTTGTTGGAGGGGTTCTTTTATATAGTGAAGTTCGTGATATACATAATTATCCCAGTTGGATTGAAAAAAATTGTCCCAAGCCTTCGCTGTTCTGCTGTTTAAGCCAAGATTTATTTTGACATGACGAGAAAAGTCCTATGTTCTTGTTACCTAGCATTCGACGTTAAGACCAAATCCAACATTTGGATGAAAAAGTTTTAACTTTTCGGTGTACGGTTCAATTCGAGCTTGGCTATCATTTTATTTTTGTTGTCATTCGGGGTTGATATAATTCGGTGGGGAAGAACCGCAACCCCTTTTGTTATTGTTTGTTGGGTGGAAATCTAATTATATTTTTTTTTTCAATTCTCAATTTGCCAGCATGGTTATCAATAATTTAAGACAGGTCTCTTGGTGGGCGTGAAATGAAGAATATAAAAACATGTGGCGCACATAATTGAATTTGAAATCAGTTTTGATGCGTTAAGAGGTGGACATGAATTTTTCGTGCTCCATATGTTTAGGGTTATGAAAATTGAGCGGGGAGGTGGTATTTTATTATGGTATTCGTACACAATGAATATCATTCATGATGTGGCGAAGGTACTTAGTTATAGGGCAGCTGTCTGAATATTTTTTTAAGAAAAAAAAACCTCATATCAATGCTTTTGTTGAAGAAACATGCGGTTTGCAATGGAAGAATGCCTTTATCTTAAAATAACATTTGTAAATTCTTTCGAATCGAATTACAAACTTTTAGTATCAATAGACCAGGTAAGCACAGGTAAGTTCGATTCGAAGATTATTGTTTAAAGTTTAACTATTCAAGAATATATCTACAAGAGGATTTTTCAAAAATTCAAATTATTTTCGGAGATATCGGTATTTTGCTGTCCCGGCAACCAAACTGATTCGGCTGGAACTAATGGAACAAAAGACATTAGGGATTCTCCGTCTACCTGAATCCATATTTCTCAGTAAAATCGTTTGTCCTTTCTATATATTGTAAGACAAGAACCCAAGGTGACTAGTATCTTTTATATTAAGTGCTCACTTACGTCCAGCTGCTGACAGTTGAATTCTAACCTTCAAACCACGTGGACTTACATATTTATATGCTGTGAGTGAAATAAAAATTTTTTTTTAACGCTAGAACTACCGTCATTTTAAGATGCTAGTTCTACCAAAACCAGTCAAAATGACTGGTCTTTAAAAAAAGTGTACAAATTATTATTTTTTTTGTATTTATTGAAAAAAACATATAGCAATAGATATTTAAGCATATAAATTAATAGTAAATAAAAATAATAGGGAAAAATAATCATAAAATTAAGTTATTCTTAAAGTATTAATAGTTATAATGGGGCACAAACCGGACAAATATTGTTTTATTTTTAGTAAATTTTCCGCATACATATTTTTTACATACAACGCAAATAATATATGTCTAATTATTGTTGCAGTACCCAATTTGACACCATTTGCGTGTAGAAACTAAGGTCTATGAAGTTGTAGGTACATCAGCTGCTCGTGGTCTAACATTTTCAGAGGCAAGTTCATCTGCCAATTGAAAAAGAAGCTCTCTTCTGGATATTTTTTCACCTGTTGTGTTTTTGTGTATAAGATGCACGCGTTTATGGCACCTAACTCTAAAATGTTAAAAAAGACTTGCGGTGGCCATCTTCTTGATCCTGATTTTACGCTATACTTTTTTGCCATTTGGTCTGCAACGTCAACGCCAAACTTAGTTTTGTTTTAAAATTCCACAATTTCAGGCAAGAGCTTTTTACTTCTCTGAATATTGACGGATTTATGTTTGGAACTCAATATATTAACTCTTTTCTTCGGCTTACTTTTGTAAATCGTAAGAACATACCCAGATGATTTGTATAGTTTTGATGAAAATGTAGCCATAGTATCCTTCTTTATTTAACAAATATTTGGCAACCAATGTTGTTTTTTTGGCTAGCAATTTAGACGCAAGAGGTACGCTTGTAAAAAAGTTGTCAGTGGTTACGTTTCTTCATTTCATAGTGAATGGCTCGATAAGTTTGAGTACAACATGTTCACTTAGAGGCTGTGATTTTGCTCGTGTCTCATCTTTTCCTTAATAAGGAAACCCATTTGCAATATATTTTGTCTCAATATCACATGTTTAAGGCTTATTTGACAAATACTGTGTGAACCTGCATCGCGTTCATCTATTGTTATATTTTGTCCTGGTATGTAGCAATTCTGGCTATTTTCAATTAACCTTTCCCATACTGTTGACACTAAAGCAAACTTATCGATTCGTAGACGTTGACTTCTCTCACTATTTTTAGGTTCCATAAATATGAAACGTTAAAATTTTTCGTTTCATATGCGCCTCGTCCATACAAAACTCCACTAAAAGCTTTCAAATTCTGTTTGGAAAGGATCCCTTTTGTACCCAAAACTCGAGAAGCTTCCAGTTCCGTGCAAGATCTGATATGTTCAAGCATATGGTCGTCGCTTACCAAAGAAAATGCACTGCTTACTTCGCCTCTGATAATATTTCGTTTTGCATATCCTGTTGGACCGGAAGCATCTTTGAAGATACTGTGAATTGGTAATCTTCCAGGACCGCCACCTTCTCGTATTTTTTCACAACATGTTCCGTCAGCAGCAATTTCATTCAAATTATCTTCATCTTCTAAACTTGAAAGCAGTCGAGTATATCTTCTTCTACGGAAATTAAAATTATTTTCAAGTTCACTATCACTTTCTGAACTATCTCCCGTGTCGAAAATTTCATCTCCACTACTGGAAACATCGTATTCAGATTCTTAAGCGCACTTTCGTAGTTTTCGTCGTCAGTATCAGAGCATTACATTCTTATATCGTTGAGTTTTTCCAATGTTTCAGAGATTTTCAATCGTTTTGTCATTTTCTGGGTTCAGAAAAATGCACTCGAAATAATCTGTGGCTTATTATAATTTATATATTTTATTAACACGTGGATATTAGCTGATGTGTGATAAGCTGATTTGTTGCTTTTTGTGAAATTTGCTTACATTATATATTTTCTTTACAACAAAAAGAAAACTACCTGTCTACCTTCAACCCACGCTAATCCTTTACACAATAAGAAATTCCCCCCAAAACCCCCTTTTTACACAAAATACCCTTCATATTTCTTTGTACAAGAAAATGGCATTGCACTTAAAAAACAAAAACTGAAACTAAGGAACAAAAAATCTTCAAAGTTATTTGTTTTGCTGAAGCTGTTGTTCGGCGATTTTGTTTCTTCGGTTATAGGATTATAGGGGCCTATAACTTTCATTTATAATACATTGTCCTGCCGATTTCTTTCTTTTAAGACATTGAGTATTTTAGGCTGAAACTTATCATGCATTTCGATTTATTTATGTTTCTCTTTATTTATGTTTCTTGCACGTTTTGGTGCAGTGTTTGGTAAAGAAAACGCTGATTTTCTGAGATTAATTTTGAAAAATAGTTTAAAATTGGCATTTTTATTGAATTTTTTATTCATCTCCTTACATCTTATCAAGCTATGCTTCAGTGTTCTAAGTTGTATTTTCAGGACTCTCCGGCACTACAGGTACCCCTTTTTCGAAGCCATCTATGGTGTCCTCTAGTATTTGAGGAACCCCAAAACAACTTGAGCTGCTGCCATCAACTGCAACACGAAGCGACGCTTTGTCGATTGTCTTTTCCTCCAATGCACTTAATGAAACTTCATCGAAAGGTCCACCCCCGTTCTTCCTCAAAGACAACAGATTCTGGCTGCACTTCTTTTTCGCGCGATACTTGAAGTCGGTCCATACCTTAAACAAAAAAAAATGACTTAGTTTCTTCGGCGATTTTTTTAAGGATTTTGTGATGCTTTACCTTCCTCCAAGAAGATATAAATTTATTCGGCAGCCCAGTACCGTTCAATTTATCCGCCAATTCAGCCCACAATTTGTTGATGGGTGTTCTTCCATGTAAGCTTTTTGGGCTGAAATTGTGCGTCATCTACGGATGTTTGTCGATGAACTGAATAATTATTTTAATTTGATTTTGCGTTACTGCCATAAAACATTAACATTTTGTTAGTCTCTGTAACTTTATATATGATATAATTTTAAAAATAACTTACAATTTTGTCAATTTATTTATTTAGTTAACACACACAAAAACAAATCAGAGGAAAACAATCGAAACTGCTGTCAAATATAAATAAACGACAGACGAAGCAAACGACCAACGCACAGTGGGGCAATATACCCACATAACCGGAATTAACCCAGGAGATGAGCTAGTTCTACGGAAAACTACTTTTTAAAGTTTAAATTGCTTGAATATAAATAAAATCACCATGTTTAAGTTTTTATAGTTTGGTTTAATCCTTTTTTTAAATATTTATTTAAAAAAAATACTTCTAAAATTCAGATTCGTCGTACCAATATTCTGTCTCACATTCATCACTGCTACTGATGTTTGAGTCCTCGACACTAAAAACATTTGGGGCCATTATTAAGTCCAACACTTCCTTAGGGAATGATCTGAGTTGTTTTTTGGGCATTTGCCTAAAGCTCGTTATGAAGGAATCTGATGTTACTAGCATTAAATTAAAAATAAGTGCAATTAAAACAACATCAGGTCCGTGGATTAAGAGCTTATGCACTGTGGGTGGCATGTAAAACCAGGGATATAGATTTACAAAACAAATCTAGTGTGTACGCTCTGAACTTTTCGATGTTCATGTCAAATCCACTTGAAATTGCGACCAAGATAACATGCAATCTTTGTATTAATATTTTGTCGACACCCAAGATTTCAGATGCTAGCTCTGCGTTGTTAAAAAATCGCCTTGCAGAGTTGCCATCATTCGAATTCCCGAAAAAATTGGTTTGGGTGCGAGTAGACCTGCCCATACCACGAACTTCCCATCTCATGATAAAAAAAAAACATTAAGGTGCTATTTAATTTGCTCCCAACATCAACTTTAAGATACTCATTTTTTTAGCTCCCCGTTAGTTTATATTTGTTTTCGCATCTTTGAATCATATAAAATACGATTTGCGTCAAAAGTATAGATTAAAGGGTATACTTATTATGTACATGCTAACATAGTAAGAAATACTTTTAAAACTGTGAAAGATTAGCGTTGTAAAGAATACGTTGGTTAAATTGAATTCAAACATAATTATAAGACTAATAAATTTAAAATATAAATATAAAGATTAAATCTAAATTAAAACAAATTCATGTTGAAATATAAGGTATGAGATAATAATAATTGAGTTGAATCATTAGCAAATGTATCTAGTTCAGTAAAAATTCTATAAAATTAAAATCACATTTATTGCTTGAAATGGGGATAAGTAGGAGAATGGTAAGCTGCTATGAAGGTAAAGTTGAGTATTCAACATTAAATTTAATTCAACATTTCGGTAATTACTTACTTACGAAAGTATTCTTTTAAGTGATCAGGACAACAATTTGGAAATATTCGTTTTTGATTTAGTAACGTTTATCTAATGTTGTGCACAAGATTGAAAAGTTTGATAGATAAACATATTTCAGTTTGGAAATACTTTTTTTCTGATTGAGTAACCTTTATAATTGAGTAACCTTTCTAAAGAAAAAGAAAATTAGATTTTTAGTTTGTCTGCAGAAATAATTTAATTTTTACCGTTTTTTTTTAAACATGTTAGCTGGTTGGACTTTTTTTGTCATTAATCATTTAATTATTAACTTCAGGTGGCGTTACAGTCCACGTAGGATTGGCATTGTATCCTTTTGGCTAATTCAATTGGTTGTTGAATCTTCTCCTCCACTCACCGTCAATGCTGATGGGACAAAATATTACACTTTTCTCTCGAAACAACGGGGCCTTCATCCGCTTTTGAAAGTATCCATGCTTCTACACCATATAGTAGGATAGGGATGATATTGGTCTCATAGAGCGACACTTCAGTTCTTCGAAAGAGGGCTTAGCTTCAATAGCCAGAGGTATTCTTCGTTTGATCTCAGCGCTGATGTTTTTATCTGTATTTATAGCGGAGCCAAGATAGACAAAGCCCCAACTACCTCAAAGTTATAGCTGTTTATGGTAACGTTCTGATCAGGGTTTGGTCTTTCTTTATGACAGCATATGCCTCTTTTTGCCTTCTGGCGTCGACAAGGTTCTTTTGTGATGTTGAAGAAATCGCATGACAGTGCATCACCTTGTCTTAAACGTTGTTTGACATCAAGTGGGTCGGTGAGGTCCTTGCCGACCTCAATGGAGCAGCTTGATTTCTCCATCGCCATCCTGCACAAAAGTACGAGCTTGACAGGGATGCCCTTAGACATGACTTCATAAATCTCGTCTCTGTGGACGAAACAGACACCAAAACCAACCTTGAAATTGATGAAAAGGTGGTGCGTACTGACTTGGCGCTCCTGGGTTTTTTCCAAGATCTGCCGTTATGTTAATATTTGGTTTATGGTGGACTTTTCTGGTCGAAAACCACATTTATACGAACCTATCAGGATGTTGACGAACTGCTTCAGACGTTTACATCATACGGCGGAATAGATGTTAAAGGCAATTTTGAGGAGATTGACACCTCTATAATTGGCTTCCTTCCTTCAGGATTGGGCAACCAATACTGAGATTCCATTCATCTCGCATGCTTTCTTCTGACCATGTATTGCAGATGAGTTGGTGCATACTCCCAATTTAGTCATTGCCGCCGCTTTAAGAAGATCTATCTGTACTTTGCCTAGGTCAGGTAGGCGGCATTGTTCGTACTTCCATGTCCTCAGCATTGACTGCAATTCTACTATGATATTTCCATTTCGAATTTTGCAGGCTTCGGTTTAGGGTGTATAACCTTGACATAATTGTTTTGGTGGCTGGCTGTCCATGGCTTGCATTAAACGACTCAATGAAAGCAATTTCGACTGTAATATAGGACCAACGACCCAAAATCTTAGCCAGTCATCCTTCTAAGAGTATCCAACTCAACGTGAAGATAAGATATTTTAAATTTAGAGTTGCGAAAATCGATTTCATAACAACAACTTTTAACATCGGAAGTTGAATTTGTATTAGCTTTTTGCAGTTGTTTTTCAACTTCTTCAATAAAGTGTTATAAATCAGATAGCCAGAATTATCAAATATTATATAGCTTAGTTTTAAAAGTATTACATTTTGTAAGAACTTTGATTATAGGGATTCATATTTTAAAAGTTTGAGGACCAACTGCTTATCTCAACTTCATGTATTTTTGGAACTATTTTTAATCAATCAAATTTGTTTGATTGCTTTTCTTTGGAAGATATTAGCCCCTGCTCGGAATTTTAAGGATTAACTTCATGTCCTTTCAAAGGGTTCAAAAGTTCATAGTTTCAATCCAGAGATTTCCACCACCTCTTCGTTTCGAGCTGGTAACTGCTCAACAAAGGATCTTTTTCTGTCTGGTAAATATATGGCTTAAAGAGGATCACATTCAGTCCAGTTTTCTTTGCAGATTTCGATAGGATTTTCCACGCTGATTCCGAGAGATTTTTTTATCTCTGTGTTATTTTCTGGAAAGAAAGCTTTTCAGGTGATCTTTATGCACACACGCTTCGAATGAAACCAATTTGGCTTCGATAGCTTGATTTGTTCTTGAGTTAGGCTGTACGAAAGAATCCGCACAAACGTACGTACGTTGTACACACACAGACATCTTTCTAAAAATCATGGAATCCGACTACTGGGACCGCCAAACGTGGAGAAATGTAAAAATTTGGAATTTCGAAAATCGGACCGATTAAAATGTGTAAATAAAAAATGTTTAACTTTAAAAAAATTTTAAAATAAAGTACATACTTGAAGCTATTGAATCCATATTGATTTTAAGATGTCACGTTATTAACTTATTTATAACTTAACACTCAAAAATAGCACTACTTATTTCACACTTGTTTTAAGAGATATTGAAATCCTACTTTCAATTAGACCATGCAGCAAAAAAAAAAGTTAAAAATATAACTGCTCTCATAAATTGTGCATTGGAATGTTTACTAACGGCAAAACAAGTTTTCATATTCAGGGCTCTCAATTTTTTTTTTGGGGTTTATTCCGCCCCACTGTGCGACGATAGCATTCAATGCAATCGTTTTGACGACAATCGTCTCAAAAGTTATGTGATGAGACTCCTGGCTCGGTACTCTTATCACTACTGAAAGACATTGCAACATCGAGGCGAAATTGACATATTTTTTCTCTATAATAAAATCTACCTTTCGAACCAAAACGCCTGTTTTCCATGAATATCAATAAATTTTCAATTCAATTCAAATTCAATCAATTTCTGAAGGCGCAAGGCTGTTTTTTTGTGTAGAATAATGTATTTTCTCTTTTGCAACAAATATCTTTCGTTGTTTGAATGGTCGCATAAAGAAATGAGTCATCGGTCGGTTTGCCTGTTGATTTGGTATGAAAAAGAATAGAAACAAAACAAAAAGAAAAGCATGCAAGCACTTACTTCCACTCCATAATTGTTTTCCACAGTAAAGGCAAACGGCTGCTCTTCACTTCACAGACATGAACAAGTATCGACCGAAGGAAATCCTATAGCTCATCAGTTCGACTTAATTGTGAATTATAACACCTTCATAGCAATTACCTGAGCACGATGTGGCCAACATAATCGCCAGATGCATGCAAAAACATCACCATTCTATTAGCTCACTCCTTCACCCCCGCCAGAGTCTATTTATATTTATGCACTCGTTTTGTTTTAGACGGTAACAAATCAACGGCGCGTTGTAAATGCGGCAACACCGCTAAACCAACTCCTAATTTACTTGCGCATCAGTTGTTATAGCCGTAAAATGCATTATTATGTTAAATGATCATAAAAATCACGTTTACAAACCATTTGCGCTGGGATAGTAACCCACCATGGTCAACTCCCTTTGAACCTCACAAGTGCTCATCTATATCCATAGGAATGGCATTTGTTTACGGTGAGGATAATTGAGATATCTGATTCCTGGACAAGAAGAAGAACTTACGCCATTGTCCCGCTTATCCCCCTTGTTAGCTTCCTTCGCTTTTGGTTAGTTCCATCAAAGATATTACGAACACTCTATTCAGTGTTGTTGTAAATTAAGCAGAAGATGCACGGCTAAGTGCATCCTCAGAGGGGCACACGCAAACTGGGATTAAATGTTTCAAGAATCAATGCTGCCAGTCCCATTCTCGTCAATTCGTCGGCATAAGCCAAATACTTGTAGATATATAAATACACGAAGGTGCTGTACTGCAGCTCAGAAGAATATAGCTTCAGGGTATATCGGGCAAAGAGCAACTGAACAAGCGTAACCAAAAGTCATGTTGTGAAGAGCTATGCTGCAATCTGCAGCAACTGGGTATACTTTCCATGTCAAATTGTCAGTGATGGATTTTGTGTTATCATAAATTCTCGTAGAGAAGGCGGCAAACGCAAATTACAAATTAACGCTTTATTCAGAGCGAAAAAAAATGTATTGTTTATAAAAACTATTAAAAAAAATGGCTAACGTTTTGTTGCATGAATTGGTCAGAAATGTGGGCCATATGATTAAGCAGTTAATCTTATCTTTATAAGGTAGCAAAACTATGTAATTGCGGATTTTTTTAAGAAAATAAAAGACAATTTTTTCATGGAACGAAATAACTTTATTTTGTAATGTATTGCCCATTTTGAGCAATGCCCTTTTGCCGTCTTTCAGGCAGTATCATAATTCCACGTTCATAAGACTTCTAGTTTTTATTAGCAAAAAACTGAACCATGTACGATTTAACATCATCATTTTTATTGCAATTTTTACAATTCAAGGAGTTTTGCAAATATAGAAATAAAAAGTAATCAGATGGTGCGAGGTCAGGACTATATTGTTGATGTGGCAAAACATCCCAACCAAGCTCCAATAATTTTTGCCGAATGACCAAAGATGTCTATGGCCTTGCATTGTCATGATGGAATACAACTCCTTTTCGATTTGCCAATTCGGGTCGCTTTTCTTCAACATTTCAATTTTGTAAGTTGGTCTATGTAGACATGTGAATTGATCGTTCGGTTGGTTGGTAAAACAATTCCTTTGTAATGCCACCAAACTGATAACATACCTTTCTTTTGATGAATATCAGCTTTTGAGCTGGTTCACCTGGCTTGCTCCACGATCTTTTCCGATTGACATTGTTATAAACAACCCGTTTTCCATCAATCGTTTTAAAAATAGATCATTTTCATTACGTTTCTTTAACAAATCGCAGATGTTAATGCGTTGTGTTAAATGATTTTCCTTCAGTTCATGAGGAACCCATATATCGAGTTCTCGTACATAGCAAAGTTTTTT
This sequence comes from Orthonevra nobilis, assembly GCA_963555765.1. NCBI lineage: Eukaryota > Metazoa > Arthropoda > Insecta > Diptera > Syrphidae > Orthonevra > Orthonevra nobilis. Next base: position 74,805,110 of record OY743224.1, on the reverse strand, counting down.
TAAGCGATTTATGACGTAGATGTTCGTTTTGATTTTCCATTTTTCAACAGACGCCAAACAAAAACTACAAAACCAATCAAACAATTTGATTTCTGATTGACAGTTGAAATACCAACTATCAAATAACGAAATGTGTTTGACATTTCGATTACCTCAGCAAACCTAAAAATTCAACTAAAGCCCTCTTTGAGTGAAATCCGCGATTACTTAGCTGCCAACCCAATAGAACCTTCACAATGTAATTTCAACAAGAAGCAACGCAATTGTGACAGTTTGAAATTTCGAATTGAATTTTGAATGCCAGAATGCTAGAAGGTATTGATGAATTAGAAGCTGTTGTATTTCAGAATAACAGGCGTTACGTTAAATGAATGAATGAGTACATTCTCCTGTTAGCCAGTTTAAATAAAATAGTCATCATTGGTACGGTTTAAACAGCTCCTTTTATGTTTTTACCGAAAACATGACACTTGCCGATACGTTCGCGATTTTATTCAATGCATATTCATACATTTTCAAGGCAATAATTGTGTTGTTGATGAAAGAAAATAGGCTCAGTAGCTAAATAATTTAATATTCTTCGATTAAGGGGGTATTCTAGTCTAGAGGCATGAATTTCATGTAATTTTTGAAGTGTCATAAAAAAAGGCAATACATTTTTTTACTTTCCAATTTTTTATTAGTTAGTACAGAAAAAAATAAAAAATAAAAAAAGTTGAACAAAAAAAAATTTGTGGGTATTGTTTTGAAAAAGACAGTTTCGAGAAAAATGCGTTTAACATTTCGCGTAAAGCTTTTCGCAGCCTTAGTCATGAAATGATATTGCAGACTAACATTTATTCAATCTGCCATTCCTGCTTCATACATCGGACTTCGAAAAAACTATTTTCCGCGTTTCTCTCTTCATATCTAGCAGTTATAGCCCCCTTTAATGCGTTGGATGCTCGTATAATGGAGCGTTCTATCGAGGTATTGTCTCGTTTCACAGCAAATGAATGAGCTTCCGGGCCAATCCCTTATCTCTTTTGTTCGATTAGTTCCGGCCGGACCAGTTTGGATTCCGGGATGGCAAAATACCGATATACCGAATAAAATTTGAATTTTGAAAAATCCTCTTGTAGATATATTATTGAACAGTTAAACTTTGAAAATATAAAAAATTTTAATTTTTAGATTTTTTCAGCATTCTGATGGGGGCGTATTTAACCACTGCACGTTTGGCCTAGCATTGGACACCAATCAACTGCGCTTATCACAACCAAAAGCACTGGCTGTCGGAAAGATGCCCGTTCCTTATGTTCTTATGGCCGACGATGCATTCGCTATGCGGCGAAACATCATGAAACCATATGCACAAAGTGGCTTGACGTTGTTGCAGAGAATATTTCATTTCATTCATTTATTCATTCGGAATACTTATACACTTTAAGATATAATATCTTATAAGCTAGTGACAAGTTCATTAAGGTATATCAATGTAGAGAAGCTACTAAAATAAAGTTACACATATTTATTTTCCCGAAGAAGAACAAAAACTAAAGATAAGGAAATTAAAATCAAAATTTAAAAATATCAAAACACAAATAATTGATTTAAAAGAGAAAAGTATGTCAAGTAGTTTGAAAAAGGTACAATTTTAATTCTATTTTGAAATTTGCAGTGTTACCTATCCTTCTAATGTGTTGCGGCAAGTTGTTCCATAAGCGAGTAGAGTTGACAAAAAACTGGCATTTAGTTACAGTTGATGAGTGTCCATGATGAATGAATTGACGTGATCTGCTGGAGGAGGCGAATCTAATTTTTTCAAAGAGATAACCGGGTTGTTGTGTCAGAAGGACATCCGAAAAAAAGGCTTAACGTGCGAAGAGGCTTATCGAACGTGATGCCATAAAGTCTAATAGCGAAGTTCGAAACTCTATCGTTTCTACGTAGACCATAGGCATAGCGCACCACGCTGTTAAATGCAACCATAAGTTTTCTTTTACTTCTGTTATTGGATTTGCAATAAATTTCACATCCATATGTCACAATGGGTACAATAAAAGTTTTAACTAGGACAAGTCGTATCTTAAGAGGTGTGAAAGAATGTGTACCCAAAGAGTACGAAGTACACCATAAGTCTTTCCTACGGCTGAGTTTATATGATTGTCGCAGTTTAAGTTCCAACTGAAGGTCATACCGAGGTTTTTAACATTGTCCACGTAATTTATTGACTCATTGTTTAACATTTTTGGGGGGAAATATGAAAGGTCCAAGGAATTTTTGGAAATAACAATACACTGAGATTTTGTCGGGTTCAGCAAGAGGTTCCATGCTCAATCAATCCTAAAGGACAGCTCATATTAAGCTGAACATCGTCCGCATACATGTGTAGCGAGGTAAATTAAGTTACTAAAAGGAGATCATTCACATAGAGGGAGAACAATAATGGTCCTAAAATAGATCCTTGAGGGACTCCACTGACCATAGGCAAAAATTCGGGCATTACGTTATTTAGCTCCAGAGATTGCATCCTATCAGCGAGGTACGACGCTATTAATTTAACTGCGCACGGTGAAAAATTATAAAGACGATCAAGCTTTTTACACAAAATAGTGTGATTCACGATATCAAATGCCTTGGAAAAATCAAGAAGTGTTAAAAGCGTCACATTTCCTTCATCCAAGGCAAGCCGAATGTTTTCGGAAAAATCCATTAAGGCAGTAATACAGCTATGTTTCTGTCGAAAGCCAGATTGTTTGGAGGTTAAAACATTACTATCGCAAAGATAGCGACTAATTTGTTTTTGAACAATTTTTCCAAAAACTTTCGAGAGAAATGGCAAAATTGAAATCGGTCGAAAATCATTACCCTTTGTAGTTTTGGGAATAGGAATAATTTTACTAAGTTTCCAATGTGAAGGAAACACTAAAGATGTGTATGATGAAGGACAAAATAAAGGGAAGGATAACTTTAATGAATAACTGATGTATCGCATTGACCCCAACGGCCTTCAAGTACGTCAGTTGAGTCAACTCCCGTAAAACAAAAACTGCGGTTGGATGACAAGTGAGAATTTTGGTTCACCTCTGCAATTTGGTTCACTTCTGGTTTGAACCAGGTACGATTTGACATCATCATCATTATTATTGTCATTTTTACCATTCAAGGAGTTTTGCAAAGATCGAAATAAAAAGTAATTAGATGGTGTAAGGTCAGGACTATATGGTGGATGTGGCAAAACATCCCAACCAAGCTGCAATAACTTTTGCTGAGTGACCAAAGATATGTGTGACCTTGCATTGTCATGATGGAATACCAAAACATTTTCGATTTATCAATTCTGGCCGCATTTCTTCATCGGCAGTGCAATGTAGACATCTGAATTGATCGTTCGGTTGGGTGGTAATAGTTCAAACTAGACAATTCCTTCGTAATCCCACCAAACTGATAATATAACTTTCTTTTGATGAATATCAGCTTTTGAGCTGCTTCACCTGGCTTGCTCCACGATCTTTTCCGATTGACATTGTTATAAACAACCCATTTTCCATCAATCGTTTTAAAAATCGATCATTTTCATTACGTTTCTTTAACAAATCGCAGATGTTAATGCGTTGTGTTAAATGATTTTCTTCCAGTTCATGAGGAACCCATATATCGAGTTTTAGTACATAGCAAAGTTGTTTTAAGCAATTTTCAATGCATGTATGTGATACATGAGACTTCTCCGCAATCTCGCGTGTTGTACTGTGACGATCCGAATCGATTATTGCTTTGATTATGTCGTCATCAACTTCAACTGGACGACCAGAGCGTTTTTTATCTTTGAGTGAAAAATCACCAGAACGAAATTTGGCAAACCAATTTTGACACTGCCGTTCTTTTAAAGCTTCGTCACCATAAATAGCACATAACTTTTTGTAAGCTTGCGATGCATTTTTTCCTTTTCGGAAATAAAAAAAACAAATTTTGACGTAAATGTTCGTTTTGATTTTCCATTTTTCAATAGACGCCAAACAAAAACTACACAACCGATCAAATAACACAATGTGTTTGACATTTCGATTACGTCATCAGACCTAAAAACTCAATTATAGCCATCTATGAGTGAAATCCGCAACTACCCAATAGTTGAAAAATAATAAAATAAAATAAAGTCTTTTTCCGATCTTGCTGTTAAAATGTAACGCGCTCTTATTTGATTTTAACTTTGTTTGAAGGAAAAGTGTCGATGAATATTGCCAATTATTCCACTTTTCAATTTTATGTTACAGGAAGTCAATCCAATGGACCTGGAAAACAGTCGTACATTAACAATTTTATCAGGTTCTGGTCCGTCCAGAAATGCAAGGATAGAAAGGTGATCATTATTCACAAGTCCACAATAAGTTCACCGAAAATGACGATTTTCTTTTATACAAATTTCTCGAGTTCATATATTTTGTTATATCAATTCTATGAAGCTTCACTGCAAGTCCAAGAACTAACAAAAGAAATACATTCTAATTTTTATTTAAAAAGTTCTAGGTAAGACTTCATGCCAAAATATATTCCCCAAACTCACGCCAAATTTGAACTGAAATAAAAAAAAAAACAACCACAATTTACACAAGTAAATCCTTCCAATTATCATATATATGAAACAAGAGCTTGTCGCTTAACTAAATCCCCTTGAAATTTATTATGCGGTAGAAGCATTTATCTTTCCCTGAATCCGAAAAGTCCTCGAATCTTTGGTCTCATGCCCGCACCGCATCAGTCCAACTAAACCTAATTCTTTGGCGATTTTCAACCAGTAGAAATTCAATGTTACCAACCGTTCTCAATGAATTGGGGTCTGGAAAGGAAAGGATACACACAAAACAAATAATATTTTATGTTGAAATATATATTTTTTTTTCAGACTGTACACATTCATACGAAATGTGTCTCCAACAATATTGGTCTTCTTGTTCATTAAGCGCATTAAAGGTGGCCTAGCTTAGAAGTTTAGTCCACATACATGACAGAGAAATACCATTAATGGCCTTTGGGAGCGCCTGGAAAAGTTTCTTCTGGGATCAATGGGATTTTAATGAGTTATTAAGGCATAGTAAAATGTGTTTTCTATTCAAATTAAGAAGCAGTTGGCAATTCCAACCGAGAACCGGGGATGTTCGTCGAGTATGAAAAAGTTTTGCACAAACAATTTACTCACTGCTTGCTCGAGGGTGTGAGGAGAAACCCCATTAAAAGTTCAAATCCAACTTTGAATACCTTTAGTGTTAATTGAGTTAATATTTTTTGCAATAAAATAAAACACCTAATTCAATATGATGGAAACGTACATAACGTTGAAGTTCAGAGGCTTAAAATAACATTGGCGACATAACAAGATTAAGTCACAAGTCATTTAAACTTTTGGGTAGCAACATTTATTCTCCGAGAATGAAGTACTTGTATGGAAGTGTATTTAGGAAGGAAATATGTTATTTCAACGTCGTTATTAAGCAGGACCTCGGTAATCCGAACATCAAAAGTGTTTAAATTATAGTTTGTAGATTTTTTGTAAAGAAAACATTATTTGCAACTATAAACAATTTTATACCATAAAAAAATGAAATATTTTAAAGTACCCACCATATAAGCTTTTTTAACAACTTTACATAAATTGGTCGCGAACGAAAGTTATGTATAGGGTGTCCCTCGTATAACGTGGTGGTTACGTTCCAGGAAAATTCCGCGTTATGTGATTTGCGTTATAGAAGACTTAGTTTTCATCTAAATTTGAGGGTTATGTTCCAATAAGCTTTTTCCAAAATAAAATAGGTTCTAAATTAAAGATGTATGTACGTTTACAACTCAAAATCAAAATTCATACTTTATTTAAAAAATTAAAAAAACAATGAAAAATCAATCGTAAAACATAAATATTATTCATTAACAAACTTCATTTTTGCGCTTTCGCTAGTCTGTGTCACTCTCTTCGAACATCATATTTCGTCGAAATAGTGAGCGCATTAGGCGCATAACTTCATCAGAAGAAATTTCCTCGTCATTTGATAAGAAACAAATTGTTGGAAGTTCTCGCAGTGGTTGTGCGATTGTGAAATCAGTTTTCAGCCTTTGTTTGCTTTTTTTTTAGCTGTTTTTGAATTTCGTAATAAGGCGCTAAATTCATCTCTATTTGCCGCTTGAATTTGCTCAATCTCTCCATTGACGGATTATTATCTGAAAAAAAAGAGTTTATTTTCTCAGCCAAATTAAAGCGCTGTCGTATGCGAGTTACGTCGGTATTAGAAGCAGCATTATTAATAGATGTAATGATTTCTGAAAATTTTAAGGGTCTTTTTATATTAGCTTCATGGACATTTCAAAGCATGTATTTTTTAAACTTTGGCTGTTCTTTGTGCCTTACGCTAACATAGTTTTTTATGAATCCCTGCTCACGAGTTTCGACATAGTTTTCCCTTTTTCTATTAAGTTTTGTGATCTTGTCTCTTTTGTTTTTTTCTATCCTGGATTTAATAAAAGCCTTATCTATCTGATTATTTTGGACATTAAATGGTGTGCTTTGAATTATGGAATGAAAAGAATTATTATATAGGCCAATAGCTTTATTCATTTGATCAATTATAGGAATCGTATTTTCTTTATTCAAAGCACGAATTCGTTCAGTGAGAGTACTTTTTAATCGTTCTATGTCCCCGTTCCTAGTGTGGCTATTTGGTTTTACAAAATGTACCTGTGTATCTTCTTCCCTAAAAAAATCTCTCACGTTTGAACTGTTAAACTCATTATCGCAAACGACTTTCTTCATTTTGCCTTTAATTGCAATGAATTGGCGAATTTTTTCAATAAGCGTTCGGCTATTTCGATTTTCTAAAAAGAAGCTAACAGCGTGTTTGGAAAATTTATCAATTAATATTATAAAGGAGTGTTTTGAATTGACGTAAGTGTCTATGTGTATTATCTCATTAATATCGGAGGGTGTTTCAGTAAATTCAAACTTTTTATTTATTGGTTTCCTGTCGTACTTTGCCGCTGTAATCCCTTTTATGGTAAAAAGAGATCTGTCTAAGAGCTTCGTCTCCACAAGTGAGGTCTATTGCAAAATGCTTACATCTTACAAACTTAACGCCAGAGTTTGATGGGATGAGTTGTGTCAACTTAAGCTGCACCTGGTTATACACTGAATCATCTAGTTCTGAGTACAATCCGACTTTCCCTTTGATGATATGTCTTTGGACAATGTCGTTGATGTTTCTTGGTATATCATTGCTTGCGATGTAAATTCTATTATGACCGAAGATTTTTTCAGTTTCTTTTTCTTTTTGGTGTACTAGTATGATTTGTGTTTTAAAACGATTGACAGCTGTGTCCAGAATTGGGATCACATTTTGAGGGTTTACCTGTTGTGAGGATCCACTATCTATATTGTCGACATTTGCTTAGGAAATCCGCTATTTTATTTTCTCTACCTTTTAAATATTTTTTTCGTAATTAAACTCTTGGAGTTTTAATAACCACCTTTGGTTTTTTGGAGAGAATTCTTTTCCGCTATATTTTGTATTTAGGTATTTTATAGGTTGATGATCTGTTATAATTTTAAATTTGCTTCCCCACAAAATAAGTAACAACCCAAACAATAGTCAAGAACTCTTTATCTGTTGTTGAATAAAGCTTTTCATGATCATTTAAAGACCTCTAAGCAAAACAGACTGGTTGGTCTTCTTGTGTGAGGACCGCTCCAATCGCAGAATTGGAGGCATCGGTATAGAGGACGAATGATTTTTCAAAATGCTTCGAATGCTTGAATATACTCGGATCTATTTTATTTATATCGGCACCTGTTTTTAGATATTTAACCATACGATAAGCGAATTTAGAATAATTCCGAACAAATTTCCTATAAAAGCCTGTTACCCCTATGAAGCCCTTCAATTGTTTGACAGTTTCTGGCAACTTATAGTCAAGAATGCACTTTATCTTTAAAGGGTTGGGTTTCATTCCATCTTTTGTAAGAATGTGCCCCAAAAATTCGGTATCATGTTAAAGGAAGGAGCATTTATGAAATTGAACTTTTAAATTATGTTTTGCTAAAATTTTAATATAAATAATATAGAACCAGAGGATTTTCGGAACTAGGCCTCGGAAAACAATTTTTTTTTGTAATTTGACAATAAATCAGAAAGCGTTGATAGATACTGGATCACCAATTAGTCTTATAAATTCAACAAAAGTCGATTGTTATCATTTTCCAATACACGAAGTTAAAACAGTAACTTTTAACACAATTAATAATGTATATTCACAAGTAGTAAAAGTCGTCTTCACTGATACACCTTCAGAATTTAGAATGAGTCCTCAAAGCAAAATTAAATGGTACAAAATGGCTTTAAAAAATAAGACATATGATTAAATACTCGGCATGGACTTCATTAGAAAAAATGCCGTAGAGTTAAATTTCCGAGAAAAATTTATAAAGCTTACTAATACTATAAAAATAAGATTGTTTTCAAAGGATTTCGAAATATTGGAATGCTTTGAACTATCTGACGAAACTAGCAAGGACATAGAATTATCTCATATCAAATAAAATGAACGAATAAAAATCAATGAAATTTTAAATGAATTAAAAATTCTCGTTTACCAAGAAGGTGATCAGTTGACAAATACTGATTCAATAATGCATGAGATAAACACTAACACTGATCAGCAAATATGTTCTCGATTGTATCGACTAAGGAAAGGAAAGGCATAGTTAGAAAATCCTATAGTAAATATGTTTCGCCAATTGATAGTTCAGGACAACAGAAGTTTAGACTTTGTGTCGATTACAGGAGACTTAACGACATTACTATTGATGATAAGTTCCCTCTGCCTAATATTGATAATATACTATGCAAGTTAGGGAGAGCTCAATATTTTACAACTCTGGCTTTAGCTAAGGGATATTTTCAAATACGTATACATCCTAAGGACATCCATAAGACTGCGTTTGCAACGCCAAATGGTCTCTATGAATTCACCCGGATGCTATTCGGTCTAAAAAATGCTCCAGCCAGAATCTTAATGCAATGAACTTCGTATGCTGACCGGTGGAAAATTCGTTAGTCAGGTGAATGCCCGACGTAACTTGCGCTTTAGGGTGAAATCTGGAACTGATTCACAGATATCTTCCTCAGAATCGATGTCTTCATTTTCATGTGCGATATTTGAAGCAGTTTGAGATGCAGTTACTAATAGAATTAACTCTTCTTCGTTGAAATCTTCAGTTTGATATATTATTTCATTATCTAATATCATCTTCGGTCATATCATCAAAACCTTCTCCACTAAAACGGTGGCCCACATTTAATATCCGGGTAATTTCAAAATTCAATGGTGGTACCACACTATCTTTTAAAACAACCTCCCGCCATAGCTTTTTCCAAGATCCGTTTAACGTGGACTGTTTCAATTCTTTAATAGACGATGCTACTATATCAATACAGTTTCAAAATTGAAAATGTTTTCCACAATTCTGTAACCGTCATTAGCATTAGTTTCCATTTTATTAAGAATATGTTGAAATTTTTGCCGAATATAATACGCTTTGAACGTAGATATTATGCCTCGGTCTAAAGGTTGAATGATAGACGTTTTATTAGGTGGTAGAAAAGCTATTTTTGCATTGGGATGATTCAAGTCTGTTGGATGTCCTGGGGCATTATCTAGTATTAACAGAACTTTGAAATTGATGTTTTTTTTCTTCAAAGAGAGTTCCACATCGGGTATAAAACAATTTAAAAACCAATCTCGAAAAATACTGCTTGTAACCCAAGCCTTATTATTTGCCTGCCAATAAACAGGTAACTTGGATTTGTCAATGTTTTTAAGAGCTCGTGGATTTAAGGAGCGGTTTATAACTAAGGGCTTTGTTATATAGTCCACTGAAGCGATATTACACAGAAGAAGGGTAATTTTGTCTATTAAGGCCTTAAAACTTGGTGCTGACCTTTCATTTTAGATGTATGTCCTACATTAAATATTTGTTCTGCTGTATAACCATCCTCTTCAATAATTTTAGCAAGAGTTTTATGGTATTCTCTCGCAACTTCTATATCTGCCGATCCAGTTTCGCCTTGAGTTTTAATATTGTGTAAAGAAAACCGTGTTTTAAAATTTTCGAACCAGCTTTACTAGCCAAGAATTCCTGATCACATTTTTCTGCAGCTTGATCAATTTCTTTTAAATAGGTATAAATTTTAAGAGCTTTCACCTTAATGACATTTGACTCGATTAGCATTTTTTGCTAGCACAGTCTTCTATCCACAAAATTAAAGCTTGCTCCATTTTTCTATTAAAACTTTTCGTACACGTGCAACTCGTTTTGCACTTATTGACGACCCAGCAGTTACAGAATTTTCTTATTTTACTTTCAGTTTTTTTAGTTTTAAATGCATTTTTTATTAACTTATTAGAACTTCTTATACCCTAGACAAAAACGCTTAAACTAGTTTATATAAATTGATTTGCTTAACTAACTTACTGGCCCTATGCGGGCGCTCTAAGCTATTACTAGTATTTAATTATATGTCTTTCGACTTAATCTAACTATTTTAATAATAATTAACGTTAACAAATTTTGAACTAAGAAACATTTTTTTTGTTAAGCAAAACTTAGTGTCTGGACGTATTTTATTCTATATCTAAGGCTTAAATCTACATTAAAATAACTAAAATACATACTTATATCTACTTAAAACTATGTATACATATTAATATATATATATACCTAAAAAATTATATATATTTTTTCTCAACCTATTCATAAACTTAGTCTATGCAATGTGTCTTCGGATAAGCTTAATAAGGAAATTATCTACTCTCATCAGGTTGGCCCCATTGTAAAGGACCTCATTGCGATAGAATCTTTGTATTGGGACTCCGGAGTTCTATATAAACGAAGACAAACCCTGAGGCATTGTCTTTCAAAACCCCGAATCTTTTCCATCGAATTTGCTGTCACGTTGAACTACACGGGACACCCATAAGTAATCATTGGCCTGACAAGAGCCATGTAGCAGATGACTTTTACCCTGGCATCGAGTTGGCTGCTATTAAAAAGTCTCTTTGTAATGGCAAAAGTCTCTTTGGCTCTGACAAGAGCTACATCTATATGTTTATTAAAATATACTACTGTGTCCACCTCCCGATGCAATGCACTTATGCCAACGGATTTTCCAATCTTTGAAAAACTGGTTGTAGTCACTTTCCGGGATGGCGTTCAGCTCCGTCTTCGCTGCGGCTTGAATCTCCTCTATCGTATCAAAACGGTGTCCCCGGAGCGGTCTTTTGAGCTTGTTGAAAAGCAAGAAGTCGCACGGCGCCAGATCAGGTGAATACGGTGGTTGCGGAACGATATGGGTTGAGTTTTTGGCGAAATGATCACGAATTAAGAGTGCGGTATGGGATGGTGCATTATCGTGGTGTAAAAAACAAGAATTTTTCCACCATTCCGGCCTTTTTAGGCGGATAGCGTTACGCAAACGACGCATAACGTTCAAATAATATTCCTTGTTGACTGTTTGGCCGGTTGGAAGGAATTCATAAAGCACAACACCACGATAATCGAAGAAAACAGTCAACATGACCTTGATTTTTGAGCGACTTTGGCGCGGTTTTTTTGGTCTCGTCTCTCCTTTGGCACGATATTCGCTCGATTGATCGGTTGTTTCGGGGTCGTAAGCATAGATCCAAGCCTCATCACCAGTTATAATGCGTTTCATGACATCCTGGTAGTCGGAAAGCATTGTTTCACACACTTCAACACGACGCCTTTTTCCGAAAAAATTCAATGTTTTCGGTACCAGTCGAGATTTGACGCGCTTGAGGCCCAAAGCATCCTTCAAAATGGTATTGACTGAGCCTTTCGATAAGCCAACTTCATCAGCAAGGTCTCTAATCGTTAATCGATGGTTTTTCAACACCAAATCTTTGATTTGTTGGACGTGAGCTTCATCGGTTGAGGTTGATGGTCACCCAGAACGCTCTTCGTCTTCGACACGTTCTCGGCCGGCTTGGAAATCACTATACCACTTGTAAACATTTTTTTTAGGCATAGCCTCATCATCAAAGGCTTTCTGCACCATCCTCAACGTATCCGCAGCAGAAAATTGATTCCGCAAACAAAATTTAATGCAAATTCTTTGCTCAATAAATTTCGACATCGCAAAAAACGAAAAACTCACTTTTAGCAGCTCACAAAACGACGCGTATCTCAAACACTATGAATATATTTTGACATGAAATCTCACTAGATGTCACTGACAGTACTACCAACCTAAAAAGAAAGAAAAATTTCCAAATCCTTCGACGCGCCCAGTTTTAATTCATATGTCACCTTATTTTTTGGACACAGTAGTAGATATTGGTCGAGCCAGAGCCTTAGATATCTGACTACACTTCGATTTGCTTATGGTTGCCCGTGTTGTCCCACGATCAAGAATTTTCGCCAATTCTTTCTTGTATCCCAAGAGGCCCTAGACAGTGGAGTCCTGAAAAGGATAGTCTCCGATTTGTGGTAGTTAATCTTCAACTTCCAGTCATCACAATAACGCTGGATTTTATTAAAGTCACATTGCAAGTTCAATATGATGTCTTCAATCTTCGGTCCTGATCTGTACGCAATCAAATCGTGTACGTACGTAATCTCCACGAGAGTTCTCACTGTAATGATAGCTTCTAATTCATCATGTCATCATGAATGTATCACTTATATTTTGAAAGCAAAAACGGGTAATCCCCAAAATTTAGGAATGCATTACAAACTTTGTAAGGCAAAAATAATTGCGCTTAGCATTGCCAACCTTTTAAATCAATTAATTGAACGTGAATGAATTCACAAATTAGTGTTGCCGATACATATTCTCGATTTCGCGTTTTACAGGTCGAAATTTCGCGTTGTAATGAAACTGTTTTTTTTTTAATCGCGTTATATCGAAAACGCGTTGTAGAAGTACCGCGATATACGAGGGACATCTGTATTTGATCACGGTTGGTAGTTCGGCTTATAGCGAATCCGTATAGCTGAGGGCCAAATAATCGAGTCTCCACTGCTCAACATGGAACGCAAACATTCCCATACAAGGAATAAAGAAATTGGAAATTGGAAATGCTTGATTTCTGAGAATCAGCTTACAATGGGGAATCTAGGACGACATGCAATATTTTTTATGCGCGACTAAAGCATGGAAATCGTTGCATGTACATGCGAGTCTGACGTCATTCTGACGTCAAAATCTGTCACAATACTTGTATGCAGTTTAGATTTCGTGTAATACTCATATTTGTAACAGTCGCATATAGTCACGCATTTACATGTGAGTCCATTGTAGATTAGCAAAATTTAACATTCTTATTTGCACGACTGACCCGATAATAAAGCCAACTAGTTTCAGTTAAAATCGTTTCCGACGGTTTTCAAATTTGCCTGTCATAAGTACATTCTAGAGTTTATTGATCGCTCCGCACGTGGGAGCTAAGAAGTACGAATTCTGCGCTTCCGTAGCAAAATCCACCGACTTTTCCGAGTACGAAGTTTTCTTTATAGATTTCTCGTAGAAGAACAAACAATGTATTTCACAAACATATGAAAATCAAAAGAATAATGTCGAAAACATAAATGCTTAAAGTTAATCCTGCCTAGTTGCTTCAGCCAGATACGGTTGTATTGCCTTGAACGCTTTATGTTTATGGTTGGTGGAACTTTACTTGTTTCTTTTTTTAGAATATTGAAATATACTTTCAATAATAAATTTATCAATTGAAAAGAGTCAGCGATAGCCAAACTCAGATCGCCCGAGGGACCCTCATCCGCAATGGAATCTATTGGGCCGCCGGCTGGTGAGCTAAGGGTTTGCAAAGAATATGGAAAAAAGTAGAGCAGAAATCTATATGAAAAATAAATTCATTATGTCTCCATCCTAATGTCCTAAACCCACCCTAATCGCGTTCTGCGAATTCGATTGATCTGCAAAATAAGGAAATTTGTTTGTAAAATATGTGCTCCGAGCTTTTTTTTTAAATTTTATTCTTGTCCTTGTCAGAGCCATTTCCGGCAATTGAAGTGCTCGAGGATATCGAAGTCGATTTGCTGCTTCCAACCGACAAGACAAAGTCCCGGAAATCAAGTGCGGGGGAACGAAAGATTTCACACCAGTAGGAAAGCCAAACTTTAACTTTGATCGGGGCGGTGGAGGAGCGGCGGGGTCTTTGGGACACCGGATCCGAGGCCTACAAAATGTCTAAACTTGATGGCTGGCGCGAGGTATGCGAAGAACTTGGTTTGCAAATTGACCCCAAGAAAGTCAAATCCAAGAGGTGGTCTCTTCGCGTCAGCTTCAAGCTTAATATGGCAAATTATCGTAAAAAGCGATCGGGACAAGACGCGGATGAAGCAACAACAGTGACATGGTGATATTTTAAGCCAATGTTGGTTTTGGAGGCCTATGACGTAAGTCAATCCGACAAAAATTGGTTTTTAATTATCTCCTTTTCAGGCGACTGCTGTCAACGATCACTGTCTGCTATTGGAACTCATGGTGTTCCCTGATGCAACCACACCTAGCCCTTCAGTCGGCGCTAAACGAAAACGGCGGAACGATACACCAACACCACCAGCATCGCCAGCTTTGTCGAACACTTTATTCCCGAAGGTGTTGAGCAGGAAATACACGATACGATAATCGTACCGATCGTTATACCAACATGTGGTCGTATGCGATGATCGTGTCGTGTGTGAACACTTCATTCACAGTTGTACTGATATCGCATGATCGAGTGGTGTCGACCGAAAACCAACGATCGTATGCGACAGATTGTGTGGAAATTGTACCGCTTGTTTGTGTCCGTACAACTGGCGTACCGATTTCATTTGTCTTTAGATATTCAGAGTGGTGACTTGGCAATTGTATCAATCAATAAGCGAAAATGAGTTTTGGTTAGATTGTATTGAAAAATATCGCTCATTGCCCTGTTTGTGGAATGTTTACATTCCAGAGTACAGCAACAAACATTTAAGGGAAGAATCGTTGCAACAATTGACCGAAAAATGCAAAGAAATGAATCCCAATGCAAAAAAGGATTACGTGCGCAAAAGAATCGAAAATTTAAGGACTGCTTTTGGACGGGAATTTTAAAAAATGGAAAAGTCAAAACGCAATGGCAGTGCAGCAGAAAATGTGTATGTTCCCACTTTGTGATACTTTAATGATGTTCTTCTTTTATAGTACATCGTTGGCAAATTCCGCAGATGATGAATTATGTGATGATTATAATGAAAATATTTCAGATGTAAGAATTCTTGTTAGTTATACGGTATCCATGCATTAAATAATTTACTTATAATGAAGGAATGCTTTACTCCACCTGAGATACCAGACAGCAGCAGCAGTACAATTGCTCGAAATCGAACTTCAGAAATTGTCATTGGAACAACAAAAGAAACAATTTTTTGAAAATGCAAGCAAATATCTTCTTCATAAAGATGATAAGAATGACGTTGAATTCGATATTCTTGGAAAGAGGATTGCTGAACATTTTAGGAATATGGAGTCAAGACAACGTTTGATTGCCGAAAAAATAGTTTCAGACGTGCTCATCAGTGGCAGGTTTCACAAGAAAGCGGCCAACGGCAGTCGACTTCTGTGATTGAAGCCAATTCTTTTGTTCCTCACGTTCAACAGCCCACAGCTTTATCCAGGAATGCAGACCTAACAGAATTTTTATATTTTGATCAAAGTCAAAATCATTGAAGTAAATAACTGTTACTATACTAATGCAACCTGTAAAGTATTATAAAAAAAAAACTAAATATAAATAAAACAAGTTTCAACTTTTTTAATTATCAGAATAACCACACATTTTATCTTGAAATTAAATTTTTCCCTCGTTGTTATGGTAGGTAGCTAAAAGTGGTGGTTCAGTGAGAACCTAATTAGCACTAAGTGCCGTTTTAATACCACAGCTCTGTTACCTTATTTATGATGTTATTTTGGTGTATTTGAGATATCTCTAAATCCAGCCCGAGGTATTTAAGAAGGACATTAGTTCCTTAATAACCTTAGGAGAAATCTTATTAATTGAGTTGAAGAAGGGTCTACCAAGCGCCCGTTGTCTGGCTCTAGCAAGAGCCGGACAGTCGCAAAAGAAGTGTGTTAGGGTCTCCCTCTCAGCTGTGTTTTTGCAGCTGCGACAATGTGAGTTTTGTGGGATACCTAGCTCAATGGCATGATCTCCAATCGGCCAGTGTCCCGTGCAAACCGACACTAATCTAGCAATATCATGACGGGCTCGCCGAAGGAGATCTTTTGTTTTTGATTGTTTTTTACTGCGTCCATATTTTCCTTGATGTTGCACAGTTCGTAAGTCTGACCCATCTTAGATTTGCTACTTCAAGGAAGTATGAGGATATATTAGTCTTAACTGCTTGTAGTGAGATGAAAACCTCACCTGCAAGCGAGCGCTTAAGGGCAGATCCCTTTCTAGCAAGTTCATCGGCCTTCTCATTGCCTGGGATGGCACTGTGGCCGGGAACCCATATAAGGGAAATGAGCTTACCTTCTAACGACGCTATTTCAGCTCGGCATTCCTGTACTAATTTTGAATGTGAAGTAAAGGAGGCAATAGCTTTGATGGCTGCTTGACTATCAATGCATATGGCAACCTTCTGGCTTGGCAGGATGTTTGGACGTAATTTGATTTGACGACATGCTTCCCGGATTGCAAATAGTTCGGCTTGGAAAACACTGGAATTGTCGGGCAGTCTTTAGGCTTTACAGATGTTCAGAGATTCTGAGAGCACACCCGCACCGACTCCGCCGCCCATCTTAGAGCCGTCAGTGTAGATTGTCCAGTTAAAGTCCTTACATATCTGATCACTATTCCATTCCGCTCTTTCTGGGATTAGAGTGTCAAAGTTATTTGATGGATAAATTCTATGGACCGTATAGTCCGTAGGTGAAGATACCAGATCTCTCGGTATAAGATCGAGTATAGCGCTATGACCATGGGGTTTTGACGTCCAGCATCCAGACTCTCTGAGCCTAATGGCGCTGTGAGCAGTAGTGTTCTTAATGTGTAGGTCCAAAGGTAGGAGATGCAGCATCCGACGGAGTCGATCGTAGAGCGCCTGTGTTGCCTTTGCATGCAGTTCTCTGTACCTTGTTTAGTTTGATGACATTGAATTTTTTCATGAGAGCCGGCCACCATACTAGTGATCCGTATGTTAGTATCGGGCGAACCACCGCCGTATACATCCATAGGATCAGCTTTGATTGGAGACCCCATTTTTTGCCAAAGGTTCTACTGCACGCGTAAAAAGCTATGCACGCCTTTTTAACTCGCTGATCAACGTTTAGCTTCCATCTGAGTTTAGGGTCTAAGGTAACGCCTAGGTTCTTGGCGCTGGTAGACAGAGAAAGCGGTTGTTCATTCAGACGGGGGAGTGGGAAACTGGGTATCTTGGTTTTAGTGGTGAAGAGCATCAGTTCTGTTTTGCTTGAGTTGATACCAAGGCCGCATTTCGAAGCCCAGGTACAAACTTTCCCCAATGCGCCCTCCATGATCCCACTGATCACAGCCGGAAACCTTCCTGATACCAAGATCACCATGTCATCCGCGTAGCCTACTACCTTTACCCCATCTCTGTCTAGTTTTGATAGAATGTTGTTCATGACAATAAGCCAGAGAAGAGGAGAGATGACACCGCCCTGTGGTGTACCTCTGCTAGCGAATTTGATTATAAGACTATTACCTAGCGTTGCTTGAATGCATCGAGTGCTTAGCATGGTAACAATCCATTGACAGAAAAAGTTTTCGATTCCAAGTTCGGTTAAGGATTCAAGTATCGCTTCCGTATGAACGTTATTGAAAGCCCCTTCTATATCTAAGACGGTAGCTAGTGTGTACTCGTTATATTTAAGCGATTTCTCAATTGTTCGCACTACTTCATGGAGAGCCGATTCTGTGGATCTCCCTTTCAGGTATGCGTGTTGTTATAGTAGTCCTTTAATTTATTTCTTATATCTTTCGCAGAATCACTTGGTCTTACTTACTCCCAAGGATAACAATTCATCCTCTTGACGCCAATTTCCTTTTATTATAGTACCACTTTCCAAGTCTTCTCGATCTACGCATCTTGGAGTAATATAGTCAATGGAATGTGTTCTAAGAAAATTATGAAAAAAATCAGCAAGCTAAGATAGCTGCATCTGCATGTTCCAGTTTGATTTTTATTGCCTCCGAAAAATTTTGAATCGAGAGCACAAAGTTCCAAAAACATTTTCAACGACGCGGCGAGCACGACTTGTGTTCTTGCTTTGAAATCCCACTTTGAGGGAAAGGTTTCCATATGATAAAGAAAACGCTTCGTCACCTATAAATCCATAGGGACAAATGTATGAATCGTTAACGAGTTTTTTTCCGGTTGAGGAATATTGAGTACTTTGTTTTCCAGTTTCTCAATGAAATCAGTTCTTGTTAACACTCCTCTTTTTTCACAAGAAAAATATCAGAATGCAATGATCTTTCCAAAAGCCATTCCTTGACCCACTTCCTTCTTCTTCTTCTACGCTACTTAATATTGCGCCCGCACATATTAATAAAATCTTTCTTCGAACACACAGGTCGCTCATTTTTTATCCTAATCAAATTGTTTTCTGGACTAAAAAATATAATGAACACAAAGTAGAATCGCAAGCAAGTCGTATGGTATGTGTGCTTTCCACGACGCGTTATACCGATATCGGTACAACTAAAGTCGGCACGATAATCGTATCGTGTATTCCCTGCTTTAAACAAAGTCGTGGCTGTATAGGAAACAGCAGAAGTCAACACCACCTTCTGCGAGCATACATGCTCAGAAATAAAAGAGCTCACAAAAGAAAGGGCATTCGGTTTACGCGTGGCGTTAATCCGAACAATGTGGGTTTTTTTTTTACAAAAATTTCACTGCGAGCAAGAGCAGTCGAATGTCCCCAAAGGAGTGTGTTTTCAAGGACCCGGCCGAAACTTGAATAATTTTTGAAATAATCTAATATAAAATAATATGCATAGTTATTTAAATAAAGTTTTGTGTTTTATATTGTTTTTAATCAAATATGAATATTCAAAAAAGTTTGTATTGCCATTCAACTTCGCCTTCTTCGGCAAAGTATGTTGTAAATTCTATTTGAATTTCTTTGGCATCGTCTGAGTTTTGCCGCAGTGATTGCAATGAGAACATTGACGATGTTGATATATTGTCATCATATTGGTCAAACGAAAAAAGCCTTGTTTGACTTTATCAAATAATTTTGCAGTACACTATAAGCGAGCATAACTTTTTGCGTCTTTTCAGCATCTAAATGAATTGGTTTTAATAACACTAGGAATCTCGCCGTCATTATGCCAAAGACATTTTCGATAATTCGGCGAGCTCGACTTGGCTCGGTAGTTGAATATTCTCTGCAACAAAGTCAAGCCACGTTGTGCATATGGTTTCATGATGTTTCTCCGCACAGCGAATACATCGTCGGCCACAAGAACATAAGGAACGGGCATCTTTCCCACAGCCAGCACTTTTGGTTGTGTTAAGCGCAGTTAATTGGTGTCCAATGCTTGGCAAAATGTGCAGCGGTTAAATATGCCCCATCAAAATGCCGAACATACGATAGTTGGTAAGCTGCATCCGCGACTCCCATCAAAACAATTCACTCTGAAATTCCATTGTAAGTATTAGTGAAAGATGTTTTGAAATCGGATGGGTAGTTTTCCAGAAACAAGCAAACTAACAAACATTACTTCTTTATAATATTTGTATAGATTTTTAAACTTTTATTAAAGTAGCTCTATGTTGTAAGTTAAAATAAAGTATAGTTCATTAAACAGGATTTTATTTAAAAGGTTTTTCTTTTAAAGTAAATTTATTTATATATTATTATTTAAAACACTTATATCCAGTTTTGCAGTTAGAGTTTAAACTGAGGTTTAGCTCTCATAGTCTAAAAGTTGGGCATTAATATATAGATTCGAAAACGTTCAGACGAAAGGGATACGATAAACATAAGGTTTAATGGCATGGAAACATGGAATAATAAAGTGACACTTAGTTTTAAGTATATTTCACATATCAGTTTAGGTAAACTAAAGGGGGTATTCTAGTCTAGATATTTAAAAAAATCGATTTTTTTTTATATTTTCAAAGTTTAACTATTCAAAATATATCTACAAGAGGATTTTTCAAAATTCAAATTAGATTCGGTGATATCAGTATTTTGCTGACCCGGCATCCGAACTGCTCCGGCCGGAACTAATCGAACAAAAGATATTAGGGATTGGCCCGGAAGCTCATTCATTTGCTGTGAAACGAGACAATACCTCGATAGAACGCTCCATTATACGAGCATCCAACGCATTAAAGGGGGCTATAACTGCTAGATATGAAGAGAGAAACGCGGAAAATAGTTTTTTCGAAGTCCGATGTATGAAGCAGGAATGGCAGATTGAATAAATGTTAGTCTGCAATATCATTTCATGACTAAGGCTGCGAAAAGCTTTACGCGAAATGTTAAACGCATTTTTCTCGAAACTGTCTTTTTCAAAACAATACCCACAAATTTTTTTTTGTTCAACTTTTTTTATTTTTTATTTTTTTCTGTACTAACTAATAAAAAATTGGAAAGTAAAAAAATGTATTGCCTTTTTTTATGACACTTCAAAAATTACATGAAATTCATGCCTCTAGACTAGAATACCCCCTTAATCGAAGAATATTAAATTATTTAGCTACTGAGCCTATTTTCTTTCATCAACAACACAATTATTGCCTTGAAAATGTATGAATATGCATTGAATAAAATCGCGAACGTATCGGCAAGTGTCATGTTTTCGGTAAAAACATAAAAGGAGCTGTTTAAACCGTACCAATGATGACTATTTTATTTAAACACGAATAAGTATTAAATTGGTTCATAAAAATATGTAATTGTCGTTACGTTAAATGAATGAATAAGTATATTCTACTAAAATTCTGGAATACAACAGCTTCTAATTCATCAATACTTTCTAGCATTCTGGCATTTGATAGTCAATCCGAGATTTCAAACTTTCACAATTGCGTTGCTTCTTGTTGAAATTACATTGTGAAGGTTCTATTGGGTTGGCAGCTAAGTAATTGCGGATTTCACTCATAGAGGGCTTTAGTTGAATTTTAAGGTTTGCTGACGTAAGCGAAATGTCAAACACATTTTGTTAGTTGATAGTTGGTACTTCAACTTTCAATCAGTAAAAAATGTTTTTTGATCGGCGTCTGTTGAAAAATGGAAAATCAAAACGAACATTTACATCACATTTTGCTTTTTTATTTCCGGAAAGGAAAAAACGTTTCGCAAGCTCACAAAAAAATATGTACTGTTTATGGTGACGAAGCTTCAAAAGAACGGCAGTGTCAAAATTTCGTCTTGGTGATTTTCCACTCAAAGATGAAAAACGCTCTGGTCGTCCAGTTCAAGTTGATGACGGCCAAATCAAAACAATAATCGATCCGGATCGTCAAAGTACAACACGTGAGATTGCAGAGAAGCTTCATGTATCACATATGTACCTGCATTGAAAATCGCTTAAAACAACTTTGGAATGTATGAAAACTTGGTATATGAGTTCCTCATGAACTGAAAGAAAACCATTTAACACAACGCAATAACATCTGCGAACATTTTTAAAACAATTGATGGAAAATGGGTTGTTTACAACAATGTCAATCGAAAATGATCGTGGAGCAAGCCTGGTGAACCAGCTCAAACTACATCAAAAGCCACATCCACCAGAAAGTCGTGACCTTTCAACATCTGATTACTTTTTATTTCGATCTTTGTAAAATTCCTTGAATGGTAAAAATTTCAATAACAATGATGATGTCAAATCGTACACGGTTCAGCTTTTTGCTGATAATAACCAGAAGTTTTATGAACGTGGCAAATGGTTATTGATCAAAATGGGCAATACATTACAGAACAAAGTTATTTCGTTCTATGAAAAAAATTGTCTTTTATTTTCTAAAAAAAAATCCGCAATTACTAAGTTGCCAACCTGATATATCCTTCATTAGCGTACAGCTCAGTTGGTTCTTTTCTAGCAAGTACATTCAATTTACATATGTTTGTTTTAATTTTTTAACGAAAATCAATGATCATTCAAATTATTTAATTCGCGAAATAAAAAAATAATTCGAAAAACATTCTTCTGTGAAGAAATTGGAAAAAAGTGACAAAACAAAAAAACGCTGTAAAATATTGACACCCCCTTGTGCCCCAAGTCAGGCTAAGGAACATTGGTGCATGTGCAAAATTTCATTGCACACATACAAACCGTCCTTGTAGAACTTAGCTCATACCACAGTTTATGTCTTCATTTTCAACTCCGCAACATAAATATGCTCATGATCATGAAGATGCAAGCCAGCTTTATGAAATAGCGATATGGTAATCATCATGTGATTATTGTATTTACAGGTATTTCACAAATAATGGTTATTGGCAATAATAACCGGCAATATAAAATCATCTGTGCTGGCTATAGCATCTCATTTAATGAGCGCAGAATTATTAAGTAGTATTGACCGTCTTCGCTTGCTAATTTCATCAGTTCTGATGGGACCACAACACTTAAAATCTCCGACTGCAGTTTTAGTAGAACTATAAAAATAATAAATGGACAAATAATGTGACCACAGAAACTCAAATTTAATTTGATTTTGTTTTTCAACACCAGCCGGTGATGCGAATACTTGTAAATTTATCATCAACAATTGTTACACCAGCCATTGTGTAACTCTACAGCCAAAATTCGGTGCTTAAATTGGCCAAAAAAATGAAAGCCTTTTTTGTTTTTAATGTCGTTGATAACAAAAGAAAAAAATCAAAGGATTCCTCCCATTCCAATATTTTTAATTCCACAAAAATTCTCTCCCAGCGGATGTGATAAGCCTGACATAAAAAATAATAACCAGCAAAAAAAAAAAACATTTGACGGACGAAAAAATCTGAAAACTTAACATGACTATAATGCGAGTGGTTTGGAGAAACATCCGTGTTCCATAACCACCCACCTCTTCATGAAAACACTCACACACAACAGAAAAAAATGAAAAGAAAGAAAGACAATAAAATATTTTTTTTATGGACAGTTAAAATGTCATAATTTTCATATAAAGCAAAAAACAAAGAACATTCACACAAAAGCCATATTCGAAAAACAGACAGAAAATATCAACAACGAGATTAAAAATCGGTGGGACGGATAGACAAATGATACAGTGGAGTGAATTTGAAAGTTGGTTTTTATTTATTTGTTAAGAAAAGTTTTATTTAAAAAAATTAACAGTTTTTGAAGTTTTGTCCGATTTCTTATTAATTGATTAGGCAATAGAATAACGTTGGTAGTTTTAAATATAAGAAGATTCATAAGTTTCAATGACTGGAGTAAGCTCTGTAGAAACGGGAACCTAATAAAAACACACACAAGGAATAAAATCAAATATAATTATAATAAAATAAATAATAAAACAAAAGGATAGACAAATGATACAGTGGAGTGAATTTGAAAATTTGTTTTTATTTATTTGTCAAGAGAAGTTTTATTTTAAAAAAATTAACAGTTTTCAATGTTTTTCCATTTCTTATTAATTGTATATGTATATGTTGCTTTTTACCCTAGTATGCCGCCAAACCCATCTTTGAGTTTTGTCAGATCACTCATAAACACACTGTTGACATCATGCTACGTCCCCTAATTATATCAATATATTCGGCGTATGCGAGTTATTAAACAGACCTTATAAGATGTATCTGGTGTTCAGGTAAAATGTTGATGAAACCGCATGAGAGTGCATCACCTTGCCAAAACGTTGTCAAACAACGGCTTCATACATCTCGTCTCTGTGGACGAAACAGAAACCAAAAACCAACCTTGAAATTTAGTGCGTGAGTTTTTTCCAAGATCGACATATATGTTAATATTAAGTCTAAGGTGGACTTTTCTTGTCGAAAGCAACATTATTATGGACCTATCAGGTTGTCCAGAACTAACTTGATTTAGTCAATTGTTGATTGAAAAAAAAATTAAATGAATTTGTCTGGAAACTCATAAAAGGCAGTGTACACATTTATACAATTTTTTTTATCTGATAAGGAGTCGAAAACAATAAATTTAATTAATTTTGAACTATTTTTATTTTAATTGAAGAAGTCAAATTGTCCCTTTTTTGTCAATTTTTCGTCATAAAACTTAAACCACGTTGTCAAATTTTACCAAAAGTTTTTCAGCTCTTCATTATGCACATATGCTACGATC
Source organism: Orthonevra nobilis (assembly GCA_963555765.1). Lineage (NCBI taxonomy): Eukaryota > Metazoa > Arthropoda > Insecta > Diptera > Syrphidae > Orthonevra > Orthonevra nobilis. The sequence continues at coordinate 74,780,774 of OY743224.1, read as the reverse complement.
GAAACTAAGTTGGATCCGAAAGCTTGATTTGTTCTCGAGTTATGCTCGACGAAAAAATCCGCACAAAATTAACATATGTACATACGTATATACGTACACAAAATACAATGGAAATCGACTACTGGGACCTCGCAACGTGGACAAATGTAAGATTTTTTAATTCCGAAAATTGGACCGAATACAAGAACTCCCTTATTTTTTACGCATGGGATGGTCGCCACAAAGAAATTATAGTGACATTTATATTTTTTTATATAAACTAATTCTTAAATTAAATAGAGAAATGGGTTGGGTGACCCTTAGAAATTGACTTAATCTATTTGAAACTCAAGTTTTTTTTTATAAATGTAAAACAGAAGAGTGAGAAAATAAAAAAATAGACGAATCAAAGTAAAACGTAAAAGAGAGTTTCAACACCTCTAGTATCAAGGCTAAAAAGCCAATTTCTGACTAGCTTTATAAACGCATGAAGTCTTTTAAATAAACCACATTTTAAAAATTACGGAACACGCTTGTACGAAAAGCGGGTACAGATACTTGATTTAAGGAATTGCCACGTAAAACATAACTATTGACTAGTTTAAAGTTAAGATCACCTGACCTCATATAGAAAATTTTCAGCACTTTTTAGCAGTACAAGTGTCGAACTAGAAGAATCTTCAAATCTTTGAATAATGGAAAACTAGGATGTAAACGAAGCTTATGGCAAATTTTTTTTTATAATGTGTTTTTGAAGTGACAATAGTGGCTGAATTTTATTCCAATAAACTCCTCCCCAACAGGTGATGCCATATTTCAATCTAGAATGAAAAACTCCATAATAAATCTTTAACAAAAGCTGTGTAGAGCAAATATTGGCCAGAAAATAAAAGCTCCTGAGTATACCACGAAAATAGTTTTTTTTTAAATTACTCGTATGGCTATTAAAGCTCATCCTCGAGTCAATGACAAGTCCCAGATACTTAAATTCGCTAACACTTTCGATTTGAAAACAATTTTCGCTACAGCTGAGATAGCTATTAAAAATACAAGAGGACAAACTTGTATTCCAAGTGCAGAGACCTAGGTTAAACCTTGGACAGTATGTTCCATGAAAGTAAACCTCTGCATTAAAACTGTTTTGCGCTACTAAATTGAAGAACATAACTTTAGTTTTTGAGTTTATAACTAAATTATGCTCAGCAAACCAGAGTCTTAGTAAATAAAGATCAGTATTGATGTTCGAAATAAGATTTAAAAAACTGCTTGAACCATAGGCAAAACCAATATCATCTGCAAATGCTATAAGTAATCCTTCGAACGGTAAACTGAACAAGGAATTGATGTACTATATATTAAGAAGAGTATTGGTCCCAAAACTGAACCTTGAGGTACTCCAATGTTGAGAAACTTTACATCGCTTCTTATGCCATCAATTTTTACTTTTTGTGATCGATTCTCCAGGTAGGACCTAAACCACTTGCCAATAAATCCCCGAAGACCAGTGTTTTCCAATTTCCTAAGCAGAATGTCATGATTAACCGTGTGATCTACCTTTCTGAAAACCGAATTGTACAGGACTGAAAAAATATGTCTTGTTCAAAAAATTCACCATCCAAGTTTGTATAACTTTCTCAAATATCTTGCTGATTGAAGGAAGCAGTGAGATAGGCCTATAATTACCTAACTCATTCACTGAACCTTTCTTATAAAGAGGCAAAATGTCGGCACATTTCAGTTTATCAGGAAACACTCCAGAAAAAATGCTGTTATTGAAGATATGTGCCAATACATCAACTAAAAAACAGGCAATATTTTTCAGCACTAGATTAGATAATCCATTAAACCCAGAAGAATTAGAATTCTTCAAAGTGCCAACTGTTTTTAAGAGTTCTAATCTAGTTATTGGCTCAAATGAAAAACCGAATCTCTGCACCGGCTCAACAGGATAACACAGAGGATTGCAAACGGTACAGTTTGGATAAATGGGAATCGGTTGAGTGTTCTCAGAAAGCGTAGAAAAATAATTAATGAAAGCGTAAGCAATTCCCTGCTTATCGGAAGTCTCACCATCGTTTGACAGGACAACACGTCTCTTCATGGCTGATGTTTTATTGAGAATATTATTGACTAACTGCCATTCACCTCTTATGTTACCTTTAACTGAGTTGAATCTATTACTGTAGTAACTTTCTCGGCACAAAGGAATTTCGTTTTTTATTTCTTCACACATTTTTTTTAAATTTTTGTTTAAATATATATTGCATGAGTTTTTCCGACACTTTGTTCTTAGTTTGTTTTTTTGTCTTGATTTTTTCAAACAGGTTAGTGGATATCCATGGCTTTAAACGTTTTTTTCGATTTCGCTGTTTTAAATATGAAGGTAGGAAATATGTCTACCTAGAGCCTTAATAAATACCATTGTATTTTGCTCGTTCCTATTGTTGAGCCAGCACCTATTTAAAAAATCAATGTAAGTTAGCTTTAAGGACAATTGTTAATATTTTCTGTTCAATAAAATGTAAAATCCGTTAATTGTCGCAGCTCTGCTTTGTACGCGTTTTGTTGATTAAATGAAAGCGGGCACATTAGGGCCGACATGTTTGTTTGTTTCCTGGTAGTATTGCTTAAGGTCTTCGGTCCTGATACTGGCGGCATAGGAGGTACTGCGATATGTGATCGGCAAAATTGTTTGGCGGTCTCTTGCGAAAGTACTGCAGCGACTAACTAGCTAACCACGGGAAGGTGATGAATCGTTTTCACCCACCATGCATTATATTATGGTTCCCTTAAATTCTTCCTCCCAAAAGTACCTTGATAAAAGCTGCATGTAATACAATTCAATACGGATTAAACAATAATATTTGTGGGAAATAAGCACCAAATGAGCAGGTCTACTGAGACGAGTCCTTTTGGGATTATTAGATCACCCGATACCATATTCGAATATCGTTCAGCAATAAATTCACTTCGGTGCGTGGCAAGGATTTCAATATAACGCCCAACTAACATTTTACAACTAAAAGAAAACCATCTGATTTCGGTTAAAACTTTATAAATTTGACACGGTGCAAGATTTGTTTTAATCTTTGAACGTCGACGCGGCAGCAACTTTGTCTGCGCTCTGACAATCCTCCGGAGAGATGCTCTTTTCGGTTATCATTTTTTTTTTGTTGCGGATTGCAGCCAGGCGTTCATCAAAAGCATTTATCGCAACTATCTATTTACTAATAGTATCAGATAACATGATTTTTATTCATGTTGTGAGTAAATATATCCCCCTTCTACGAGTGGGCACACACCCTAACACAATGTTCTGCGTACCAATTTAAATTTATCTTATTAAGTAGATCTGCGATTGCTGCATCACCACAACAACAACGGATGATGCTGCAACATTCTATTAAGTTGAAGCACATCGGATAGTCTGTATTTTGTCTTCATATCCTTCAGATTGTTGGTTCACCCTCGCTCGGACAAACACAATTTTCATGGTTCATATTTTACAGACGAAAAGGATCTGGTTTTGTGGAAAATGGGGTCGATGGAAATAAATTGTCATTATTTTGCTTTCCTGCCTAGGGTGTGATGCGGATTCATTTTTCTCGTTGGGTGTTGTGTCAAGGGGAAATAATTTGAAAATTACATTCTTTAGTTACGATGGATAAAGGCAAGGTCACGTGGTTTGATTGCGGTGATAAGACGAGATAAACTCGTTTTGATCGGTACGAGTGTGACATGAATTCTTTTTATATTTTGGTCATATTTCAAGTGATCTTGGGTTATGATTAATTGGTCTGGAATTACAATAAATTCAAGAAATTTTGGAATTTTCATTTAAATTATTTATTAGAAATTTTTCCAATAAATGGTGAAAAGCTTCAGAAATTAATATTGTAATAGTTTATTATAATTTCATAATTTATTTACCAAAACTATTGTGTATAGTTAAAGACATGAATATCTTATTAGTTCTGCAAGCTTTAAAAGTTATTCTAGATTAATAAATTTACTAATAAAGCAAAATTCAAATAGGAAAATTTAATATTTAGTTTTTTTTTTAATACAGGTGGTTTAATGCAATTCAAAAATGTTTTAATTTTTTTGTTTTTATTTATTGTGGCAAAAATTACAATTTTCAAACTTAAAATGTAACATTGACAGAGATATGGATTTGTTAAACCTTTCTACTGACATACACTCTTAATTTGAAATCTATATCACAGTAAAATGCATTAATAAATTGAAGGAAAAGCTGAAACGAAGGAAAACTATAACCTTCATTTAATAAATGATCCAGATTGGACTACAGGGAAGAGAGTTTGTTTGAGTTTGAGTTTATTGTCTCAATAAATTAACAATATATATATTTACATCACAAATCTTTAGTGCCTTCCAACGTCTTCTGAGGTAGCGTAAATTGATTTAGAAGTTGATCCCATAAACAAGACTTGATAGGTTATTCCGTCAAGATACGAGCAAATCCATTCCACAAAGGATGCAGGGAATTCAAGGGCTTTTATTTTAAAAGCTATTAGATTATGGGAAAGCTTATCAAATGCCTTACTGAAGTCAGTGTAAATGCAGTCGACTTGACCCCCTTCTTCTAATGCTTTATTATTAAAAGAAGTAAACTCCAGTAAGTTAATCACAGTGGATTTGTTTTGTACAAAGCCATGCTGTTTGTCAGTGGGGAAAGGCTTGCAACTAAAGTAAAAACTGTCAAAAATGATAGCCTCAAAGAGTTTAGGCAAACAAGATAGCTTAGCTATAGGTCTATAATTAGTAACGTCATCCCGGCAACCTTTTTTGTGTACCGGAATTATGAAACCATTTTTCCATAACTTTGGGAAAACTCTATTGTGAATGGATGCCTGGAATATGAAAGGAAGGGGCCCTGCCAGAGCACTGCCGCAGTTCTTCAATATTATTGGAGGTATTCCATCAGGTCCGCATGTGGTGTCATTTGCAAGTCGAGCAAGATGGTAATTCACGTCATCAGAGGTTATTGATATTGGATTCATGGAACTGGTGCAAAAGCATTCGAGGTGGGTGAACTCTTTTGGGTTGGGTGTAAAATTGTCAGAATCATACGCTGAATTGAAAAAAGATGAAAAAAAGTTGCAAATATCTTCTGGCTTTTTGCTGGAACAATTCAAGTATGAAGTGTTGAAGGATAGCCATCAGATTTTTTTTTGCTGTTAATGAACTTCCAAAATAATGTAGGGTCAGTTAGAAGGGATATATTCATTCTTTCAGTATATTTATCGTAAAGATGAACTGAAAGTAACTGAAATTCCTTATGAATGGATAGGTAATGATCGTGATCATCGGATTTATTGCTAGAAAGATACTTCTTCCATGCTTTATTTCGTCTATTCCGAAGACTACGTAGTTGGTGATTATACCATGGAGCAGTTGATGGCGATCCCTTACGAGTCCGCTTTAGAGGAACAGATGAGACGAAACAGTCAAACATGTGTAAATGAAATTGTTCAACCATTTGGTCAACTGTTCCCTTCAAAATATTGTCAAAGTCAATCTTAGAAATTAATTCATTCAGTTGAGTAAAGTCAGTATTTTCGAAGTCGAATACAAGGTCATAGTTAACCATATCACAATCAATCTCGTCGTTATGAGAAAAAGTTAAATGTAGAGGAGGATGGTATATGTCAATTTTTGTCATAGGGGAGAGACTACGTTCAACAATGCAGTTACTTGCATTTGTAAAGAAAACCAGGTCAAGTTGACGGTTCATGCAGTTTTTTATACAGCTTAATTGCTGTAAACCACAAGACGTTAAAGAATCAAGAAAAATTGACGATTGACGAGATAAGCTACCAGCTGCGACACAACTAAGTTCGTCGTCAGAGGGTATCCATTTTAAAAGGGGTAAATTGAAATCACCTAATAATAAAATTTCGTCGAGAGGCTTGCAGTTATCGAAAACATAGTTGATAGCAGCTGAAACACTTTCATAAACAATGTTAGAGCTCGTGGGGGGAATATAGACATTAATAATGAAAATCAGTTTAGATTTGAGCTTAACTGTGACACAGATTATGTCCAGATTTTCAGTATTCGGTATTGGAAAGATGCAACTTGCAAAAGTGTTTCGAATACTAATAATAACACCACCTTCTACAGGATCTGTGATGTTTGAGGATCTATCTTTTCGATAGATTTCGAAGGGTATGAGACTTAGAACGTAATCCCCTTACATTTTGGTAGAAAAGGGTTAATCGCCCTAGTTTTTTGAATGCGTTTTTTTCTTTCTTCCAATAGTCAAATTCAAAGCTCTGATATTTTTTTTTATTTGTTCTTTTTGCATGAATTTTTTTCTAAAGTAGCTTTTAAAACCAAGTTTATGTAAAATATTTTCGCTTGCTAAAAATTATATTTTCTTCATAGAAAGGTAGTTTCAGACATTATCTGTGTACAACACAAAAATTTTGTAAGATCTAGCCAATTTATGCTACTAATAAAGTTAATCTTGATTTACACATCAATCTTCGCAAGAATGTAGGTTGGATAAAATCTTCGAAAACTAAGCTAACTTCTGTGACTGTGAGAAATCCTCTTAACTAAAAGTAAGGCGGTCACAATGTTGGACATGTTGAAGTGGCAGTATTAGATCATCTGGATGACATAAATACTGAAACTGAATTAATTGATTGGCCTAAGTGATTCGAAAACGAGGGGTCTGTCGATTTTTTTTAAAGCTAAACCGGCGAACCTCGCAGACATACCAGTAGGTTTGCAGGGGAGTGAGAGTGAGTGAGTTAAGATCAAAGTCTCGCCTTAAAGGAAATGAACCCACACACAAAATTTCTTTTATCATTTAGATTAATTTTTTATTTCTGGCTACAATGAACTATTTCTTGACTGACTCGAACTCAACTGGCATCAACTGAAATCAAGAAGATTTCAAAGAAAGCATTTTTTCTCTTCTCCAAGATACGAGCATAATGTGTATGCATCTTCACGCATTTGCCATTAAATGTTTTTCAGTTAGTCCCAACTCACTTAGTTCACAGCAAATCAAATGCAAAAATGCGTATCCTACTTTAAAAGGCATTGTGCACCACTCACTAATTACACCTGTAATTATCACAACTTCATTTACAGATGAAAAAAAAATAAGTGAAAAAATTCAGACACATCCAAGTCTACTCTATTTTAATTTCTCATCATTAGGCTTCTGGTTTCATCAAGCCTCTTTGCACAATCTGATATATAAATCAAATGAAAAAAATGTCGCTCAGCAACAGAATACACAAACAGTGCAAAGTCTCTCATTAGTTAAATTCATGTAGGGAGCAAAAAAAGCAAATTAAATTTATATCTATATGACCCCAGGCAGTACAGACGAAGGGAACCTTAAACACTTAATTTAAGGCGACTCTTATTGCTACTGTTTCGCGCAATCAATGGCAATAACTGAAAGAACGGAAATGCCCGATGCCTTAGGCTATGTTTTTCACTTCAAAGGCTGAGATGCATTCGTTTGACTTTGAAGTAGCTTACGAGTTTTTGTGTAGCTTAATTATTTCGAGTCACTAAGAGTGGCAGTAGTAGATTTGTAGAGCGTAGATAGATATCGCTCGGTGCTCTCGTTGTTCTGTCGATCCATCATTTCCAGCATCGCGAGCACTAGAGAGTTCCCTACGTCCAAGAAAAATGATAATGTTCTTTTTATATGTGTAAGTGTTTTTTTGATTGATATTCGGTTGAGGTTATTTCAGCTGCGTTTAATTGCCGGCCACAAGGATTCAGTCATGATTGGATCACTAGTTGAGCGCAAATAGTGAGTGATTTCGATCATCTTGCAGAAAGCTTGGAACTAAAATAAAATAAAAATAAAATATTCTTATTTAGCCATGTAGCTTAACAACAGGGCCTAATTAACCCTTAGGCGTATTAGGATGTAGCCTAGGGCACGAGGATCGGGGGGGGGGGGGGGCGCTGAAATCGTGTCTTCGCATGCACTAATCTAGCATCATTGCATCTACCGTACATGTTTCAAGTAGACCGAGACAAAACACTAAAGCTAGACGCGCTTCATAGTCCTTAATTTTAAAAATAAATTTAAATTCCCATACAAAACAATCTTCACGTATGCGCGCGTTTCTGTTGCCGTATTTTTTAAAGACTATCTTAGAGTAGTTCGATTGTAAAAAAGCCAAGTGGAGCAGAATACAGAAAAAAGCCAAAAGAAAATAGAAAACATTGTAAAACATACTCGTAAACTAGAATCATTTTTGACGAACTCTGCCGAAAGGAACGAAACGGTGAAGAATGCTGCACTATTGCCAGCGATTTCTTGCCGTGGTCCTTTTTTTTATTCAAATTCATATTGACTTTTATGCAGACCTGTAAAATAATGAAGTATTTTTGGACTGAAGAACAAGTACAATTACCATTCCCCGTACTTTCGTTTTTATAAGTACAAATACAATTCCTTGGTACTTATACTTAAAGAAATCAATTACCAGTGCAAGTAATCATAAATGTACTTGTAATTCCTTTTGCAATACCAAAAGTACTTTGAAATTGTTTTTCAATTCCTTTGGTACTCTACAAATCCCTTAAATAACTTATTATTCCTATCTTTTATTTGGAATCCTTTTAATTAAACCAACATTGTAAGTAGACACTTATTACAATTTTATATTTGAAAAATGTTTGTTTTTAATAATTTCAGTAGATTACACTGATAAAAAATTGGCTTGGGTGCGAGTAGGGCTGCCCATACCAAGATAAAAAAAAATGTAGGTGCTGTTTTATTTGCCGCCACCATCAAATTCCATTTGGGTTATGAAAAGTTCATTAATTTCCTAGAAAAATGCATTACAATAGAAAAAATTAAATACACACATATTTTATTCAGCTCCGAATCATTTTAAAAAAAAACTTACGAATTTAATATTAATTTTTCAAACTTCTCTTGAAACTACATAAGTCGCCTTCATCTGCTTTTGAAAGTTTGCATGCCTCTGCATCACATATCTTAGTAGGACGGGGATGGTAGGCCGATACTTAGGTTCTTGGAGAAAGGGCTTTACATAGTTGCTTTCTTAGCCACGGGTATTCTCGGTTTGACCTCAACGCTGGTGCTATTATCTGTGTTTGTAGCGAAGCCTAAGCAAAGTCCCTAACTACCACAAAGTTATAGCTGTCTATGTTAACGTTCTGAACCAGACGTCGCATTTGGGTGTCCTTTCTTGATGACAGCACATATTCTTTTTTGGCCTGTTATACAAAAGGACGAGCTTGGATGGGTTGCCAAACCTAGACATGGCTTCATACATCTCGTCTCTGTGGACGAAACAGAAACCATCTGCCGATGTACTATATTTATATTTAGTCTATGGTGGACTCCACAATTGGCACAGTTAAGATGGTCTCCTTTCTTTAAGAGCGGGCAAACAATACTGAGATTCCATTTTCATCTTTGATGCTTTATTGTTTCATTGCCGTCGCATTGAAAAATTCGACACCTAAAGTTGCTATTATTGCTATTGTTATTGTTATTGCTATTTCGTCTAGGTCGCGTAGACGCTGTTGGCCTGCGTCGTCTAATACAGTCCGCAACATTGACTGCAATTCGACTATGATTTTCCACTTTGAACTTTGCAGTCTTTGGTTTGGATCTGTAACCCTGAGATAATTGTTTTTTTGAACCTCTTTCCTGTTGTGCACGAAATAAAAACTGCCAATTAAAACACTTGAAAATTTGTCACGCGTGGCAATTACAGCATATTTTTCGCATTTAGCTGTTTTACAATACGTTTGTTTCAACTAACGGCCGATTGCATTTATTGTTCTGGTCAATAGAAAACAAGAGAGGGTAGTTTCTGAATTTCACTGAATGCTTACTTTCTTAGTGACCACTTTGTGTAGGAGTTTTATTTGCCAAAAGAATGGAAATTGTGCAATCAGATTTTAACTGAAATTGTTTTGTCTGTGACCAAAATAACCAAAATAACTTATAACGAATCAAGTTAGAAAAAATATAGAACCAACGACACAAATTCTTAGCAAGTCTTCTGTAGGCACATAGTGGCATAGAGCATAGAACTCTACGTTAAGATAAGATGTGTCAAATTTGGACTTCAACTTCACCATATAGGTAAGTGTTTAAGCTTGTTAGGGACAAACATCCAGAAGTAAGTTAAAATTGATCTAAGCTAACACTGAAACGTCACTTACAAATTAGTACTATTCTAGTAAAAAAAAAGTTTAGAAATAAGAAGATGAGAATAAGTTAAATTTGTGAACAGAGTTTGGCTTTTGATTGCGGAATTTAAATCGTTGTTTCGATATTAACATTGTGAAAGATCGCTTATGTCAACTCCTTGTTCAATGCATTTTAGAAAACATTTCTACGACCTTGTACGATGCACTTGATGTGCTCGGACTATTAAAGCGTGAGTATCTTTATGTCGATTAAGTTCAAAAGTGCATAGTTTCAGTCCCAAGATTTCGACCGCCTCTTCCTTCTGAGCTGGGAACTGCTCAGCATAGGATCTTTTTCTTCTGGTTTACTATATATATGGCTTTAAGAGGATCACATTCAGTTCAGTTTTCTTTGCAGATTTTGATAGTTGTCTCTAGGCCGATTTCGAGAGGTTTTTTCTCCATGTGTCAACAGGGGAAAACAAACTAAATCGGTTGTTATGAGCTTCCTTGCAATATACGAGTAATGCAGTTTTAGCCATGTGTTTTAACTTTGACATTTAGGTTTCGATGCTTTTGCTTTTGCTTTTGGCTTATATATTGTAACTTTAAAAAAGCGTCAAGCTACAGCCAAGCAGGTTTTGAACATAATGTTTTCATGTGTCAGTGTTGCAGACGTCACTCTGAGTCTTAAAAAATGGGAAAGACTTGCAGGATTCACATTTCTCAAACAATTTTTCAAGAATTTCCGTGGAAATTTGGATCAGGAAATAGAGAAAGGGTCACATCAATGTATGAAATGGCCTCAACTTAATACTGTTTTAGTCTTTTAGTCTCTATTTAGTCAATTGGCTAAATAAACATAATATTGATGAAGTTTTGGCATTAAAAATGAACAAAAAAAAAATTTATATGAAATTGTCCGGAAACTTATGAACGGCAGTGTATTTATTTATGCATATTTTTTTATCTGATAAGGTAGCTGTAAACTATAAATTAAATTAATTTTGAACTTTTTTTATTGGAAAACTAAATTGGTTTTTATTGAAGAAGTGAAAATGCCCCTTCGTTTTCGTCATAAAATTCAAACCACCCTGTGGAATTTCACCAGGTGATCTTTATGCACAGACGCTTCGAATAAAACCAATTTGGCTTCGATAGCTTGATTTTTTTCTCGAGTTAGGCTGTACGAAAGAATCCGCACAAACACACACACACACACACACATCTTTCTTAAAATAATGGAATCCGACTTCTTGGACCACCGATGCCATTTTAGTGCTCTCAGCGTTAATTTCAGTGCTCAAAAAATTATTTCAGTGCCCAAAATATCATTTTAGTAATAGGGCGTTATTTTCCTTTTTTATTTTTAGTGCTTCATTAACTCCGTTTTTTAACGCTGAAACCTACCTTGTTTGCCACATTCCAATGGCGATGTTGAAAGGGTTTTTAGTCATGTAAACCTAGTCGAAAGCAAACAAAATGACACTCTGGTTTGCAAAGAAATCAAAAATGTTGTAATTGGTACAATTTTCCTGAATTTCCTGTGATTTGCAAAATGGGAACCTTAAAGGCATATTCCTCTGAACTTATTTAATGGCACATCTGTTTTGCTGTTCCTAAATACATGAATAGATTTAGCATTTATTTTATTTTCGTTCAATCGTAGAACTGGATTACTAATAAATGTTTTTATTGATAGTTTAAAAAATGCAATAGTTCATATATGTACAAGCACTTATTGATTTTTGAAAACTTATATGTTAAAAAGACTTATGTTAATGACCGATGAATATACAATAGTATACTACTGGGTCCAAAAAATAAGGTGACATATGAATTTAAACTGCGCGCGTCGAAGGATTTGGAAATTTTTCTTTCTTTTTAGGTTGGTAGTACTGTCAGTGACATCTATGTGAAATTTCATGTCAAAATATATTTATAGTGTTTGAGATACGCGTCGTTTTGTGAGCTGCTAAAAGTGAGTTTTTCGTTTTTTGCGATGTCGAAATTTATTGAGCAAAGAATTTGCATTGAATTTTGTTTGCGGAATCAATTTTCTGCTGCGGATACGTTGAGGATGGTGCAGAAAGCCTTTGATGATGAGGCTATATCTAAAAAAAATGTTTACAAGTGGTATAGTGATTTCCAAGCCGGCCGTGAACGTGTCGAAGACGAAGAGCGTTCTGGGCGACCATCAACCTCAACCGATGAAGCTCACGTCCAACAAATCAAAGATTTGGTGTTGAAAAACGATCGATTAATGATTAGAGACCTTGCTGATGAAGTTGGCTTATCGAAAGGCTCAGTCAATACCATTTTGAAGGATGCTTTGGGCCTCAAGCGCGTCAAATCTAGACTGGTACCGAAAACATTGAATTTTTTGGAAAAAAGGCGTCGCGTTGAAGTGTGTGAAACAATGCTTTCCGACTACCAGGATGTCATGAAACGCATTATAACTGGCGATGAGACTTGGATCTATGCTTACGACCCCGAAACAACCGATCAATCGAGCGAATATCGTGCCAAAGGAGAGCCGAGACCAAAAAAACCGCGCCAAAGTCGCTCAAAAATCAAGGTCATGTTGACTGTTTTCTTCGATTATCGTGGTGTTGTGCTTTATGAAATCCTTCCAACCGGCCAAACAGTGAACAAGGAATATTATTTGAACGGTATGCGTCGTTTGCGTAACGCTATCCGCCTAAAAAGGCCGGAATTGTGGAAAGACAATTCTTGGTTTTTACACCACGATAATGCACCATCCCATACCGCACTCGTAATTCGAGATCATTTCGCCAAAAACTCAACCCATATCGTTCCGCAACCACCGTATTCACCTGATCTGGCGCCGTGAGACTTTTGGCTGTTCAACAAGCTCAAAAGACCGCTCCGTGGACACCGTTTTGATACGATAGAGGAGATTCAAGCCGCAGCGAAGACGGAACTGAAGGCCATCCCGGAAAGTGACTACAACCAGTGTTTCAAAGATTGGAAAATCCGTTGGCATAAGTGCATTGCATCGGGAGGGGATTACTTTAAAGGGGATGAAATTGATTTGGAAGAATAAATAAAGAATTTTCAAAATAAATACAATGTCACCTTATTTTTTGGACACAGTAGTAAGTTAAATGTTTGTGTTAATGTTGTAAAATAAGTAATACAAAAAAAGGAAAAATTACTTGTTTTATTACTTTATTATTTAGTAACTTCAACTATTATAGTTACAATAATTAACATTCTACCCAATCGAACCAACAGTATTTGCTGTGATTCAGCCGTTCCCAATATTTAGTGTATTTCTTTTAGGTACACTCATACAGTAATTCCAGTCAGGAGCTCTACAGGACTCTTTCGTCTGTTGCTATTCTAGCAGCATGGTAACAACGAGAACATTGCTCGAGTCCGACAAGCAGCCATGTGCGTCTTAATACAAAAACGCCTGAGGTACTATGCGTTAGGATAATACAATCCCGATATGAGTTCGTTCTCAATTACATTTGCCGATCGTGCAAAATGATTCCTCAGAAAGCCCAGGATAACGTTGTCAATCCTAGACACTCCGGAAGCATTCAATAATCTTTTGTTTTTTGCTCATGCCGAAAGTCGGAATGAGCGCTTCTGTAAATCGCGCGCAAGCTCGCAAGCACTGTTTTTCGAAAACTCAATATTATGTCCCACCATACTGGACTCAGAATTGGACGCACAAAGGCTTGGTAACACTTATTTATGACTAGAACTAAATAAATGTTTTTTTTTGGGAAACTGGAAAAATAATTTTGTTGGTGCCCAAGGTATCAAAATTAACGCTGAAAATATTAGGAACGGTGCTTTAGCTCAGAAAAAACTTGGCAACACTGACTGGGACCGCCAAACGTGGAGAAATGTAATAATTTTGAATTTCGAAAATCGGACCGATTACAAGAACTTCCTGTTTATATTTGAATTACAATTTGTAAATTTAGTTCAGCAAATCTTAAGTATAATAATTTGAATTTCTTTTAGTCTCTCTATAGTCTTTTTACATATATTTAATTTTATTTATTTTTTGTTCCCTTTCATCCTTCTGTATTCACCCCACAAATGAAATTGCACTTTAATGTGGCATCATCTAAAGCAACACATTGTTAACAGATGCCACTACCTATTCTCATCTCGTATATATATGTTGAGCTATGAATTTTGTAAATGATGTTTTATGTGAAAATAAAGAAATAATTGAATTGAAATTGAATTAGTGTAAAAAAGTCAGTACTCCTCCATAATATAGGTCTAAAATCAAGGATTTCCGAATTGAATCAAACGGGGAAGAACAATGCTAAACATTGGCGTGTTTGAATTTTATTCCTTTTGACTTGTTTTGCATTCATTCCAGTGCAGGGATTTTTTTTTGCAGTATGATCGACGTAGTTCTAAAAAAACAAAAAAAGTCTGTTGATAAAAGACTATGAATTGTAAGACTGTGACCAATCCTGCATACGAACATTTTCTCTGTCGTGTTCTCGTCATTTAATTTCCCTACACATAGGGTGATGGCACCAGTAGTCGGCCCCTTAACTTTAATTTTAGGTTTGATTTGCTTTGAAGAATCCGTTATTCAAAAATGAAATAGACAATTTGGCTTAATTGAATATTTGAAATGTGGAAATTAGGAAATTCAAGGATTTTTAAGTAAATTTGCTACCCAATTTTAACTATTTACAAAAATACAAATGGGAACTACATTCTTCATAAGTCGGCTCTCCTAACTGTAGTAGTCGGCCAAATATGTTCTCAGTAGTCGGCCCCCATTTTTGCTTCTGTATTTTTTATGTTTTGAATTTAAAAAACTATAACCATACAAACTCATATAATAAAAGAAAAAGTTCACTTTATTTTATTTCAAATTAATTACACAGGGTATAGCATTTTGTGAATTTATAATAAAAAAAAAGAAAAAATAATAATTTTCTTTAAAAATAACTTAATTAACTTTTAGAAAAAGATGGTTACTATGAAGACATAAAAAAAAACTTTAAATAAACACTTAAAAGGAACATTTATTTAATTTAATATGCCTATCCATAAAATAATTAATTTAAAAAAAAACTTATTGTATCTAATGTTACTGAAAATAAATTGCACAAAAGATGTGGGAGGTATATTCTGGGTGATGTGTGTTGTGTTTGGCTAAAAGGCTTACAAGACTATACCATTATTCCCGCAAAAATCGCTCAGCTCCATGGTTAGATGTTGCTTGTGCCCATCGACAAGAAACAATACTGGCTTTTTGATATTGTTTTCAGTTAGCTACCCATTAAAACTGTTAGCCACGTACTCATAAAAGGTCTCAGAACGCATCCAGTCACTCTCTGATCTCCCTTAAATCCATGTTGGGGGCATGCTTTTTATAAGCGCCTTCGGGGGGCACACGTATGGACAAACGATCAGAGGAGGTAACGTCTTGCCATCAGCACTGAACAAAAACAGAACGGTCACAGTTTCCTTTTCGTTTCCGTAGCTAACTTTGTATAGGTTTTGCCAACCTTTTGGAGCTACCACAACACCAGTTTTTGGAGTAAGGCAAACCGATGTTTCGTCCCCATTGAAAATTCTGGAAGGATATTGAAGATAATTTCTTTAATCTCCAAACCACTTCCTGATTGACTCTTCAGTAATGATTGCCCGGCCCTTTCAGAGCCCCTCTGGTGTTCTGAGGGAGAGCTCGGGATGGCGCTTTTGGAAGCCGTTATACCAACACTTACCTGGCAGTCCGTTTTTGAACGGTGTCTTTCTTATGAGGTCAAGAATTATTTTCTGCACCGTGTTCAAAAGATCATGAGGTTTTTGCGGAAAGCCACATTTAGCCAAGTTTACTAGCCAATCAACAAGACTTTTTTCTTCGGCTGCACTCAGCACAGTATCCGGCCCCATTCTTCTCGGTCTTTCGGCAACCCTACCATGAATGCGGTCTTGGATTGTTGCTCTTGGGATTCCAAACTCTTTGCTAGCTTTCCTTATTGGCCAATTTTCCTCCCGAATCTTCTTCAAGGCTTCTTTAAGTCCTTCTTCCGGGTACTTGTGGAAACCGCGTTTCGCCGCTTCTTTTGAATTTTCCATTTCTTAATGCTCAAATAAATAATTAATTCTTAAGTTCTAAATGTAAACCTGGTTTTGTACCTTTAAATATAAAAAACTAATATTTTTAATGTAAAAAAATTAACGGCCGACTTAACAATATCCGTCTTCTGAAGTCGGCCACCCATTCTTTCAGTGCGATAACAGGGAGCCGACTACTGAAACCAAGGAAAAAAACATAGAAATTTGGTCAAAAATTAATGCAGAATCTTTATAGCAAGTTAGGCAAAAACAAAAAAAAACCTAGTTCTATGTAGTCGGCCGGGGGGCCGAGCCAAGGAGAACCATGCAAAAAATGTCTTCTTAGGTCGGTCCCCTCTGTATTTATTTAAAAAAAAAATTTCTACTTTCGGGTAAAAAAACAACGAAAAGAATCTGTAAACAACACAAATAAAATCATTAAATGCAATTACCGACAGTATTTCACTAGATACAAGGATTTCTGGAATTCACTTGCACTATCAAGGAGAAACCAGGAACTGCATGGCATCCAGACTTTGCTCAAAGACAGGAAAACCGTTAGCCTTTTGGGTGAAAAATTTC
The DNA here is from genome assembly GCA_963555765.1 of Orthonevra nobilis. Taxonomy (NCBI): domain Eukaryota; kingdom Metazoa; phylum Arthropoda; class Insecta; order Diptera; family Syrphidae; genus Orthonevra; species Orthonevra nobilis. The sequence continues at coordinate 74,763,959 of OY743224.1, read as the reverse complement.
TGTGTCCTATTTTACAAACGCATTTGCGCGGCGGCCCACTACTGGAGACGGCCGACCTCACATGCCATCACCCTACATAAGTTTCCTAGAAATCATCATCTTTCTTGAAGGATGTCCAGGCCAATAACATGTTTTTTTTTTCGTCTCAATGACTTAAGTCATTACATTCATAATGAGGAAAGCATATCTAACCTAGCCCATGGCTAAGTTCACATGATAATAGGTGAATAAATTTCGCAATCTGTTAAAGAAAATCCCCCGTAAATTACACATGAAAATAAATGGCTCCATTTATTAACAGCTATTATCACCCCCAATGACTTCATCATACGCTTCTTTCGTCTAGGTCTCCTGTATGCAGTAATAGACTTTTTTTCCATCGCTCAGCTTTCAAATCACGAACAATGACCAACAACTAGATGCGCCAGCGTATTTGCCCACTAATCCTTTCGAATAAATCAAATTCCCTTCAAAACTAACTCGAAACGTTTGCGCAAGAAAAATGGGCACTACTTTGGTAGAACACACCCTTAGTGAAAGTTCTAAGCCTCCATCAAAACAGCGAAAAAAAGAACACAAAAATACTAATTTACAATTTAATTTATGCTGCCATCATGCGAACGTACATACAAAGATACAAAATGTGTTCAGGTCTAAGTCCCCATCCAGGGCATCCCTTAGTCTGTCGATCTGTTTGTGGGGTGACGAGGCCAAAGAAACTGTGTATGTCATTCAGAGTTCTACATCGTAATTGGCAATTCCTGCATCATACCATCATCCGTAACACCACCGCACCAATACATTTTAATTTGCGACCCTTAATTTTGGGGACGACAACATACTCCCTCCTTGGCAACAATATTCTATCCATTGTGTTCTGGAAAAGCACCCTTAGATTGAAATTTGGATACATTGTGTACAATACTTGTGTACTGGCAAGAGCTAGAGCATACATGCATACTGTTATATGACACCTCTTCTCTGTGCTGCTTTGGCGTTGTTGTCCCCCCCATCGATAGAATCAAGTTAAATAATGTGGATGGAATTATTTATCCGGCTTCAACAAAATGGCTTCCACCCCGTGGCATAAGACAGGGAATGTGTGCGGTGGCAGTTAGCAGTCATGCCTCTCAACCACCTCTATCTAGTGGTCCTTATGTTTGGGATGCTCTTTGTGGGTTTGGAACTTTTATGGCCATACAATCAACCAAAAACAACCCCAGAAGTCTTTGCGGTGGATATACGAGTATACCCAGTGTGTGAGGCTGTACGAGGGTGTGTCTGTCCTGTGCTCCGTGTTCTGTGCTCTCCCCTTTTCGTGTAAAGTGAATTCGCATTATTAGTGTTTCACTCAGAGAAACATAACGACGAACATTGCTGGTAATCAAATTTAAATTGAAATATAAAAATCCAAAACAAGTAGGTAGATATATGTGTATAGAAGAATGGATACATTTTATGAAGAGATTTAGGATACAGCAATTGGACGGAATAACCTCAAAATGATCAGGTTGGTTGTAGTTTGTTAGATGGTTTGTTGTAAATGGGGATAAGAGTCGATGTAGATTGGGTTTTTTTTGGTCTGTGTGTTGACTTGATAAAATTGAATGATGAGAAATCACTGTGAAAAGATGAAGATTGTCACAGCATTTTTTTATATGGTATATGAAAAGAAAATAACGCTTTCAATGGCCAGGTTAGATTAACTCAAATTCAAACAAGAACGAAGCCCAAGTATCAGGTTGGAAACTAAGTAAAGGGTCCGCCATCTAACGTTTCTTTTTTCAACTAGTGCTTATTTCGTGAATGGTAACACTTAGCTCATGTCTGATTTGACAGATAATTAGTTTCATCCTTCCGCTGAACGAATATGGTTGTGTTTACGCTTGAACAACGCTGGGAAATATTGCGACATTACTTTGAAAATCATGATAATGTTGCGGAATGTGTGCGAAAATTGCGTACGGATTTTGGAAGAAGAGAAGCACCGTCAACTCCGTATGTTCGTTATCTTGTGAAAAAAGTGAAAGAAACTGGCATCCTCATCGATAAACCAAAGCGTGAAAAGCCAAAAACAGTGCGTATACCCGAGAATATTGCTGCTGTGGCAGAAAGTGTGCGTGAAGAGCCATCAACATCAATTCACCGTCGTTCTCAACAATTGAACATTTCGGAGATATCATTGAGACAAATTTTGCACAAAGACCTTGGTATGACGCCCTACAAAGTTCAATTGGTTCAGGAGTTGAAGCCAACTGACCATCCAATTCGTTTTCGCTTCGCTAAGTGGGCCTGCGATCGACTTGCAGAAGATGCCGATTTTGCCAAAAAATCATCTCTTCAGATGAAGATCATTTTGATCTTGGCGGGTATGTAAACAAGCAAAATTGTCGCATTTGGGGCACAGAAAACCCGCACGCATACATTGAAAAGCCGATGCACCCAAAACGAGTCACTGTTTGGTGCGGATTTTGGTCCAGAGGTATAATTGGGCCATTTTTCTTCGAAAATGAGTAAGGAGTGGCCGTAACAGTCAATGGCGATCGTTACCGGGCCATGTTGAATGAATTTTTGTTCACAAAAATTGAAGAGGAGGATATTGGCAACAATTGGTTTCAACAGGACGTGCCACACAGCCGAAGCTACACTCGATGTTATGCGCCCTGTTTTTGAAGATCGTATTATCGGCCGCAGAGCTGATGTCGTTTGGCCACCTCGGAGCTGCGATTTGACACCGTTGGACTATTATTTGTGGGGTGCCCTCAAAGATAAGTGTTACGCCGACAAGCCGGAGACAATTGACGCTTTAAAGGACAATATTCGTGAAGACATTGGTGCAATACAGCTGCACACAATCGATAATGTGCTTAAAAATTGGACCGATCGTGTAGGCTACTGCATGGCCAGCCGAGGCAGCCATTTGAATGAAATTATTTTCCATTATTAACCGGAAGGTTTGTACTTTCAAATAAAAAATAAGAAATTTGAGAAAATATTCAGCAGTTATTTTTATAGCATTTTCAACAATTCGCAAACGCTAATAATGATCCTAGAAAAACTTGGAATACCGTTAATGCACTACCGGGAAGAAAAAACTTTCAATAGACGAAATTATAAAAATCAATTTTCCTGGTGCTGATGAAGGTTTAAACGATATTGTAGATAAATTTGCGGAACAATTTTCGAACCAAGCCTCAAAGATTGTACATGCATGTAACATACGCACTTCAAACCATGACAGTTGGCAACTTCAACCAAATATTTATATCGAAGAAGCTACAGAAGAAGAAGTTTTCATGATGCTGAGTCGAATAAGAGACAAAAAACGCCCTGGAGCGGACAATATTAGACCAGTTGATCTGAAATTAAATGCTACTTACCTTAATCCAGTAATTACTAAAATTATAAACCGAAGCATACATCAGTGTCATGTTCCAAGTCTGATGAAAACGTGGATTATTCGCCCCTTAAACAAGGAAGGAATGAAAAATAGAATTGAAAATTACAGACCAATAGCGATTTTGTCAGCAGTTGAAAATGCATGGAGGAAGTTATAATTAGTCGATTAAATAGTTTCTTATAAATACGCTTCCTCAATTCTTGAAAGATATCCTGAATTTTAAGAAAAGAAAAAAAGAGTTAAAAAAATATTTGCTTAAATACATTTTGTAAACTAAAATAAGCATTATTATTATTATAACTTTATTTTATAAATATTGATAGTATTGAAATTGAAATTGATATGCAATGTGTAATGAAATAATTCTTTATTAAAAATCACTTCAAAACTAAATTTTTGAACAACCACCTGCAGATAAGCACTTTGCTTTGCGGGTAAAAATTGTAAACTGTATTCAAAACAAATGTGCTAAAAAATAAAATAAAATCAATCAATCAATCAAAAGCAAAGGTGTAAAATATCGAGATCGTCGAGGAATATAAATACCTTGGCATAATCATCGACAGTAAGTTCAGATGGCCAAATTAAAAAAAAAATAGATCAGACATAAAGAAGGCAATCTTTGGAATGGTGTACCTGAGCAGATATTCCAATGCACAAGTGCTGAAACAGGCGTACTACTCACTCGTGGAATCGAAGCTTCGGTATGGTGTCTTGGCGTGGGGTAACTGCTTGGACTTACATAGAAAATCTGCAAAAACTACAAAACTCTGCAATACGCATAATAGTACACAAAAGACGACAAAGTGACTACGAATTTAAGGTGTTAAGCGTGGAGAATATCTTTAAATTGACTGCGGTGTTGGAGTATTATTCAGATAAGCGGTTCCAAATTCCGATTGAACACGAAATCAATACAACAAGAAGAGCTCGAAATCTTTTACAAGTTCAAGAATCTACAATGAGTATGGTAAAAGAATGTTAGGCTATGTAGTTCCAAAAATAATAAATAATATACCAGCAAACTTAAAAATTATAATGAACCTAAAGTCTAGAAAAAGAAAGTTAAAGTTATATTTCATGTCTTAGTTATTGTGATTAAACCTATAATGATTTATTTGTTATATCGCTGTAAATTAACTAATGCTAATGTTTTTGTGTTTCTAATTAATTAAATTATATATAAAAAAATTGCTGTAAAATTGTATAAATAGCTCACTGCATTTAAAGAAATTGTACATTTTTGCTAAAGAACATCCTGCAGATATGTCTTTGACTTATAAATAATGTATTGTCTATTTTGAGCCATAACTTTTTGCCATCTTTCAGGCAGCATCATAATTCCACGTTCATAAAACTTCTGGTTTTTATCAGCAAAAAAACTGAACCAGGTACGATTTGACATCATCATTATTATTGACATTTTTACCATTCAAGGAGTTTCGCAAAGATCGAAATAAAATAATAATTTTTGCCGAGCGACCAAAGATGGGTGTGACCTTGCATTGCCATGATGGAATACAACACCTTTTTGATTTGTCAATTCGGGCCGCTTTTCTTCAACTGCATTGTTCAATCTGAATGATCGTTCGGTTGGGTGGTAAAAGTTCAAAGTAGGTAATTCCTTTGTAATGCCCTTATCAGACTTAAAGTTACAGAAAGTATAAGAGACTGGATTAAAAACGTCTTATCCTGTAGAAGTATCTACTCCGAGCTAGGACACTACAATATTATCAGGAGGGCACTCAGAGGAGCCCCGCAAGGAGGCGTTTTCTCCCCAGTCCTCTGGATACTGGTAGTGAACGAAATTCTTATGATACTTTGTCGTAACGGCTGCAAGCCAATAGCCTATGCAGACGACATAGCCCTAGCCGTAAAAGGAACATTTCTTCATACCATAAGAGATATTATGGAAAATTCGCTACATAAGCTAACAAAGTGGACAGGAAGAGTAGGTCTAGATCTAAATCCGTCTTAAACAAAGCTCGGACTGTTCACAAGAAGATACAAAATATCTCAAATAAACCCACCAAAAAAGAAGAATAAGGAACTTAGTTTCACTAGTCAAGCCAAATACCTAGGCATTATATTAGACAGCAAACTAAGCTGGAAACCAAACATTCAAGACCTTATTAGGAAGGCAGCGGCGGCAAGAGGGTCCTCGGCCCCAATTGGGGACTGAAACCGAGATTGACGCACTTCTTAGAATATGGTATCCTCGTATGGTGGGCAGTAAAGAATATAAAAGAAAATCCGAGGAAGATTGGCAGAATCCAAAAATCGGCGTGTATATGCATCACGGGGGCACTTCGGTCCACACCTTCAACCGCCATGGAAATTATGCTACAACTGCTTTCCATGGACATATACGGGAAACTGATAGCTACCAAGGCAGCAATTAGGTTGACTGAGTGTAACCACTGGAGCAGAACACATAGCCCAGGTCATACGGAAATAATAAAGAATGCGAGAATTCCGAGACATACAGACTATATCACACCTATCCTAGACTTCGAATCGGGATACAAAATACTGATCCCAGATAGGGACGACTGGTCGAAAGATATAGTCAGAAAATCTGCCAATCTGGAAGTTTACACGGACGGTTCCAAAACGAACCAAGGCACCTTCGTGCCCAACCATTGCAGTGTATTCCAGGCAGAAGTTATAGCTATACAATAGGCTGCCCGCTTACTGTCAATGAATCCGATAGACGGGTTATCTATCGTCATAAACATAGACAGCCAGGCGGCCATCAAGGCTCTGGACACACCAACAATTAAATCCAAGATGATAAAACTTTGCCGCTTATCTCTCAGGGAGATAGTGCTCAGATGTAACCTTACCATAAGCGTGGTCCCTGGGCATAGTGATATTCCAGGCAATGAAAGAGCCAACGAGCTTGCTAGAATAGGGGTGAGCTTGCCACTGGCAATAAATCAGGAGACCCCACACCCCTCAATTCAAGCAATAAACACTATGCTAAATACAGATGCCATCAATATCACCAATGGGAGATGGGTGGAACTAGACACCTGTAGGACTTCAAGGCAAATTTGGCCTCTCATTAATCCAGAAAAGACAAGTAGACTCCTTGGCCTAGACAGAAATATAATGAGCAAGGTCGTAGGAATTATAACAGGTCACTGCATCATGGACTCACATGCATTGAGAATGAAGTCGTCTTTTGTAGGAACTGCAGGGACGAGGAAGAAGTAGACATTACCTAGGCACCTGTCCCGCCCTCGCAAAAACGAGGAAAAATACGCTAGGAAGTTACTCATTCGGAAACCTAGAAGATATGTCAGATATAATGATTCAGATCATAGTAAAATTCATTAAGAAAGCAATATGGTAAAAAACGGTAATAAAGTGACAATCTCTACAGAGACCACTTGGATACCAATCAGGTATTTCTAGGGAGAGTTAGTATCCTGGCCAATGATGAATCGGTATATAAATCAACGGTAAGTGATAACACAATGGATTCAAACATGATCTAAGTGAGTCACAACTGTTTCAAATGTGACAATCACGCCTACCTAGCTACCTTCCTATCAATCGTTTTAAAAATGTGATACCTGAAGCTTCTCTGCAATCTCACGTGTTGTACTGTGACGATCCGAATCGATTATCAACTTCAACTGGACGACCAGAGCCAGAACGAAATTTGGCAAACCAATTTTGACACTACCCTTCTTTTAAAGCTTCGTCACCATAAACAGCACATAACTTTTTGTGAGCATGCGATGCGTTTTTTCCTTTCCGGAAATAAAAAAGCAAAAGATGACGTGAATGTTCGTTTTGATTTTCCACTTTTCAACAGACGCCAAACGAAAACTACACAACCGATCAACAAATTTTTTTACTGATTGACAATTGAAGTACCAACTATCAAATAAGAGAATGTGTTTGACATTTCGATTTGTCAGCGAACCTAAAAATTCAACTAAAACCATCTATGAGTGAAATTCGCAATTACTTAGTTGCCAACCTGTAGTATGAACGAGTATGTTCAAAAATAATTTCTTTTACATACTAAATGTATTAAACGATCTTTATTAAATAAAATTACATGAAAAAATAAACTCAGAATCAAATGCAAAAAGTATCATGGTAACCAAGTTTTAAGAAGGAGGTATAAGAAATTGTGTGACGAACTAAAAAAAAAGATTCCTATTTGCCGCGATAACTATCATATTACCGTGCTCATTTCAGATCTGCACAGGGAAATTTAAAAAATGAATGGCGTGTCGTAAAAAGCTCACTGAGTAAGCCAAACGCACCCAAAAAACCTACTGTTCGACGTGTTGATAACTCTGAATTGCATGACAAACTTGTCATTGCCAATGACTTTAATTGTTATTTTTCAAATGTTGGAAACAGTCTACAACCGAGTCTTATACTAGTTCTTTTATTTGTGTATGTGCTGAATCGTTTCAATCTAGTAGTTTTGTTTTTCAGCCGGAATTTTGAAAGTCATTGGTACTTTATCTATTGTAACATTGATGTCATCGGCATACGCGAATGCCGAAGATTTTAAAAATATCCGATGGAGTTCAATGGTGAACAAGATAAACAATATTGGTCCTTGCTTAGATCCCTGTGGAACATGGTAAACTAAGCTTCGCATCACTGCGTTTCATCACGAAGATGAAACCATGTTTGGAAGTTAGCAAACGTTACACCTGTACCAAAACCAGAAAAAAATCCCAGTTTACCCTGAGCAAATGTCTTGAAAACTCAGGCTGTCTTTTTTACTAAAAAAAAGGCCTGTTTCTTTCCAAGCAACAAATTATCTATCAATGGGACACAGATTGAGTGGAAGTCAAATGGTAAATACCAAGGGGTGTACCTCGACAAATATCTGACATTTGGACACTATGTGCAGGAAATTTTAAATAAAGTTTAAGTAAAATAAACCTTTCATAAAGAGTCTATATCCTTTCTTAAATCGAAAATCGAAAATTAGCAATGAAAATAAACTCATTATATTAAAGGCAATTTTTCATGCCATTATATTTATTTGAAAGGCTGTCCAGGTTGGGGGAACTTGTGCAAAAACCCACATCCATAGATTGCAGCGAATTCAAAAAAAGGTTCTAAAAATGATCCTGAATCTTCCATGGCACTTTCGACACACGAGCTCCATTCTTTGTCGAAGATAGAGGAATCGCTCCGAGGATAACTAAGCAAATTGACAGATATCACGCAAGATTACTTGCTTATTTATTTATTTATTTATTTATTAACTTCCCATCAGGAAGTTCTTGTAATTGGTCCGATTTTCGAAATTCAAAATTTTTACATTTCTCCACGTTTGGCGGTCACAGTAGTCGGATTCCACTATTTTTAGAAAGATGTCTGTGTGTGTGTGTGTACGTACGTACGTACGTTTGTGCGGATTCTTTCGTACAGCCTAACTCGATAACAAATCAAGCTATCGAGGCCAAATTGGTTTCATTCGAAGCGTGTGTGCATAAAGATCACCTGAAAAGCTTTTGTTTAAATTTCACAGGGTGGTTTGAATTTTATGATGAAAAAACTGTCAAAAAAAGGGACATTTTCACTTCTTCAATTAAAATCAATTTAGTTTATCAATAAAAAAAAGTTAAAAATTAATTAAATTTATAGTTTACATCTACCTTATCAGATAAAAATATATGCATAAATACGCTGCCGTTTATAAGTTTCCGGACAAATTCATATATTTTTTTTTGTTCAATTTTAATGCCAAAAGTTTCATCAATATTATGTTAATTTAGCCAATTGACTAAACTAAGTAAGTTACTTACTATAGAGACTGCGAAAAGTATTTAGTTGAGGCCATTTCGTACATTGATGTGCCCCTTTCTCTATTTCCTGATCCAAATTTCCACGGAAGTTCTTTGAACATTGTTGCAGAAATGTGAATCCTGTAAGTCTTTCCCATTTTTCAAGACTCAGAGTGACGTCTGCAATACTGACACATGAAAACATCCTTAGAAAATTATGGAGTCACCAGTTTTTTTGTTCAAAACCTGCTCGGCTGAAGCTTGACGCTTTTTTATCTTTATAATGTATTAGCAAAAAGAAGCTCATGGCGCAAATTACATGAGGCAATTGAATTTAAAGCAAAAGAATAGAGAGAAACCTAAATGAAAAAAAAAACTGCATTACTCGTATATTGCAAGGAAGATCATTACATCCGATTAAGTTCGTTTTCCACTGTTGTGGTTGCTTATCATGAACCCAATCCTAGAGGTCTTTCCAGAAAATGGCACAGAGATAAAAAAAATCTCTCGGAATCGGCGTGAAAAATCCTATCGAAATCTGCAAAGAAAACTGGACTGAATGTGATCCTCTTTAAGCCATATATTTACCAGACAGAAGAGATCCTTTGCTGAACAGTTACCAGCTCGGAAGGAAGAGGTGGTGGAAATCTCTGGATTGAAACTTTGTACTTTTGAACCCTTTCAGAAAGGACATAAAGTTAATCACGCCTTAATATTCCGAGCATTGGTTAATATCTTCCAAAGAAAAGCAATCAAACAAATTTGATTGATTAAAAATAATTACAAAAATACATTAAGTTGAGATACGCAGTTGGTCCTCAAACTTTTAAAATATGAATTCCTATAAACAGAGTTCTTACAAAATGTAATACTTTTGAAACTAAGCTATATAATATTTGATTATTCTGGTTTATAACACTTTTTTGAAGAAGTTGAAAAACAACTGCCAAAAGCAAATACAATTTCATCTTCCAATGTTAAAGTTGTTGTTATGAAATCGATTTTCGCAACTCTAATTTAAAATATCTTATCTTCACGTTGAGTTCGATACTCTTAGAGGGATGGCTGGTTTCGAGAGAAAAGTGTGATCTTTTGTCCCATCTGTATTGACGGTGAGTGGAGGAGGAGATTCAACAACCAATTGACTAAGCCAAAAGGATAAAATACCAATGCTACAAGGACTGTAACGCCAACTCAAGTTCATAATTAAATGATAAATGACAAAAAAAGTCCAACCAGCTAACATGTTAAAAAAAAACGATAAAAATTAAATTATTTCTGCAGTCAAACTAAAAATCTAATTTTCCTTTAGTATCATAGAAAAGTAACTCAATCAGAAAAAAAGTATTTCAAAATTGAAATAAGTTAATCTATCAAACTTTTCAATCTTGTGCACAACATTAGATAAATGTTACTAAATCAAATACGATTATTTCCAAATTGTTGTCCTGATCACTTTAAAGAATACTTTCGTAAGTAAGTAATTACCGAAATGTTGAATTAAAATTAATGTTGAATACTCAACTTTACCTTCATAGCAGCTTACCATTCCCCTTCTTATCCCAATTTCAAGAAATAAATGTGATTTTAATTTTATAGAATTTTAACTGAACTAAACAAATTTGCTAATGATTCAACTCAATTATTATAATCTCATACCTTATAATTCATCATGAATTTGTTTTAATTTAGTTTTAATCTTTATATTTATATTTTTAATTTATTAGTCTGATATGTTTTATTTCAATTAGACCAATGTATTCTTTATATCGTGAATCTTTCACAGATTTATAAGTATTTCTTGATGTGTTAATATATGTATATACTAAGTATACCCTTAAATCTATACTTTAGACGCAAATCGTATTTTATATGATTCAAAGATGCGAAAACAGATACAAACTTACGGCGTGCTAAAAAAGTGATTATCTTAAAGTTGATGTTGGGAGCGAATTCAATACCACCTTAATGTTTTTTTTTTGTCATGAGATGAGAAGTTCATGATATGGGCAGGTCTACTCGCACCCAAACCAATTTTTTAATTCATTTATTTACGTGTTTATGTATATTTATTTTGTTACCTTAAGTTCTGTATTATTTATTTACTCATTTATTTATTTTCTATACGCATAGTATATTTCGGCAGTTAACATCACAGTATAATAAATAATTATTTAATTGTTTCATTTGTATTGATTTATGATGATTTATGCTTCCTTATTTTTTTATTGCCTAAATTTTTTTTCTTTATATTATTATTCTATACATATTTAAACCACTCCTCTTCTCTCTATCAAGCCTCTGCTTGAATTATTACGAAGGTTTTTTCTGTAGCTTTTCCTTCGCCCTAAGTATATTTTTAATTTTTTTGATATAAATCGTAAAAAGATAGGAATATTGTTAGAAGTAAGGTAATTTATACCAAATCTCTTATGTGCAATTAAATCTCTAATGTGCAGTTAAGAGTCAACAACGTAAATATTTTCGCTACTATAAACAAACAAACAAACAAATTAAGGTGGCGCTTCAGTACGCGTGACATTGGAATTTTATCCCTTTGGCTAAGTCCCTATCGCTGAACAACTCGTTCCGTACAGTTCCTTGTTGAATCTTCTTCTCCACTCACCATCAATGCAGGCGGGACCATAGATCACACTATTCTCTCGAAACAACCAAAGACGCCTTCATTCGATTTTGAAAGTGCCCCTGCTTCCGAACCATGTAGCAGGATGGAGATGATGAGAGTCTTATAGAACGACACTAAAGTTCTTCGAGAGAGGACTTTACACAATTGTTTTCTTAGCCCCAAAAGCGATTAGCAAGAGGTATTCTTCGTTTAATCTCAGCGCTAATATTCTCATCTGTGGGGTATTCTAGTCTAGAATTTTTTATTTATATCTTCAAAGTTTAACTATTCAAGAATATATCTACAAGACGATTTCTCAAAATTCAAATTATTTTCCGAGAAATCCAAACTGGTTCGGCCGGAACTAATCGAACAAAAGACATTAGGAATTCTCCATCTACCTGAAACCCTATTGCTCAGTAAAACCTTTTGTCCTTTGTTTATATTATAATACAACAACCCAAGGTGACTTGTATCTTTGATATTTAGTTTCACTTACGTCCAGCTGCTAACAGTTGAGTTCTAACCTTCAAACCACGTGGACGTACATATTTGCTGTGAGATGATTGAGATAGCGACATTTATTGCTGTTTGTATTTTAATGAAGGCTTCTTTCCTATTTTAAAATGATGAAATGAAAATTGGCCCGGAAGCTCATTCATTTGCTGTGAAACGAGACAACGCCCGGATTGACCGCTCCGAGATCCGAGAGGCCAGAACTGCTCGATATTAAGGGAGAACGCGGAAAATTGTTTTTCGAAGTCGAGGAAGTTCCAATGTATGAAGCAGGAATATACAATACAATATCAATTCATAACTTAAACTGCTAAAAGCTTTACGCGAAACTTTAAACGCGTTTTTCTCGAAACTGTATTTTTCAAAACAATACCCACGATTTCCCAGGTTCTACTGGACCGGTTTTCCTAAAATTTTTAGAGAGTCTTTTTTATAGACTTGTCTATGTCTGGAACTTTCCTCATCCCCAAATTTCTATTACTTTTTTATTAAATTCGAAACTGTCAAAAAAAGTTTTACAAAAATTGTATTTTTTTTTTCAGGCAGTCGCCATTTTGTGAAAAAAAAATCTTTTCAGCTTTTCCGTAGTTCCAAACATTGTGACATTATTCTAGATTAATAATACTCTTTTTTTGTTTTTTGGGTTCAGATTGCTAAGAGTGTTGAAATCGTGGGTATGGTTACGGGCCAGTTTTTTGAGACCCCCACTTCATCAACTGCTAATTGTTGAAATTTTCATCTTTTTTTTATTTTTTTGTTTTTTGTTTCTGTACTCTTGTTATGTTTTTAAAAAACTAATAAAATAATGGATACTAAAAATATTAATTGCCTTTTTTTATGACACTTCAAAAATTACATGAAATTCATGCCTCTAGACTAGAATACCCCCTTAACAGAGGAGCCTAGGTACACAAAGTCGCTAACTACCTCAAAGTTTAAGCTGTCTATGGTAGCGGTCTGACGAAATCGTCGGAGTTGGGTGCCTTTTCTTGATGGCAACATTTGCTTCGTTTTGCTCTCGTTTACCGCCAAACCCACCTTTGTCTTAAATGTCTTAAAACCTACAATACATGAAGTAACAAGAACTTGGTAATATTCGTGGTTGAAGAATAAGGATAATAATCATTAAATAGTCTTAATAAAGTTTCATAAAACATTTGTGACTAGCATTATATGAGCCTTATACTGAACTTTAACATCTGTATTAGTATTGAAAAAAAACATACCAGGAGGTATTTACAAAAGAATATAACTGTAAAAAAAGGTGCTAAAACCAGACTACTACACACACATAATATACATATAAATATACGTATTCGGATTTATATACGCACACACAAACTCACACCTCTCAAGGAACAAACATTTAATTTTTCGGTCAGATGCATTTGTGAGATTTATTGGCCACCCTTTTCCAGAGTATGTATGGTTTGTGGAAACCGTGCTTGAAAATTGCTCTCCATAATTTCAAAAACAAAAAAAAAAAAATCTACGGTTGCAGTCCAATTGACTTCCTTATGTGGCATTATGATTGCTGACGCAAAACAATGATTTGGAGGTTGAGGTGTTGCACACATCAGTGAACTTAGCAGGAAGCAAATAGAGTTTTTTTATATTTGTTTGGTGCTCCCGGCAAGTTTGACCTGGGTCATAAATCAAAGATAACTTTTCCAATTTAACTAAAAACAAGTATGTCGTGTTATAGTTTCTATGGCTGAAATTCATATCGTGCTAGGTAAGTGCATTTTTTCCATTGTTTTAACGTGTGCGAGGAGACATTATTCAGTAAACCGGCGCGGCGATACAATACATTCTTATAAAAGGATAGCATTCCAAAAACCTCTGTTTTCACCTTTATTTAGTAAGCAGTTGTTATTTTCTCTGCTTATTTATTACTTTGAGGAGTGTTATTTGAACGTTTTGTTTTTGATAAGCACGTGAAAAATATAACTTTAATATAAGAAAATATAATATTTCTACCAGAAGCGTAGACGCTCGATTCTTTCTTTAGTCAAATTAAACAAGGAAATCCTTCTGATTCACTAAAGTTTTCTACTCTTACAAATGACACTTACAACTGAACAGCATATCAATGCAAAATTGATACATAGAAAAAATAAAAGGTTGGAATGACGGCATAATACATAGCTATAGCCAGACATCAACAATGTTTACATTTATTTAGAAAAAATACTGAGACTTGTGGCAGGGAAAATCTGTTATTCTGCATAAATACACTTCTCTTTAAAAATTTGGTTAGCCCTTTTAACTTGCAATTCCAAGAAACGGATATGCTATGTTGTTGTCCTCGGGGCGGGGATAGTAGATAAAGCAGTTGATACTAGTCATTCAAGTCTCGGGCTGTATGCAGATCATTAACAAAGTTAAAGTCATTGCAGGACGAGGATTTCCTGGGCATACTCTTTTTTTGTTTTAAATGCATTTTTTATTAACTTATTAGAACTTCTTATATACTAGACAAAAACGCTTAAACTAGTTTATATAAATTGATTTGCTTAACTAACTTACTGGCCCTATGCGGGCGCTCTAAGCTAATACTAGTACTTAATAATATGCCTTTCGACTTAATCTAACTATTTTTATTTATATTTTGAGGTTAACAAATTCTAAACTAAGATACTTTTTTTTAAGCAAAACTTAGTGTCTGGACGTATTTTATTCTATATCTAAGGCTTAGATCTACATTAAAATAATTAAAATACATACTTATATCTACTTTAAACTAAGTGTAAGTATAAGTATACCTTAACACCTATGAAAATATATATAACATAACCCGAATAATACTGTAATTATTTTACGCGAATTTTTCAACCAAACTCATAGGAATTATAGACTGGACTTTCCTGAATCCGAATGTTATACTCCTGCATGTTTACCTGCATTAGGAATACAGGTAAGACGATTTCTGTGCTGTAACCGTATGGTTACGCTGGCACTGCTAGGGACCTTGTTTACGATTACCTGAAAAATCAAAGCTTACGTAGGAAAACAGAGAATATAACGAATAAATTTCAGTGAATTCACCAGTATTTTTATTAATTAAGTTGAAAGTCACAAAAGTTACTAATTTTGGGTGTGAAAGTGTTGAAAACATTTCACGCAAAGGCCAATATTGCATTTGATACAACACGTACTCATAACAATTTTGCAATTCTCACCCGCGCAACGTCTTCTCTTTGCAAGTAGACCTACGAAATGATCAGTTCTGTCATATCGAATGTTTTTAGTCAGAAAAAAAAATATCTATCTAGTAAAAATTGAGCTCCACCACTTTTTTCCTCGGTATGAAATTCGGTGATTATTGTGAATTGATCAACACGATCGACACCACACATAAATTTGTTGTATTCGGTAATTTCATATGGTCGAACAATGCCAACTTTACGTCCATTTTCTCTGGAATAACGAGATGCTGTTGAAGTTGGCAAAGCACCATAACAAACAACAGAATTATCAACCCATTTTGTTAACCTTATCCCTGTTTCTGACATTTTGGTCGATTTATACGTTCCACGACACAGTTTTTTTTAATTTATTTTTGTGTTCTATAGGACAACTTGGAGGAATACGGTAAGCATGTTTGCCTTTAAATGGTCTGTCATGGGACGCAACTTCCAAGGCTTGTCTTTCCATGTGGTGCAGCCAAGTTTGGTTCAAAATGTAAGCAACTAAGAATTTCTTCAAACCGCCCTCGACGCATTGATTTGTAAATTAATTCGTTCCGTAGATCATCAGAGCTATTCCAATACGCCTTATAACTAGGAATCGAATTGTACCCAGTCACCAGCAGAATGCCAATGAAAGTCCGCATTTCACGAATCGAAAATTTTCGTATTGGCTTACCTTCTTTTTTTATGGCATATTGTGCTGAGCAATGGCTGATGTGTTCCAGAAACTCATCGTCAAAAAACCGTTCGAAAAGTTCATGTGATAGCACATCCCGACAGTCATCGAAGTTTGCTTCAGGAAAAATTGGTATTCCAGCACTTGTAACGTCATTTGGCCATTTGAAAGTTAAGTTGTTCCTTTGTTGGAGGCAGGTATCGGCAGGTCAGACAGGATGGGATTTATTTTCCGAGTGGCAATCGGCAGCATCAAATTTTCTCCTTTCTCTTCTTCAATAGCTTCATCTGCACTTGAAACATCTATTTGCTCCTGTTGTATCTCTTGGGTAGGTTGGTCAACTGATAAGTTCAATTGCGACTCATCTTAGATCGATCTCAATGAGAACGTCCTCCACGTTCTCGGTTGTAATAGGCTGCTCACCCAGCTGAATTATATCAATATGTTGACCATTTCTTAATACTAATTCACAACCAGCTCTCAATTGATTCCCGTTCAGATCATCAATCGTGCCGCCTTCGTGTTCATCGGCATCATCCTCTCCGCTGATATTTCCATCTTCATCGGATGGTTCAATGTAAATACCATCGACCAAGTCACCAAATGCATTATTTCATCATTAAGCTGCTCAAAATAGTCTACAGCCTCCTGAAGTGATAGTTTTCTAAAGAAAAAAGCAAGATCCTCTAAAAATTCGAACTCTTTAAGTACCAGCGTCACCGAACATCGTCACATCGTTAAAAAACGTGACTGTACGGTCACACCTTCAAAAAAAACACTCGAAACTAGTAAAAAAAAAGTTTTTTCCTTTATGAACTACATAATGTGCATAAACAATAAGTTATCAGCTTACTTTTGATATTCATATTACAGAAATAACTGGAAGAATGTAAGCAAAAAGTTATTACTTACTTTTTCATGACAATTGTCACAAATCAAATATATGACCCGTCATTGATTTTAACCGTTTGGGTGTGAGACACATGACATTATTCTCTAGGTCTGCTATGTGTGACCATACGTAAGGTATGTTCGGGAAAAAGAGGCCGACTTTGCCCCTAAGGGTGACTTGACTAATAAGGGTATGGACGACAGAGCCCCCTACAAATTTTCTGACAGCCACAAAAATTGACGGTGCTGCTTTTGCGCATCTGCTATATCGCGGGTTGATACCGCCCTGCTGAAGCGGAAACAGTCCTCGGAACTGTGTATAATGTCTCGATTGTAGTCGAGTCGCCTGTCTACATCTGAACGGGCGATGTGGAAGATTAGCGGCCAAACCATACTATTCTGTATCAAACCTTTTGAGTCGAAGTAGAGGAAGGCCTCCGGAGGGACAAAGCCACTACGGCGAACACTCTCATGGTATATATTAAATCGTTGGGGTAGAAGGCCCCGTATATCAGATTGTTGATCGAAGTCATTGTCCTTTCAATCTGTCTTGGGACAAGCCCTGAGGCATTGCCTTTCAAAAATCCGAATCTTTTCCATCGAATTTGATGTCACGTTGGACCTCACGGGACACGCATAAGTAACCATTGGCCTGACAAGAGTCATGTAGCAGATGACTTTCACCTTAGCATCGAGTTGGCTGCTATAAAGCAGTCTCTTTATCACTTTGGCTCTGACTAGAGCTTCATCTATATGTTTATTAAAATAAAGATATTGGTCGAGCCAGAGCCCTAGGTTTCTGACTACACTTCGATTTGCTTATGGTTGCCGGTGTTGTCCTACCATCAAGAATTTTCGCCAATTCTTTCTTGTATCTCAAGAGGCCCGAGACAGCGGAGTCCTCAAAAGAAAAGTCTCCGATTGCTGGTAGTTAATCTTCAACTTACAGTAATCACAATAACAATAATTATTAAAGTCACATTGAAAGTTCAATATTACGTCTTCAATCTTCGGTCCTGATCTGAACGCAATCAAATCGTCTGCGTACGCTATAGCATGGTGAAGAGAACCTACAAGATCAGTCGTAAAAATGCGAGAATTAACCGCACCTTGTTGTAGAGCCCTTATTAATTTGAAAATACAAGTAGAAATAACATTGCCATTTTTCACAACGAACCGTCTATTGGTAAGCATGTTATAAAGCATGTACAGCAGTGGTTTGCTTATGCCAAACCTGTTCAACTTATAAAAGAGCGCTTCTAACCACACGGTATCGAAAGCCTTCTCCAAGTCAACCAGACAGGCACCCGTGCATTGTTTCTTAGCTTTGTACCATTGGACATCTAAAACCAGTTTAGACGCAGCATGTATGCAATCATGCCCCGCTCTAAAACCGTATGGATTATCTGGAATTATATTTTTGTCCCCTACCCACTTAGTCAAAGCTCTATTGACAACTTTTTCGAAAACTTTGCTTATTGTCGGAAGGAGACTAATTGACCGCAGATTTGCTGGATTTCCTGGGCATACATTTCAATAGTCATGCGGCTGTCTGCCTGTCGGAAGATCCATTTTCATCGGGAGCCGGACACCATGAATTCTGTTAACAATTCTATTATTTTGAAGTCCCTCAAGGAAGCATCCTTGGACAACTCCTTTACCTTCTCTTTACAGCAGATATCCCTCACCCCAGCAAAGAAACGACAATGGCGGCAACTTTTGCAGATGGAACTGTTCTCCTTAATTCCGGAAAACCATCTTCAATCTACAACTTCCCAACTTTAAGAAACAATAGAATGGTTCTCCAAATGGCATATAAAATGTAATGAGGACAAGACAATACAAGTTATTTACTCTACAAGAACAAAATTCACACCTTTACCATTAAACACTAACAACAAACAAATAAATATACAAACCGTCGCCAAGTACCTGGTAATACACCTGGACAACAAACAGACTTGGAAATTCCATATCCAACAAAAACGTGCCCAGATAAAACATAAATTGAGACAACTATATTGGCTACTACGACCTCAATCAAAAGTTCCGACTGACATCAAATTACTCATTTATAAGAGTAAATTTATAAAAAAATATGGACATATGGTATCCAAATTTGGGGAACAGCAAAGCAGACAAACCTGAATATAATCCAACACGGAATGGTATATTATATAGTATACGAAACGATGATATCCATCAAGACCTGCAAATCAACACAATTGACCAAGAAATCCAAAAAATTAGTTTAAAACATCTAACGAAGATATTAAATCAGTCCAATAAGGACAACAACACATTACCTGACGTAGAAACCTTAAGAAAACGAAGATTAAAAGGAAAAAGACCTATTAATCTAGCTCTCCAGTCATGAAATCTATGTTTTATGTGTTGATATATATTCAGTGTTGCATATACTAGATGTATTTTATGTATTAGATTATTGTATTACAATCAAATATCCTAAAAAAGTAAAAATGTAATTTTTTCAATAAAAAATATTTAAAAATGGCGGGTGCGCAGCATATGCCCCAAGGCGCCTATTTTTGAAAGCGTGTCCATGGCCGAAGACGTAGACTTCTCAATTTTTGACCTGGAAGAAAACATCAAAATTGTTTAGTTTTCATATAACAACAGCTAGTGAGCTACGTAGGGTTTTTTTGATACATTGATTTTTTACAAAATGGTGCATGTTTGAAAATAAAGTTAAATTTTTAACAAAAAAAAACGCCATAAAATGAGAAAGATATTTCAAACTACTGTCAAAATTTCAAGTCGATCGGTAAAGATTTGCTCGAGTTATGAGTTATGTTTTGCTCGAAAATTTTAAAATTTTACTGTGATTTCCCTCCTAATGAGAAGTTACCAATGTAACATTTCTGCGAAAAATATTATTTGTGTATAACAGATATTATTGTACACTAATTTGACATCCAAAGGCGACAACAGCGAGCGAAAAAGAGCGCTCCAACGTCTCTAAATTAATTAGTACATAATTTAGAGCAATGGTTCAAAATTCTGTTAATACCTCCCAAAAGTAAAATATTTGTAGTAAATGTTGTAGTTACTCGATGTCTAACCGACAGTTGTAAAATACATTAAGGGAAAAACAAAAAAAAAACTATTCCCTTACAATCATGGAATCATTTTTGGTTTCCAAGCAACCCAGTTGTATTTACGTTACGAGTACTTCCAAATCCAGAATCGGAATCGCATTGGAATTTGACGCAAGGATTCTGGAAGCGCTGGCAACATGATTATATGTGTTCTTTGCAGAATAGTGAAATATGGACCGAACTTATCGAAATCGGATTGCAAGGATGACATCTAACCAAGTCAGCCATTTGAATGAACTTATATATCTTAATTAATCGAAAGGCTTATGGTTTGCGCCAGGGAGCAAGCTAAAGGAGCACACAGCTGTTAAGATAATTCCAAATTGTGATAAGTGAAAAGTGAAAATCGGTTATATTTTTTAAGTCCCTCCTTATACTTTGACACAAAAACTATGTTCGAACTTAACAGATTTCACCGAAACTTAAATACAATTGATAATACATGTGCTTCCATCTATCACAACACAAACAACTAATATAATCTACAGGAAAATCTATTGACTTCGTCACTCGTCCAGAAGCGAATAAGACGAAGATATGCTCATATTACCTTTAAGATCTAAAAGAAAAAAACAGCCTCTGCAATACTTAAATCATTCTCGACGTTGGTTCCAACTTCGTTGTCAAAACTTACTACAGCATTGTCAACAACTTCCACGTCATCATAAGCCATCTACTACTGTCCACCTACTGTCATCCACAATCGCTCCTGTTACGAAGTAATATATACACTATAATTATTATTATTTGTTCATGTTTTCGTTAATAGAATGGACCATTGATGTAATCCTTTTCGCGGAAGTTTGACAGGAAAAATCAATCGTCGCTATCACTTGACGTATTTTTTCAGAATGTAGCAAGAGGACTTCTATCTTAAACTTACGAATTCTGCTTCCACGATGTCATACCTCTAAAAGAAACTTGGTTTTCTCTTTCTTTTTTTTACTCTTTTTTTCAAGACTTCATTTGCTTCAGGATATACATTTCGATCCGACCCGATAAGTGTTTACTATGTTGGTGGAGGTCACAGTAGCATCACAGACTTACATTCGCTTCGCCCTTGACAAGGCGTTGTCAAGGAAGAGAGATGAAATTTCCACAAATATTTAAGTTGTCATTCATAACTCACTTTTTTTTCTAATATTCTGCTTGCTGAGTTTAAGGATTCCTCTGTAAGAGAAATGATTAATTAGTAGTTTAGATTGTCTGAGTCCAAGAAAATTTCTCCAGTAGGCAATTCGTAGCTTGTTTTCCCACTTATTGGTCAGACCTGTGGCTGTAGTCCAGCTTAAGCGGACGCGGTTTTAGACCCAGCCATGGCTAGTTCGTCCGCAATTTCATTGCCTGCGATTTCATGATGACCTGGAACCCATCCTAACCCTACTTTGTTACTTCGGGCTAGGGATTGTAAGGCGTCACAGCAGCTTTTGACACATTTTGGTTCCGTTAGATTGGATGA
This sequence comes from Orthonevra nobilis, assembly GCA_963555765.1. Classification (NCBI taxonomy): domain Eukaryota; kingdom Metazoa; phylum Arthropoda; class Insecta; order Diptera; family Syrphidae; genus Orthonevra; species Orthonevra nobilis. The sequence continues at coordinate 74,742,307 of OY743224.1, read as the reverse complement.
CAGTGCCTTGAGCGCTGCTTGGCTGTCTGAATATATTAGAATAACTCATAACTCACAAATTAAAGCCGCATTGAACATTGCTTGGATGTGTTCAAATAATTAAATAACATTTACGATCTGCTGAATTTTAACGATGAGCCGTGGCTCAGTGGTAAGTGCGTTTGCCCCTGAGCGTGGATATCCGTTCTACCTTATATTAAATCTCTACAGCAAAACACCTCCAAAAACCACATCTACAATCCAAAACGCAATATCACTCTCAAAAAGTATTCAAATACCCATATGTTACCAATAATATAGACACCCAGTTTATCCCCACTGAGCCTCAGACAATGACTGCAATTGAAATACTTCTTTGGACGGGTTTCCAAAAACGTCAACAACTAACTAATTGATGGATGAACTGGGACTTCATATTCACCGATGCCTCGAAAATTAATTTTGGGAGAGCATTAACAATTGTTGACCAACATGGTCAAGGTCTGTCTCAGTCTATTGCAATCCTAAAAGCTACAGAAAAAGCAAAGAAAAAAACGATAGTTCGCCAAAACCAACAATGGATTACCAATTGTTGTAGCCATTCGGAACAGCCTAATAGAAAGAGGGAACAAACTCCCCGCAATACGCAACATTAAACACTCAATCTGAAAAGATGGTCTATCCAAAAATTTATGCGAAAAAGAAGATCACAGGTAACCCTCCTACAACGCCGGGGATCAGTTCCCAAGAAAAGCCTCGTATATAACGCGTTTTCGCTCCAACTCGGTTCCCAAAATGCGGAGCCAATGACTGTATTTACAGTGCCGTTCGAAAAATGGTTTTTCGAATTTATGAGAGCTACTATGTTTTTTGCACTAGATATCAAAATGTCGTTCAAAAAGTTCATAAAAGTCGATGTTATTTTGAACAAGAGCATTTTATCAGCAACAGAACGCTATACGAAAGCGCAAGGATCACTCCAATTAACGACTTAATGCTGCAGTGGTCAAGGAAAATCATCGAGGGATTAGCAACCACCCTAACAAAGCGCACAGATACCTTAGGACACGGGCAATCAACAACGAAAGCTTTCAACAAATCATCGATTTGACTTCATTCAACACACAAAGGAAACTAGATAGGAATAGTGTTCTGAAGCAGCAATACATCGCATTCATGAACGAGTACATTGAATTGGGCCATATGGAAGAGGTTGATTATCGAACAATTAAATCGCCACATTTCTTCCTACCTCATCATGGAGTCTTAAATCCAGACAGTATAAGCACGAAATTGAGAGTGGTTTTTGAAACTTCAGCGAAGACTTCCACCAACATCTCCTTAAATGATATCATATACGCTTGACCAACAATACAAGCCGAGTTATTCACAATGTCGTTGCGCTTCAGGATGCCATTAAACGTGTTAAAAGGCATATCAGCTCAAAACCGTTGCATACGGAACATCATCTGCCCCCTACTTGGCAATAAAATGTTTACAAAAATTAGCTCAAGATTATGCTAATACTTATCCTTTGGGGTCCGTAATCTTATTAACAGCCTTCTACGTAGATGATGCAATGACCGGAGCATAAAGCTTAGGCAAAGCCAAGGAAATTCAAACGCTGTTGTCAGCACTGCTCCAAGAGGGAGGGTTCCATCTAAGAAAATGGTATGGAAACCACCAGCAACTTTTAAAACATGTTCTACTAGAGTATCGGGAAATTTCTTTGGATGATACAAATACACACATTTCCTGACGCATCCGAGAAGGCATACGGCGCCGCAGTTTATATCAGATCAGTCAGCAAGGATGGAGCCATAAGAGTTCGGTTACTTTGCTCCAAATCAAGAGAAGCTCCTGTCAAAAGAACATCATCAAGAAATAACTCGATGACAATCCCTCGGCTCGAGTTGTGCGCTGCGCTATTAGCTACTGAAGTTTCGCCTCGAATAAACAAGGATCTTCAAATCAAGGATGCAAGTTTTCATCTGTGGACGGACTCTTAGATAGTTCTCAGTTGGATCAATTCTAGTTCGGAGTCATTACAAACTTTTGTGGCTCGTCGATTCGCATCAATTCAGCATCTTTCTACTATTACACAGTCACTTAAGGTCAGTCGACAACCCAGCTGACGTCTTATCCAGAGGAATTGCACCCGATATGTAAGCAACCCATAGCTATATGGCCACCGCCATTTGAGAGCAGCACGCACAGCAGCATCGAAAGGAAGAAGATATCGCTTTCCATCGCCGTTATAATTTGCCCATCTTCATTGAACAAATTAATCATTCGAATTTATTTCGTAAGCTGTCTTCTTTTCATTAACTTGATAACATCAAGAAAGCGGTACCATTCAAAGAACTACAACCAAATCCTAAAAACCAAGAAATTTGGCTTCTGGCAGCACAATAGCTAGAAGAAGCCCTCCAGTTAATTTTAAGATACGTTCAAGTATGTGAGTTCAAGTCAGATATAACTCAGTAAAAAGCACGACAAGACTTGGATAAGAGAAGCGCCTTGCTTGGACTTGCAGCCTTCATAGGGCAAGACAACTTACTACGTGTGGGAGGAAGATTGCAATCATCTACAATATCATATGACACCAAACATCCAATTCTATTACCATACTCTCACCCGTTTATTAAGTTGTTGATGACAGATCTACACATTGACCAATTGCATGTTGGGCCCCAGGCTCTTCTAGCGATAACAAGACAAAAATTTTGGCCGCTTAAAAGAAAAAATATAGCGCGTTCAATCGTTCAGCAGTGCACAAAATGCTTCAAGACCCGACCTGCTCGTCCTTTCATTAATTGGGGAGTCGATTTTTGAGCTACATAGTCATATTTTGTTGCTTCAGTACGAAAGCGGTACATATCGAAGTCGTCAGCGATTTAACAACAGATGCTTTCGTTGGAGCCCTTAAGAGGTTTATCGGACGAAGAGGACACTTCAAAAATCTGTATTGTGACAACGCCTCTAACTTTGTAGGTACAAAGAATCAATTGTCAGAGCTGAAGACCTCTATTTACGCCGCCGACTCTCCGACCAAAATATTGACTGTTTGCAATTCAAAGGGAATAGATTTCCACTTCATTCCCCCACGGGCCCCATATTTTGGAGGTTTATGGGAAGCAGCTGTCAAGTCGGCAAAGCACTTGCTAAAACACAAAATTGCTTCAGCATCACTGACGTGCGAAGAACTATGTGCTATAAATGTAGACGCAGAAGCCATTCTTAGTTCAAGGCCAATTACTCCGCTTGTCAGTGATCCTAATGTGTTGAGAAAGTGAAATAATAAGGCCAAATTTAGTTGAATTTGCAAAAAACGGTTTTGAATATAAGGAGAGAAAAAACACAAGCACACTTCTTGACAGTCGAAACGATAAGAAAAATTTTTATTAAATATATCTTACAAGAAGTAAATGGCGTATAAGAAGGGTGATACCAAGTTATATTAATTTTTCAACTTTCAACACTCCCACAAAATTAATACCTCCCAAGACCCATAGCCGCTGTGCATCTGTTGAGTATATCTCCGCTAACTGCCTTCGTAAGTGCATCAGCGGTCATCTCATTGCTTGGAATGTGTGCTAGTTTTGATGTTCCCTCTTCAACATGTTTTCGAATGAAATGATGACGAACATCTATATGCTTGGTTCGATCCCAAACTAATTGCGCTTTTGTTGTCACAATAGATTATCATAGATGATGGCTTGACGCTGACGTCCAGTTCATTTTGCAGTTGCTTAAGCCAAAGTCCGTCTTGAGCTGCATTGCTAAGCGACATGTATTCAGCTTCGATCGTCGATAGAGCAATAGTTGGTTGCCTCCTTGTTGCCCAAGTAACTGCACCTCCTTGACCAATGAAGACGTTTTCGCTCATAGATCGCCTCTCACTAATGATAGATATCGAACGGTAGATATCGAATGGTGCCGTAACGTATGACAGGAGAAAATGTTTCTTCATAATCGATACCCATCCTTTGTGAGCAACCTTTTATGACAAGCCGCGCCTTGTGACGATCAATGAAACAATTTAAAGCCTTGTTTCCAACTGGGAGGTCACACAACACCCAAGTTTTGTTTTTCTGTAGAGACTCATACTCTTCTTCCATGGCTTTTCTCCATAGTTTTGCATCAGATCTCACACGAAGCTCTTGAAAACTGCTAGGATCATCTAAAGTTTCTGCACCACTCATAAAGTTTACGAAATCAGGGTGTTCCACCCGTCTCCTTACACGTTCTGAACGTCGAACTTGGTTGCCTGGTTCTTCATTCGGTACTGGAACGTTGGAAATATAGTCCTGATCTTCGGAGCTCATTTTGATGACGGTTTTGCATATAAGGAGAGAAAAAACACAAGCACACTTCTTGACAGTCCAAACGAGAAGAAAAATCTTTATTAAAAATATGTTATAAGAAGGGTGATGCCAAGTTATATTAATTTTTCTACTTTCAACATAATGACCTGACGGCACTAACACTGGGTCATTTCTTAATAGGAAAGCCGTTAAGAGCTGCAGTCGATCCAAACGCAGGACCACAGATGGAAGCTGGTTTCTTACATTAAAGATAAGTTTTAGAAACGCTGGTCGTTGGAATATCTCAATGAGTTAACATCGTAGCAAGTGGAAAACTTCGTCCAAAAACGTTCAAATCATCACGTATATCATTTCATGATTTAGACTGCGAAAAACTTTACGCGAAACTTTAAACACGTTTTTCTCGAAACTGTGTTTTTGAAAACAATACCCACGATTTCTCAGGTTCTGCTGGATTAATATTATTTTTTTTTTGGTTTCAGATTGCTAGAAGGGTTGAAATCGTGGGTATGGTTACGCGCCAAATTTTTGAGACCCCCACTTCTTCAACTGCTAATTTTTGAAATTTTCAAATTTTTTTATTTTTTTCTGTATTCTTGTTTTAAAATAAATAACTAATAAAAACATCGATAGTAAAAATATTAATTGCCTTTTTTTATGACACTTCAAAAATTACATGAAATTCATGCCTCTACACTAGAATACCCCCTTAAGGATCCAAATAAAAAATCAAGTTTCCTTTGGAAACATTTTCGTGGAGTATAGTCCATGATTTTCAGTCCCATGTTTTTCACAAACCTGGATTTTCGCTTTGTCGGCTACCTGAAAAAGCGGGAAAAAACATAAAACAAGGAAGAAAACGGAAGACGGGAATCCCAACGAAAAGGGGTAAGAAAGAAAAGAGGAAGGAGAGCGTGAACGCTCTCAAAGACGGAGCAGCCAACCATGGGAGAGAGTCCATGGTTTCAATCCATGAGAAACTCTCCGACATTGATGCCCTCTATGAGAGTTTGAGTGCGTACTCCTCAGACGACAGCGAAGAAGAGTAAGAAATAAGGATGGGGGAAGAAGACCCATCCGATTTCGAAGGCTCTTCATCTGAAGCTGAGGAATAGCTGAACTCAACGATTGTTCAGCAAACCCAAGAAACCGATAGCGAAGAATCGGTAGAAGAAGAAACATTTACCTTGGTCAAGGCAAACAAAAAAAGCAGAAGTCGGACTCACGCAGTCCAACAGTCTTTTCAACACAAAAAAACAACAAAAAACCGCATCATCAACAAAAACAACAAATACAGCATTACCATCAAAAAGAGCAACAACAACAACAAAAACCCCATTAACCTTAAAGATAATCAACAACCCCAGCGTGCAACCAACGGAGAGAGCATCTTTAATCGCGCCTTTAGAAACGCCAAGGGATTGGATGTGGTTTATAAAATTCGCACATTAACGCCAACAAATCCGTCATAACGACGAAAACAAGGTAAGGACACGAACACATAAGGGACTACCTGAAGACAAGGAAGTTCCAGTACAACACATTTACCCCTTAAGAAGACCGCAATATTTTCCTTGTGCTCAAAGGAATTCTTTTAAGCTACGGAACTGAGCCCATGCAAGATCGGAAAGGAGCGGATCTGCAGTCCATCTACAAAAAAAAACCATTTAATGAACCAAAAGGTTCACTGGATCACGCAGTGCAAAAACTGACAAAAGTTTGGTCACGTTGTAAGCAATTGCGAGATGGCATACAAATGCCTAAAGTGCAGCAAGAATCACGAACCTGGAAAATGTTCAAGGACAACGAAGGACAAGGAGGTTTTTTGCACCAACTGCAAGAGCGGACGCCCGGCATGCTGCTAACGTGGGTGGTGGAGAAAAATAGAATGGCACAAAAAAAAAGAAGCAACAAAAATTCGCACAGGAATCAGTTGCGAAAGAATTACAACCCGGAGCGAGTTTTGCCAGTATAGCTGCTATGGGAAGTTAAAAGGAAAACCCACAAGCGAAAACAGCAAAAATAACGAAGCAGTCAAAGGACTCCAACAGCCCACACAACAAACACAGCAACGAAGTTCAACTTCTTCAGTGACGAACCTAGACGAAGCGTAGATGATAACGCGAAGGCGAAGACCGTGGTATTGGGGCAACTGATATGTGAACTATGCATACAATAAATAGGCTGTGCATATTTTCATATAAAGTTAATTCCATTTACACTATATCTTAAAGGATTTCTTCGAACTTGTTCCTCAAGTCAAAGAAACTTGATATTGTTTTCTAATAGGAAACATATTTGACATCAAGAAATCGCTACAGCCTTGAAGAGTTCAACACGTACAGAGAAGACAAAATAACAGAAAGACGAGGAACACCCTTAAAGGAGAACGATACAAATTTACTAGATTGACTAGGATGGAGACAACAGCTGTCATCATCAAGGTGTCTGAAGACGAAACGCTGCTTGCTATTTCAGTTTACCTTCACGGTAACATTTCTAAGGAGAATATAAATGTGGCTAGACGACACATGCTCCACGCAGCCAATGGTGCCAATGTAGTAAACTGACTTCACCACAATTCTTATCAGCACTCATTTGTGACAGTCTCGCAATCCCAACCAACCTTCCCACGCACTCCCTGAATGTTTGATTTCTGCTTGGTTAGTTCAAACCAAATAAATATCTTGCCAGAATTTTGCAGCTACAGTTGTCTAGCACATTTGAGTGACTTTGACCACTTGATTTTTTTACTTAAGATTCGTCTTTTCGGAGGATAATGACTTTTTTTCCGCTTTGCTTAAAAAATTCTCTCAGCACTATGGGTATGACGATTGCATTTAGTAAGAATGCGAACTAGATATTTTTTAGCAATCAAGACTGGGGTCGGATCACCGCATCCGTGAACGAGTTGCACGAATTCGTAAACTGTGGTTTTGGCACTACGGCATATGTGAACGTATACTCGTTCGCGTAATTTGGCACTACTGTAAACGTTTTCGTGTAATTGAACGTAAAAAGTTGATCGAACGAGTATACGATCGGCTGAGTCCTTGCGTATTTTGTGTAAATAAGTGAAAAGGAGCATTAGTAACTTAAATAACAAAAACACATCAAATAAATATTTTTAGGACGAACTGCAACAATTTCAATTTATTTCACAAATATGTTTTAAAGTATATGTCCGTCTGAATGTGCCTTTTTTATTTTTAATGTTTTATTTAAATAAGGTTTTCAGCAAGAAGAGAATGACTTATACTATCCCTTATCGCTTTCCCAGTTCTATATAGGTGCGGGTCTTCTATAGGGTTAGATACTGTAGGGGCACTTTCAACTACGGGTTGTGTTTGATGATATGGAATTTTAAAATCTATACAGAGATTGTGAAGGGCAGAGCACACATTTATTTTTGTGATTTTCTCAGGTCTGTACCTTCCCCTTTTCCTATATCCTAGGATTCGCCATCGACCCTTCAGAAACCCAATCAATCTTTCAACAAAGGGAGTTATACACCAAGGTTCAAGAGGATATCCAGAGTCATCTGAAAGAATTAAAAGAAATACCCGATTGCAGGATATCATCAATGCAATGGCTTCCTAAGAGCCATGCGTTTTTAGGTATATCCGTTTGAAACCGACCCTCCAAAAACCTACGCTGATCGGAATGTTTCTACACAAACGAATCACAATTCACTTTTTTTAATATAAATTTAAAAGTTGCTTTATTCAAACGATAACGTTTAATAAAACTGAAAAGGAAATTCACATGCAATATATTTACATCGAAAATTCTGTTTCACACTATTCTTACGCTTTGTTTGGAAATTCCAAACGGTTACTTTTATCCCTTAACTGCCTTCGAACAAGATTTTCTTTAAAATCAATATCTTCTGAGTCAGAAGAACTTAAAAATAAAAGCAACTCGGGAAAAGAACTCATTTTGCACACATTTTAAATTCAAATAAATGGCATATTTGTTGACAGATTACTAGTGTTTGACATTTAAACTATTACGTTTGCTGAACAAAATCTAGTACACGTTTTTTGTTTTCGTGAAAATTACGTTCCGTGATCATTCGTGAGCCATAATCCCAATACGTTCGTTCGTATGACGAGTCACGTAATTTACCCATCCGTGCACGGATGGCATAATTCGACCCCTGGTCTTATCGCATTGAAATATGAGCCTCCCCAACATACAATGAGAGTGTGCCTGTCCATAGTAAAATTTTAATAAAACTTTACTTGAGCGGTATGGTTTGATAAGAAACAGTTTACGAGCCACCAGGTACATGTGTGATTTTATTGTTTGTAAGTGATCCTTTCAGTTCAGATGTTGATCTATTAAGACTCCTTGATGTTTAAAGTTCTCGACTGATTCTTGGCCGCAAGTATGAAGGGGTAGGCTAAATCTAGTACAAGCATGCGAGTGAAAGCGAAGGTTGTATTCTGGTAAAGTATTGCCGGATATTTTCAGTTTCGTAATTTGGTTTTTTCGCAAATGAGTATCTTGTGATGAGCAAACCACACCCAATATTTTTCTAGGTCTTCTACGATTTTCGTAATGCAATCAATTTGGTTTTGGAACATGTATCTAAAGGTTATGTCATCGGCGAATGCTGTCGCTTTTCCATTGAATTGCTGTCTGAAAATTGAGTCAATATGAATTAAAAATAAAAGTGGCCCTAGTACAGAACCCTGAGGGTCTCCGTTTTTTAAGACTAGTGGCCTACTTAAAACACCATTTACTTTAACTTTTTGGAATCTGCCTTTGCGATATGTTTTGAACCAGTTATGTATTGTTCCCCTTAATCCAGCATTGTATAATTTATCAAATAACAACTGATTGTCAACCATATCAAAAGCCTTTGTCATGTCTATGAATAAAGCCATTGTAGACATATTGTATGTAGGTGAGAATGGCATCATTCTTTCAATTTCAATCGGAAGTTCAACCAATCACCAACTCTGAAGTTATAGCGATATCGGTTAAACAACGTATGATTGTCGAAATATTTAACCAAGGTCCTTCTTAACAGCTAAAATTCTCACATTTTAATTGCACTGTTAAATTCCATTGAACCAAAAATAGAAAAACCATTATATTGTTTATTTTACAATTATTTAACTTCCGTCAACAGCAATCTCGACAACACCCTGCACATAGTATGGTCCCTCGTTCACATATTTCTTCAACTGCAGTTGAGTTTGCACATCAAAGACACTGCTCTCAGACAGAATTTGAATGATTTCATACTTTGCGTATTTTGCATCTTTGTCGAACTCTACGCGTCTATCCAACAAGTATTCAACGAATCCAGCTGTGAGTTTTAAGTACACCACACCCCAACGATAGTGACATAAAGCACGAATGAAGTTCAAGCATGAAACTTTTATATCTGGAAATGGATTTCGACAAAAGTCCATGAGAAATTGAAGATTCTGTCCTCCAGCTAGAATACGACACCATTTTTCCATAACTTTGCTGTAAAAAAGGAGGTAACTTAAGAACAACACGTTAACGTAATATTTTTAAAAAAATAATCACCTCGAATCTGGAGATATATCACCCTCACTTGAAAAAACTATTTCAAGACACTTAAATGCGCGATTTTTAAGATCGGTTGGTAGATTTCTGAGATATGTGGCGAAATCATCGAATGTTTCTCGCAGGTTATCAGAGTAATTAGCTTCTAGGAGGATTTTTCCCTGTTGCGAGTGGGCCAAATTGGCTAGAGTGTCAAAGGCTGTCGGTAGAACTGAGGGATCAGCTGAATGAAGGCTTTCAAACAAGCAATAAACCATGTTTGGATATCCAGTGATAATTTTCTGTGGCTGTGAGTAGGCAATTTTTCCAAAGAACTTCATTATGCCTGGAACTAGCAAACGGTCCAGTGGATTCGCTTCGATTCCTTCTACTCGTCTGGAAAAGCTTTCAAAGATATGTTTTTGCTCGAGAAAAACTAATCCGTGATTTTGTTCAGCAAGGGAAACCAATATTTCCAAAATATTCACTTGGACCAGAACATCATTAGTTTCCAATTCTGCCAGAGCTGTTGTTAGTATTTCCTCCACCTGAATAAGATGTGTTGGGGATAGTTTGGCTAAATTAACTCCAATCTCATATACTCTGCACCGAATAACGTCATCTAACTGGAGTTTACTCATCAAAGCTCTTCTTATGATAGGATTTTCCAATTGATCTGCTAAGACGATCGACAGAATTTCCATAGCAGGAATTCCGACGCTCGTCTCGCTTTCTTGTACGCAATCGATGATCACACAGATGAGACTTTCTTGAAGTTTAGCTTGTGGATGTTTCAGAACTTCTTTAAGTATTGTATTTAGAGCAAGTGAGCGAACTTTAGCCTTTTTGTGTTGGAGAGACCGTTGTAAAAGACAAGGTAAATCCGCTTGGTTGATTGTTAATTGAGACATGCATATCGAAAGGATGTCAATGGCCAAGTCACATTGTTCACTTAATTTTTAATGAAATAATACAAAAAAGTTAAAGGAGCATACAAAAAAGAACAAGTTACCTTGCACAATTATCCTCGAGACATTCGTATATTTCCGATGATTTAAGAAGCTTGGCAGTGACGATGTTTTCCAATGACATTCCCCCGTTCAAGCGGAAATGTATCTCGTTCAGCGTTTCTGTACGGTTTTCTTTGATTCGAAGATTTACAAGTTTTTCGAGACACCATTCTTCACCCATTGTAGTAAAAAGAATATTATTTAGGGTCAAGTTTCAGAAAGACCAAAATCGTAAAATAACAAATCACCAAAAATGACAGATAAGACGAACAACAAATATGGGAAGTGTTCAGGAATCGAAAAGCATTCCTTAAACTCTCAATCACTTGCTCTTACTTTGGTTCTTCTCAAACTGTTAACTCGATTATTGTACAGTAAGAACAAAAACTGTTTTAAGGTTTGGCTAATGGCGAACGGATTTGTGATTTTTTTTTCTAGATCCTGAACTTTTTCGTAATGGGCGTTTCGTGGGCGTAATGGGATGATTGTTTTTCTAAACTGTGTCTAAATATGAAAAAAAAAGTTCATATTTTTCTGCTGAAAAGGATTTTAAAGCGTTCAATTCAGTTACAGTGCAACAAGTGAAATAACGATTACAATTATGCGGCCCTGACCATTGTGAAGGTCGATAAAACGAATACTGCACATAACCGAGAAAGCGCATAACACAAGTTATCAGAATAAAAAATCTAATCTCTTGATCAAGAATCTTCAAGAGTAATATTGGCTACAGCAACTTCGTTACCATATCTTAAGAAAAGTAAGTAAGTCTTAAGTAATCTGTTAACTAGCGCAGTCGGTGAAATCGAATCAAACAAACGCTCTAAGAAAAGAAAATAAGGGAAGAATTGTTATCTTTCCCCCTCATGTAGTTTATCGAAGTATTGGATCTTAGCCCCATACTTAGATGTACATTAACTGTATCAAAGAAGCTGTATTTGGCGCGATAAGTTTCGTTTTGGCTGTTTGCTTTTTGATTGATTCCTGTGTCCCGAATCTATAAAAAGTATGAACAACAAAAGGAATTTTTTAGATCAATTAAAAAGGAATTGTTATTTGGTGATTTTGGTTTTGGTTATCACAGACCTCGGAAGGCCAGCAGTATATCTCGACATAAACAGCTACTATTCTCAAACGTTGCCACATATATGTCTCTTAAAAACAACTTGACTGGTTGTCTTGTCAACGAGATTTTGGTTAAATCAGAAAATGCGTTTACTTAAGGAAACTCGATCTTGCATCCAAATTCATCAGATCAAGATTCATGCGTGAGATATCTGCAAAACTGGCTTTTCAGTTGACAGTAGCAGTTTCGAAAAGCAGCGAAGCTCTACTTGTATTTAAAAAAACAGAAATACAAGAATCTTCACTAGCCTCATTTCGACACTATTTCTGAAACCACAATGCTCTTCTACCCAAAAACCTAAACAACATTATCAGGAATAAAACAAAACTAAAGAGCAGAGGTGACGAGCCCGTGGACATCGCTGCCCGCTTTTATATTGAAGGTATCGTTATGTTAGTATATCCACCTCTTTTTCTCCAATTTGCACCGACTGTCCCCATGTACACAAGTGAAAAAGTTATTGCCAACACAAATCCACCGAGACCATCTTTCAAGCAAACAATTCCGCCAAGTAAGGTAATAGCTTAGTGGTGCACAAATCCTTTCCACATAAGCTATTCAAACTCACAAAGCTTCCTTGCAAAATACTTACATGACCAACCATACTTCTTACTGGACATGATTTCTATTAAACTGACCAAACCGTTTTGGGCAAAAATCTGCGCCAACCCAAACAATATCTTTAAAATAAAACACATATTTATGACATAAGATTGATTAAGCATCATTAATCCAACGCCTGCTTTCGGAATTCTTTTTGTGATTGTATTGATTTTATCGAATTTGAACCCAAAAGCAACGTCAAAAAGAATGTTGGCCAACGTATAACCATGTAGCTCCTCAATTAATTTTGTTGATAGTAACTCCTGAAAGCTATTCATCCCAATAGAAATATCCGAATATTTCGCCAAATCCTTCGTCTTGTTTTTTAATTAAAAAAAGTACCATCTGTACGGCATCCTGATCCATCTGCTAACTTGAACGAAGCATTTATAAATGTTGAGAAGTACTACAAAGTGACACATGGCAACTCTAACATTGCGTCAAAATAAACTTAATTTTGTATTCTTTAACGAAATATCCTCCCGAAGAGTGGCATATATTTGTATAACAAAACCGTGGGTTCGAAACCAATTGTAAAAAGGTTAACATATTCAGTTTTCGTTCCTCGTGTTCTTTTTTACACTTTAAATCGCTTTAAACATTGGCATACATGCAGGGAACCTCATTCTTCCGTGCTAATAATTAATCTCCTAAATTGTAAAGTGTTCCTCTGAGAACAATGGCGCTGGCCAAAGAGGAATCTGTAGCAAAATTAATATTTAACTTCTTAGCTAACTCACAGAAGACTTGGAAGGCAAAGCAAACCAAAGGATACTCTGTAGGCAGAATGGAGCTGCTGGAAAGTAACTGGGCCAAGTTCAAGGAGGCGCATGACGAACATTTATCGATGGAGTCAACCGCAGACAACGAAAAGGAGATTCAGAGACTGGATCCTCTCATCATTAAAGAGTGGGAAACGTCACTTAATTGCTCAAATTCTATTCCCACGTATGAGGAGCTTGAACAGTTTTTGAAAAGCCGACTAAAAGGACTTGAAGTCAGGGCAGTATTCTCTCTACCGAAGCAAAAGGAACACAATCAAAAGCAGCCAACCGAGGTCCCAACCGGTTCCCAGGTCACCAAGCAAATGCCATTCGATGTCCAATTTGTTCTTGTAAGCACATTTTAACATTTTGTTCCCAATTCAGAAGTCAAACACCAGCGCAGAGGATGGCATTCGTGTAGAAATCAAAGCTGTGCAAAATTTGTCTTAAAGCTGAACACGTAGATCTGCAGTGTTCACACCTGTTTTAAAATACACCAAAACTATCACACAATGCTGCACGATAGCATTCAATGTCAAGTCAATATAAATCACACGACAACCAAGTCCACTTGTGAACTCGGCGTCAAACTGATCAAACTAGGCCCCGTTTTAACTGGCTACAGCTCAAATTGGAGTAGGATCTGAAAATGGATATCAGCTGAAACTTCGAGCACTGTTGGACAGTGGCTCAAGCATCACAGAGTTTGCCGTCCAACAGCTTCATATTCGACGAATTCGACTCCTTGTACTGATAACTGGAGTAGTAGGGTCAAGTGTCGGTGAGACAACAGGTCTGGTTCATATCACGGAATCTTTTAGAGACCCGCACTTTAAAATAGATTGGAGAGCATTAATCTTACCACGTTTGGGTCATCTAATGCCCACGTTTCGTATTGCTGCACAACCATTTTTGGAATTTCTGGAGCTGGATCTGGCTGATCCTCATTTCAGTGAGCCCGGATCCAGAGACGCCATTCTGGGTGCTGACATTTATGGTTCCTTGCTATGTGGTGATATTTTGCAATCATCTGCTGGTGCTCTTGTGGCACAACGCACTCATTTAGGAAGGGTTGTTTTCGGACGCTTGCCTGAAAGCACACCTTGAGAGTTTGTCACAAATTTTAGTGCATTTTCACAGACCGAGATTGCTAATTAAGTTAAGGATAGGTTGCAATTTAACGAGGACGTTAAATGTTTCTGCAAGGTGACACAAAATGAATTCTTCTGCGAAGAATTCTTTAAACAAACCGTACAGCGGGCGAGTTCTGGATGCTACGTCATCAAGTACCCGTTCAAGGATTCCATCGTCTCGAAAGCGGATGCCTCCAAGCTTTTTCAACATCAACTACATCGCCTAGCCAAGGATGCGAAAATGAGGACAAGGTTTGAGGATTTCATGTAGGAGTATTTAAGGCTTGGACACATGGAACCTGTTCATGAGGACGTTTCTTCTCAGCATCATGGTTCGACAATAATGTTAAGAATTGTCTTCAACGCATCAAGGAAGTGCAAGTCAGGTTAATCACTCAACGATTATCTTGATGTGGGTCCAAAACTTTAGAGCGAGCTGTCTGCGATAATTCATAAATGGCGTACTCATAGAATTGGCTGCATGGCTAACATTGAAAACTGCTAAAGATAAATACTTGTGCAGCGAGAGGATGCTGTCATGCAGCGTATCATATGGAAAAATAAAAAGCTTTATCCAGCTATTTATCGATTGCTTACTGTCACATATGGTTTAAACTGCTCCATACTTCCCGATGAAGGTTCTCGCTACCCTGGCCGATGATGTACTTTCCGTAAGCTGCTCCGGTTCTTCTTGAGGCATTCTTCATGGAAGCGATACGGTTGAGGCTGCTCAGCAACTACAGAAGGAACTTCAGTACATACTGCAACGAGGTGGGTTCGTGCTGCGAAAGTGGAACTCAAATTCTTCCGAGTTTCTGCAAGCTTTCCGCATCAACGATCAGTTTAGCGACGCGTGTTGTGGGCTCAATTTGGATCGAGAAACAAAGGCACTCGGTTTTGTCAAACGGATAAGGTGATCATTCTGAAGGATGATCTAGCAGCTTATCGAGAGCAGATAGAGGGGGTGCACGATCAGTGGCCTGTCATATTATATAATGGCATTTCATCCCTGCAGGCTCGCCAAACTTTGGAGAAATATGGGAGGCTGACATAAAAGGCATGAAGCATCACCATCGGGGAAGCAACGTTGACCTTCGAGGAGTTCTATACAGTCCTAAAGCAAATTGAAGATATACTTAATTCGAGGCCTCTGTCAGCTTTGTCTGATGATCCCACAAACCTAGCAGCCGTAACCCATAGGCATTACTTGGTTGGAGGTCCCATTACTGCGACTCCTGAGCCGAACTCACTTGACATCAAAACACGCTGGAGACAATTTCAACAGATGCAACAGTTTTTGGCAAGAGGTGGATTCTGTGACACGGTGGGCGGCCAGATGTGGTCACAATTACTGGACGAGGTGGGCGGAATGTTGAGAAGTATTCCAACGTGATAAAATGGCAACTCTAACATTGTCTCAAAAAAAATCATTTTGTAGTTTTTTTGAAGAGTTAACATTAAACAAGGTTAACATATTTAGTTTTCGTTCCTCGTGTTCTGTTTTGCACTTCACATCGCTTTAAACAATAAAGAAAACTCAATTTTATATCAGCCTTGACAAGACCAAAGAAAAACGTGCGGTTTTAATCGAATTTGCAATACAGATGTTAAAAAAACAGCCCTTCCGTTCTGAAGACCTGACAATTGATCCATTATAACGAAGTTTTTAAAAAAGTACTCGTTATTTTTCCCCAAAGCTGGAAAACATCAATTAACTTACGGGCTCCAAAACCTTGCAAGTATAACACTGAGATGGAGGATATCCGCCCAACGTTCAGGTATTAATTTTAGACGGATTCCTTCAAAAGATTTCTTCAGGTTTCAGTTATATTGCCACAGCGATGGATAATACAACCTACAGCTTCTGATTGTATTCACAGAGTTGAGGCTGTGTTTATTTCAACTTTTGACATATATCCTGCCACAGCTTCTTCTACTGCCATACCATTGGGTTTCGAGTTTGACTCTCCACGAAGGGTTCCGTACTACCCTACAATATGCAACACTTTGTATTTCATTGATTTTAAATTTCTCATAGCATCGCACATATCGCACCTTTAATAGGCTTAGCTCAAAAAAGATAGATCGCTTGGAAAATGCAACAAATGAGATTGCAATAAGGAGTTTAAACTTAGCCCACATATTGCGGAATAAAATAAAAGAAACCTAATTAAACATGATTGCTTGTTTTATCTACTTGTGATTGACCATTGATTAGAACAGAGTATAAAAAATAAATAATTAATTTCTATCATTAATTTTAACTTAAGTTCTAATTGCTCATTTTTCCGTAAAGAGTAGTATAGGTAGTGATTTTCTGAACTCTATCGATACATAAAATAAATTTTCAAAGCAGCGTACATGCAACTCCCATAAGAGAAATCCAAATAGAAAAAATAGAAAAATAGAAAAATAGAATTTTTTATCATTTACGAATACAAAGTTTCACAATGGGAAGGTTTTTTGATATGTGGATCTATGATTCCTTTTTGTGTAAATTTCATGCGAGAAATCCATCCCAAAGCCACTGCAAATTGGTTCGGAATTTGTATAATTAATGTCAGAATGTAGTGGTGTTAGAGCGAGTTCAATGGTTTCCTTCCAACCAAATGAAATGTCACATTCGTGTGATCTCCGTTTGTATGGGACTTAATCCGGTTTGGTGACAGAATCAACCCGTCATAAAATCAGGATAATAGTCTTCACAATGATATACATTGACGATTTCATAATTATGATATTACTCTTTTAGCAAGTAAGAAAAACGTTAAAAACAGGCACGGCCAGATTGTATTGGGAACGGCTTGTATTTGCATGGACGATTTCCGGTCCTGGATGGAAAGCGAAAAGTTGATTAAATAAAGAGCGCAAGAGAAAAAATTTAAAATCCAGATTATTTTGTTTCATCTGACCTCAAATAAATATATTAATAATATCACGGCACGGTATTCAATTAGATCATATTGTAATATTGTCAGCAGTTTTATGTTGACCCATCTATAGTGTCCGAATAAGGGAAACAAAGGAAGTAAACCAATGCATTTGGTTAACTTATTGACCAATAGTGTGATCAAATGAACCCAGATACTCTTAATCAATATTGTTTGGGTATATTGGCATGGCTAAAATTTGCGATCGTCGAAGGTTTCCCATGGCCATTCGTTTTTTTCGTAAGAGAGCTGAATTATAACCTTCAAACAAACAGCTCCGGTGCAGTTCCACATTTAGACAGCAGCCGTACTTTTCATAATATTATAATATAAATACAACCATCGAGCCGTTCGAGAAAAATCTTTATAAAAAAATGTTTTTATTTATGTTTACCTTTTAAATTAACAAAAAAAAATAAGTTCAATATCTTTTATTTCGTTAAAGCGAAGTTATTATATTTCCTTGTAATAAAATTGAATTCTTCGAAGAAGTTGTACTATTTTCTTTCGCATTCGCCTTTATTAATACAGTGCTTCCAAAACTGTGGCAAATGTCATGTTGACACTTAGTTTGATACAAGCCGCACGCCATTTAAAATAGTGATTTTTTTCCTGAACCTGACGACTACTTGATTTCTAACTTAATTGTTTAAAATAAAATAAAAATCATGTCGCAAAGATTTACCTCAGCTGCGCCAGGTCAGCCTTCGGTCACTGGGCAACCTAGATACCAACCTCCACCCCCCCAATCCGCGGGAATGAGACCATATACCGCTGGTGGGAATTTTCCGGTATAGAAATATTTAATTGTGAAATGAAAGCATTTTTAAAAGTTCACCCTCCTTTAAACAGCAACGTAGTTTTCCTATGCATCAAAACCCTCCGCCTCCTGTTGGAAACGCCCCATCACCAGGTGGCCCACCAATGCACCAACGTACCTCACAACCTGGATTCCAAAGTGGCTTACGGGGGAGTGGCTCAGGTGGTGGTGGAAAACGTTCGCAAGAATCCCGAAGCATTAGCCAAACACCGGGAAAGGGAGAATATGTCGCAGCTAAAAAGAAAAAGAAGCTAGCGGACAAAATTTTGCCACAAAAAGTGCGAGACCTAGTTCCTGAGTCTCAAGCTTATATGGATCTTCTCACCTTTGAACGAAAATTAGATGCAACTATCATGAGAAAGAGATTGGACATACAAGAGGCGCTCAAGCGTCCAATGAAACAAAAGCGAAAACTACGCATTTTTATCTCAAACACATTTTATCCTAGTAAGGAGCCTTCTGGCGATGGCGAAGAAGGTGCCGTGGCCTCTTGGGAATTGAGAGTTGAGGGAAGGCTTTTGGAAGACAATAAAGGTGATCCAAACACAAAAATCAAGAGAAAATTCTCGTCATTTTTTAAATCTCTTGTCATTGAACTTGACAAGGATTTATATGGACCTGATAATCATCTCGTTGAGTGGCATCGCACGCACACAACACAAGAAACCGACGGTTTTCAGGTGAAACGGCCTGGTGATAGAAATGTACGCTGTACGATTCTTCTCCTTCTTGACTATCAGCCACTGCAGTTCAAGCTCGACCCAAGATTAGCTCGTCTCTTAGGCGTTCACACTCAAACACGTCCGGTTATTATATCCGCTCTTTGGCAATACATTAAGACGCACAAATTACAGGATGCTCACGAACGTGAATTTATTAATTGTGACAAATATCTAGAACAGATTTTCGGCTGTCCGCGAATGAAGTTTGCTGAGATTCCGCAGCGCTTAAACCCGCTTCTCCATCCACCAGACCCTATTGTTATTAACCATTTCATAGAGAGCGGTGCCGAGAACAAGCAAACTGCATGTTACGACATCGATGTCGAGGTTGATGACACGCTAAAAAATCAAATGAACAACTTCCTAATGAGCACCGCAAGTCAACAGGAGATACAAGGATTGGATGCGAAGATCCACGAGACAGTTGATACTATTAATCAGTTGAAGACAAATAGAGAATTCTTCTTGAGTTTCGCTAAAGACCCACAAACCTTTATTCACCGCTGGATCGTTAGCCAGACGCGGGATTTGAAGGTAATACTGAGCAATTTCTGTTTGACAAATTCGGTTTTATTATAAATTTGACTTTCTAGACAATGACTGACGTTGTTGGTAATCCAGAAGAAGAGCGCCGTGCCGAATTTTATTACCAACCATGGACCCATGAGGCGGTTTCGCGTTACTTCTTTACGAAAGTGAATCAGAAACGTGCCGAACTTGAGCAGGCGTTGGGCATACGCAATTCGTAAAGTTAAAGACTTATTGACTTGTTCTGCCCCGAGATCACATTCATTTTTAATTCAATGCCGTAAACTGCATAGTGTTTAGTTAGTTGCTTAAGGAACGCTTTGTATTAGTAAAACCGCAACACTATATTATAATGTTTTTTTTTTGAACCGAAGGGAATCTTAAAAATAGTTTAGTGTAACCTTTTTTAAACGAACTATAAAGGCAACATAATAAGACGTTGCAACAAACAGCAAAATGGGTACATTCAAAAGGAATTCGAGCCAAAAAAAATGGTTTGATTAAACAAAAAATTCTACCAGAGAGCAAATTGTTTTTTAGAGTGCACTATTCTCGTTTGTATAATTCCTCAGAGAAACCTGTGCTACGTTGGCGAACAAGTTGTTTCACAGTTTTTTTTTTTAATATTTCATCACACCAAGGATGTATAATATGATCGGTATTTCTTTTAGCTCAAGCATGAATGTTACAATTACTTAATTTTTTTTATTTTGAGTTTCAGTATTTTTCAATTCATTCACTATTGGTGTTCTGTGTGTTTAGTTGATGGAAGACCAAGTTATGACTTTATGGCTCATTCTTATATTTGCAGTAGTGAACTCCTTTGCAACCCGCCCTGCACCTTATGTTACTCCGAGTCTATTGGTTTTATTCATTGTTTCCGATCAAACTCAAGTTCTACTTCACGATCAACGATCGTTAGATGGTATCTCAGATTACGACCTAATTTTCTGTGCGTACAATATAAACTTCTCTAATATCTCTACGTCTTCCATGTTTTACTTTAGAGATTTCAGAGCTGTGGATTATAGTGCTTTGCATATTTACGTCTCTGATGTCAACGAGAAATTTAATAATGTTCAGTCTTTACTGCTCGAACTTTTAATAAACATGTTCCGTTTAAAAGAGTTAAAGTGCGCAGCAAGGGTCGTTCTTGGCTTACATCTGAGGAACACAATGCAAACAAGAATCGTAGATAATTGTACTCGAAGTGGAGACAATGAGCTACCGGGATCAATCGGAACAACTACTGCCAAGCTAGTAACTATTCCTCTTTCGTTACCCGTAGAGCCAAAAAAATATACTACCATCCAAAATTGTGTACGAGCCAAACGTCCAGAAAACTATGGGATAACTTGCGTTCTCTTGGAGTTGCTAAAAGTCGAACAGTGGACTACGATTATAAACCAAATCTTAATGACCTAAATGATGCATTTATATCTACAGGAACACCTTATATAAACTTTCTACCCAACCCTGCGCTAATATCTGAACCGGTTATCGAATTCAACTTTGAGGTAGCAACGGAGACGGAACTGATTAATTTTATTAAAGCAATTAAGTCTGATGCGATTGATGAAGATGGGGTGCCTATTCGTTTCATCAAAACTATATTGTCGCACATAATAAGTCCTCTTACGCACTTAATGAATCATTGCATTGTAGCTTCGTCCTTTCCTGATATATAGAAACTTGCAAAGGTCACCCTATTGCCCTCTTCATCAACAGATTTTCGCCCAATTAGCATATTACCATGTCTAGCAAAGGTCTTTGAAAAGGTTTTAGCTAAGCAGATCATTTGTCATATTGAACGAAACAACTTACTGTCATCAGTGCAATCTGGTTTTCGTGCAAAACATAGTTGTACAACAGCCATGGTTAACATTTTTGACGACATACGAATTCACTACGACATGGGACCTGCGATAGTCCTTTGCTTGCTAGACTTTTCGAAGGCTTTTGACAGGGTGAACCATGGTATTTTGTGCAAAAAGCTTATGCTATATTTTAGGTTCAATGAAAGATCCATTCGTCTTTTGCTAGACTACTTGAGTAATCGGTAACAAAGGATTGTGACAGAAAACGGCTCCTCTACTTTCAGGAGGATCTCTGATGGTGTACCACAGGGCTATATCTTAGATCCCATTCTTTTTTGTTTGTTCATTAATGACCTTCCTAATGTGTGCTCAAATGTTTCCATTCACCTTTATACTGATGACGTCCAAATTTACCTGTCGAAACCAATTGGTCTTTTTGAAGACCTTGCTTTCCGTGTAAATGAGGATCTTTCAAATATATATAATTGGTCCATAAACAATGGACTGACAAAAATTCAGTTGATCCTCGTATCCAAAACTATGTATGTTACTGACAGTTTACCACCACTTTTCCTGCCCAATTTTCGACTTAAATATATGGATACAGTATTAAACCTTGGTTTTCAAATTAATTTAATCGATCCCTTTCAGCCTCTGATCATATTAATCAGATTGTTGGAAGAATCTACGGCGGGCTGCGTAAATTATGGTTAATGTCAAGCTTCACGCCAACTCACACGAAACTAAGGCTCATTAAAGCTCTATTCATGCCTTTAATTGACTACGCGGTTGTTGTGTATTGCAATCTCGGTTCACAATCCCAACACAAGCTGCTCGTAGCTTTTAACGCCATGGTGAGATACGTCTATCGTCTACGTAGATATGATCATATCTCGCAATTTAATAGAAAGATTTAAGGTTGTACATTGCAACAATACCTTGCCAGGAGATCCTGCGTATTCATGCATAGAATTATCCAAACCAAAACACCATTATGTCTTTTTGAAAAACTGCGTTTTGCCCAATCAGCGAGAACACTAAACATTATTACTCCAACCACTAAATACCTGAATTCGTCGCGACTATTTTTTGTTTCTGCTTCCAGACTCTGGAACTCGCTGCCTTCTAACATTAAACAAATAATAGGAGTAGCAAACATTAAAAAGGCCGCACAGAATTACTTCAAATGAATAACAGAAATCATTCCTTCTTTTCCTTCTACTATTAACTTTCTACAACTTTCTATCAACTCATCACTTTCCCTCAATGAACATAATTTTTTGATAATTTTTATTTTATTTTATTTTTACATTTTTGTATTTTCATTTAATTTTTTTATTTTAAGCTTATCTTAATTTATCTAAAGCCGTTATTGTAACCTTCATTTTATGTACCATAAAAGACTGAAGTCTTACTTGTACTGCAAAGTTAATAATAATAATAAATTATAATCAATTTTGGCTAGAATGATGGATGGCCTTTTTTCAGAGCCTTTCAAGGCTGTTGACAATGAGCATGCTTATCCCCTATAGACCGAATTTCGCACTGAGGCAATTTCTGGAAAAGACTAGCGAGCTCAAATCGACACAACACTCAATCCTTTCATCGATTTGAAAGTCGTATACGACTGCATTCATCGAACAGAACTATTTTATGCGATGGCCGAATTGGGGTTCCCGGGAAATATGAGCCGGTTTTGTCGCACTACCTGCACTTGGCCATGCACAGTGCAGTTCGGTCCAAAGACCTTTGAATCGTTCGAAACCTGCACCGGATTTCGGCAAGGAGATGCGCAGCTGTGTGACTTATTCAATCTTATACCTTTCATAATACAGCCCAATTGCTGGGATACGCAGACAACATCGACATCATCGCACGTTCCCGAAGTCGAGCTTTCACGGCGATTGAGAGCAGGCGAAGCGAGCTGGTCCGAGAGAGAACGAAGGTTTTATGCTGTCGAGCAGAAACCAATCCGTCGCCCACTAAATATGACGAAAATAAGAATCGACAACTACAATTTCGGCGTAATTAAACAGTTTGTCTACCTCGGGGCAAATGTGAAGTGCAGAATAACTCTTGGCATTTTGGGCATGTCGAAACAACTGCCCTTCGTGCTTTATCGACCCAAATGCTTAATAATATGCAAGATGACAGAGCTGATTCTTGTCCCCCTCGAAAGATATTCGGTCCTTTCTGCGAGGAGCCCTTTCTAAAAGTGCTGCAGATTTCTTTTGCAAATTCAATTCCACAAAATTTGTCTACAATATGATATAGATACAGAGGCGCATTAAAAGCATATAAAGCTGCCGGATTAATATTTTTCGAATTCCATTTTATCATAGCCATACATAAATCACTTTTTTCCAGGTTTTTGTATAAACACAAAACTTGCTGTTTTCCGCTGTAGGGTTATTAAATGGCTCTCTATTCCACGGATAAACAAATAACCGGATATCCGCTGTTGTTGTTGCAGTTTTTGCATAGTAAGGTTTTTGCTTGTCCGAGTCTATGTAAGTAGAGATTTAAGTAAACGTGCCTTTTCATCAGTCTAGCTATTATAGATTTTGCTGTGTTTTACGTTTTAAAGTTGACCCCGTGATTTTTGAATTTCTAGGATACCTAATCGTTTATAGCTCTTTTAATAGCTGTCAGCGGGACTTCTATTTCCCTGACAGGATTTTGGTCTCTATTTCCTGTTCCTTTGCAAGCCAATTCTTCAGCTTCTTGATTACCCGTTAAACCTTCGTGTCTCGGTACCCATGTTAAACTGACGTCGTTAAGTGTTGCTAGTTTTTTTAGTTTGTGTTTACACTTTCTTATCAGTGTCGATACTGATAAAGGGCTTGTACTATAAAGGCTTTAATTGCAGCAGTACTGTCGGAGCAGATTAATATTTGCTTCTCCCGTTTGTTGAGGTCGGGGAGCGTCTCTATTTTAGTGAGTATTGCGAAAACTTCTGCCTGAAAGACCGTGACGAACGGTTCGAGTTGCCTTGAAATTTCGATCGATGTGTTTGGACAGTAGATCCCCGCCCCTGCCCTGATGATTTCCAGTTTCTGGGTATGCTTTAAATAAACATTTTTATGCTATTTGAGTATGTGCCAGCATTACATCCCTTCTCATTTTCGTAATACTAGTTTCCAGTTATTTGGTAACTACAATTTGTACCTTGTCAGTGAAGTGCATATTCATATAAATTTTTCGATCATAATTTAATGGTACATTTTTAGAAAGGTATTTTCTCCGTTTATTAAAGGCTAACTGATGCACAGTATTCAGTCGTTATATTTTAAGTGAAGCTTCACAGGAGTTGTGCTTAACAATTTTTAAATTTAAAACGACTCAAAATTGTTGGTATCATTGGTCTACATTTATTATGGTTTACTTAGTTATGTGTATTAACAAAAACATTGATGTTATTATTTAGAATTTTGAGCATACATAACTCCCCCTTAGGTCCAGCACATAGTGTGTGTAGGTAAAGTAATTTTATAAGCACTGAGTAAAACCGCTGGCTAATGTTCTTCTGGTTTTTGTTGTTCATTTGGTTTATCGCACACCCATCTGCGGACGCCACCTTATGTTATAACTCTTAAAAGTCATAAATACATTTTTTGTGTTTTACTTCAAATTCCGAATGAGCCACATATTATTTTTGAAAAAGAAAACGCATTTAATTGCAATATTTTTTTTTGTTTCATTTCTCAATCTGTGTAAATACAAAAAGTTTCAATAAATTATACAAGGAATTACATAAAGTGCTAAATTGCAAACTCATTCGGTTCGATGCCGAAGTTTCACTTCAAGCTAAATCTACGCTTATGTCTGTCTATTCTTGTTTGGTCTTAATCGGCTGGTCTTCAGCACTTTTCTCAGTCTGTGTTCTCTCCTCAATAGCTACACCATTGTCTATACGATTCTTATCGACTGGATAGAGCCATCGCTGATAGAGGTAAATTACGAAAACCACATCATCTCTAAAGCAAGCAACGCGATGCGCAGTAGGCATTGTTATAATAAACGCAAACAAATCATCGATGAAGGTGTTGAAAGCTTTGTACATAAATGAACGCCATGGTAGGGCAGCCACGGACTTGAGTTTATAATTGACAAATAATTGCGGTAACATAAAGAGAAAGTCAAATGCATATACGCCATTCACAAGCGAGTTAAGTGTCCAAGAATACCAACTCTTGTGCGGCTGATAAACCAGGGAATATACTGCTCCAGCTAAGCAAAGTGGATACAGAAGGTAACTCAAATATCTCATGGCTTCTCGATCAATTTCTTCGGTTTTTTTCTCCCCTTTGCCATCTGTGCTTGCAGTCGCCTTGCGAATTCCTGTTATATTGATTTCAAGTTTAAGAATTTTTTTACATTTCCACAGTTCAATTAATGCGCCAATGCCAGCGGGAATTAAAACCAAAAGAGAAGTGCTTTCATCCATCAGATATAAAAATATCACTATTTGAGAGAACGCCCTCCAGATTGTTGTTCGCGTCGAGAGCCCTTCGTATGATTTTTTACTTCGCCAAAAGATCACATCGTTCTTAAACGACAAGAAGTCAAAGAGAAGCTGAAAGAATACAAATAAATGATATGAGCAAATGCAGTTAAAAACATATTTTTCCAAGTTGCTAACTCACATGGATGCTTCCAACGAATAAAGTTCCACATAACAAATATACATTCGTGTCAGAGAACATGCCCTTGACTTCGTCTACATCTTTTTTTGAGAAACCCAATGAATGCATTGATTTAGTTGCATGTTCGATGAGAAGCATGAGTCGTAACTTTCCAATTCCAATTGGTTTATATTCGAAGGACAATGTAAATTGCGTTGTATTCTTTGTTACTCTAACCAAATTTTTAATGCGAGTGTTAAAAAAATCACTTTTTATAATTGGTAAGATTTCGCTGTTGCGATTAACACGTATCAGAGATGCGAGTTCCGGTGGGACATCTTGTTTCGAGAGGCTTATCAAATCGGTGAGTATTGTAACGAAAGCCTTCGATGTAATGTGCGTAACTGGTTTCGTCACGATTGACTTTGGCGTCGTCTTTTGCTTGGTGTCTTGAGGGTTAGTAGATTCCTGGAAAAGATGAAACATTTAATTTTTTGATCTGTGGACTAAGTATTTTTAAAAGTTTACGTCAATAACAAAAGAGAGTCTTAATAGCTTAGCTATGCATACGCAAGTAACTTTATTTTCTTTAAACAAGCACGAAACTAGGTTTTTAAGTAGTGCCCTTTTTCTAATTATGATATTCAAATTAATTTGATTTTTTTTTATTTAAGTAACTACTAATGCGGATCGATACCGCCCTTATGTTGTAGTTGTGGATCCTATTTGAACATATATTTGTACTACGAAGGAAATTAACGGCACCGCAAATCTCTCAAAAACTGGATTGAAATAATCCATGGCGTAAAAAGTCCCAGCAAAAGTCACATTGCCTTTCTTTACTATAACCTAATGGTGTAACTCTTGGTAAATTGATTGGCTATCCGGGGAATTTCTAATGATTGCTTTGTTGATGTTCAGATTGGTTTTACTGACCGGTGGATGTACCACTGCCATTCAATCGCTTAACAGTACAAACAGTTTGGAGGGATACTTGAGATTCCTCTGATCCGTTTTATTTAGTTTGGAGGGATATTTGAGATTCCGCTGGTCCGTTCTATTCCTTCCAAATACACATATTTCCATTTTGCTTAGGCGCAGTTCTTGAAATGTGGCATTTGTTGCATACATTTTATTCAATTGTGTCTGCTTGATTATACTTGTGTTCAAACTTTGTCATGAGTTGTATTTAGAGGCAAAAATTATTTTTCTCTGTCAAATCCTCCAATAGGGACAATATTGAAACAAGACTGTTATTATTCACATTAAAGACAACCGATTTTAAAGTCCCCATATGTCTAGAAAATAATATGATTTATTTGATCCTTATAAGTCGTTGCGAGTGAAAGAAGAGGTTTACAACGGCATTACAAAAAATACGCGATAACCTTATAAATGAAGCATGGAAAACAACAGGGACCATTCCGGGAAGATATGCTTCCCATATGTGAAATTCAAATTCACTTATAGTAGGAGAGCCGACCGCATGATGTCCTAAGGCATAAAACAATAAGATCAGTTGAGTAAAAATTGAAAGTTTGCTACTAGACCATGGGAAATAACCAAGGGTTGTCGGACATTTTTGCCCAGGGGTGGAATAACGGTGCTATTTCCGGTACGATTTTTTTGTGATTTTCATAGCCATGAAACAATAGATCAAACTAATAACTGCTGGATAGAGGGCGTTGAATACTATTCGGAGGTATAGGGTTGGCAGGCTCTAACCCGCCACTAACCCTCGACAACCCTACTTTTAGTGACCCTATTTTTTCGATATTCCATACCCATAAAACAAAAGGATGAAACATATACCAAATTAAAGGTAAGAACTTACAGTTTACGAATATATAGGGTTGTCTGAAATGAATCAGCCAGGCACATAGACAACCATGCCAAATGCATTTGATGATCGATAAGCAAACTGAGTGATTTACAACTAATTTCTGTTATGACTCTATTCTAAATATTCAGAAAAGTTAAATCATGTGCAAAATCCAAAATTTCATAGCGCACAACTTTCATGGTCCTTATGTGCATACACAAACTTTTATCAAATGAGAAGAGAACGCATCAAACTTGTTTTAACTGTGCACTTGTCGCTGAGCATATTACAAAAATGCAGTAAATATTCTTTTTTATCGCTATCATATTATTTATGAAAAACCAAGAAGGCGATGGCTCGCTTTTAAATTACTATTGTCAATACCAAATCATAAGTTGTGTGTTTACTGCATTAACCGGTTATTTAGCGAATGAAATGAATGAAAATGTACCTAATTTCACCAATAAAACATTTGAAAATTTCTCAAAAGCGGTGTCTTTTCGCCGATTAAAAAAGTTTAAATACAGAAACATCGACCTTCGACCAGAAATAATTTCTAATTCCGGCAACCACTCATCGTGCTACAAAAAAGTCACGGTTTTGATGAACAAATATAAAAGAGAATTTGAAATTTTCTGTCAGACTGAAAACGTAAGTTCAATTTCTTGAAGACCTACCCATTGGTTTATGGATTCTCAATAGACTCAACTCCGCAATGAATGCAGCAAACACATGAATACATAATTTTTTTGGTGTTCTTAGTACATATAACATATTAAAGAATGCTATCAGTTTCTAATAATCCTTTTTTTGTGTAAGGATAGTTTACATAGTATTAGAACAAAAATCATTACGCCTTTGCAAGAGGACATTCAAATTAATCGTAAAGATGACATTGCGTATGAGTTGCAGAAAAGTAGAATAGATAAAGACAGAAGAGCTCTTGATACCATTGCCAACACATTCAAACAAAACATGAATCCTTTCGACACAGACGTCAATAAAAATGAATTTTTCAATGTTGCAACATGCAGGGCGGTTTCTTGTAAGGCAGCTGATTTTCTTTTAAATGTAAATGAAATGGGCCGAAAACAAAAAGTTAATTTTATTACAGAATGTGAAACAATTGGCGACCGTTTTCAAAAACCAATTAAACGCAATGTTATTTTAAATTTAGCATCGGACTGCATTAAGAAAATGCAAAGTAATGGGAGTAAACAAGCCTTAATTAAAATGGAGCGAGATATTTTTGGTCGCCTTTTAGCAATTGCTCTGAAAAAGAAAATAAATTTGGAGGTTTGTCTTTCTTATCCCCTTGCGCCTGCTCCACCAGCTCTCTGCCAAGTCACAGGAGAGATGCATAAGACCGATAAATCCGCTCTTGCAAGGATTTTAAAATCTTTTGTTGAACCATCAATTTCTCCAAGCGTAGATATAGAGATCTTCGATGGTTTTTACTTTTTACATCTCCTAGGACCATCTGTGCCACAAACCTTTGGTAAAATCGCTGAAATGGTATTAAAAAAAGTATGCGCTACAAATGTATCAGAAATACATTTAATATTTGACAGATACTTAACTCCTTCTATTAAGGACTGTGAGCGTTGCAATCGGCAGGAGCAAGACTCTCCATATTTTATTATTGGAGCGCAGCAATCGAGGCCTACTGATTTTACAAAAAGCTTAAAGAATAAAAATTTTAAGGAAGCCATAGTCAAATTTTTGGCAGATTACTGGGAAAACGGCTGGTTGGCACCGATAATACAAAATAAAAAAATTTTTTTAACTGTTGATGAGCATTGTTTTTCATATCGTTCGGATAGTAAAAATAACGTAACTTTTCAATTGCCATTGAAAATGATTTCGAGTGCCAACACGAGGAGGCGGATACAAGAATAGTGTATCATATTGGTAAATGTGCTGAAAATTCAATAATCGTTGTTAGGGCTTCAGATACTGATATTTTGATTATTTTGCTAGGCAACATGATTAAATTTCCCAGCATTGAAATTTATATGTTAAGTGCCAACTCCAAAAATACTGGCCACAGCAGTATCAACTGTTCTGCCTTGGCAGTAGCCCTCGGCTCGAATTTGTGTCGTGCACTACCTGCTTTCCATGCATATACCGGGTGCGATTACACAGCAAGCTTCTTTCGAAAAGACAAAGCAAGCCGTTTCAACTTCTCCAAAAAAACAAAAAAAATTCAGGATGTTTTTGGTTCATTAAGTGACATTACCAATATTAATAATAATGAAAAATTAAATTTTATCTATTTCAAAAAGTCAGAAAATGAAAAATTGTTTAAAAAAAAAAATTAGAGGTTTTGATTCCAGTCTCATTCCACCATGCTGGAGTTCCTTGAGGCAGAAGGTTTTGCGCACTATTTTTGTAGCTTCAATGTGGCAAAATGCTACGAATTATTTTTGTTCTACGTTAAATGCACAGGAATGTGGATGGGTTTTGAAACAATGTCTTGAACCACTTTGGTTCTTAGGAAACCCAACGCCCCTTAACGTAGACGATATTTTAGAAAAAAATACGCCCCAAGACGAAGATAATATAGACGATGAAGATGTATTTGAAAATAATTTTGACGATTCAGATTCAGACTTAAACTAGTTTTATTCGTGCATACACATATTAATTTAAAAATAAAAGCAACATGAATTTGTATAACCTCTTAATTGAGTTAAGAAAATATAACAAAACGTGAAAATAAAAATAAAAATGTATTATTGTATAAGAAAATTGTTCGGCAATTGATTTTTTTTTGCTGAAAAAGCAAGCGTTTTGTTTCATGATAAAGCTAAAAACGGTAGGTTGTCTATGTGCCTGGCTGATTCATTTCAGACAACCCTATATATTCGTAAACTGTAAGTTCTTACCTTTAATTTGGTATATGTTTCATCCTTTTGTTTTATGGGTATGGAATATCGAAAAAATAGGGTCACTAAAAGTAGGGTTGTCGGGGGATAGTGGCGGGTTAGAGCCTGCCAACCCTATACCACCGAATAGTATTCAACGCCCTCTATCCAGCAGTTATTAGTTTTATCTATTGTTTCATGGCTATGAAAATCACAAAAAAATCGTACCGGAAGTAGCACCGTTATTCCACCCCTGGGCAAAAATGTCCGACAACCCTTGGTTATTTCGCATAGTCTAGTAGCAAACTTTTCATTTTTACTCAACTGATCTTATTGTTTTATGCCTTAGGTCATCATGCGGTCGGCTCTTGGACTATTACCTCTTCTTTTTAATCGAAAGTTCTTTCGCTATTACTTAAAATAAACGACCGACCAAATATTCGGTTTCGGGCAAAAAAATGAGTTCCGGTCAAAAACATGCCGAAATTTCGGCGGCGCCGAAACCCAGTCTTCGTTAATTGTAGCGCGTCGTTCGGCTAAAGGTTAGGATCGGATAAGTAGCAGTGGGTGCCACAAAGCACACAGTGTTTTGGCTCATTATGATACCACGAGGGCTATGTGGTAAAACGTATCTACCTATGTTGGTGACGAAGGGGGTTTTGACAGGGTTTTCTTCTGGTCGGTGCTTGAAGGGGTAGGTGAAGAGAACTGTTATATTTCTCTAATGAACGGTTGAGTTTTATTAGGTTTGTTTGTGGAACTGTGTAAATAGATGTAAAGGGATGTCAATTGATTGTGAGCCGCATGAACACGGGGAGCATTGTACCTAGACGGGTAAGCTCATCATATAGTGTTCAAGGGATTGGCAGTACCCTTAAAGTGATTTTTTTACACAGCACAAGCTGCTTTGCAGTTTCCGTGGATTCCCCTATGTCCCTAGCTTAAATGTAGTGTTTACACCAGGAAAGTACATTATGGCTTCGGTGAAAATAAATATTTTCTTTGCGGAAAAACTAATAAACAGCAGCCACTTTGCGGTCTGGCAAATCACTGAAGGAGAGTTTACGGCTAAGATTACTCGAAAAGATACACTTCCTCCTCCTTTCTCTTATTAAACCAGGGCATGGCTTCACCGTTTGTGTGTGCGGGGTTGGACCTACAGTTTATTGCCGACTCCGGAGTTTTATCTTGACAGTTGTATTCATTAGAGCTTTATCAGTCACTCGCAAGAGGCGAACCCCGGTGTTCATGCTCAGCAGCTGACGTACTTACCCTTGAGCTAGGGGCACCTACCAAATCATATGGGTTTCGGAATAGAAAGTTAATTTTTTTTTGTTGACCATAAAGCTATTGTGCAGTGACCAAAGTTAGCTCTGGTGCATGGTGTGATTGCAATGAGTCTTACCAACACAAAGTTTGTTTGTAGTCTGAATAGAACAGTCGACTTCATGTGAGTTCTTGGACCGTGTATCATAATGTATGGTCGCCAGCTGGCCGACGTGATTGTGCTGAATTTCGTATTTTTACTCGGGTATAAATGACTCGAAAAGTGTTTGCGCGATGTGTCTAGTCAAGTAAGACGATTAAGGGGTGCGTATGTGTATTATCAGACCAAATTTGGCATACGATAAAAATTTTAACATGTCTCAATAAGTTTTGGCTGAAATTCATGTCACTTCTGAAAATAAAACACTTATTCTTTAATTTAATTTTTTTTTTGTTCACAAGCTTTTAAGTCTCACTTATATCTTTCATCCATGAATCGTATAAGCAGTATAACACACTTAATGCATAAAGAAAGAAATGGAAACCAACGTGTCTCCCGGCAATGAGAGCACAACCGACGTGTAACTCTTCACGTAAAATTATTGCGGTGAGGAATTGTATTTGATTGCTTATCGTTTGGTTCTGGATTATAGAATAGGCTTACAGTTCTTTTTAAGCCTAAAGCTACACTATTCGTTATGAGTTGTATGGTGACGCCGCAATTATTTTGGTTACAGGAACCCAGAAGTAAAGTGAATATTTAAATAAATACACATATGTAAATATTTATAACAAGGGGCTATTACAACTCAAATCGACCAGATAATATCGCTATAGCTATTTGGTTGAAAGCGTTATTTGAGTGTGCACCGTGGTGAAGTACGTTTTCATACATCATCTGCCTCTCCTATAAAAGTTTGAAGAAGATGAGCATGATTGCACTGGAAATTGCAACCGTTAAAAGTAAATGGTATGCCCGCTGAATTCATCAAAATGCATAGGATAAAATTGTATTTTGATTTATATTTTCCCTTAAGATTTGTAACAGCAACCCTTCCCTGACTGTAGCATCACCACGGCAATGTTACTAATGTGGGGATGAGAAATCCCGTTCGCTGGAGTTGGAATCTCCAACTAGGATCCGAATCTTGGACCTACCAACTGATCCAATTTAAAGGTAGGTTCTTAACCAACTGAGCCTACCAGGGCTAAAAGGATGATTAGAAGAAAATTAGTTTTTCCTTTCAAGCGGCTGGGACAAGCCATACAGTACAGTGTTGAGTGGCTCTTTTTTCTACCACAAAACATTTTACATAGAATGTACAAAATTGTATTTTATTTAATCTTACTTACATTTTCACCAAGCAAGTTGAAAGCCTCCGGTTTAGGAACCATATATTCTGTCAAGCTTATGCTGTGAATCACAGTTGGGCCATCCCTCTTCAGGGTTCTCCATTCTAAGGGCTGACCGGTGAGCGCAAACACCACTTGCATGTGCAGTGTTCCATTTCTACGTGTTTTTAATGGAATGTCAATTTCCAAATCCCTAAAAAAATAACAATTCACAAATTACACAAAATGCTCCTATTTTAAGTCTATTATTTGACGTACTTTTGGAAACTCTCATGGTAATTAAAATTCTCAACAATTAAAATTTTTGTTGTTTCCGTTGCTATTGGATTACTTGCTACAGATGTAAAAATTCCTAATTGCATTTTTGGCTTTTTTGCCAGGAATGATTGATAACAAGGCACAGATGAACACTGGAGATTTGTAAAAAGTTGGGCCATTGTCCACATTGAGTGAGCAATGTAAACAAGAAATATGCATCCTAGGATGCTTGTAAAAGATGGTATATACATAGCCACCCTAGTTCTTTTGATGAAGAGGTCGATCGACAATTGGGCGACTATTATTTAGGTGATATTTTTTGCGTTCACTAAATTTGCCGGTGTCCACCTCATCAGAATAATTTATTTTGTTGGCTGTCAAACTTTATACTTTGACAGAACTCAGAAAGAATGGGCGCATTTAAAAAGTCATGTTTGCTTTTATATGTTATAAGGTAGCGTCCAGCCTCTAGAGAAAGGTCATATGCAATAAGCCCGCTGATATGGCGGATTGAATTCAGATTGGGTGTCATATAAACACAGTTCAAATTCAAATCGGATTCACTCGATCTTATCACAACATTTTCTGTTATCAACTTGAATTTTTGTATGTAGACGCGGATCGAAATATTGATTTTGAGCGATAAAACATAATGCCCGATTCACATCGTATCATTGACAACTCTTACGAGACGCGCTTCAGGCGCTTTGACATATGTTTTGACAGTCAGATGTTTGCAGAAACACCAAAATAAATGTCATTCTTTTTTCGTGGTTCAGGTTCGTTCGCTCTCACGATGCATTGTGAATCGGGCATAAAGGGGTCTAGATTTCTCTTTATAAGGTTCAGAACAAAAAAAGAAGAAAATGACACGTTGAAGTACGTGGACGCAAGAATGAACAGCTAAAAATTAATGAGGAGAAAAAATGTATGCAGATCTTTGAGCGATAAGATCTTTAAATTCAAATCTAATTCGATCTTAAAATCTTGGTTGAATCTCCAACCGACTCAAATCTCTCCGACACGGCGTAGCTCACATCCACTACGCAGAAAATGTACTGAGATGACAGTTCGTCGCGTGGCAAAAGCAAGGATTTCTTCGCTTCGTAAGGAAAACTGTGAAACGCCATTTTAATTTGCTGGTCAAAGCGGCGTCATATTTTCATTTGCTCCAAATGCGTTGCGGTATAATATCCCCGTAGCGTATCAGTTTGCCAATTTAGCAAGGGGTGCTGGAATGGAGCCAATAAACTTTGCTCAGTGAGGAATTTTATTGTTGAATACAACAAAAACGAATCGCGTAAAAGTTAAGAATTTATCGCCGATAATAGCCGTATTTTTTTGTGAAGCTATCGGCGATAAGTCAAAAGCCTTGCCAGTTAAATACAACAAAAACGAAACGCGTTTGCGTTGAGGACTTATCGCCGATAAAAGCCTTGTTAAATCACTAACGTCAATAGATTGCTTTTTCTATGCGCACATAATTTTTGTTTATTGTTTGTTGATTTTTTATGCCGCTTGATAAGTCCTTTTTGTCAATGAAACCTCTACGACTTGTGACAGTGATGCCAACATTTGCAAGCATGTAATCCCAACGCCGATAGATGCTGATAGTAGTTTTTTTGTCCTATCGTACATACGTTAAAAAAAAAACGGATATCCATGTTAACTCACTAAAGTCGATAGATCGTTTTTTCTATGCGCACATAGATGGCGCGCATGCTTAAGTCTGAAAATTTATTTTCTTAATTTGAAAATTAGAACTATTCATATTGATAATCTGCCTTTTTATAATTTTTGTTTATAGTTCGTTGATTTGGTTACCGATTGATTAGTTCTTTTTGTCAATGAAATCTCAACTGCTTATATTACTGATGCCAACTTTTGCAAGTATATAATCTAAACGCCAATAGACGCCGATGGTCGTTTTTTTTGTCCTTATATACATAAAAATAAAAAAAAACACATTATTGAAATTTCAATTTGCATCCTCCTTGTTTTCTTATCTTCAAGATATGAGAATATCTTTACATAATTGATGTTTTGATAACTATCGAAGAAAAACCGTGGCCACTAAATCAGTCACAAAATTAATGACTAAAGATTATTGAAACCATTAATAAGTAAAATCATCGCTGAAGGAGAAATTATTTAAAAAATCGTATTGCTCGAATATCACATGCATGGAGTTGAGGAACTTCCCGCCGAATTCGATTTGGATATGAATGAATCCATCCATGCGATGATCAATCTGTGTTATTTAAATAAAATCCCCGTCTTCCTTAATGCACCCACAAAGAATTTTGTGGATCGCCCAACAAGCCTAATTCTTGCTTCTCCAACACATAAGTGAATTAGAGTTTCATTAGTCATTGTTTACTTACTAAACTTCATTTCCGTATTAAGTTTCACCTCAATTTAAATTGCACACAGATCAATTTTCTTTTTTCTCATTTTTTCAAAATAAATGTCTATTGTCTTGCGCTTAATCTGTAATTTATTCACAGAATGACAAGTATATAGTATAAAAATCAAAATGGAATAATAAAAAAAGAGGAAAGGAAGCGTCGAAAACAAGCACTGTTGCACTTGTTTGAATATTGCATTGAATGCGTCTTGCAAGGCAGTCCCAATTGAACCCGGTTTATAATCAACTGTTATAGAACACAACTGGCCGAATTGAATACGTCCTGCGTGTATTTTGAGTCACCCGTAACACACACATTTTCACTTTTTCAATTTCCTGCGCCGTACTTGATGCTTGTTATTTTGCCGGACTTACGTTACCCATATATGTTAGCCATGCATGAACGCAGTTATCGAGCGCCACGCTAAAATGGTCCAATGAAGTGATCATAGTTAGAATCCGATTCAAGCATGTTATTTAAAGCCTTTCCAAGAAAAGTTATATCTATGATCGTATGGATTTTGTTTTTTAACGATTCCTGTTCAAACCCAGCAGAGATTACTTTTTATTTAAAAAACGTTTGAGTTCCAAGAAATAATTAATAAGCCACCGTGGCAGTTTTTGCGAACTCTCATAAAAATTGCGTAGTCGGTCATCATTTTTTGACTTATTTTAAACAAAAAATCCATTCATTTTACGTCGCAGATTCAAAAACTCTCTTCTGCTCTCTTCATTTTTATGACATGAATATGTGTGTATGATGGGGAAAATTTTTGCAAAAACATTTTATTTAAAACATTTATCGCATTAATTAGACAGTGTACAAGCAAAGTACACTTTCTTCTTATCTTTCTTTCTATTCTTAGTATTAATCAATAAATCAAAAGTAGCCGGATAATACCTTCACCATATCACCTTCCCTATTTTATTTTCGTCCGCGTAGGTTTCGTGCACGTTGAAAAGTTGAAGGACTCAAAAAGGTTTACTAGCCGCCCTGTGACACCAAAGCTAACCGATTGTCCAAAATATTTTGCAAAATTGCGAACTTATAATAACCCTGACATAACGTATTGAAATTAATTTTAAATATATATTTTAGTCTCTCAGTCACCGTCTGACTTTCAAGCAGACAAGTGGTTTCTCAGATTAGCTCGCCCTATCTTCTTAAAAACCTTCCCGTTATATTCTCAATTACAACCTATTGGTTCTAACTCTACTTCCTAACCTCGTGTTCACAAAAAAAGGTTACATATAGTTCGATCAGTGCGGTATCGGCCAAATCATGGCCCTCGAGCCACCCGTGCTCTCGGGTAACAGATTTGAGCTGCTCGACAGAGAGCTGCTATCTGCGCCTGAGACTAATGTTAAAAAAAGAAAGAAAAATATCCCCACCTATCCAGATCTTGATAAATCATTGCAATTTAATACAACCCTTCCCGACCCAAAATTCATAGTGATCTCTTCAAGTGATGAAAAAAAGCCGCTCTCGTCCATTAGTGTGTTCTTACTTAAAAAAGCTATCGACGGCATTAGCACCGGTTACGAAAGTATAACGGAATTACGCGACGGCAGCCTCCTTATTCTTGTTAAATCCTCAAAAACAGCTAAATTATTTCTTTCGCAAAAAACCCTTGCTAACCTTTGTCCGATCTCAGTTAAGCTTCATTCCAACCTCAATTCCTGTAAAGGTACAGCATACGCTCCCTGCCTAATTAATGTACCAGAAGATGAAATAATTAACGAAATGCGATCCCAAGGCGTCACCGACGTATTTAAATTTAAAAAATCAAAACCTGACAACAATCTACGTGCAACTGGGCTAGTTCTTTTCACATTTGATCGCTTCCGCCCCCCCTCAACTGTCAATATAGGTTGGTACAATGTAAAAATCGAGGAATATTACCCCAACCCAATGCGCTGTCGCAAGTGCCAACTCCTTGGCCACACCACCAAGAGATGCACTTCTTCAGAAAGCTGTGAAACCTGCAACCTCCCGCCCCACCAACCGAATAACTGCACACGCACTTCATGCGCCAACTGCTCCGAAAAACACCCATCATCTTCCAAAAATTGCAAAGAATACATCAAGGAAAAAGAAATACTTAAAATTAAAACAATACATAAATGCTCTATGGCTGATGCGAAAAAAATATATAAAATTAAAAATCCTGTTCCCCTCTTTTCCACCACCTACTCTTCAGCCCTTCAAAGCACATCAACGTCAAACCAACAAACAGTCTCCACGACTACATCAAATTCAACACCCCCTTCCCATCAATTGCCTCCCGCCACTTTTTCTTCCGACCCATCTACTCTTTCTACCTCTGGAAACAACACATTGAAGCAAGCCCCACACAACCAATCTGGCACAACAACTGGTCCATCAACAAAAAGTAATAAAAACCCAAATACACAAAACTGCAATAATCATCTGTCTCGTTCTGCCCCGTTCGAACCAACAATACCCGCTCGTGTACCACAAAACATAACTCCTGTTATCTCCTTCCAAAAAAACTCGGCAATAACTTCTAACGTCGACAAATACACCCATATCAAATCTCTCTCCCAAACTCACCCACCTGAAACCACTCTATCTCATTCACCATCTCGCTCTTCATCGCCTTTAACAAATTTAACACATACACTTCTTTCACAAAGTAAATACTACATACCTGATAATCATATGGATCATGATGATGAATCAAATTAGTAACAAACTTCATAGCCAAACCAACGACTCCGCGGTGGGGCCACCGGACCGGATGTGCTCTTCACGGAGCCCTCACGCTTCTGTATCTACACCTCGGAGTCACAATGAACACAACAACAATAACGCCATCCTCACTTGTCCCAATCAAAATTCACTTTCCGTTAATAAACACAACACTTTAGCCTCAACACACCAACATTTCACCGTCCTCCAATGGAACATCAATGGCTACCTGCATAATTTACACGAATTGCAAATTCTAATAAAAGAAACCCTACCAAAAGTTATTTGCTTGCAAGAAACTCATCTCACAGCCGATCGGCTACCATTTTCTCCCAAACAGTATTCCGCATATTTCCACAATTTTGGTTCTGTGTCATATTCCAAACAAGGTGTTGGCATCCTCATCCATAACTCAATTCCCCATTCACACATTTCAATTAACTCACAAATATCCGCAATAGGTGTTCAAATTAACCTAAACATAACTTTCACAATTATTTCTCTCTACATACCTCCCGATCAAAATTTTTCCACAAAAGATCTTGACGATGTTATCAATGGAATTATCCAGTCTTAATAACAGGTGATTTTAACGCATGGAGTCCATCCTGGGGCTCTGAGAAACTAAATAAACGCGGCAAATCAGTCGAGCATTTTATTACTAACTCCGGGTTAGCAATACTTAATGACGGCCGACAAACCCATTTCTCCACCCATAAAACGTTTACGAACGTTGATCTTTCAATTGTTACCCCTTATCTCCTCAATAAAACCACCTGGGACATATCCAATAACCTCTCTGGCAGTGATCATTTTCCAATTTTCATTAACATCTTTACCGGACAGTTAAATCAAAAATTAAAAAAAAACAAAAAAATTCCTTCTGGATAAAGCAAACTGGGTTTTATTCCGATCCTCTGCCTTGATAGAATTGCTCTTGAGAGAAGTTACTTCCAACATCAATAAAGAGTCCGCTATGATTCATAAATCAATACGCACAGCAGCAAACCTAGCTATTCCTCAAACTAGCGACAAAATCCACAAAACAACAACCCCGTGGTGGAATAAGGAAATAAGTTCTCTGCGAAAACAAAAACAAAAAGCTTGGTACAACTTCAAGAAATGCCCCATCGACTCCAACCTTACTCTTTACCGTAAACTAAATGCGAAATTTCGCAAAACAGTGAAAAATGATAAAAAGGCTTGTTTTGAGAAATTTACTTCAAACATAAATCCAAATTCAACGCCCCAAAAACTTTGGGCCGACATTAAATCGCTAACAGGCACATATTCTCCATTCCAAATAGAAGCAATAAAAACAGACACTTCTACGTTAACATGCCCTAAAAAAATTGTTGAACACTTTGCTCAAACATGGGAACAAGTTTCTGATGACTCCAATTTCCAACCTTCCTTCATCAGCGAAAAATTAAAAATTTTCAACGATTCAAACCCTCCTTTCCGCCCCAGTTCTTCAGCAATTTCCATTGAATCAGAAATTAATATGTCCGAGCTCATTTCATGTTTGCATACTGCAAAGGGCAAAACGCCGGGTTTTGACCGCATTTCCTATGGAATGTTGAAAAACTCCCCTCAGGCTTTAAAGATACGTTTGCTAAGTCTTTACAACAACATATTTGACAGAGGAATAATTCCACATCTCTGGAAAACCGCGATTATAATACCACTGCCTAAGCCAAATGGGGACCGCACGATAACCTCTGGTTATCGTCCCATCTCGCTCCTCTCATGCACTGGAAAAGTTCTGGAAAAAATCATAGCAAATCGCTTATTCTGGTTTCTTAATAAAGAAAAATTAGTCGACAATCGACAAGTCGCATTCAAAAAAGGTAGATCTACACTTGATGCACTGCTCCATATCGACCATTTTGTTTGCTCAACACTGTCTAAGCGAAATCACGCGACCATCCTCAGCCTTGACTTTCAGAAAGCTTTTGATAGGATTGGGGCCCATGCTGTCCTGAAGCAACTATTAAAATGGAAAATTGGACCAAAAATGTATAAGTACATAAAATCCTTTCTATCCAACAGACATTTTCGTATCAAGTACTGCGACATCTATTCACACCTGCACAAACTTAAGAAAGGCATCCCCCAAGGATCGCCACTATCTGTGGTCTTATTTATAATAGCTTTTAATGAAGTAAGTCATATTATAGACAGTTTCCATAAAGTTGAGCACTCCCTCTATGCAGACGATCTAATCATTTTCTCAAAAAATAAAGACCTCCACGAATTGGGTGATATTTTCTCATCCATTATTGACGCCCTTCTTCAGTGGGGTAATTACTCAGGTTCAATAATTTCAACCTCAAAATCTGAATTATTCCACATATGTAAAAAACACAATTGTACAAAACTTGTCCAAGTCAACTTAAACGATAGTTTTATAAAAAATGTAACTTCTTTGAAATTTCTCGGTATCGTATTTGACTCCAAATTTAATTTTAAGAATCATTGTACTTATATTAGAAAAAATTTAACTGCCAGGGTTAATATAATTAAATACCTGTCATCAAAAAATAGTTTCGCCAACATCAAAACTCTTATAGATATAATCAAATCTACAGTATTATCGAAAATTGACTATGGCTTACCTATTTACGGAAAATGCTCCAAATCATCTTTGGGACTTATCACAACACC
This sequence comes from Orthonevra nobilis, assembly GCA_963555765.1. Classification (NCBI taxonomy): domain Eukaryota; kingdom Metazoa; phylum Arthropoda; class Insecta; order Diptera; family Syrphidae; genus Orthonevra; species Orthonevra nobilis. Next base: position 74,701,043 of record OY743224.1, on the reverse strand, counting down.
TTACCACGCTGCCATCAGGAGCTGTTTGAAAGCTATACGGACAACGCCCATTATTAATATATTAACCGAAGCTGGACTTCCCCATTTAACGGACAGAATCGATTTTCTTACGGCCAAAATAATTGCGAAAATAAACTCTTCACACAAAACATCCATCCATCCAGCAGTTAAGAAGATTCAGAAAAGCAAGAGACACCAGAAAATGCAATCATCCCTATGCCAAGCGCTCACATTTGCCAAGAACCTCAACATTCCTTTATCTTTTCAAAATCATACAAGGTATAGTCAAACACCCTGGAACCTTCCAAACCACACCATCAACACCGACCTTTGCTACTATCAAAAAAGCTCAACCACTAATGATATCTACAAAAGATTTTATCTCGGCATCTCAGACACCTATAAATCCTTTGGGTGGGAATTATTATTTACAGATGCATCTAAAGCAGACAACTACACCTCTTTTGCTGTTGTAGACGAGACCGGCTCCGTTATTTCGAAGGGATTACTACCAACTTATACTTCAACTTTCACTGCTGAAGCATTTGCTGTATACAAAGCGATAACACACTCACAGAAAAGGAAAACCATCATATTTTCCGACAGCCTCTCTACTATACAAGCCATAAAAAACATTTCCAATTCTACAGAAATAATAGAAACAATACGAAACCATCTCATCCTGAACTCCGAAACTTTAAAAATTGTTTGGATCCCTGGACACGCTGGTATTAGAGGCAACGAGGCTGCTGATAGGGAAGCCAAATTAGCCATAAAGGAACCATTGAAAACTTTCTTCCAACACAATAAAAAAGATATTTTGAGTTTTCTACTTGTGAACTGGAAGTACAAAAAAAAAAATCGCTTGGGCAAGTTACAACCATTCTTATAAAAACATCAATCCTAACGGCGACAGAGCAATCTACCCCAACAACATATCTAAAAGAAAACTAAATATATACATAAGACTCAGATTGGCCACTCATATATCACACACAAACACCTATTCATTAAAGAGCCACCTCCTCTCTGCCATCTCTGCGAAGATAACAATTCTGCTCTCACAATGGCTCACCTTCTTGCTTGTCCAAAAATTGCCTGGACCTGTGCAAAACTATCAAGTCCCAGCCTGCACCAGCTCTTAAAAAATATCAACATTGATAATATAAATTTGATTTACAATATAATGAAGTCGTTAAAACTTGAAAACTCCATTTAAAAAAAAAAAAAATATTATTAACTCCTTGTATCTATCTACATCAAACTCAGTTTATTATCCTAGTAGACAGCCCTGGCAGCTAATTCTAGTTAAATTATTGAACCTGTAATTTACTTACTGTTTAATAAAATGAATAATAATAATAATAATAATATTTTAGTCTCTATTTAAACAATTTGTGTATTTACCTTTAGATATGTATAAAGGTATGTAATCGTGGACTTTTTTAATAGAATGTTTTCAGTTAATCACCATAACGTTAGTAAAAATCTACTGCTTTTCAACAACTTTAGTAATATAATTCATCGCCCCGAAATACCCTTTTTTAAATGGGATAATTTATAGCCTATTTAAAATGTTTTTGGAGAACTCCAACTAAACAGACCGCATTAGGAACAGATTTGTTAAGACTATAAAGAATAAAAAAAAAATGTTAATGTTAGCAATCACTAAAACTGTTAACTTCCAAATGGTTGATCGAAATAATACGCCATAAAGCCTTACACATATGTGAATTGCATTATTTTAAGTGTATAACGTATACTTATCTAATTAAAAGAAATAAGCTTTATTGCGATGCTCTTTATACAATAAAAATTCTAAACAATCGAAATTTGAGAAGTCGAATCATGCTTAAAATGAGAAACTAGTTTTTGTCTTAATTCATTAATTTTTGCTTCGTTTTTCGTTTGTTATGCAATTGTTTTTCACACATTCCAACATGTGTTAGTCAATGCCGTTAAAGAAAAAGAAATGCATTCAATTTTCATCTTTATTCGTTTATAAAAACATTTGACTCTTATACTAATTATGAAACTACAAATTAATAAATGAAATGCGAAATTTTAGAGACGAGATTCTATGAGTATCACCTGGAATTTGTTTGTGGCTATGTTCTATTCTTTATTTGAAGAAGAATTAACTTTGGTATCTCTTTGCATCTCGTTTTGCAAGTCCTCCAAGGAGACTTCATTCGAGAGTTCATTAGCAACATTGATAACCTGCATCGCTTGACGGAGTGCATCGGCAGGCGAGGGCATTTTGTCGTAGTTCCAATATGTTATTTTGTCGAATGTTCCAGTAACTCTGAACAGCCTATTGGCTGATTCATTTAGGTTAGATTTGGTTTCTTGAATCACTAGTCCTTTAGTCTCCTTTGGTATTGCAAAATGAGTTCCATCAATCGGAAAACCACGTAAAGCGTTTGTTAAATGATTATTTTCTTCAACTATGTAGTTGTTGAAATAATCATCAACGTTAGCTTCTCCATCTCCTTCTATGCCCGCTGGTAAATAATGAAGTTCTAGTTTTTCGCATAGTTGCTTGGTATTTATTTCTAGATTAATAGACATTTTTTGTTTTGAAAACAAATGTTAACCTTTTATTTAAAAATGAAACAGAAATGACAGCTCGAAATGTCAGAAATCGACATGACTGATGAAAACAAAAAAGGTAGTAGATTTACAAGAATTATGGGTTTAAGATTTACAAGCACCACGAGTATTCTATGTATTACTTTACGTTTGGATGACACGTGTCCGGAGGAGTGGTAAGTGAATAATTCGCTATTCACAATGTCGCAGATTCGAAGCATTGCAGCTGTTCAAATATAGGAAAAATGTGTCTCCATTCACATACACGCTTAGACAGCGTCTCGTTGAGTTGACAAAGGGATTAAGATTTTTTATTTAAGATTTTTGACTCTCCTCCTACCTCTTGTAACTCGACGTAATATTTATTGTATGAAGAGAAGCTCATTTGCCCTTCTGGTAGCAAGTCGTTTTTTCCGTACTCTCCTTTCACGACAGTATTGGGCAGTTGCCATCCACGTTACGACTGTGCGTTTGCACACCGAAACATAACGCGTTGTTCGAACTACCCCTCCCGTAACGCATCGTAACTTTTAACAAACCCCCTCCCCCTTAATTGCGTTACATAATACGTGAGCCCCCAAAACGTAATGACTCGTAAGAGCCACGTTACCAAGCCCCGAAACGTGAAGCAGAAGTTCAAATAATTGTCGAAGAGGCTACTCGACAGAGACAGCACTCCTCTCTCTGGTCAGCACCATTGAAAAATCCCTTGACAACAAGGAAAACACGATGGCATGGTTCATAGACATAGGGGAGGCCTTCAATAATGTCAAGTTTGAAGCAAAAGGTAATACTCTACGAGACCTGTATTTTGAAAAATATATCTTAGAATGGATGAACAACGTCTTTAACAACAGGAAAATTGAATCTCGGTTAGGCAACTACTGGGCGGAAATAAGGGTTTTCAGAGCCACTCCACAAGGTGGGGTCCAGTCTCCTCTTTTCTGGATTATAGTAGTTGACAGTATCCTAAAGAGATTAAGCGTGGTTGGCTGCAAACTCATGGAATCAGCCCTGAAGATATAAGCTAAATGGACGGACAACGTCAGACTTGATGTTTATTCATCTAAGACAGAAAATTCCAAACATCACTCCACCGAAGCTTAAAGGGAAGGAATTAACTTTCACTGTCGGAGCTAAATACTTAGGTTTTATTATTGACAGACTAAACTGGAAACAAAACATTCAAGAACGTATCAGGAAAGCATCGATTGCACTTTATACCTGCAAGAGAATCGTCGGAATCTGACCTAGAATAACACACTGGCTCTACACTGCAAAAGTAAGACCAGTTCTGACTTACGGAGTCCTAGTTTGGTGGCCGCCACTAAGGACTAAACAAAATCTGACTAGTATTTTGGATGCACTAAGATCAACACGCTCGGTGCCCTAGAAATGTTACTGAATCTTCTTCCCGTGGATATATACAGGAGGCTTACTTCAGCCAGAAGACTTGAAGCGCCCTACAATGATTTCTGTAGAAGCTGTTGGGAAGAGGAGGAGGAGGAGGAAAGTGTACAATATTACCTCGGTACCTGCCCTATCACAGAGACAAGAAAAAAACTAATGGTTAAGTATTTCTTTAACAGCCTTGAAGATCTAGAGAACAAGGACATCACCAAGGACACCCTTAAATTTCTCTTAACCATCAACCGGTGACGGTGAACGAAAGCACAGCAGAGAACAATGGCCCTTAAAGGCCTAAGTTAGGCATAACTCCCTTAAGGAACTGCCAGTCATTCCTACCTACCCATCTACCTATGTATGCGGCTCCCATGTGGTGCGATGTCTTACAAAAGAGTAGCCATGTAACGCCGATTGAAGTAGTCTTTCGCTTGGAGGCACTTATAAGGCTGTCGCCCAATTTCATTAGACGAATCTTGCGTTGCATCCGGATTAATACCCCCGGACATACTAGCAGTCATTAATTGCCCGATGGACACCCAGATTGATCCAAGATGTAAAAAAGTGGGTCACCAGACAACACGGGACTCTAGATTACTATCTTATGCAAGTACTAACTGGCTGTTTCAGAGATGGGAAGGGAAAACGCAATGCAAGGGTTGTTCGAATGCTACTAATTTTCAAAAGAACGGGTCAAGGTTGAAGAAGTCACCGGCCAACGCTAAACCTGCATATGTCTCCCTCTATTGCTATATTAGAATTGGAGGAAATGTGGGACGCTGTTAAGCAAATAAACGCAAATATATTATTATTCAGGAACTAACAATGGACGTTTAAGCTTTTGCGCCGACGAAATACTTTACGGTTAAAAAAACACACATCCACGCAGTCTTACAGTATGGATTTTTTTTGCATTTTGGAAAAGGTTACGAAGGAGGGCGAAACTAACTAACTAAAAACCTTAAGGTTTACAAGATAACCCATAACTTTTAGAATTTAAATACATTACGGGTTTCATGCGGCAACTGAAAAACAGGAACGATAAAAACACAAAAATACATTCTGAACTTTTGTTGAACTTTTTTTTAAATATTAAATTTATAAAATTAAAACAATGGATTTTACTTTGAATTTGTTGTTTAATTTATAATGATAACGGTACAAAATATGTGTAAATAAAATCATACAACCTTAGCAAATAAAAACATAATAACAATAGAATATAAAACAAAAATAACAACTTTATCCTCAAGAAAGGTATGTAAGATCAACTCAAATCAATTAAAGATGCAATTACCTTATTGAACATTGAATGCATTCTATAGTACATATGTATTAAATGATTGTTATCAAAATAAAAAGAAAAAATAACTAAATAAACATCTGGGCTTGCTCCGGCTAGCAAATGGAAAGACAAAAGCGTCTGTGTATTTTTTATTCTATATATACTTAAGAACTAAGCTTTCAAACATCCTCTTAACATGTCAACAGGTGCTTGAAAACTTTTAAGTTAAGTTTTTAATAAAATTATTATACAAAAATCTAGTCTATAATAGCCTAACAGTTAAAAATGATCATAATGCACGCACATGGCGGTGGAGTTGTGGCGCCTAAAAAATTTCCTTACGGCAGCCATTATCGTGCAACTTACTTACTTACATAGTCCAAGCGTACCCATAAAAACGAATTAAGCAAACAGTGAAAGTTGCCGCCAGTCATTGATGTCGATGATAGAAGGAGCTCCTTTATATTGCGTAAGTCTCTTGAAATTGATTGTTATCAGCGATAATGGTGGCGTTATTTTGGGGCGAGAGTATGACGAAGCTTATGAAATGATATCGTTCACAACGGATATTTAAACGTTACGAGGCGCTTGTGTGTTTACAATTATGTGCAAAGAGATTCACTCGAAGAGTACTTGGAATAAATTATTATGATACCTATGATATGCGTTTCTTTCGGTTGGGTGTTAATATTTTTAGCATTGTCACGACGGGAGCCTCAAACGATAACGATACGATGAATGATAATAACCATGAACAGACCACAAGGCCGAAGAAGGTCACCACCTAGAAGTTAAAGAAAAAGGAGAAAAAAAAAGATTTAACTTTAGATTATTAAATTCGTTTTATGTGTTTTCTGATGAAGATGTTTGTATAATATAAAGCTTAAGTTTTTGTGGTTACATTGTGTTGCATATAATAACAGGCCTATACTGCATGCCTGCACGACGCAGTACATAAAACACATCACCATAAAGATTGAGACATGTTGCAGCATTTGGTTTTTTTTGACACAAAACCAAAGTTTTCCTTCGACGACTTCAAACGAAGTGTGAAATCTGATTCGAATGTTTGAAAAATTAACAAAAAGCATATCAAACAATATTGGAAAAAGATTGGTACCCTCTCTTCCATGATTAATTGGCGAAGGATTTGTCTTTTAGTAAGACAGCTGCTCTAACCATAAGTTAAAGTTTTACCAAGACTTTGGGAATGAACATAAATTCAACATACCAGTAGTTTTTTAGTTTTAATGCAGTTTTTTAGACACTAGACAAAACGCTTAAACTAGCTTATATATGTAAATAAGCTTTACTTTACTTATTTACTGACCCTTTCAGGGCGCTCTTAGTTTAACCAAGTACGAAAAAATGTAGTGGGTGGACTTATGACGAATAAATTGCAATCAGCTAGTGGAAGGGTTCAGGATCAATTTCCATCATAATCTGCATTGTGTTATAAAGGGTTTTTCAATAGGGACGCTACAAAAGTAGAGCGACAGGGACAGCGAACGACGCCATATTTCTTGCCGCTCTTTTTGCCATTTCATGATGGAAAGATATACGAGCCAACAACGTGTCGAAATTATTAAAATTTACTACCGAAATTCGGAGTCAGTGGCCTCAACGTTAAGAGCGCTACGTCCAATTTATGGTCGTCATAATCGTCCTAGTGGAAAAATTTGAATCCACAGGCACAGTACAAAATGTTCCCGTGCCAGTGAGACAAAGAAGTGCCCGTAGTGTCGAGAATATTGCTGCTGCTGAGGCTTCAGTTTCAGAAAGCCCAAATGTGTCTCTCACACGTCGTTCTCAAGCGTAGGGCATCTCTGTGACGTCGTTGTGGCGAATTTTGCGAAAAGATCTTGGCCTACATCCTTACAAGATTAAATTGACGCAAGAACTGAAGCCGCTTGACCAACAGAAGCGTCGTATGTTCGTGAATTGGGCTGAGCAACAACTTGAGAATGATTCGGATTTTCATCGAATAATCATCTTCAGCGATGAGGCTAATTTCACACGTACTCCATGAGTCGTCATTGTATCCCGAAAAAATTACGGTTTAGTGTGTTGTATGGGCCGGCGGCGTCATTGGGCCGTACTTCTTCCGTGATGATCAAGACCAGCACTTTACTGTAAATGGGGATCGCTACCGTTCAATGATAACCGAATATTTTTGGACCCAATTGGATGATATGGACTTGGAGGACATGTTGTTCCAACAGGACGGCGTCACAAGCAACACAGAGAATGTCACAATCAATTTATTGGAAACCAAGTTAGGAGAACGTGTTATCTCACGAAATGGTCCAGTCGCTTGGCCGCCTCGGTCGTGAGATTTCCGCAAGCGTGCCCGTGGTGGCCATGCAAAAGAAATCGAGTTCCATACATAAAGGCATCAAACGTACTGTCACAGAAATAAAGAATTTCATTGATATCCAAAACCGTTTTTTTTTATTTAAAAAACCTTTTGTAGCGGTCCTATTGAAAAACCCTTTACTACAATATATTGCATTACTAGAGCAATATACCTATGTATATACAATTATACAAACATAAAAAGAAGTCGCCTCCGACTCCGTCCGAGTAAATTTCGTGAACTTAAAAAAGCAAAGATCCTATCTGCCGTGTTGTGTGAGCGCCTTAAGCCGTTCGTCAACAACCTGGTTGGTTCATACCAGTCTTGTTTTGGCAAAGTCGAAACCGAGACCTTTGGTGTCAAAAAAGGATTCAGACAAGGCGCTGTCATGCGTCATCTTCAACATCGTTTTCAAAAGAATAGTTCAAAACTCGCACGCCTACACCAGAGGATCAATCTTTCAGAAGTCCGTTCAACTACTCGCATATGCCGACGATATTGATATGATTGGAAGAATGCAGCGTGATGTCAATGGCACGTTTGTGAGTATAGCGACGGAGGCCGCGAAAGTGGGTTTGAGCCTAAATGAGGGCAAGACAAAGTATATGCTGTCAACGAGAAAGGACTCCCAACATCGACGTCTCGGACAGAACGTCAAAGTAGACAGCTATAACTTTGAAGTAGTCAGTCTTCAGGTGATCAGGTCCTGTCTGCATAGACGGTGAGTGGAGGAGAAGGCTCAATCACAAACTATACGAGCTGTTCAGCGACATCACCTAGCCAGAAGAGTGAAGATCTAACGACTGAGATGGCTTGATCATGTAGAGCGGATGGAAACTAATGCTATGGCCCGGAAAGTCTTCGAACCCAACCCCGAGGGACGACGCAGCAAAGAAAGACCGCGACTCAGGTGGCGCGCGCAAGTGGAAAGGGACCTTAACCAACGCTTGTTGGTTGAGGCGCAGGTCCACCCGGACTGTAGCGCCACTTTAAGTATGTAAGTAAGTAAGTAAGTACTTAAAAAAGTTGAAGAGTTCAAAACTGTCAATTTGGCGGCCGCTGTCATTAAAGCGTACGAATTTTCCAAGAAATATGTTATTTGATAAAGGTTAAATAACATAACCTGCTTGAACTATCCCTGTGACTTTAATATTCATTTTACATTTGCGTATTTGTTGTAATATGTTAGCAATAATAGCTGACTTTTTTTATTGAATTTGTTGAGCTTTACATATGCCCACCTCATATGAATGTGAGGCAGTTTGGAATCGGCACAAGGTATACAGTGTTGGCCAAAACAAACGCAACTGAAATAAACTCCACATCTTTGTGTTAATCAAAACCTAATGACTTTATCAAATCTCGTTTATCTTTTTCTTTCAATAATTAAATACATGGTTGTTGTTCTTAATAGATAAAAAAAGAAAATAGTTTTCATAAAAGTTCATAATATAGCATACTTAAAATGAGTTTAATATTTAACTGGTCAAAACAAAAACAACTTTTAAAAAATTTTGAGTGAACTATTTTCAGTTATGTCAATAATTGTTAGAAAATCCTTGCCTTTATTATATTATTGATAATATTATTTGGAATATATTCCTTAGGCAATTTATTTTGTTTACAGAAATAACCCTAAGTTTTGTATTTCTTTATTAAAATTCGGCGATCTTAAATCTCCCATAGATTTTTACGGAATTTAGATCTGAGGACTACGCTGGCTATTTAAACACTTCCGTCGGTCTCATTTTCTTGATAACATGCCTTTACCGCATTGGACGTGTGCTTCGGGACGTTGTCCTGCTAAAAAGTTCATTTGACAAGCAACGATAGTCAGCGTGTGGGAACATGACATTTTCCAAAATGTCCCTAAACAGAAAACATTCCATTGTACTGTCTATTTTATGATTCGGTGCAAGTCCACGCCCAGAAAAACATCCCATACACTTAAAGTTTTCTCCTACGTGTTTTACAATGTAATGTGGATCAAGCGCCACTTTGCCTGGCCTTCGAACGCGGCGGAAACCATCCTTGCCCTTAAAATTTAATTCGGAATCGTATGAAAAAAGTACGTTCTTCCGTTTCTACAGTGGCCAGTTGATGTGATCATGAGCGGATTGTAATCTAGCTTACTTGTTTTTTAAATCCACTGTCAAGAGCTTGTCTCCGGACCCTTCAAGCGCTTACATCCAGGTCGATTTGGACATTAATTTCTTACAATATACTTAGAGATCTTCTTTAGTTGTGTAGAAATAGCAATAATTAGTTGCTTCTGTTGTGACCAGCTGAGAATTGTACTTGATGTACTTTATTTGAAATATGGTATATTAACAGCCATTGCGAAAAATATTTTCTGTTGTTGTCAATTAGAAACTACACAAATGTATTTCAATTTTGAAAGAAGTCATAAGTTTTTAATTAACAAAAAGATTTGGGTCACTGCAGTCGCATATGTTTTGGCGCACACTGTATTTGTTAGGATCTGCTGAAGAAGAATCAAGACTTTTGAGATCAGAGATAGAGCCGATTTAACTTTCGACGTTAATAAACTCAAATAATTCCTTCGGAGGGGATATTAAACTCGATTGGATTCGGTTCACGAAGTTCATGTTAAGTGAAATAGAGACCGAAGAACTGATTAAATATAATTTCAGAACAAAACCAAAAATTAGGTTTAGGTCGCAACTCTTTGTTGTCTATTGCCGGGAGAAGGATCCGTTATTTTGGAAGGACTCATAAAATGAAGCATTTCATATTTTCATTCTGGAAAACAACTACAGCATCAACGAAAGTGACGTCTGCTTAAGTTTAATGTTTAAGTTAGAGTATTTAGAGTTAGTTTTTCGGGATCGGCCTAACGAAAATTAAAGTCGTTCAGGTCCCCTTTAAAATAAATTTTAACTCCGCTCGGAAGCGACGATGTTTTTGTTGGGGCTAATTTCTCATTGAGGCACTCCAAACGACTTTACAGGGTTGAGAATGTTTCAAATTATTTTCATGGATATGTGACTTCGTTGCAGGGAGATTTTGAGAACGTTACAAGCTTTTTCGACCAAAAATTTGTTCTTCAATCCGTTTAAGTTACGCAAATAGGAATCTTATGAAAGTGCTTAACAATAACTTACCATTGAATCCGTTCCCAAATGAAGCGGAGCATCCGAGTTGAGCGCCATCGCTCTTATCACAATTGGATGTACTAAATAAGCACAATATGTTACCCTCGAAAATGGATAGATACACGGGGCTGACAGAATGGTATTAATGAAACCACCATACCCTGTCGAGCAGGCAATCGTTATCCAAGCCAGAGAAACAGCCCATGCTGAGTGACTTAGAGAGCTATAAGCCGCCGCCGTAAATTGTGACAATTCCGTTTTATACAGTCCAAATACGAGGACAAACAAATTAGTTATTGCGAGTACCCATGCGATGAACACTGTGGACTTAGACAGTCGTATTTTGCAGTTTGTCTTAAACAATATCCATCCCACGGCCATGCCGATCAAGTATGGTCCCAATCTTGTCCAAGGTTTATCATATATTTTATCAAACAACGCCAGAGGGTCATCTGTATTCGGCTTGTGGTTATTGGTAAAAGCAATAACTGCAGTCGTGATCCAAGATGAAATAAGAAAAACTGCCATAGTGCTGGCGGCAAGCTTAAAGTGACGTACGGCCACAATAAGGATAATAGCTCCAATAATGTAGAATTGAGTGTCGTTGGCTAGGTACCAGCTCCAAAGCATGCACTGAAAATTATTAATTGATATTATCTATTTTTATTTTTGCATAATAAATAACCTACCATTTGATCAACGGGAAAGAGGGTGTTAATGTAGAGTAGATTTCTCCACCAGTACTGAGGACAAGTTACATGATCCATCGTTGGTGGATCAAAAATTGATGAAGTTTCTAGATATTTCATTGTGACTTGAACAATACCCAGGACATACATATATGGAGCAGTTAATCTTAAAATAGAAAAAAAAATCATTGACTTTAATACCGAAAGGGATATTTTTGTTAATTTTATTTTGTTTACCTCATGAACCGGTAAGCTACCAAACCAAAGAAATGGAAGAGTCCTGTTGTGAACTCGTTTGCTCCCTTTGTAAGCTTGTTAAGCTTTCCTTTAGCATTGGTTCTAAAGTATATGTACGAAACTAAAATTCCACTCAGAAAAAAGAATGTATCCACGCTAAAGGGTCCATTGGTGATTCCCTGGAAAAAGAAGTTCTTCTCGACATCCTTTCGCATTTCCATGTTGTCTGAATATTTAAAAACAACAATACATGTATGTCCCAATATAACCCAAGCCATGGAAAATGCTCTTAATCCGTGAATAGATGGAATTGTATCGGAGCCAACATTACGATCGCAAATAGCATTGAAGTTCGTTATAACAGAGAACGACAAAAGTAGTTCAGAATAAACACTCAGTTTATCTGGCTCGTGTAAATGCCCCTCGAGGTGTTCATCTGAATTATTTGCGTTCATATTGTTAACAGTATGGGGCAAATTCAATACAATATTCAGATCTTTTAGATCTTTTTTTAAATCATTTGCACCCGAATCACTGTAATCGGAAGCTGCGCACCCAATACCCGAGGAAGTTTCACTATTGTTCATCATTTCCTTATCTTGTTCCCGAAGAGCTTTCTGCAAACGTTTTCTTAAGTAAACTTCATAGAATGTTCCCAAGACCATGAGCATAAAGACTATGCCTGTGACGATGCTGAGAAAGATTTTATGAAATGTGTGAAACCATAAGATTCTATTTAAGCTATGCTGACCAACTTACGTTAAAATCCAAAATGTTGTATCTTTAAGGGGTTCGTATTTTTTTCCTGTTGGGACCCTTATATCAATTAAGTTTACTTGACGTAATGGTACTGAGTTTTGTGAGATCGTCGTCAGAATCTGAACATCAGCAATGGAGCACGATGATGGGAGACAAACGCCCAAGTAAATGGTTCGCATCTGAAAGAAAAAGAGTAGGAAATTTTAAATAAATATTCTTATTTATTATTTTAAATTAATAAATGATAAGTCTGAACGCTTCAGATAGCTGACAAGTTACAGGTTTCATTGGACCTCAAAATGACTCGGTGATTGTCTCATTAAAGCGTGTCTACGTTCTCACATAAACAAGAGTTTGTTCGGCAAGACATAGGGTGATCGCAAGTGTCATGAGAATTCAAGTTGTCGGCTACTAAAAGTCGGTGAAATCGACAATCAATATTATTCTTAGTTCGTGGTGTTTAAAATAATGGTTTCTGTGACAGTAAGGTTCTGCCCACTAAGCGAAATGAGCCTATTCCAAATTCACCGTCCCAGTTCGGACTCCATCCACGGAGCACTTAAAACCTAAAACACATCTGAAACTACTGTACAATCCCTTCCCCCATGTAACGCGCCGTAACATTTGTTGTATGAAAAGAAGCTCATTTGCCCTTCTGGTAGCAAGTCGCTTTGGCTGTACTATCCTTCCACGACAGTCTTGGGCGGTTTGCACACTGCTACATAACGCGTTGTTCGAACTCAGACACCCTGTAACGCATCGTAACGCATCGAAACGTTTAACAAACCCCCCCTCCCCCTAAATTGCGCTTCGTAGTACTTGAACGCCCCTAAGCTTTGTGCTCTATCTGTGCAAAAAGAATTATAAAAGTCGTTATAACCTCTTGAGAGTGACCTTATTATTGAAAAAAGGTCACAACCCTTCTGTAGGCCACGAACATGATCATTGCACACAATTTTGTCGGAAATACCATTACCAGCTTCACTTAAAGCCAAATGCCATTAAGGGGGGATTCTAGTCTAGAAATTTAAAAAAATAGATTTCAAAGTTTAAATATTCAAGAATATATCTACGAGAGAATTTTTCAAAATTCAAATTATTTTCGAAGATATCGGTATTTTGCTGACCGAACAAAAGACATAAGGGATTCTCCGTCTACCTGAATCCATATTTCTCAGTAAAACCTTTGTTTATATTGTAATTCAAGAACCCAAGGTGACTTGTCCTTTGTTTCTTGTATCTTTTATATTTAGTGTTCACTTACGTCCAGCTCCTAACAGTTGAATTCTAACCTTCAAACCACGTGGACGTACATATGTGCTGTGAGTGAAATAAAAATATTGTGAAATATTTTTTTTTAATAATTTTGATAAAAAATCCTCCGCGAAAAGGTTTACGCGTCCAGATCGACAGACAAAAAGGCGATTTCACGGCACAGGAAGAAACCAGTTTTAAGAGTGCATCAAAGGAGGCCAGATCTGCTCGATATGAAGAGAGAAATGCGGAAAATTGTTTTTTCTAAGTCGAGAAAGTTCCGATGTATGTAAGTCTACAATATCATTTCATGACTTAGACTGCGAAAAACTTTACGCGAAACTTTAAATGCGTTTTTCTCGAAACTGTCTTTATCAAAACAATACCCACGATTTCTCAAGTCCTTTACCTGAAATTTTAAGAGAGTCTTCTTTATAGACTTGTTTATGTCTGGAACTATCCCTGTCCCCAAATTTCTATTATCTTTTTTTTTAAATTCGAAACTGTCAAAAAAATGGTACAAAAATTGTTTTTTTGAGGCAGTTTCCATCTTGTGAAAAAAAATCTTTCCAACTTTTCCGTAGTTCCAGACATTACGACATTATTCAACATTAATAATTTTTTTTGTTAGTTTCAGAGTGCTAGGAGGGTTGAAATCGTGGGTACGGTTACGCGTCAATTTTTTTAGAACCCCACTTCATCAACTTTTCAACTTTCTTTATTTTTGATTTTTTTCTGTATCCTTGTTATGTTAATAAATAACTTATAAAAAAATGGATACTTAAAACATTTATTGCCTTTCTTAAATGACACTTCAAAAATTACATGAAGTTCATGCCTCTAGACTAGAATACCCCCTTATTGACTTTTGAGTCAACACGGTGTCGGATGCTATGTCAAAAGATTCTTGGAGAACAGCCCGACAACAGTGTCCAACTTTCACCGTAAAAAGATTAAATGTTATTGTCAAACTTAGTCGCAAAGGCATAAGGCTCATACCCGCCATTAATAACCATTTATTTAGGCATCACGACTCAGAACCCGACTTTTGCAAAAGTAGAAGTCCTACTTTTGAAAACTACCTCTTGATGGTCAATTTCTATTATATTGTAAATAGGCAAAAAACATCGACATCGAATGTTGTATTGGTACTCTACGCGATTTGCTAAATTTTGCGCCTCATGTACAAAACAGTTTGTGTATACCTACACTATTACTCTAACTATTGATTTTCCAAAACCAGCACAAAGAAATAAACCGTAAATAGAAACAAATTTAAACAAATTAAGAATAAAGTATGTTTTAAGGTGGAATTATAATTAGAAACAAAATTCTTTGGATGTCTGAAAACGTATAAAAAAGCGAAAAAGAAAATCAAAACCAAATTAAATTCTGTTTTTTTTACTAGTATTTGGTGGGGTATCCTTTATTTTGGAAAACAGCGGAGCAGCGTTTCGGAAAACTGGCTACCAAATCCTGGCATCTTTTCAAAGGGATGCTCTTCCACACTTCTTCAATATTACTCGACTTTTTTTGTCCCAAACCTCTCTCCACATCAGCCCACAGGTTCTCAATAGGATTGAGGTCGGGACTTTGCGCTGGCCGCTTTTAGACATCAATTTGCTGCTCCTCAAACCAACACTTCACTAACCGTGAAGTGTGCTTAGGATCGTTATCCTGCTGGAAAATGTAGGATACTGGTAAATGGTTAGCATAGCATCAGCATATGGCTCCATTATATGTTCCAGTATGTCCTTGTATACATGCTGATCCATGCGCCCATTTATTCGTACAAGGGGACCAACACCATACCAGGAAAACGCTCCCCAAACCATGACATTTCCACCATCATGTTTGATCATTTTGATGTTGTACCTGGGATCGAGTTCTTTGTTCATTGGCCGCCCCACATACCATCGGATCCAAACATATTAAACTTTGACTCATCACTCCAGAAGATTCTTTTCCAAAATGAGAGAGGTTTCCAAACGTCATTTTAATTTTTTTTTAAACGTTTGGTTTTTTCCGAGCAATGCACTCCCGCAAGCCTGCTTCCAAAAGTCGGTTCCTCGCGGTCCTAGGCGTAATTTGCGCACTTATTGTTAGTTGGGATGAAACATCAAAGTGAGAATATCCTTGCTGGTGAAAAAAGGATTTGTCTTACTCTGTCGGCAAATAAGTCTGTCCTTTTTGGCGGTTGTTTTTCTCGCCCGTTGTTTTCTTTTGGGATTTTCTATGCTGCCTATTTCAGTGTACACTTTGATTGCACCGTAGCCCATCTTTTTGGAGCACAGCAGATCCTTTGCAATGGCATCAATTGAGGCCTTTTCCTGGCAGTATTTCTGCACGATAAGCTTCCTCATCTCTGGTGTACAATCTTATTTTTTCCCATTTTTAATCTAAATAATGAAGTTGAGATATACTTATTAAGAGGAAAATGTGAAGCTGCAAAGATTTACCGAAAAATGTTCAAATATTTCAATATATCCGATCACTGTTTCTAATTATTTTTCCAGTTAATTTCAGCTTCAATGACAGCTGCCTCCAAAACGGTATTTTAACGTTGCAGATTTTTTACACCCAAAGTTGAAAATTAGGAAAAGAAAATAATCGGTATTTATGTTTGCCATTGTTTCTAATTAGTTTTCCACTACTGTATGTCTATGTATGTCAGTACATCTTACCTTCAGGTGCGCAGCTCGATCTCTTCTCAATTCAGGCTAAACTTGTAACAAAGACATCAACAAGAGCTGTCTGTGAGATTTTAAGTCAGATATTAAGTAACTTCCTGATATTGCACATTGCTAATTGATCTTGAGGAATGCTATCATAATGTGAAGCAAACTGCGACGACTGAGTTATCAAATTTCTAGTAAAATGGTTGTTACAGGAGATACACTTATCCTGCGTAGACCTAGATGTCAAAATTCAAAATGTTGACAATTGTATATGTTTTAAATTCTTATATTTGTTTGTATGTCATTACGCATAAAAGTAATATAACTTCGACAGAATGAAATCATGAAAATAAAGGAAGGATTTAATTATTAATCGGTAAGTCTTTGACTTCAAAAAAGTTGTCCAAAATATGCAAAATAATAAGCTTAGAGTTTTTATTTAAATAAACTTAAATAGAGAAGAAAACTCTTCTACAAACAGTAGACCCTGAAGTCTACCCGGGATAAAATCAAACAATCTTAGCAAAAGTAAATTTTCAGGAAACGTACTGAATGAATGCTTTAATGGGTTCTAATCTAACCACGACTGGGAGAATCCCATTTGCAATTCGGAAAATTCGGAAGAATTTTTGCACCACTTCTACCTATCAAGCGATTGCCACCAATCGCGAAAATCGTCGCTGATGAAGTGGGATGTCCGTTATTCATATCAAAGGAAGATCTTCGTTCGATCTATGAATCACTACAAAAGAAAATTTCAACAGGATTCGTAGAAATACCAAACATTGTGCTTCGAAATAACTAAGGCTCACCTGAATAAAGGCAACACTTTCGATATACAACTATAATCCCAGAGTGGAAAAAGGATTCAAAATCTGTCCAGGAAAACTCTTAAAAAATAACTTTCCTTTGCAAAGTAATGGAAAGTTTGTAAGAAGATTTGAAAAGGCGACCAATACCACCTGCATAAACGTTAAGGCAATTCTCTACGAAAATTTTTACATTTTTATTTGTTTTATCAGTTTTAGGAGATGTTTTTATAAGTAATAATTCAACAAAGAGTTTAATCGTGCTTATAGCCATCGTTTTCTGAAATAACTTTGAATATCCGGTCTGGAAGTGAATCATAAAACAATTTTTGTAATTAGCTGATATTTTGGCCCAACCTGACTTCGTCAAAAGTTGCACTTCGCCTTATATGTTTATGCAATATTACAGTTGCAATAACGTCCCAAGTGGTAAACGCCTGTTATTGTTGTTTTGGTTGCAGCTAGTTTTCTTTGTTTTGGCCGTTTTTTGTGCCAATTTATCTATATATTTTACCTTGACTTTCACTTAACTATAAATATGCCCGAACTTAGTCAGCAAATATTCACAACTGCCTTTATTCGTGTGAACCGATTTTATTGTTTAATTTTTCGACTCTCTTTTAAAACTTTGGGAAATCCCGATACTTTATGCAGCAACCTGATTTTTACTGATTCTCTTGGGATAATCTGATAGTTTGTTTCCATTGAAGAATTACATGGAATTAACTGGACCGAAACCGAAACTATAACCGAACATTCGGCCTCGGTCTAAGTTGCGGCCGAAACCGAAATCGAACATTTTTGAAGACAAGTTGAAATTGATTATGTATTTTAATTGCTATTATATAAATTTAGTATAATTTTACACATACAGTAAGTTATTTCATCCGAAGTCACCTGACACGTCACGGAAGCACTTACCTAGCCATAAAAGCACGAGAAAATAAACAAATTCAAAAAAAAGGCTCACGGACCAAGGACTCACGCGAAGTTAACCTTGCTAGTCAAACAACAAAGTTTGTGTTGGTAAGACTCAATGCAATCTCGCCATGCACCAAAGTTGATTTTGATCAGTCCTCAATCTTTGGAGTAGATTTTCCTTCCAACAGTTATAGACTATGTACTCTCAAAAACTAATTCTCCGATATCGGCCGGCTCCATCACGATAACAACCGATGGGTCAGAACTCAGAAAGGGTTCTCTTTCGATAAAAAACCACGAAGACTCATACTAAACTATTGGGTTGGAAACTAAGTAATTTCGGCCTTAGTTGAATTTTTAGGTTTGCTGACGTAATCGAAATGTCAAACACATTTGTTATTTGATAGTTGGTACTTCAACTGTCAATCAGTAAGAAAATTTTTTTGGTCGGCTGTGTAGTTTTTGTTTGGCGTCTGCTGAAAAATGGAAAACCAAAACGAACATTTACGCCATAATTTGCTCTTTCGCAAGCTCACAAAAAGTTATGTGTTGTTTATGGTGACGAAGCTTTAAAAGAACGGCAGAGTCAAAATTGGTTTGCCAAATCAAAGCAATAATCAACTCGGATCGTCACAGTACACGTGCGATTGCAGAGAAGCTTCATGTATCACATACATGCATTGAAAATCGCTTAAAACAACTTTGCTATGTGTGAAAACTCGATATATGGGTTCCTAATGAACTGAAAGAAAATCATTTAACATAACGCATTAACATCTGCGATTTGTTAAAGAAACATAATGAAAACGATCCATTTTTAAAACGATTGATAACTGGTGATGAAAAATGGGTTGTTTACAACAATGTCAATCGGAAAAGTTCGTGGAGCAAGCATGGTGAATCAGCTCAAACAACATTAAATGCTGATATTCATCAAAAGAAAGTTATGTTATCAGTTTGGTGGAATTACAAAGGAATTGTCTACTATGAACTTTTACCACCCAACCGAACGATCAATTCAGATCAGATGTCTACATTGAACAACTAACAAAATTGAACAATGCAGTTGGAGAAAAAGCGGCCCGAATTGACAAATCGAAAACGTGTTGTATTCCATCATGAGAATACAAGGCCACACACATCTTATTATTGGAGCTGGGCTGGGATGTTTTGCCACATCAACCATTCAGTCCTGACCTTGCACCATCTGATTACTTTTTATTTCGTTCTTTGCGAAACTCCTTGAATGGTAAAAATTTCAATAGTTTTTTGCTGATAAAAACCAGAAGTTTTATGAACGTGAAATTATGATGCTGCCTGAAAGATGGCAAAATGTCATTGCTCAAAATGGGCAATGCATTACAGGATAAAGTTATTTCGTTCCATGAAAAAATTGTCTTTTATTTTCTAAAAAAATCTGCAATTACTTAGTTGGCAACCTGATATATGCTTTACAGCACTTAGATATGAAAACTCTGGGCGATTTGGTTTATTGGTTATCGTTATATCGAATAATTCTTTCAATAAATATACTATAATTGACGTTCGATGTTGGACGCGTCTCCGCACCGGAAAATGTCAAAGAACATCCAAGTGAAAGATTCTGAAATGAACCTTTGCCTACGACAACGTTTACAGTATATGGTCACTATCTTTAGATACACATGATGAAGTGCGCGTTCAGCCAAAGAAGGTGACAGATGAGAGGTGTAGGATTGATCTTATCTATTTGCACTCTCCCAATTAACAAACAAATTCTACCGAAATTATCCAAAATCTTTGCTGCAGACTCAAAACTGGCAACCAGTCTTTTCGTTTTTATGAAAGGAAACTTATCACCGATGTGCAGGTACCTGAATATGAATATACCCAAGCAGCATTTCCAGTAGTTCGAACTTGTATTTTTGCTTGTACTAAAATATTTGCTTGCCACCAATAAATAAATAGCTGCTTTACGAGATACGAAGAGATCTTGTTAGGGGTATAAGAAAAAACCCGACTCCTGATGATGAAGAAGTTTTCCATGGCATAAAAAACTGGTGTGCTCATTAAAAGTGACATAAATCGTAGACGTAAGGTGGATGTATCGTTCACATATCGATTCAAGATTTTATCATAGATAAAAGCCACCTCGATTAATGAAGCTAGCTAGTTACAGATAAATGAAAGTACCATAAGTATGACATTTAACAAAATTATTTAACAAAATACTCACCACTGGAGTGGTAAATGTCTCGTTCAAAAACATTTTCAAAATGAAGAACCCTGGTCGAAATGGAGGATTTTCATGCCGCACGGAGCTATACACCTGTTGATGCGCTTTTGCAAAAGGTAATCCCGAATTCCTCACTCCTTTCCCCTCATTCAGCTTGAAGCCTTCATTCTCCTCTTGGTAAATTGATTCGCATAATGACAGTGATCCCATCCAGTAGTTGTTGCCATAAAAAAATCCTGAAGTATAATGCCCAGATGAGTCATCCACTGAAAGAGTAGAGAAAAAATAAACATAAAATACAATTAACGATCATCTTGTTTATTATATAACTGTTCGAGTACGTAACCGAAAACTTTGTGTTTACATATCTTTGTATATAATTTTATTTTCTGCGAACTAGGTCAGCTTAGGTATTGGATCGGAAACGTGTTTGGTGTATTATACGATTGAGGCTTTAAGTGAAGAAAACAGCAAAAGAAATTACAACAACTTTAACGAAACTCATAATGAAATAATTTTGTGTAAAATTGTTGGCTTTTCTTTTTGTTTTCGAGTACACTTTCCGTAAAGATTGTAATGGGTTTGGCTGAGTAGGGCTTAACTAAATACTGTGGTGTAACAATCTTATTGAATGAACCTGAACAGGAAAAAATATTTTGTTTTCGTCTTGAGATAAACGTCTGTGAATATTTCTGAATAATTCTTAGGTAGAATCATGCAGTCCACAACCCGCAATTGGACAAATACACACCTCGACAACTTATTGAGACAAACCCCTCATGTTGGTAAGGTGATGTACTTATTAATGTACATGAAGTATTAAAAAGCTTTTCCCAACAAAAATTATAAATTCTTTTTCTCTCAATTTGCCCCTAGTTGACAGACAGGATTAAAGGATCTCCCTTTTTTTTTTTTAATTCTGAGCATTTTTATTAATTTAATTCGTTACCCTTCATGCTGGACAAAAAATGCTTAATTCTAGCTTAAATTACTTAACTATATATAAACAAACTTACTGGCCATTTGTGGGCGCTCTAAGCTAATCCTGACGATTTTAAATATTGTTTTTTTTTTAATTTCTTGTTTATTTTCACTATTTACAAAAAAAGAGTAACGCTTTTACACATTTTTTTATAGTACATTATTGTAAATGGCCGAATTGATGTTAGGAAATCATTACTGAAATCATGATATTATTTAATTTGCAATAGCATATACCTATTCGTATAACAATATATATTAAAATTATGAATTAACAGAATAGAAAAGGTGGAAGCAAAAAAACTCCTCCAAATTAATATTTTTACAAAGAAAGTTAAAACATAAGACAATAAAACAAACCAAAAAAAAAAAAACAAAATAAAATAACTTAACTCTTTCGCTCCCAATTTTTTTATTTCTGTTTGGATTAAATTCAAGGCCGGTTTTTGTAATTTTAGACCGCGACGTATTGTCTCATTGGTATTTTTTAATGAGTTGTATTTGTCCCAATGGGACTCAAGAAACAAAAAAATAATTTTTCAAGAATTCGAGTCCTATTGAAAAAAAAATAAATAAAAACCAATAAATTAATTAGAAAAAAAAGGGGCCATATTAATAAGGGAACTGTATTATTTATGGTAAATAGAAAAACATTTTACGCACAAAGCGACCTTGCAGCTGGCGCAAATAGTTTTAGTACGTTTTTCGATCTGGTTTGCGGAGCATTGAACACACCGACGTCTTTGTGTTATAACTTCTGGCATGTGCTCCCAGATATTTAACATATGTTTTAGTTTCTTAGATGGACGACTAGAACTACGCCTTCTCTTGAGGGTTCTTGATTTCTCCTTTCCGATACTTATCATTTGCTCAGCCAAGGAACGAGAAACTGGAGTAGTTTTAGCTTTTTATGATTCAATTCAGATAAAATTGTAGAGGCGTTTACAACCGCCACATTTAATATCTTGAAAAAAACTTTTTTCCACCATTTAGTAGATCTTCGTTGAAAGTTGAAATTTTTTGATCAGCTAGATCCACGCCTCCCATTATTTCGTTATAGCTTTTAATTGCAACTGGTATGGGGACTTCAATCTTCTTACCGTCTTTCATTTTGCGTTAACCTTTAGCAATTGTAGGCTTGATAATACTTTTAATTCCTTTGAATCGACCCACTTTGCAGCTTATATTCCACCATTGCTGAATCTGAAGTCCACATATTTTTTCAGTATACTGCCAAAGATGGAAAGGTTTTTCCTCGATTTTATAACGGTTCCAACTGCAGCATATTCCAGTTTTTAAAATAACAAAGTGCTGTTGAAAAAAAAAGTCCATTGCAATCATTACATCAGGCTCCCGAATCGTAGTAAAAAGCTTATTTACAACTCTCTCCCCAAGAGTTCCTTCAAAGAATTCCTCCTCCTTTCCAGCATACATATATATTCAAGTCATAAGTGTAACCTGTTTTCGCGTCACATCGCATCCAAATTTTAATCTCCCGCTTTATTGGTTTTAACGGATGATGCTGTTTCAAAGATGACCTGGCTTTCTGGGATTCTTCGAACCTTGCTTGGGACATATGATCCCTATGGGAGCGAAAGGGTTAATCTAAGTGTCTGCTTCTCCCCAATCTGGCCACCAGCATTTTTTATGGTTTGACCTCTGGTCATTATTTATATCTCTTTCAGGTACGCTCTTGCAGTATCTCCAGCTTAAGGTACAATCCCCTGAATGTGTAGGCATAAAGAGGATTCTTTTGTCTGTGGCACTTCTAGCAGCATGGAATATAATAGGAACATTACAAGAGTCAGGTAAGTAGCCATATGCATCCATCCACTTTCCAATGAATTCCTAAAATACCCATTCACAGTAACATTAGCTGACCGCGCGAAATGATTCCTCGCAAGGTCCAGGATAACATTATCAATTCTGGGCACACCGGAGGCATCCAAAAGTCTTTTGTTAGAGACGTAATGCCGTAAGCCGAAATGAGCGCTTCTATATAATCCAGTGCAGGCTCGTAGCCATTTTCGCTCGAAAATTCTGTATTTTTCCATATAAGACGGACAAATGTTCCACCATACTGGACTCGCATATGTCAAAATTGGACGCACAAAGGCTTGGTTGCAATTGACCTTCACATCGGATCTTAGATAATTGGAGCCTTTTGAGCGACATAAATGCCGCCCTAGCTTTTATTAACTGGGTATTTGTGTGTTCGTTATAGTACAAAAATTTGTCCAAAAGAACACCCATCTTACTTCACCATTCGATTCGACGTAAGGTCCATTTGAGGTCTTAATTACCATAGTTTTCCAATTACGACTCAAGTCTGCATTGTGGTGCGGAACAATATGGTTTCACATTTGGAATTGTTAATCTTTAGATTCCAGTTTTGGCAGAATGATTGTAGAACTTAAGTTGAAGTTCGTTTTGTACTATACTACTGTGTCCAAAAAATAAGGTGACATTGTATTTATTTTGAAAATTCTTTATTTATTCTTCCAAATCAATTTCATTCCCTTCAAAGTAATCCCCTCCCGATGCAATGCACTTATGCCAACGGATTTTCCAATCTTTGAAACACTGGTTGTAGTCACTTTCCGGGATGGCCTTCAGTTCCGTCTTCGCTGCGGCTTGAATCTCCTCTATCGTATCAAAACGGTGTCCCCGGAGCGGTCTTTTGAGCTTGTTGAACAGCCAGAAGTCGCACGGCGCCAGATCAGGTGAATACGGTGATTGCGGAACGATATTCGACATCGCAAAAAACGTAAAACTCACTTTTAGCAGCTTACAAAACGACGCGTATCTCAAACACTATGAATATATTTTCACATGAAATTTCACATAGATGTCACTGACAGTACTACCAACCTAAAAAGAAAGAAAAATTTCCAAATCCTTCGGCGCGCGCAGTTTAAATTCATATGTCACCTTAATTTTTGGACACAGTAGTATATCTCTAATTTTTGAGCAATGAGCATATAAGATGATACGTCAGCGAATGCTATTGAGCTATCCAAATGCCTCAGTACTTCAGAAACGCGAATATTAAAGAGTGGTGCGGAAACTGCGGAAAGTGGCCCCAAAATCTTTGTCGTCATGTACTTTCTACCTGTTACCACAAATTTATTTTCGCGTATCATAGACGTAAATATGATTTTAAATATTTCTTTCGACGACTGTTTAAAGGATCCCCTATTATGTGTTCCATGAACATCAGATTTCCAATCCCCCGATCAATCAATTTCATGACTGCTTCATCTGTCATTGACTCGATCCTACTTTATTCACAAATGGAAACTGAAGCGGCAAAAGAGCCCTTTTTTTTTACCTTGCAGCTTGTAAGCGTAAGAAGGGGTGGCACAAGACACAAACTCCTACATTTGAGATATAAACTCTTTCAGGCGAAGACGAAGTTCCACAAGGAAGGTATTAAAATAGCTACACTGTGGACGATACGGCAATTTAGGTACTCGTAACAATTCTAGAGTCAAATCAGCAAACAAAGAAAGATATTCATCAATATTTATTTTGACCCCATCAAAATAATTTCCGGAGCATTTTGGGTGACAAGATGTTGCTGGAGCTGGGAGAGCAGACGTGCTTGGGAGCCGATGCAATTGGATAACGACGAAGTGCGGCTTTGTCGAATATTCCGCAAAACCAAACATACTAGAAGACAAGATTTGACTCCTGGCGTCGGCAGCCAACGACGCATCAGTCAGGGGATTAGCAAAGGGCGAATCAAGGAAACTGGAACCTTCATCACGAAGGTGCTGCCGAACGACCTGCAGCGAAACCAACGAAAGCTGAACACCATCATGGCGTCGGACAAGATGAAACGCTGATGTGAGCTTCCACCGGAAGGTCTTGCCGACGATGTAAGCGATGAAGACAGGTCAGATCTCGAGGTCGAAGTCAATGATTGAATCGCGGAGCTGTAACACTAGGTCCGCAAGAGGAATATAAGTCTGCGCCGGAGGCTGTATTCCTATACGAGTCGTGAATTGTAGCGCATCTCTGAGAGCTTATAAAGAACAAAACAAAAACAGTCATTCTTTTAATCGCATTTACACTTAGATGTGCCAGCGCTTTTTCCGGGGGCACGGAAGAGCCCCCGTCAGGACGAGCCCAGCGAAGCGCAAGGGCCTACCTACCTACCTTTTCTCGTAGAACTTCGTCGTTTTTTTAAATACTGTGAATGTAGCGAAATAGCCAAGCCACATATTTTGAGTAAGGTGTAGAGTTTGTTTAGTTAGGCCTTGTAGAGTAAGGACGTGTAGAGTTAGAAGCTCTGCTCTACATGAAATCTGATAACTTTTTGATATGGTCTCAACTCGGCAACATTTAACATGAAAATGTTTTTGGTGGGATACGCTTTTTGATACGGCATTGAGCTCTTTCTCTTTCTTGATCGAATCAAAACTCCTTCCTTTCATGAGTCTTTTCAGTTTCGGGTAACGTCTCGCAGGATTATGACATGACTATGGCGTTGCTTTTGTCCAAAAAAACACCAACAAGCAAAAGTGTGTTTTGCCACAAATCTTGGCAATTTCTTCGTATTACTTCACGCAAACGGCGCGCAGTAAATAAACCTGACCTTGTTCCATAAGCTCAAGAAGCAACGCACTTTGTGTTACCAAAACATTCACATTAATGATGATGATTTAGCATTGGTTTCGACGTCTGGATCATTGTAAACGTCATTCAACAGCCATGCTCATGCGGCAGTCGCTTTCGCCAACGTGGAACAAATTGCGTCGCATGGCATGAGCCAACCGATATACCGATATACCGATATACCGTTATCCTCAGCAACTTCTTTAACGGCTATGATGATGATGATTTGCCATATTTGGCGTTCTGTGATGAGCCCCTAATAATTTCTTTTGGTTAAAGAAGAGTCGTCAACATTTAATTTACGTTGGAGCACAAATTGGTTGGAGTCAACTCTTTGAGGCTGTACGAAAGTAATAAGCTAACATATAATATAATGTATTTTTTTTAATGAAAGAGTTTTAAGTTTTTAAATTGCTCCTAAAAGATAAATGATAAACAAACAAATCATAGTTGAGAGAAAAGGTTGCTGAAAGGTTAATTGCCAAACGTGCGAAATTGTTTTGTTTTTGAAGAAAATAACTACCTTATAAGGAAACTAAATTTTGTTGTTAAAGCATGAAAACAGGAGTTGTTGGTCCACAAGAAATAAAATTATATACGTATTATTACTTAGACGTAATGCCTTGCTTGCCTTTTTAAACATGACTCGTGAAAACTTTAATCCCACTTGCATCATTCATCAACAAATAATTAAAGCTGACCTCAGTAAGCCTTATGTATAACTTAACTTCAACTAAACCTTATTTTTTTTGTTTAGTATAAAGTTAACAGATTCTCTCTTAAGTCTCCTTTATTTGTTGCAAGTCCGTAAGTAGCAGAAATGAAATTGACATTGAAAAAGATGAAGAAAAGCAACATGGCCAAAATCTGTGAAGATGTTCACAACGGATCTAATAACATCACGTTCATTGAATGTAAGAAAAAATAATCACAAAAAAAAACTGCACTCAAAGAGTTTGGTCAAACTTGATGTGAAGAAAACGAAAAAATAAAAAAGAAAAAATCCAATTGCGCAATTTGAAGTTGTGAATTTTTTTGATTCTAAACTTTTATTTTTTGATTTTATTGGAATAACAATGAATCACCATTGAGAACCGAAGTCTGAGGCAGAAGTGCGGTTCCACAATTCACGGATCCAGGCAAGCTGCATCCGCTACGTAAGACCAACCCGAAACTAAAGGCTTGGTGTCCTTTTTGATTTCGGACCTAAATTTGGTATTATCCCCACCGATCTAGTAAGGTTGATGGATTTTTTCGTGTACTAACTTTCTTTATTAGCGCTAATTAATTAATGTTTTGGTCGCGTTCAAAGTATGCTCTAAGCGCTGCAACATTGGATCGCCACTGAATAAGAAGAAATATAGGCGAAATTTGGTGCGACAAATCCGACAGCGACGGCGGGGCTTTAACGCGCACGGGATACAAAAGAGCAATAACAAGTTAGAAGAGAGCGTTCTTAACACATCCAATCACTTAACACTTAATGACTTAACACTTAAATTTTCTTGGTAAAGAAGTGGTGGCGAGTCAATATTACCAGCAATAAGCTGACGCAAAAACAAAATAAATATCATAGACTTCCCGGCGTTTTTGCATTAAGTCAAGGCCGATAAGAAGAATACTGTCCTTATTAGGTGGAAGGCGAAGAGGATCAGTCCAGCTTAGATGGCGAAGTGCGAAAAAATATGTGTTGAGTTATACCGTCACCACACCTGTGTTTTATGGGCATGAGAATTCTTTACTGCACCTTCTCATGAAGCCGAGGAGGGTGTTGCATTTGTTGACTATTTCCTCAATTGAGAATTGAGAAGTCAAGATTTGGAGCGAATTGTATACCTAAGTCCTTTGTCAGTTTTACTTTGGCCTGCGCAGAACTATTTGTCGTGAACACAGAGGACAGAGGATTAAGATTTTTCGATTTTTTGATTTTGTACTTCTAGGGCTCTTTTGGTAAATGAAGTTTACTTCAACAAAATAGTTAGAGTGGATGCAGTGGAAAGCAATGCTGTTTATCAGAGAGGGGAGTTTTACAACTGAAATTAACGCTCTCGATTAGGATAGCCTTAAAGAGTTGCGGCAAGCAAGGTAGCTTATCTCTGGGTCTGTAATTAGTAACATCTCCCCGGAAGCCCTTTTTGTGTAACGCAATTATGGAACTATTTTACCAAAAAATGCCAAGGGCGCTGCAAGAGAGCTACAGCAATACTTTAAGATTATTGGAGATATCCCATTCCGCAGGTGGAATCAGTTCCAATGCAAGCAAGATGGTATTCCACGTCACCAGCAGTTTAGGGAAAAAGTTCTCGAGGTAAGTGAATTCTTTTGGGTCGGGTACATAATTATCAGAATCAAAGACGGAACTGAAAAAAGAGGAAAAAAAGTACACATATCAGCTGGTTTTTTACTTGAAGTATTCAAGTATGATAGAGTGGAAGAAAAACCATCTGATTTTCTCTTGCAATTGATAAATTTCCAAAGAGAGAGATAAACACAATCTTTTTATATATTGTAATTATCATTAATATGATTTTAAAGTAACTGAAATTCCATATGAATGGAAAAGTAGCGATCAAGGTTTTGAGAATTATTGCTTGAAATTTACTTTTTCCATGCCTGATTCCGTCTATTACGTAGACTTCGTAATTCATGATTATACCATGGGACAGTTACTAGCGAGCCCATTCGTTGAAAGAAAGCCGTCGAACATATTCACATAAAATTTACCAACCATTTGGTCAACAGTTCCTTTAAAGATATTGTCAAAGTTTATCTTAGAAACTAATTCGATAAGAAGATTGAAATCAGTTTTTTTTTAAAATCAAATCAAAGTATTCCACGTCATTCTCAAGCCTATCGTCAAAAGATAAAATGATTTGTGTCAATTTTCGTCATAGGCAGGGTATTGCGTTCGACAATGCAGATACTTGCATTAGTGTAACAGACAAGGTCAAGTAATCTGTCTATGCAGTTTTTTAAACAGATTACTTGCTGTAATCCACACGAGGTTTGAGAGAAATTAACGAAAGACAAGATATATTACCAGCTGTGACAAAACAAAGATTGTCGTCAGAAGGTATCCATTTTAAAAGAGGTAAATTGAAATTATCTAGTATTAAAATTTCATCAAGAGGATGGCAATTATCCGATACATAATTGATTCAAGCTGAGACTCTTTCATGAACATAATTAGAGCTCGTGAGTGGAATGGTAGGTAGGCAGGTAAAAGTTGTGGTTCAGAAACCTAATTAGCACTATGTGCCGTTTTAATGCCACAACTCTGTCACCTTATTTATGTTGCGTATTTGAGAAATCTCTAAATCCAGCCTGAGGTATTTAAGCGGAACATAATTTGCTAAATGTCCTTAGCAGAAATCTTATCAATTGAATTGAATGAGGATCTACCAAGCACTCTCTGTCTGGCTCTAGCAAGCGTCGGACAGGCGCAAAAGAAGTGTTTATGGGTTTCACTCTCAGCTGTGTTTTTGCAGCTGCGACAGTTGCGACTAGTTAAGCGGCATGATCTCCAATCGGCCAGTGTCCTGTGCAGACTGCCACTAGTCTAGCAATATTATGACGGGTTCGCCGAAGGAGATCTTTTGTTTTTGATTGATTGTATTCATGCCATATTTTCCTTGATGTTGCACAGTTCGTCAGACTGGCCCAACTAATGTGTGCTGCTTCAAGGAAGTATGAGGATATAATAGCCTAAACTGCATGTAGTGAGACTCACTCCGTCTACGTGGAATATAGACATTAATAATAAAAAGCATTTTAGATTTGAGTTTACTTTGACACATATTACATCCAAGCTTTCAACATAAGGGATCGGAAGGATGAAGCTTTCCAGTATATTTCGAACCCCAATGATAACACCACCCCAACGGGGTCAGCATTGTTTGAAGATCTGTCTGTTCGATATACTGAAAACTCTGATGGAAAAAGCTTGGATCGAGCCACGTTTCAGTTAACGCAATAACGTCGTGATCGGAGTTACGGGTCGATGAAAAAAGACATTGAGACTTTGTACGTAATCGCTTTACATTATGATAGTAAAAGGATACACGCTCTAGTTTTTTGTAATTAGTAATTATTTCAGTCGTTCTGTGTATTTTGTCAACCTGCTCATTGCAATCGATTTGTCCTAGGAACCTTACATTAGCAAAGGGGCTCCAGAGTATAGGTTTATAACATGTGTTTCAAAGCTTTCATCTTTCTAGAACATCTTTTTGGAGCCCAATATCAGACTTTAAACAAGACAGTAAATTTATGTATTGTTTAAAAGAAAAATATGCAGTCCCTTATAAAGCAGCCCTGATGGATGGAAAAGACATAACTAAGAGCTGTTAGAACTTAAAAAAATATGGGGATCATTTCCGCAAGGTTTTGGCCTCATCCAACCAAGAGCCTATCTTGATTCCAGCTACCAGATCTACGGGAAAATGGATCGATCGAACCCGGGGAGCTCAATAACAGAATGCGAGTATAGCCTGCGTTTCCTAAGATGACATGAGCGTTCTTCATTCCTGTTGTGCGGCTAAAAAACGAATCAGTAAATTTATTTATGACTACGACTGATAATGAGCATGAGGTTGAACTGAGATGAGGAAACTGCCATCAGCTAATGACTGAATTGGATTAGATGTAGGAGGCAAGAGATTTTAAAGATAGTCGGGGACAAAAGCGAGCCAAGGTGTACAACATTATTTATAAGTCGGATTGCACAATTTCATACCGTCCAGAGAGGGGATTCACTTCGATGAGGTATGACATCAAATCAACATTGGACCTATTGCTACGAAAATCGGAATGCCGGTCATTAAGAAGCTTTCCGTGGTTCTACATATTTCATACTCTGGCAATTTTTATATAACTTTAGGCTATGGAACGTTATTGCAAGAATCCGCTTTTCTGTGGCGGCTGCGGTATCCACGTCGCCTAAGAAAATTATTAAAGTCGTTTGGTTTTTTCAACGTCCTAAACTATTTTCTTCAGAATTAGTGCATGATATACTCTCTTAGGGTTTGAGAAATAAGCCGAGTTATGACACAAATTTCCGACGAGCTTTAAGGTGATAATAAGTCTATGCTTTATTAATCAGGGTGGGAGTCTAGGTTCAAGTCGAGGTTGTTGGCATGATTATCTACGTGTGGAATTCGTGTGCGTTAATTTATTAACCACAGGAGTTTATAGACGGAATAAGACATTGAGCAAAACTTGTTATACGTAGAAATTGAAGGTATAAGTATAAGTTGTAGGTTTCTATAAGTACAACACTAATGGATGATATGCCTACGGATTCAGAGGTTAAACCACATGAAGTTCAGTTCCGGATTGGAATGGAAACCCGATACCATAATGTGACAGAATTTTTTAGGCAACATTCCTGCGGATAAAAATAGCAAACGAATAATGACAAAAGGCTTTAATAAGGAAGATTCAAGTTTGAAACCCGAGACTTTGCACTCACCTGTGTTTCACAAAGTGCTGGTAGAGATGATCAAAAAATCACAAACTGCTAGTTATTAACTGCTACCGAAAATTAACAACAACATCCTGTTAACAACTTGCAAATAAACTGCGAATGGTAAAAGGGCTAATCAGAGCATACCTCTCTGGAATTCAGGATTTCGAGCATACCACAAGATAAGCATAAACAAAGTGGTATAAAATAAAACAACGTGGAGAACAATGATGTGTGAAACTACATATATATAAACATTATTGTGATAGGAAGTTGTCTCATACAAAAAACGTCATCTAGAGAACAGCTCCTTTCAATTTCTCTACGAACATGTGTGATTATGCCTGTGCAACTTATTGCTCCACCAAGTCACAAGGTTGCGT